>LR738714.1:692854866-692930492 GCA_902687465.1 Secale cereale | reverse complement strand
AACACCGGTTTATACGGTTCCTAACGGCATGAGTGGAACAAAACACCAAGCAAAAGGCTTAGCCTTCCACCCTGCCAGTATATAGATGATTTCATTTTAAGCATTTATATAGTGTGATATAACCCAACCAAACTTCAGCATGAAGCAAGCATCTCAATCTTCACCTGCAACTAACAATGCTATAAGAAGGGCTGAGCGAAGCGTACTTAGCCAAGCAACGGTTTGCGTAGGTAGGGTGGTTAAACATGGCAATTGGTTACAAGTAGGAGGCTGACAAGAAGAACATGGGCATCGAGGCAAAACTATAGAGCGGAACTACTAGCAAGAGGCAAAATAGTAATGGTATCCGGGTTCGGTCATCTTGCCCGGGATTCCACAAGGGAGAAGAACGGATCCAAGAAGAAGACGGAGCAACAGTCGAGCGGATCCTCACAACTCCGGAACGAAACCGAAGCTATCAAGAGAAGCAAACCGGAAAGAAACAAACAACACGGTAAACACACAAGCATCAACATGGCATACGATGCGCAAACAAGTATGATGCATGTCCGGTTTAATTATGCATGGCATGGCAAAGTGCACAAACAAATACTACAAGTTAAGTGGAGATCAATATGCAACGAGTTGCATATTGACGAAACACCACATTTAATTATTTAATTGACTCTTGTTATTTACAAGACAAGCTTAAATGTTTTTTAGCATGGCAAGGGGTGAAACATAAAGAAACTACACTATTAAGACAATTTAAATGAGGCCGGAAAAATAACAACAACATATCCGGAAAATCCTCATGAGCATGTTTAATAATTATGAAACAAAAACAATTAAACATTTTAGTGTTGTTAACATGATGCGGATGACATGATCAAGTTTATGCAAGTTTTATTAAAAGTTGACAAGAGAGAAGGAGTATTGTCACCGTGGTGGAATGAAAGGGTGCCACGGCAACGAACCGAAAATGATGCAACGCAACATATCGGTACCGGTAACTCGTTGAGAGTCCGGTGCAAAAGATAGATGGCGTGGGTGAGTCAAACGAGATGAAGGTGGGGCGATCCCGTTGCCGGGTTCCCACGAGTCGGTGACGAGGCAACCGAGGAACATGACAAAGATCGGAACGGGCACGAAGCACACAAGGGAGACATTTCATACAACACAAGCAAGCACAAGCGTTCATCCACGGGGTCGTCTCGGGGTTATACCTTCGAAGCGTGCGTCTCGGGGCGGTTCGAGACGTAGTGGAAGAAGTCGTTCCGCGAGTCGGGGAACACGTTAACGTAGAGGAAGTAGTCGTTCACGGGGTGGTAGTTGTACTCGGGCGACGGTAGACGTTCACGGCGACGGTAGTCGTTCGGGTCGTCGATGTCGGGGTACTTGTCGCGTCGGCGTTCGTAGTGGTACTTGGGGGTTCCCGTTCGTAGAGGTACACGCCATCGGAGGGGTACTCGTTGAAGACGTTCCGTAGGGGTACACGGGCGACGGTAGGGGTACTTGGGGTCTCCGAGTAGTCGTTCATGTAGTTGTTCTCGAGCTCGTAGTCGTTCAGTCATCGTTATGTAGTTGTACTCGGGTCCGACCTAGTGGTTCTTGGCGCTCCTGGCACTTGATAACAAAACAGCAACAAACAACAAAACAAAACACAAAAAAAGGGGAAAAGGCTACGGGTTGCTCGGGACAACGCCGAACTGGAAAAAGGACAGGGCCTCCTCGAGGGACTGAGGAACACGGCGGCGACCTGGCGCCAGAGGAAGGACGTCGAGGCGCCGGGCTGCTGGGGTGCACTGGAGAGGACTTGGAGGGGGCGCGGGATCCGGCGCTGCTCTTGCGGACGACGAGGCGAGGGCCAGCAGCTCGCCGCTCTAAGGACGGAGAAGGGAGCCTCGACGGAGGAGGTCGCGTCTGGACGCCTGGCCGCGGTTGAAGATGGAGGAGGGCGCTCCGGGCTGGATCCGCGGCGGGATCTGGTCCGACGCGAAGGGGAGGCCGCTCGGGTGGAGGCGCTCGGCTTGCTGGAGGACAGGAGCAAGGCGCTGCTCGGGGGGAAGCGGGGCCGAGGAGGCCGGTCGCAGGAGCCAGGGCGCGACGGCTTCGGCGACGCAGGGAGGACGAGGCAGGGGGAGCTCCTGCCCGCGGCGCTGCGGAAGAGACGACGGGAGGCTGGTCGCGGGCCTCGGGCATCAGATCCTGGAGGCGAACCTAGCGACGGGGAGGGAGATCGAAGGAGATGAGGGAGGCTCGGGCGACGAGGGAGAGATCGAGAGGGTGCGGCGGACGAGGGGAAGGAGAGGAACGAGAGGAAAACGGGTCGGGGATTAGGGTTCGGCCGGCTCGGGCTGGTTGGGCCGGCCTTAGGGATGGTGGAGCTGATGGTGGGCCAGCTGGCCTGGGCCTTAGGGAGGCCTGGGCTGGCTGGGAGGCTCTTTTCTTTTTATTTCTTTAACAGAAATAGAAAAATAGAGAGAGTGCAAAAGAAATTAAGAAAAGAGGCCAGAACAGAAAATAAAATATGGAACATTTTTATAAGGCTTTACGGGATATTACCAACCCAACAAAAATAGTTCCAACACAAAGGAAGTGCAAACTAGAACATTTAGCTTGCAAATAAAAAGGAGTTTAGATTTTTGGAGGAGCCTCGAAACAACGGAAAAGAATTATTTGCAAGGTTTGGAAGGAGAAGCTCGAAGTGAAAGCATGGGGAAAAATATTGCAAGTGTGTTGCGGTAAATCCAAACAACGGAATAATTATTAATATAGCTCCATAATATTGAGAGGCTTATATATGTTATAAAGAGAAGACATCTTCCCTCGATTTAAATGGACCGAAAGGTCCACACAATTTATTAGGTTGAGATGCAAAAAAAATGACATGATGGCATGATGCATGATGCAATGCAAAAAAAATAAATAACACAAGCAAAAGAAACACACGGGCAACCCGGAACATCTGGAATCTTCTTGAACCTTCTGGAATCTTCTGGGACGTCGGTCTCGGGCGTCACACCGGCGCCCCACCTAGGGATCCTAGTTGGACTAGGATTGGGGGGGCGCCACCTCTCCCTCTTTTCCTTTCCCTCTCTTCCTTCTTGGTGGACTCCTACTAGGAATAGGATTGCAATCCTATTCCTAGTAGGATTGCCCTAGCCGCACCATAGGAGGCCGGCCAGCCCTCCTCCCTTGCTCCTTTATATACGGGGGCAGGGGGGCACCCAAAGACACACAAGTTGAATTGTTCCAGCTGTGTGCGGTGCCCCCCTCCACAGAAACACACCTCGGTCATACCGTCGCGGTGCTTAGGCGAAGCCCTGCGCCGGTGAATACATCATATCCGTCACCACGCCGTCGTGCTGACGAAACTCTCCCGTGAAGCTCAACTGGATCAAGAGCTTGTGGGACGTCATCAAGCTGAACGTGTGCTGAACGCGGAGGTGCCGTACGTTCGGTGCTTGATCGGTTGAATCGCGAAGAAGTTCGACTACATCAACCGCGTCACTTGACGCTTCCGCTTCCGGTCTACGAGGGTACGTAGACACACTCTTCCCTCTCGTTGCTATGCATCTGGTAGATAGATCTCGCGTGATCGTAGGAAAATTTTAAAATACTACGTTTCCCAACAGTGGCATCATGAGCCAGGTCTATGCGTAGATGATATGCACGAGTAGAACACAATGAGTTGTGGGCGATACTAGTCATACTACTTACCAGCATGTCATACTTTGCTTCGGCGGTATTGTGAGATGAAGCGGCCCGGACCGACATTACGCGTACGCTTACGCGAGACTCGTTTCACCGTTACGAGCACTCGTTGCTTAAAGGTGACTGGCGGGTGTCTGTCTCTCTCACTTTAGCTGAATCAAGTGTGGCTACGCCCGGTCCTTGTGAAGGTTAAAACAGCACATACTTGATGAAACATCGTTGTGGTTTTGTATGCGTAGGTAAGAACGGTTCTTGCTAAGCCCGTAGCAGCCACGTAAAACTTGCAACAACAAAGTAGAGGACGTCTAACTTGTTTTTGCAGGGCATCTTGTGATGTGATATGGTCAAGACATGTTGAGTTATACGGTTTTGTATGAGATGATCATGTTTTGTAATGTTATCGGCAACTGGCAGGAGCCATATGGTTGTCGCTTTATTGTATGAAATACAATCGCCATGTAATTGCTTTACTTTATCACTAAGCGGTAGCGATAGTCGTAGAAGCAATAGTTGGCGAGACGACAACGATGCTACGATGGAGATCAAGGTGTCGCGCCGGTGACGAAGGTGATCATGACGGTGCTTTGGAGATGGAGATCAAAAGCACAAGATGATGATGGCCATATCATGTCACATATTTTGATTGCATGTGATGTTTATCTTATTTTGCTTAGAACGACGGTAGCATTATAAGATGATCCCTTACTAAATTTCAAGGTATAAGTGTTCTCCCTGAGTATGCACCGTTGCGATAGTTCGTCGTGCCGAGACACCACGTGATGATCGGGTGTGATAAGCTCTACGTTCAAATACAATGGGTGTAAGCCAGTTTTGCACACGCAGAATACTCGGGTTAAACTTGATGAGCCTAGCATATGCAGATATGGCCTCGGAACACTGGATACCGAAAGGTCGAGCGTGAATCATATAGTAGATATGATCAACATAAGATGTTCACCATTGAAACTACTCCATCTCACGTGATGATCGGACATGGTTTAGTTGATTTGGATCACGTGATCATTTAGATGACCGGAGGGATGTCTATGTAAGTGGGAGTTCTTTAATTAATATGATTAAATTGAACTTTAACTTATCATGAACTTAGTCCTGGTAGTATTAGCATATCTATGTTGTAGATCAATAGCTCGCGATGTTGCTCCACGTTTATTTTTTATATGTTCCTAGAGAAAACCAAGTTGAAAGATGTTAGTAGCAATGATGCGGAATTGTTCCGTGATCTGAGGATTATCCTCATTGCTGCACAGAAGAATTATGTCCTTGATGCACCGCTAGGTGACAGACCTATTGCAGGAGCAGATGTAGACGTTATGAACGTTTTGACAAAAGCTCGATATGATGACTACTTGATAGTTTAGTGCACCATACTTTACGGCTTATAACCGGGACTTCAAAAACGTTTTGAAACGCCACAGAGCATATGAGATGTTCCAAGAGTTGAAATTAGTATTTCATACTCATGCCCGTGTCAAGAGGTATAAGACCTCTGACAGTAATTTGCTTACAAGATGGAGGAGAATAGCTCAACCAGTGAGCATGTGCTCAGATTGTCTGGGTAGTGCAATTGCTTGAATCAAGTGGGAGTTAATCTTCCAGATAAGATAGTAATTGACAAAGTTCTCTAGACACTATCACCAAGTTAGTAGAACTTCGTGATGAACTATAATATGCAAGGGATGACGAAAGTAATTCCCGAGCTCTTCACGATGCTGAAATCGGCGAAGGTAGAAATCAAGAAAGAGCATCAAGTGTTGATGGTTAACCAGACCACTTGTTTCAAGTAAAGGGCAAAGGGATAGAAGGGGAACTTCAAGAAGAATGACAAGCAAGTTGTCACTCCCGTGAAGAAACCCAAAGCTAAACTCAAGCCTGAAACTAAGTGCTTCTACTGCAAAGGAAATGGTCACTAGAAGTGGAACTGCCTTAGATATTTGGCGGATAAGAAGGATGGCAAAGTGAACAAAGGTATATTTGATATACAGATTATTGATGTGTATTTTACTAGTGTTCATAGCAACCCCTCGGTATTTGATATTGGTTCAGTTGCTAAAGAGTAGTAACTCGAAATGGGAGTTGCATAATGAACAGAAACTAGTTAAAGGATGAAGTGACGATGTGTATTGGAAGTAGTTCCAAGATTGATATGATCATCATCGCACACTCCCTATACTTTCGGGATTAGTATTGAACCTAAATAAGTGTTATTTGGTGTTTGTGTTGAGCATGAATATGATTTGATCATGTTTATTGCAATACGGTTATTCATGTAAGTTAGAGAATAATTGTTGTTCTGTTTACATGAATAAAACCTTCTATGGTCATACACCCAATGAAAATGGTTTGTTGGATCTCGATCGTGTGATACACATATTGAAGCCAAAAGATGCAAGGTTAATAATGATAGTGCAACTTATTTGTGGCACTGCCGTTTAGGTCATATTGGTGTAAAGCGCATGAAGAAACTCCATAGTGATGGACTTTTTGAATCACTTGATTATGAATCACTTGGTGCTTGCGAACCATGCCTCATGGGCAAGATGACTAAAACTCCGTTCTCCGGAAACGTGGAGCGAGCAACAGAGTTGTTGGAAATCATACATACTGATGTATGCGGACCAATGAGTGTTGAAGCTCGCGGCAGGTATCGTTATTTTCTGACCTTCACTGATGATTTGAGCAGATATGGGTATATCTACTTAATGAAGCACAAGTCTGAAACATTTGAAAAGTTCAAAGAATTTCAGAGTGAAGTGGAGAATCATCGTAACAAGAAAATAAGAGTTTCTACGATATGATCGTAGAGGTAAAATATTTGAGTTAGCGAGTTTGGCCTTCAATAAAAACAATGTGAAATAGTTTCACTACTCACGCCACCTGGAACACCACAGTGTAATGGTGTGTCCGAACGTCATAACCGTACTTTATTAGATATGGTGCGATCGATGATGTTTCTTACCGATCTACCACTATCGCTTTTGGGGTTATGCATTAGAGACAGCTACATTCACGTTAAATAGGGCACCATCTAAATCCGTGGAGATGACACCGTATGAACTGTGGTTTGACGAGAAACCTAAGCTGTCATTTCTTTAAGTTTGGGACTGCGATGCTTATGTGAAAAAGTTTCAACATGATAAGCTCGAACCCAATTCGTAGAAGTAAATCTTCATAGGATACCCAAAAAGAAACTGTTGGGTACACCTTCTATCACAGATCCTAAGGCAAGGTCTTTGTTGCTAAGAGTGGATCCTTTCTAGAGAAGGAGTTTCTCTCGAAAGAAGTGAGTGGGAGGAAAGTAGAACTTGATGAGGTAATTGTACCTTCTCCCGAATTGGAAGGTAGTACATCACAGAAACTCGTTCCAGTGATTCCTACACCAATTAGTGAGGAAGCTAATGATGATGATCATGAAACTTCAGATCAAGTTTCTGCTGAACTTCGTAGATCAACCAGAGTTCGTTCCGCACCAGAGTGGTACGGCAACCCAGTTCTGGAAGTCATGTTACTAGACTATGATGAACCTACGAACTATGAGGAAGCGATGATGAGCCCAGATTCCGCAAAATGGCTTGAGACCATGAAATCTGAGATGGGATCCATGTAATAGAACAAAGTATGGACTTTGGTTGGCTTGCCCGATGATCGGCAAGCCATCGAAAATAAATGGATCTTCAAGAGGAAGACCGACGCAAACGGTAATGTTACTGTTTACAAAGCTCGACTTGTTGCGAAAGGGTTTCGACAAGTTCAAGGAGTTGACTACGATGAGACTTTCTCACCCGTAGCGATGCTTAAGTCTGTCCGAATCATGTTAGTAATTGCCGCATTTTAAGAAATCTGGCAAATGGATAACAAAATTGCATTCTTTAATGGATTTATTAAAGAAGACTTGTATATGATGCAACCAGAAGGTTTTGTCAATCCTAAAGGTGCTAACAAAATGTGCAAGCTCCAGCGATCCATCTATGGACTGGTGCAAGCATCTCGGAGTTGGAATATACGCTTTGATAAGTTGATCAAAGCATATAGATTTATACAGACTTGCGGTGAAGCCTGTATTTACAAGAAGTGAGTGGGAGCACTACAACCTTTCTGATAAGTATATGTGAATGACATATTGTCGATCGGAAATGATGTAGAATTTTCTGGAAAGCATAAAGGAGTGTTTGAAAGGAGTTTTTTCAAAGAAAGACCTTGGTGAAGCTGCTTACATATTGGGCATCAAGATCTATAGAGATAGATCAAGACGCTTGATAAGACTTTCGATGAGTACATACCTTGATAAGATTTTGAAGTAGTTCAAAATGGATCAGTCAAAGAAGGAGTTCTTGCCTGACTTGTAAGGTGTGAAGTTGAGTAAGACTCAAAGCCAGACCACGACAGAAAAATATAGAGAGAATGAAAGTCATTCCCTATGCCTCAGCCATAGGTTCTATAAAGTATGTCATGCTGTGTACAAAACACGTTGTGTACCTTGCCATGAGTTTGACAGGGAGGTACAATAGTGATCCAGGAGTAGATCACTGTACAGCGGTCAAAATTATCCTTCGTAATTGGATAACTAAGGAAATATTTCTCGATTATGGAGGTGATAAAGAGTTCGTCGTAAAGGGCTACGCCGATGCAAGCTTTGACACTAAATCCAGATGACTCTAAGTATCAATCTGGATGCGTATTGAAAGTGGGAGCAATTAACTAGAGTAGCTCCATGCAGAGCATTGTAGACATAGAAATTTGCGAAATACATAAGGATCTAAATGTGACAGACCCGTTGACTAAACTTCTCTCACAAGCAAAACATAATCACACCTTATTACTCTTGGGTATTAATCACATAGCGATGTGAACTAGATTATTGACTCTAGTAAACCCTTTGGGTGTTGGTCTCATGGTGATGTGAACTATGGGTGTTATTCACATAACGATGTGAACTATCGGTATTAAATCACATGGCGATGTAAGCTAGATTATTGACTCTAGTGCAAGTGGGAGACTGAAGGAAATATGCCCTAGAGGCAATAATAAAGTTGTTATTTATATTTCCTTATATCATGATAAATGTTTATTATTCATGCTAGAATTGTATTAACCGGAAACTTAGTACATGTGTGAATACATAGACAAAACAGAGTGTCCCTAGTATGCCTCTACTAGACTAGCTCATTGATCAAAGATGGTTATGTTTCCTAACCATAGACATGAGTTGTCATTTGATCAACGGGATCACATCATTAGGAGAATGATGTGATGGACAAGACCCATCCGTTAGCATAGCACTATGATCGTTTAGTTCTACTGCTATTGCTTTCTTCATGACTTATACATGTTCCTATGACTATGAGATTATGCAACTCCCGAATACCGTAGGAACACCTTGTGTGCTATCAAACGTCACAACGTAACTGGGTGATCATAAAGATGCTCTACAGGTGTCTCCGAAAGTATTCGTGGTGTTGGCATAGATCAAGATTAGGATTTGTCACTCCGAGTGTCGGAGAGGTATCTCTGGGCCCTCTCGGTAACACACATCACAATAAGCCTTGCAAGCAAAAGACTAATAAGTTAGTCACGAGATGATGTGTTACGGAACGAGTAAAGAGACTTGCCGGTAACGACATTGAACTAGGTATGGAGATACCGACGATCGAATCTTGGGCAAGTAACATACTGATGACAAAAGGAACAACGTATGTTGTTATGCGGTTTGACCGATAAAGATCTTCGTAGAATATGTAGGAACCAATATGAGCATCCAGGTTCCGCTATTGGTTATTGACCGGAGATGAGTCTCGGTCATGTCTACATAGTTCTCGAACCCGTAGGGTCCGCACGCTTAACGTTTGATGACGATCGGTATTATGAGTTTATGAGTTTTGATGTACCGAAGGTAGTTCGGAGTCCCGGATGAGATCACGGACATGACGAGGAGTCTCGGAATGTCCGAGACATAAAGATTGATATATTGGACGACTATATTCGGACACCGGAAGTGTTCCGGAAAAGTTTCGGATTTAACTGGATTGCCGGAGGGGGTTACCGGAACCCCCTACGAGGGGGGATGGTCCATAGTGGGCCTTGAGGAAAGGAGAGAGGCAGCCCATAGAGGCTGGCCGGCGCCCCAACTAGGGATCCTAGTTGGACTAGGATTGGGGGGGCGCCACCTCTCCCTCTTTTCCTTTCCCTCTCTTCCTTCTTGGTGGACTCCTACTAGGAATAGGATTGCAATCCTATTCCTAGTAGGATTGTCCTAGCCGCACCATAGGAGGCCGGCCAGCCCTCCTCCCTTGCTCCTTTATATACGGGGGCAGGGGGTACCCAAAGACACACAAGTTGAATTGTTCCAGCCGTGTGCGGTGCCCCCCTCCACAGAAACACACCTCGGTCATACCGTCGCGGTGCTTAGGCGAAGCCCTGCACCGGTGAATACATCATATCCGTCACCACGCCGTCGTGCTGACGAAACTCTCCCGTGAAGCTCAACTGGATCAAGAGCTCGTGGGACATCATCAAGCTGAACGTGTGCTGAATGCGGAGGTGTCGTACGTTCGGTGCTTGATCGGTTGAATCGCGAAGAAGTTCGACTACATCAACCGCGTCACTTGACGCTTCCGCTTCCGGTCTACGAGGGTACGTAGACACACTCTTCCCTCTGGTTGCTATGCATCTGGTAGATAGATCTTGCGTGATCGTAGGAAAATTTTAAAATACTACGTTCCCCAATAGTGGAGAGGCTCCCGGTGGTGATCCTCCCCTCCGGCAGGGTGCCGGGAAGAGTTCTCCTGGTGCTCCCGATCTTGGAAGTGCGGCGGCGGCGGAACAGAGATGAGATCGCGAAAAAGGGTTCCGTCCTCGAGGGTTTCGGGACGCGGTGTAAATATATGCCAAAGGGGGGCATCAGCGGAGACCTGGGGGGCCCAGGCGCCCCCCCCCCCCCCCGGCGTGGCCAGGAGCGGGGTCGCGCCACCAGGGCGCCTGGAGCCCTGGTGGGCCCCCTCCGGCCCTACTTTGGCCGCAAGGAAGCTTCCGGAACGCTGATTTTTTATATAATTTTTCCGGGATTTTTCTGGCAGTTTACGTGATGGGAAAACCTGAAATACAAAAACAGCAGAAAACAGAAACTGGCACTGGGGTGCACTGAGTTAATAGGTTAGTCCATATATGATCAAAAGTGTATGGAAGTGTATAAATATCATAGCAATATCACACAAAAGAGGCATGGAGCAAGCAGAAATTATAGATACGTTTTGGACGTATCAACATCCCCAAGCTTAATTCCTGCTCGTCCTCGAGTAGGTAAATGATAACAAGCATAATTTCTGTGGCGACATGCTATTAACCATATAAGGACTTTTCATAGTCACATGACAAAAGCTTACTGAGACAATGAATCCATAGTAATTAAGTTGCCTCATGAGAAAACCACAAAGAACTGAAAGTTTTACAACATGATACTGAAACATCAAATAGATTTGTAATGAGCATGGTGTGCAAATATGATAAAGTGGTATCTCGCTTGCCCCCTTTAGTAAAGCAAAACATAAATGCAGGGGCACCTCCAAGGTTTAAGTGACGACTAGATACAATGATTTCAGAATAAACGATATCATAATCATGCAAAAGACAATGGTACTTTGGGACAATGCATATTACACTCAGAATGACAATCATGCTCTCAGTAGTTGGTGCTTTAAAGAAGGTGGAGACTCTCGAACTGTGGCTTTTGTTGGCAAGGTTGAAAACCCGTGGTCGGAAACAAAGACAAAGCATGTACCAGAGCTCTTGGTTTTAAAAACAGAAGTAAATTTATTTATTTTTGGATATGCATGTTTCGTCAACGAATGCTAGCAGATAACTCAATCACTTCTTGAGCTGGACAAGTTTCGAGGAACGGCTCCCGAATGAGGACGATCACATCCTCTTAATCTCCTTTGTTTATCACTGCCAAAGTTTTCTGATTTCTCATGAACAAAGCGTGAAGGAGGGTTTGTTTGTTGTATTATTTTTTTAATGAGCCGGGCGCACTCTATGCCAGTTCCTTCTCGTATTATGGGTTTGCACATTAGACATGCAATCCCGGGGTGAAGCTTGTCCAACTTAAAAAGATCATGAATTAACTACTACTTCCTCATGAACTAAAACAGAGGCACAAAAGAGAAATGCTTTTTTTTGAATAATTTCGAGATGGTACATGAAAGTCTTCGTTAGGAATGGCAGGTAAATACCATGTATAGGAAGGTATGGTGGACTCATATGGCATAACTGGTTTAAAAGATTTTGAATGCACAAGCAGTCAGTCCGCTTAGTACAGGTGGAGGTTAGCAAAAGGCTGGGAGCGACCAACTAAAAGAGTAATGACGGTCATAATCATGCAGAGCGACAAAGCAACATTGAATCAGGCATGGAAGTTATATCGCTACTCAGAAATTAAAGATCATCAAGGCTTGACAGACTTTCTTTACAGTCTTAAATATGCGTGAGCATATGCCAAGTCAATCAAAATAAATTCTTGAAGGAAGATATCACTAAACCATACCACATCATAGGCAAACAAATTATGTTGGTACTCCAATAACACATTGGGAACCCCCCAGCTAGTTGAGACTAACCATAAGAAAACATGAACTACTAAGCACCATTATGCACGTAGCATTTTTATCATAGACATATCGACCAATGCAACAGAAGCCAACTCTCTTAACAAGATAAGCATGATAACTAAAGAGAGTTCCAGCGACCAACTAAACAAAAGCTCTTTAAAAAGATAAGCATGGAAACTAAGAGCTAAGCATGATAGTAGCTATTGAAAGACCAAGAACACACACAGCAAAGATAGACATGAAAATTCTATGTTATGTTCTAGGTTGAAGTGGAGCGTGTTTCTCTCCCACACAAAGAAAGCTGAGTTCCAACTCGTTATGAAAAGCAAGCAAAGCTAAAGAAAACTAAAAAGGAAACTAAAAGCAAGACGCTCCAAGCATAGCACATAACACATGAAGTGATAAAAATATAGTGGAACGAAAGACGAACTGATAATTGTTGATGGAGAAGGGGATGCACGGGGGCATCCCCAAGCTTAGACGCTTGAGTCTTCTTGAATATTTCTTGGGGGTGCAGGGGGGCATCCCCAAGCTTGAGCGTTTGACACTCCTGAATCTTTTTATTATCTTCCCTCGCACACTTGAAAACTCCCTTCATACATAACTCATCATAATCTGATTAGCGAGGTTAGTACCCATAAAAAATAATTGTTCCTTGCTGGAAATAAAGATATTCTTGAAGGTCTACTGTTTCTCAAGATTGCCAAAATGTTTTTGCAAAGAAAAAGCAAGCTCAAGGTTTGCAAAATGAAGAAAAGGCAAAACAGGACAGAATCTGTGAAAAACAAACCAGCAGGTAGTAAATGATTTTTTCGGGGCACTTCTGCAACTCTAATCAAAAAACTCAGAACAGACGCCCGAAAGACAATTGTATAGAGCACGCTGTCGAAACAATTCAGACCAAAAAGATGATCTGGTGATTTTATACGATTTTTTCTGTCCAAGGACAGAATCTGTTTCCTGGACAGCACGTCACAACTTTTGAACTTTCTTGCAATCAGAGGCTACACTTGGCACAAAGTTGAAAAGTAAAGATAAAATGATGATGCTACTGTAGTAACAACATCAAGACACAACAAAAGAAAAATAAAATTTTATTCATTGTGGGCTGCCTCCCAAAAGCGCTTTCTTTTATGCCTTTAAGCTAGGCATAATGCAAAGAGATCAAGTCTTATCAAGAGTGAAAGAATAGCTAGCCCGTATAACGGACTCAAAAGGTAACTTAATCTTCTTCCTAGGGAAGTGTTCCATCCCTTTCTTGAGAGGAAATTGGAATCTTATATTCCCCTCTTTCATGTCAATGATGGCACCAACTGTGCGAAGAAAAGGACGTCCCAAAATAATTGGACAAGAAGGTTCACATTCAATATCCATAATAGTAAAATCAACGGGAACGTAATTGTCATTGACAATGATAAGAACATCGTCGATCCTCCTCAAAGGTTTCTTTATGGAAGAATCAACAAGACGAACACCAAAAGAACAAGAATCAAAAGGTTTCAATTTAAGCATATCATATATTCTTTTGGGCATAACAGAGGTACTAGCTCCAACATCACATAAAGCATAGCAAGAGAAGTTATTCAACTTAATTTTAATCATAGGATCCCAACCATCTTCTAGCTTTCTAGGTATGGAGGCTTCTACTCTAAGTTTCTCCTCCCTAGCTTTGATGAGAGCATTAGTGATATGCTCTGTGAAGGCAAGATTAAGCGTGCTAGTGCGGGGATCTCTAGACATCTTGTGAAGGAAATCAATAACTTCGGTAAGGGTGCAATTATCAAAATCAAGGTCACTACTATCAAGTAAAGTGGTAGTGGTGTCCTTTAGGTTCACTTGTTTGGTAGTTTCTATGGTCATAGCATCACCATTAATAGGTCCAATGGGACCAGGAGTGCATTGGGTGCTAAGAGTTTGGATATCCTCAACAACTTGGATAGTAGCAACAGTGTGGTGGGTAGGAAGGTTCTTAATTCTATCTTCTTCCTCCCTTTCTCTAGCCCATCTCTCTTTAAGTTTAGCCAACATCCTAATGTTTTCATTAATTTGCACTTGAATAGCATTCATAGGAGTGACCTTCCTCTCCTCAAGAGGAGAAGTTCTAATTTTAAGCAATTCTACCTCATGGGCTAAATTGTCTACCTTCGAAGAGAGATCATCTAGTTTGTTTAGTTTTTCTTCTACACTCTTATTGAAGGCTTTTTGGGTAGTGATGAAATCTTTAAGCATAATCTCTTGTTCAGTAGTGGAGTTCTTGGTGCTAGAATAAGCATTGTTGTTCCCATAGGAATTAGAGGGGAACGGTCTAGGATTGCTACCAAAATTACTCCTATAAGCATTGTTGTTGAAATTGTTTCTAGAGATAAAGTTCACATCTACTTGTTCTTGAGCAATCAAAGAATTTAAAGGAACATCACGAGGATCAACAGAAGATTGCTTTGAAAGTAGAGACATGATCAAGTCAACTTTTTCATTTAGGGAGGAAATCTCCTCGACAGAGTTTACCTTCCTACCTGTTGGAGCGTGTTCGGTGTGCCATTGGGAATAATTGGTCATCATCTCATCGAGAAGCTTCGTGGTAGCACCAAGTGTAGTTGACATAAAGGTTCCTCCCGCGGCCGAATCTAACAAGTTCCGCGAGGTAAAGTTCAAGCCTGCATAAAAAGTTTGGATAACCATCCAAGTAGTCAAACCATGAGTAGGGCAGTTCTTGACAAGAGATTTCATGCGTTCCCAAGCTTGGGCAACGTGTTCATTATCCAATTGATTGAAATTCATTATGTTACTCCTTAGTTGGATAATTTTAGCAGGTGGATAGTATTTTCCAATAAAAGCATCTTTGCACTCGTCCCAAGAATCTATGCTATTTCTAGGCAAAGATTGAAACCAAATTTTAGCTCCTCCTCTCAAGGAGAAAGGAAAAAGCTTAAGCTTAACAATATTACCATCTATTTCTTGGTACTTTTGCATATCACAGAGTTCAACAAAATTGTTTAAGTGTAAAGCAGCATCATCTCCAGCACCGGAGAATTGATCTTTCATAACTAGGTTCAGTAAAGCAGGTTTAATTTCATAAGAAGGTGCTGAAGTGGCAGGTGTAGTGATAGGTGTGCAGATAAAGTCATCGTTGTTATGACTAGTGAAGTCACACAACTTGGTGTTCTCGGTGGAACCCATAGCAGCAAGCAAGCAAGATAACTAGTTTTGTGATTTTTTTGGTAAAAGATACAAAAGCAAAACTGAAAGGTAAACTAACAAGACTAAAAAGCAAAGATAAAAGATAGCGTGCAACTCCCCTATCTTGAAGAGTGGAGTCCCCGGCAACGACGCCAGAAAACTTTGCTTGATGGCTTCTCGCCCCTCGTTGGTTACCCCAAGTGGAAGGTTTGAGATGCAGTGTAGCGGTAGTTTTCCCTTGGCAAAGATACCAAGGATCGAATTCCCTGAGACTCCAAGGTTCAACAAGAAGGTGTCAACTGCTAACGGCGCCAGATATTAGCAATCAACTGGACCTGCACACAGATACAAATAACTTTGCTCCCAACGAGTACAGAGAGGTTGTCAATCCCTCCGGCCTTGTCGTTTACAAAGGATCAAACGCAAGAGATAATAGTGATAGGTATTGCTGCAACTAGTATGTAAAAACAGAAAGTAAATAGCGGATGTGATCAGTGATGGTAATATGGACCGGGGTCCCATGATGTTCACTAGTGATGTCTCTCTCCCATAAGACGATAAAACAGCTATGTGAGGTAAACGAATTACAGCTGGGCAATTGACAGGATTACGTGCGCAAACCAATGCTAACTATGTTGCAAGAAAGGTAGAGGTTCAAAGCATGGGCGGTACGCCAAGGCAAGTAGACCGAAATCCATCTGCATCTACTACTAATCATCCACCTTGAGATATCTATCCAGAACATCTCGCTGGTATTAAGTTGCGAGTCCCACCCATAGTGTAAACTCAAAGCAACAGACAACTGCATTAAAAGAACTTTGCGTAAAGTAAACAATCCTTGCACCCGCGAGTACAAGCACCGTTGTTTTCCCCCTTGTGGCAACAGCACATCCCCTAGACTCATGTTTCTGTCACTCAAGCTAGTCATCGAGGGGCATGAACCCACAATAAAGCATAACGTTCCCTCTTGGAGTTACTACCTACTACTCGGCCAAAGCAATAAATAGCAACGGAGAACATGCAAGAATTACTTAAGAACATAAATATAAAATAGGTAAATCAAATATATTACTCAAACACAATCTGAACATAATCTCATAATCCATCGGATCCCAGCAAACTCATCATAGCAACAGCATAAAGATTACATATGTGCCTCGATCATGTAGGGCAGCTCACGAGGTCTAATTAGTGAAGCACAAGAAGGGGAGGAGAACATCACATAGCTACTGGTCATGGACCCATGGCCCAAGGGAGACTACTCACAACTCATCCGGGAGGCGTCCATGGTGGTGGAGAGGCTCCCGGTGGTGATCCTCCCCTCCGGCAGGGTGCCGGGAAGAGTTCTCCTGGTGCTCCCGATCTTGGAAGCGCGGCGGCGGCGGAACAGAGATGAGATCGCGAAAAAGGGTTCCGTCCTCGAGGGTTTCAGGACGCGGTGTAAATATATGCCAAAGGGGGCATCAGCGGAGACCTGGGGGGCCCAGGCGCCCCCCCCCCCCCGGCACGGCCAGGAGGGGGGCCGCGCCACCAGGGCGCCTGGAGCCCTGGTGGCCCCCCTCCGGCCCTACTTTGGCCGCAAGGAAGCTTCCGGAACGCTGATTTTTTATATAATTTTTCCGGGATTTTTCTAGCAGTTTACGTGATGGGAAAACCTGAAATACAAAAACAGCAGAAAACAGAAACTGGCACTGGGGTGCACTGAGTTAATAGGTTAGTCCAAATATGATCAAAAGTGTATGGAAGTGTATAAATATCATAGCAATATCACACAAAAGAGGCATGGAGCAAGCAGAAATTATAGATACGTTTTTGACGTATCAACATCCCCAAGCTTAATTCCTGCTCGTCCTCGAGTAGGTAAATGATAACAAGCATAATTTCTGTGGTGACATGCTATTAACCATATAAGGACTTTTCATAGTCACATGACAAAAGCTTACTGAGACAATGAATCCATAGTAATTAAGTTGCCTCATGAGAAAACCACAAAGAACTGAAAGTTTTACAACATGATACTGAAACATCAAATAGATTTGTAATGAGCATGGTGTGCAAATATGATAAAGTGGTATCTCGCTTGCCCCCTTTAGTGAAGCAAAACATAAATGCAGGGGCACCTCCAAGGTTTAAGTGACGACTAGATACAATGATTTCAGAATAAACGATATCATAATCATGCAAAAGACAATGGTACTTTGGGACAATGCATATTACACTCAGAATGACAATCATGCTCTCAGTAGTTGGTGCTTTAAAAAAGGTGGAGACTCTCGAACCGTGGCTTTTGTTGGCAAGGTTGAAAACCCGTGGTCGGAAACAAAGACAAAGCATGTACCAAAGCTCTTGGTTTTAAAAACAGAAGTAAAAATTATTTGAGACAAGCAACGGATTTGGCCTACTACTTATTCTTCTTGAAAAGGATTGGGGAGAGGTATAGCCGACTTTGAGAAAAATCTTGAACAACTCACCGGTAGGATTATGAAAAGAGCAAAGGAATTAATACAATAACAATGGAAGAGTAATCTTGAACGAACCACCGTAAGAATTGAAAATGGGTGATGAAAGAGAATAATCCACCGGGAAGAATAGCACTAGAGGAAATTTAGATACAAGAGAACGAAGAGACCGCGAACTGATTAAAGAATACTTGAACGATGCACCGGAAGAACATGGAGACGAACGGAGAGGCAGCAATGAAGAATATTTGGAGGACGAAGTTGAAAACTGAGAACGACGAAATCTTCTGAAATGATGACCTTCGGAGGATCACAATGGAATGAATTCATGAAATGCTTCGAACGGGTATAAAAAGAATCCGCGTGATCAAAACAATAATGAGGATGGCATGAAGCTAGAACCACGAATCTTCAAGAGAACGGACCAAGATTTAAGAGAAACTCTTCTCCGATCTTCAAATATTGAGAAATGACAAGGAGAAACACCTTGAAGAATTGCGAGATGCTCCGGAAGAATAAAAAAATGGAAGGTTTAACCCAACATGAAAAGAATTTGAAAACGATCTTGGAGAAGGCCTGTGACTGATGGAAATCATTCTTACGTCACACTTTGAAAAGAATTTTTCCGGAAAAAGAAGAGTCAGGTAAGATCCTGGAAAAAGACATGTGGGTTAGGGCCCACTCAAAAGAAATCACCGTTGAAAAAGATTGCTTGAGAGATATTGCACCGATTGAATTAAATGGCTTGAATGAGATAACAATCCCAACATGGTTTGAACGAATTAGGAATGGAAACGCGAATCTTCCGAGATATCTTCAGCACTCCGGAGAAGAATTAGAGAGTTGAATAAATAAGAGAGCCTTCGGATAAATAAATTTCAACATGGGAAAACATGTTAAACAAAGGAAGAGATATGAACATGACCGAAGCTTGAATTAATCCACCGAAGAAGAAACGCGAATGGAGAATGAAAACTTGAAGCTCCTGAGCATCTTCCTGAGAGATCACCGGATAATGAAATTGAACGAAAAGAATGAAGAAACATCACATTAATAAAATGGATATTTCATTTAGAATTTCTGACTCCGAGAAGAAGAAGGGTGGGAGAGTGGGGAAAACAAAGACAACTTGGGATGAATGAAACAGACAAATCGTCGGATTTCTCAACAGCGTCCGTATGGAATAACTTGAAGAGAAGGCACACCGGTTGAAAAGGATTAACATGAAGATCTCGATGGTCAAGAAGAATTAGCACTCCCATAGAAATATGAGAACACCGATTAGGAAGGTATGGAATCAACACTTGACATCGAAGCAACTCGAATACCGGAATCAAAACAAAAACAAAGGATAGATATGTTGCAACATAATCTTCACAATATCATCTGAACAGAGAATAGAACGAATGAATTCCGTAGGTACATCAGCTTGTCGAGAAGCCACTTGGGAGAACAAAAGGTAAATAAAAACAACAAGGAGCAGATAGAACAAATACAAGATAGAAGTTTCATTCAACATATTCGTGCTGAAAGCTCATGGAACGTGTTACAAAAGGGTTTTGCAATCCCCGGATCAGCATAGCCAAGGACCCTTTAAGATGCAACTCCCGATCGGAACAAACGTCCATAAAACTACTTCACTAAATGTAGAACCCCGAACTCCATATCATGCATTCGTTGGAAGAATGCCTACGAGCTACTAGATGAACCCACCTATTAATTTCCGAAAATTTCCAGTTATGCAATCAGGTGTTGGGGATACAGGGGAAGCACCGCGCACTCAACTCTAATCCTACATCCAGCTGTATTCATCCTTCAACACATAACCAGTTATCTCCAGAAACCGTTTACCTCGGACCTTCGAAATGCATCCGCTATACAAGCTATGGCAATACTCCCGAACTACCTCCCCAGTACTGGGTGATGTCGGGGTTATCTTGCCACTAACCGCATAGGAGAGTTTTCGATGTCGGCCGTCTTAAGTATTCCAGAACTGCTACGATACATTTGTGACGACAACACCTCGGAGCTCAACTCCCCGGGACACTGCCACAACCCCTAAATGACAAGAGGCATCGAGAACAATGTTCTCGTCACAAAGACATCGGAACAATCCAAACAATACTCGCGTGATCCTAAAAAAAAAATTGGTGAAATTTTGAGAGTAGAAGAGATAAAAGTAATCGTCAGGAGTCCTCACCAGATTGAAAAGAGATGAGGAGCAAAAGAAATCATACTCTCCGATATATAAATAGGACTCAAAACATTTTAAGTGTATGCCTAGACTCAACCGTCAACGATTCGATCAATCAGTGTGGGCTCCTAGGTCGGAGAAGGCTCTGAATACCAACTTGTAATGCACAGGATGGGACTATACCTCCTACGTGTCGAGGCACGACTTAAAGGTATAAGCCCATTCTGGAATGATCTCAAGTTTGGTATCTTTGCACGACTCATGTAAAAATAGGGATGAAATTGCAAAAGGATAGTTGGCTTACACTCGTCACGTCACACAATACATTACATAAGCAATTCATCATCCAAATAACATCACAACCCGACTACGGGCGAAGATCCAAAAGAAAGATACCAAAAACATAAAGCCACAATTTAAATGGACTAACGAAGAAGGAGAAGAAGATGATCAAGCAAGGTTGTGGGAGTCAAAACTTGGAGCGAAACAGACATGGGGAAAATTATGCAAGTGTGTGATGGTTGCTTCCAACAATGGAATATTTTTATAATAGCTCCATAAATATTAGGAGGATATATATATATGTTATAAAGAGAAGTCATCCTTCCCTCGATTTAAATGGACCGAAGGTCCACACGACTTATATGGTTGAGTTGCAGAATTAAAGTCATGATGGCATGATGACATGATGCAATGCAAAATAAATAACACAAGCACAAATGAAACACACGGGAGAACCCGGAACATCTGGAATCTTCTAGGACGTCGGTCTTCGGGCGTCACAGCCTATCGGTTCGGTTCTTAGTAATAAAGAAATTCGGCTCCTTCGTATATGTGATGACTGGTCGGTTACTCCACAAATGCAAAATTGACTGTTTTATGCACCAGTAACTCTGTTCAGTCCTCGGTCATGACTGAAGAGGACTGATAATTTTTGGGAGGAACAAATCTGCAGTCCAATCTTGAGCAAGAAACGATTTGAGCACATGAGTAGGAATCTAGCACAGGAAGAAATGGTAGGAGGACGGAATTGTTGTCAGAAGTCATTGCGAGCAGGCCGCTAGTCGGCCGCCGCCATGCGAGTGCTGCGAATGCCATCTTTGGCCATGAAGGAGCCATGGCATCATGCGTGGAAGTCATCCGAACGACCAGCCGCCGTGCATTTCAATATATGGGAACAACCTTCGGTCATGAAAGAGCCATAGCCATTGACACGTACAAAGTCATGGGCGCTGGTGATTGTTGGGACTATGTGAGGTAGGCGAACGAAGGCGGCGGAGTTACGGTGAAGAATGAAACACGTTATGGTTGGGGATGTATATGTTTGGACTGAGGTAAGGCTCCGTGTAGATGTAGTTGGTTTTGACAAGTGCATGGGCGTGTAGTTGGTAGATGGGCCATTGTCTCTTCGGCTTAGCTTGCTAGGCCTTGATGCAATATCTCGGCTCAATGAGCTAAGTTCTCTTTTGAACATTTGCTAACATTTTTCTACTTCGGTCCTGAGTTTTGTATCTAGTTTTCGATTCATGGTTTTTCGGCCCACCTCTACCAGTCAAGATGCTTGTTAAACCTATCTAGGTCTGATGTCCGCGTGTCGCCTAGTTGCCCTCTTCAGTAGTGTTTGTCGACTGTACATGTGTTTCTTAGTTGGAATCCTAGGGAGGGACAAGAAGGGCCACTTTGCTACTTCTATGAGTATGAATCGAGGCTTTGACGTCGGCTCATTTGATGGCTGTGTAGATGCGCCCTGCTCTGTCTTTCTCTTGATGGAGTTGCGGCTTCCCCTTCAAAACCCCTTAGCTGGCGGCAGCGAAGGGAGACGCGAGATGTTGCTCAGCTGCTCTTCAAGTCCGCAATCATCCACGCCTATTTCAACAACGAGATTGGGCAGAGTGTGGATGTCATCCACTCTTCTGTGTTGGACCTCAACTGTTTCAGCAAGACCTTCAAGCTCGCCAAGTTCATCATCTTCTATTCCTCGTGGGTGCTCTAAATCACCGTGGGTGCTCTAAACTAGCATAACGCCGCCACGACGAATGAATGATGTTGTGGCCTCATTGTTGCTGCTTTTGGTGGTGTATGTACCTTGGGAGATATGATGTGGAACTTCATGTAGATCAACTTACCAAAGATGAAGGGAGGGGAAGAAGACCAAGTTCAATGTCAGCATCATGGAGCCCAAGGTTGGGTTCCACATCACCGAGATCACCAGAATATGTTGCGAGCCCAACGTGTATGTGTAGTAACTACTTCATGTCATGTGAGTTTCAATTAGTTTATTGGCCATCCTTTGTTTTCCCTCTTGTTGTGATCCTTCTTTTAGTTTTGGTTTGGCGATAGGCTGGGAAGAGATCGGTGGGTTCTGGGCGGTGGGTTTCCGCTTTGATTTGATGGATTGGGGGGGGGGGATATGGTCTTGCAATGGTGTGCGGGTCCTAGGGTTTGTTCTTGCGTTGTGGAGCGTGCTGTCATCGGTCTCTTATTTTCTTCGATCAAAAGGGCCTCCCCTAGCTCCATTTTCATTAAGAAAACGAAACTCAAACCACATCTTAGCTAGACAAACGTCAGGTCCTGAAAACAGGGGAAAACGTAATGTCCAAAAATCAAAGAGGAAATTGTAACAGCGGCATAAAAGTGACATACACATGGCTTACATAAACAAAACAACCCAGACCTCCCGATCTAAAAAAGCATCACCAGCCTCTGATCGCATGCAGTTCATCAGCAATCTCGGGGTGCCTCCTCAACTCTTCTAGCGTAGCGCTGCCGCCATGAGGCGTGCCACGAGTATAGCCTTAGTGCAGGAAAGTTGAAACAGAACATCCTGACATTTCTTCAGTACGGCTCCAGCTCCACTGGCGACTTTAGTTTCTGGATCAATAGATCAATAAACCATTTGTCTCTTACAAAGGGCGGTGTTTCACGATTTTGTCTACTTTATGTTGTTCCTCTGCATTTGTTGGTTTGAGTTTTTAGGTTTCTTTGTTCCTTTGTTGTCTAGGCATTTGTTCTTGTGTATGTGGCTGGCCCGTGTTCTGCCAAGACAAGGAACACGGAAGCAATCTTAGGACGATCGACTCGCTTGAAAACAACAACAATATTAACTAGAGATACCAAAAACAAGAGCAATTGCAGAAAATAACTTGAGAACACAATGTTGAATGTTCCATCACCATAGATCACAATGCAGCACCATCCATCAATCCATCACAAGAACTTGAGAACATGTGCAGATTCCAGGAGCTCGGCACACAATTCTCCGGTCCAAGGCCAGTCCAAATGCGTGCCGGAGAGAAAGTGGAAGATGCGAGTTCCCAAAAGTGGCCTTTGCGCATCGCCCTCGCAGCCTTGTTCTGGAGTTGTGACGGCATCAGCAGGTCCTCTGGCTGTTCCCTCTTTTGCTCTCCGGTCCAAGGCCAGAAGCCGCTTTTCTCTGGCCCCAAACCAGCACCAACACACACAACCACTCTGCGCAAACTCGAGTACTACCAGTACTCTCTGCTCACAACAGGCAAAACGGACAAAACATTTCTTATCTTCTGAAGATGCTGCAGCATGCACACACCTCACTCACACGCCAGTGACGATCTGCAAGAACACAAGCATTGATCGCAATGCAGTACCTCAAGCCAGGGTTACATGAACCAACCAACATGACACGGTTTTGGGGTACAAAAAACCAATGAAATACGACGTACATTTCACGGAAATCTCCCATACATAATGGTGTGCCATCATTGATCATAATGATAATGTAGTACCATCCATCCATCCATCACATCACATCACAAGAAGCTCACCCCAAAATCGATCGATTGCGGCAGCCGGCCAACGGTTCCCATCACATTGCCAAACATGGCCGAGAATCTAGCAACAAGAACTCGCATGTGCATTGCACCCCAAAAAATAAACTGGTAGAACCAACGACTGAATTCTGCATCCCTCTGTTCGGTTGCCTGTACCAAATCCAATTACCCCCCAGCTTGCTACTATCTATCTACTAGTATCTGTCTGTCAGTCCTCCGATCGTCCGCCGGTCACCACCGGGCACCAGCCGGCGAGGGTCGGTCACATGACGGCGCAGGCGTTGGGGTTCTCGTCGCTGAGGAGGAACTCGGTGGCCTGCATGGCCTGCTGGTCGTAGAAGGCCGTCTTCCACAGCTGCAGCTCCGCCGCCAGCGCCTTCTCCGCCGCCTCCTTGCACTGCTTGCCGTCCCCCTGCTGCTGCGGCTGCTTCCCGTCCTTGTTGCACCCGTCCTTGTCCTTGTCCTTGTCCTTGTCCCCTTTGCCGGGCGCCACCACGTCCACGGGGCGGCGCAGCTTCTTGCGGAGCTTCTCCGGCAGGGCCTTGGCGTCCATGGTGCCCGTCACCGTCACCTGGTTCTTGGCCGGGTCCATCTTCACCTGCTCCACGCCTACATGAACCAACAATGTAGGTGCAGATTAAGATGAAGTCCGTGGCGTTTGCGTGCTCGGCGATGTGACTGCGCAGGGACATGGAATTCGGTCGAGCACCTAGTGTGCATGCATCGTAACCGCGTCTCTTGGAGAAAAAATGTGGCGTGCATGCGGGATGGGGCAGGTGGAGGAGGAACAGCGCGTGCGTGCGTGCGTACCTTTGATCTTGAAGAACTTGCAGCGGATGCGGTGCATGCAGCCGTCGCAGTGGAGGCCGGCGGAGCCGATCTTGAGCACCACCGTCACGATCACCGGCTGCCATGAACAAATTCGAGCAATCAGTCGAGCAGAGCAAAGTCATCAACAGCACAGGCATCTCATTACAGAGTGGCAAACAGATGGTGCGTGTCTCAAGGAGGGAGAAAGGATCAAGGACGCACCACGGCTGGCTTCTTGTTGTCCTTGCCGCCCTTCCCCTTCCCGGCATTGCCGCCGCCGCCGCACTTGTCGTCCTGCTCCTTCTTCTCCTCCTCCTTCTTGCCCTCGCCGTCGGCGCACTTGTTCTTGTCCCCGCCACCGTCGGCGCACTTGTCCTTGTCCCCGCCGCCCTTGTTGTCCTTGCCGCCGACGAGCTCGACCTTCTTCCTGGTCTTGGAGGCGACGCGGTCCCGCAGCTTCTTGGCGTCGAAGCGGCCGACGACGGTCATGGACCCCTTGTCCACCTCCATGGCCACGCCCTCCACTCCTGCAGGTCGCCACGCACGCGCGCCCGCCGGGCCGATCGATCACCGTCAGAAACCGCAGGAAACGGAGAGAAACACGCGCGAAGGAGAGAGGAGATGAGAGGCTCGTCTTCGTACCCGGGAAGCGGCGGACGGAGGCGCGGATGCGGTGCGCGCAGCCGTTGCAGTGCATGTCGACCTTGAGCACCGCGGTGACCACGGGGAGCGGCGGCGGCGGCTTCTTCTCCTTGTCCTTGCCGCCCTTCTCGTCCTTGCCGCCGCCGCCGCAGCCCTTGTCCTTGTCCGCCTTGTCGTCCTTGCACCCGCCGCCGCCCTTGTCCTTGTCCTTGTCGTCGGCGGGCTTCCCCTTGGCCTGGCCCTCGCAGCCGCTCCCGGCGTCGGCCTCGGCCTTCTCCTCCTGCTGGCCCCCGCCGCATCCTCCTCCTTCGCCTCCACCGCCACCACCCCCGCTGCGCTTCTTCTTCTGCAGCCGCGAGACGAGACACGGAGAGGACGACAGTCAGAGCAAGCAAGGAAAGAACGGGCCGGAGCAGATGGTTGTCGCCGGCCGTCGCGGGTGGCTCCGCGGCCGACGGCGAGGTGGCGACGCGCGCACGTACCTTGCCCATGGCCGCCGCGCGCGCGTGTCCGGCCGGCCCTCCTCCGATCAAGAACCTTCCTGCTCTGCGACTGCGGCTGCGATGGGGAGGAGGAGGGGTTGGGTTGGGGTTTTAGCTAGCTCTAGGGGTGGGGGGGCACGCCTGCCTACCAACTCGCCAGAGACGGCATCTGTTGTGTGCGCGCGCAGTGGTACGACGAGACGGCCAGCCTCCGTCTGTTGGTACCGATCAGATCACCCACCATGGCAGTGGAATCTACCGCCCGGGCCCACCCGCCAGTCCAGCACCGGGCTGTCCGCCTCCTTCCGGGCCCACCGGCCAGCCGGCCGGCCGGCCGGAAGGGCACGGCACGTGGAAAAGTCGCTGCGACGGCGTGTCGCGCGCCTGTCACTGTCACTGGGTTCCATGAGTGACAGTGTGGATCCCATGGACAGTGTACGTGGCGGCGTAACGCGGCGGCCGTGGACGGACGGACGCCGTGCGGCGCGGCAGGATCGCCGTGCTGCGCCACGGCCAAGGTGACGATGGTTAATGAGGGATTGATTGATGGATTGATCGTCGAGTTATACGGCCGGCCGGAAGCCTGCCTGGCATTGAGGTCGATCGTGTTCACGCGTGGCGGCCGGCGCCGGGTGTCATGCCACCGGGCTTGGCTTGGCAGCTGGTGGCTGCGCTCGGTTGCATGTTGGCGCTCCTGTTGCTGCTGCGGCAGGGAGGGAGGACGGGCGGGCCAGGGGAAAGGAAAAGATGAGCGGAGGAGACTGTGGCTCTGCGCCACGGCGGCCACGGCCCAGCGCGGCAGGCTCGTAGAACGGTACGGCCGTCGCCCATCTCCTCTGCGCGCTCCGCCTGCCCTGCCCGTACGCGCGCACGGCGCATGCACCTGCCTGCCACCACTCCCACGGCACCGGGCCCTCCACCTCTGCTGCTGTGATTCGTGACTGTGGCAGCGCAGCGGACCAGAGGTGCAGCTGCGGTGGTGCTGGTGCTGGGCTTTGGCTTTACCAAGGCCAGCGATCGACGACCGCGGTCCAGCAGCAGCAGCAAGACCAGGACCCGTCCGTGGTCCACCGGCGACGGAAACGCGGCCTGCATCGTTTTTTTCATTCACTCGTCACACCTCACAGCCCGATCGCTCCACTATTTACCGTTCTTGATCCAAACGAGGACGATACGCAACATACTACTCCTACAGTCCTAGTCAGGCGGGGGTCGAAAGATGTCATGTGAATATAGAGAATCCAACTTATCGGATATTCAATTTGCCTCTAGGGAGCACATGCTCATGCGTGCCAAAAATAAATTTTACAAATGTCATAAAAAAATAGACGTTGTCACATGCAAATTTGCAAGTGAAAAACAAGCATTTTCAATTATGCAAAAGAAAGAATAAAAAGTCAAACGTTAAATGTTACCTCCAAATGTAACACTCAATTTAGTTTTAGTTTTTTTTTTACCGACGAAGCACTGCTATACCATATGGCGTGACAATTGTCAAGCACGCTTATAACACACTAATATGAACATCTACAAGAATATTATAATTTTTAAATTTTATTTACAATTTATTCTGGTTTTACTGTTCATTAGGCCAATGAGCATCTACAAATGTACCAACGTATCGTTCCCACAGAACCGACCAATCGAGCGAACGAAAGCATTCACTACGACCCAACTTCCAGTGCGACCCCCAACGCCACTAGTTGGGCCACCAAAAAAACCTCAGTCTTGCTTTGACTGATACGAAAAACGCTTACACTACTACTTGGACCTGACTTTAAATAGCTAGAAAAAAGCATGACATTCGTATATAGTAAAACTGACATCAAGTTCGGCATGGATCTGAAAAAAATGACTTTTATGAGATAGCGCAAACAAATCAAAAAAATAAAATTTATGAGAAGAGTATCATGATAACAAATTAGCCATGGTGTACAAAAATATGAATGTGCCATGGTGCAAAAAAAACTATTTATTTTTCATTCTATGAGAAAATTTGCCATGGTCCAAAAATAATTTGCCATGATAGAGAAATAAAAGCAATATTCCATGAATTTTTTAGTCAATTTTACATGGCTTAAAGAGGACAATATTCCAAGAATTGTTTTGTCAATTTTACATGCCTTAAAGAAAATAAATTTGCCACGGTCCTTGAAGTAAATTTTGCCATGGTGTAGGCCTTTCTCTTCGCAAAGGACCAGAAGAAAAATTCATGGAAAATTGTATGCGTAGATCATGGCAAACATGTGGATTAAATTTGTAAGGCATTTTTACTATATACATGATAAACAAAAAGGTAATTTTGCCATCAAAATGAACTAAGAAAACTGTATCATGTATGTATAAGCCATGGTAAATTTGCCATTGTGCTTCATGCGATAGTGCAAAAAATTAGAAAACTTAAAAAGTGAAAAGAATATCATGAAAAATATTGCCATTGTGTGTTTCAACTTGCTATGGTTTCAAAAATATGAATGTGCCATGGTGTAAAGAATCAACTTTCCATTCTATAAGAAAAATAATATTCCATGGATTGCTTAGTAAATTTGCCATTGCTTACACAAAAATAAATTTGCCGTCCTCCATGATTTTTTTTTTTGAAATAGTCCCCGAAGGAAATTTCCCATGGTCTGGTTTTTATTATGCAATAGACCAATATTATAATTCATGGCGAATTTTGTTGGTAGATCGTTGCAAAAATCTAGATTTATTTTTTACGGCATTTTCATTATATACATGAAGAACATAAAAAAATAGTATTTTTGCATCATAGAAAACAAAAAAAACATGTACCATGTAATGTTTAGTATAAATTGCCATGGTACATAAAGTAAATTTGCTATAGCAATAAAGTAAATTTCCCATGGTCTTAAAAGAATAAAAAAATGCCATGTGATTAGATGAACCATTTGTACACACACAAAATGCTAAAGATGTTATGTAGATCAAAACTTCATATATTGCAATGTGATTATTCAAAAAATGTTCCAAATTTTTGCTATGATGTATGAGACACACTTTTTTCTCTCCAAAATTTGACATATGACCAATACGCACGTTCTTTTTCAAAAAAAAAATTTGTCGGGGGAAACTGTCCGCCACGAGCACCTATAGGACCGGAGCCCCTTGTACGTTGCGGTAAGGGAGCGGAGGGAGCACGAAGAGCAGATCGAGGAGAGCACGCGGGCAATTTACCCAGGTTCGGGCCGCGACGGACGCGTAAAACCCTACTCCTGCTTGGATTGTATTGAGTTTTTGGGCTCGGGAGCTTGAAGAACTAGCTACACCGAGCAAGAGAGCTATCTAGGTTCCGAACCCTCTCTACGTTGTGCATGGGACTCCTTTTATAGCTCAAGGGGTCACCGACAGGTGTCAACGTAGAGGAGGGCAAAAATGTAACTTTGGTGGTAGTTGTAATAGTGCGGGAATAGTACGTGAACAGTGGATGAACAGTGGTCATCACCTAACTTGACAGTGGGGGACAAGAGCATTAAATGCCCGTCGCCGTCGACCCCAAAAGCGCCCGCCCATGCGTCTCCGCTCGCCACGGCGGTAGCCTCGTCACCGTGGAGTGCCACCGTGTCCCCCGGGCTGCACAGCCATCCGCCACGCGTCCCTGGAAGGGCCCCAGGGCGACGCGTGGGTCGATGAGCTGGAGCGCGGGCACACAGCGTGAGTTCCCCCCGGCAAGCACCTTGCCGGGGCCTTGACCTTGCCGGGCCCTGAAGCTTGTCGCTCCCCGGGCGCTGCCGGGGCGCAGGGTGCGCCGAGGCATGTCTTCTGAAATGCAGTCTTCTGGTCTGCCTGGCAAGCTCCTCTTGCCAGGGTCTTGTGTTAATGTGATAATCTTGAGCCTGGGACGGCCTTCCCGGCAAGCTCCACTTGCCGGGGCCTTGATCTTCTGTCTTGTATACTTTGTTTTTGAATGGCTTAATAAGGACCGGAAAGGTTTCCGGCAAGCGCGTGGTGAGCCCTGCCGCGGGAAGCTGCTACTGCCCGTGCACAAGTTGGGGTACTGAGGTACCCCTATCTTAGTACACCGACAGGAGCCCCCGGGCCTGGGCCAAACACGGTGCCGAGCGCTGTTGGGCCAGGCCCAAAACAGTGCACGGGCACGCGCGGCCCACGGCGAGCCGTAGATTCCCTTCCGCATCCGCCGCGCCCCTCCCTAACGGCACGCGTCGATTGCGGCGTCGTGGGAGAGATCGTGGCCACGTTCTTTAATGGGAAATGCGGAGCGTCCCCCACTTCCCCCTTAAAAGCAGAGGAAGCAGGGGCAGTTTCCCTCCTTCGCTTTCATTGCGTCTTCAACCTCCAGAAATCCCCCGCTGCCTCTTGCCCCCATACCTCCTCCGCCGTCTTCTGCATCTGCGGCGCCGTCGAACTCCTCGCCCCTTCCCTCGCCGCCTCCGCCATGGCTCCGAAGACCGAGAAGGCGAAGGCGGAGAAGGCCAAGAGGGAGAAATCCGAGCAGGCGGCGAAGCTTGCCCTCCTGCGGAAGAGGAACGTGGTCTTCGCGCCGAGGCTCGGCGCGAGGGAGCTCTGGAACAAGTACTATCTCTTCTGGGCCAAGGAGACCAAGGCTCATCCCCGGACCATAGTCTACCCCGCCGGCGCCAAAGATCTGCTTCCCGACGGGTATTTCTTCTTCGCTGTCTTCTTCCACTGCGGCTTGTGCCCTCCATTCTCGGAGTTTTTCTGTGACATCATGAACACGTACAACCTCCACCTCTTAGACTTCACCCCCAACGCCATCCTTACGATGGCGGTTTTCGCACATCTGTGCGAAAACTACATAGGAATCTATCCAAACGTAGCACTTTTTCGCCATTTCTTCATGCCTAGAGTAGAGGCCGGCGCTCCCCTCTCCGGGGGTATCTCCTGGATCTTCCGCTTGAACAAGAAGGACTCATATCTGAAAGGAGAACTCCGCGGCAAGTGGGAGGAGTGGCGCGCAGATTGGTGTTGGATAGTGGAGGACCAGCCGGAGCCTTTCACTGCGCCGCGCACAGCAGCCATAGTGCGCGGCAGGGACTGGAGCGAGTTGGCCCCGGATGACGTCAAGCTCAACGTCGCCCTCGTCAGGATACTTCGTCTCCGGGTAGCCAAGTTGACCATCGGAGAGGTAGGGGCAGATTTCCTCCGCCGCCGCATTGCCCCTTTACAGGAGAGGAAAAGGCCAGCATGGGAGTTTGGCAATGCGGTGGATATTATGAGGCTGCGCCCGGGTTTGAACTTCAACTTCACGGCGTTGGAGCTGAAGGGGATGGTCCGGGAGCTTTTCAAGCACGACCCGGCCCATCTGGAGTGGTTTAGACCTCCCCGGGGAGTGGTGCCGCTGTGCAACAGCACTGCCCGGGACGCCTTGCGCGCAATGATGCCCGCGTGTGACTCTCACGGCGTCGACCCCACCTGGATAGTGCCCACGCCGGATGCAATTATGACCTTCTTCGATAATCTGGTCGAGGTGCCCAAGAACGCCGAGGAGAACAAGGGTCTCACTCGGGACACCACGGAGCGGGATCTAGCTTATATTGCTTCCCGGATGGAAGAGGCCGCCGCAGCTGCAGCGGCAGGAGACTTCGGATTCACCGTCGACGAGGCGGATGCTGCGGACGCGTCGTGCCAAGCCGAGGAGGCAGAGATCCGCAGACTTCTCAAGCTTCCGCCCGACGAGCTCGCCGGGGTTCCTTCCCTGAGGTATGCCGGGATTCCCGGGATCGTGAGCGAAGCCGCCGCAAGAGGCGAGGTTGCCGGAGGGAGAAGAGGTGCCGGAGGGAGCGGAGCTGCAGGGCAGGATGCCGGACCCAGCGGGCCTGTTGGGGAGGAGGAGGAAGACGTCGAGGCCGATGAAGACACCGGCGGGTCTCTAGGGCTCGACGACGACGCCTCCTCGTCGTCGGAGAACTCCCCACCTCCGGCAAGTCCCAAGCAAGCGCCGGGGAAACGCCTCCGCAAGGCGCCTACAGCGACGAGGACGCAGGCACCCCGACAGCAGCCTGCTCGCCGGGCGGCGCGAGCCACCAGAGCGAGCCAAGGCGCGACGGAGGCGCCCAACGCACCAGCCGCGACGGAGGCGCCCCGCGCGCCAGCCGCGACGGAGGCGCCCCGCGCACCAGCGCCAAGCGGAGGGGGATCCTCTTAGAGTGGAGCGGCTGCTCCGCCTGCTCCCCGGGCCTCGGCGCCGTCGGGGGCTGGGTCTTCGCAGCCCCCAGCCCCGGAGACCGCCAAGCGCCCGAGGGAGCCTTCTCCTCCTGCTCCTCGCGCGGACGCACCTCAGGTGGAGTTCGATTTCTCCGCCCTCAGCGACGACGACGAGGAAGAGGAGTAAGTGTTTGTAATTTGTAACTTCTTCGATTCTGTCTTGATTCTTCCTTCATGATTCTTATCTTGTTCCTTGTTTTGTTTTCAGGTCCCTGGCCCAGCGGGCGGCGAAGCGGGCCAAGATCCCCGTGGTTGAGGTCGAGGACGACTCGCCCGTCGCGGCGACAGGAGACGCGCCGGCGACGAACTTGCCGGATCCATCTGCTGCTCCGAGGAGTAGCCCCCAGCGCAGCCCCCAGCGTAAGTCTGGTCTTGAGCTTCTTGCTTGTCGGGCGCGCTTGAGGTTTTTGCCTTGTACTAATACCTTGTTGCCTTGTTGGTCTTGTTTGTCTTGCGCAGAAGTGGAGCCACAGCAGCAGGAGCAACCGGAGGTCACCCCCGAGGAGCCGCATGTTCCACCCTCCCCGCCAAGGGCGTGTGGGGATCGTAGCAGAAAATCAAAATTTTTCCTACGCGTCACCAAGATCTATCTATGGAGTAATCTAGCAACGAGCATAAAGGTGAGTGCATCTACATACCCTTGTAGATCGCGATGCGGAAGCGTTGCAAGAACGCGGATGAAGGAGTCGTACTCGCTGCGATTCAGATCGCGGTTGATTCCGATCTAAGCGCCGAACAACGGCGCCTCCGCGTTCAACACACGTGCATCCCGGTGACGTCTCCCATGCCTTGATCCAGCAAGGAGAGAGGGAGAGGTTGGGGAAGACTCCATCCAACAACAGCACGACGGCGTGGTGGTGGTGGAGGAGCGCGGGACTCCAGCAGGGCTTTGCCAAGCACTGCGGGAGACGAGGAGGGAGAGAGGTAGGGCTGCGCCAATCGACAGAGGTCAAAACCGTGTTGTGGGCAGCCCCAAACCTCACATATATATAGGGGGAAGGGGGGCTGCGCCCCCTTTAGGGTTTCCCACCCCTAGGGGTGCGGCCACCCTAGATCCCATCTAGGGGTGGCGGCCAGAGGGGGAGAGGGAGAGGGGGGCGCACCAGATTGGGCCCTAGGGCCCATCTGCCCTAGGGTTTGCCCCCCTCCCCTCTTGGAGGCGCCTTGGGCCATGGTGGGGGGGCGCACCAGCCCACCTGGGGCTGGTCCCCTCCCACACTTGTCCCACGCAGCCTTCTGGGGCTGGTGGCCCCACCTGGTGGACCCCCGGGACCCTCCCGGTGGTCCCGGTACGTTACCGATAGCGCCCGAAACTTTTCCGGTGACCAAAACAGGACTTCCCATATATGAATCTTTACCTCCGGACCATTCCGGAACTCCTCGTGACGTCTAGGATCTCATCCGGGACTCCGAACAACATTCGGTAACCGCGTACATACTTTCCCTATAACCCTAGCGTCATCGAACCTTAAGTGTGTAGACCCTACGGGCTCGGGAACCATGTAGTCATGACCGAGACAACTCTCCGGCCAATAACCAACAGCGGGATCTGGATACCCATGTTGGCTCCCACATGTTCCACGATGATATCATCGGATGAACCACGATGTCAAGGATTCAATCAATCCCGTATACGATTCCCTTTGTCTATCGGTATAGCACTTGCCCGAGATTCGATCGTCGGTATACCGATACCTTGCTCAATCTCGTTACCGGCAAGTCTCTTTACTCGTTCCGTAACACATCATCCCGTGATCAACTCCTTGATCACATATTGTGCACATTATGATGATGTCCTACCGAGTGGGCCCAGAGATACCTCTCCGTCATACGGAGTGACAAATCCCAGTCTCGATTCGTGCCAACCCAACAGACACTTTCGGAGATATCTGTAATGCACATTTATAGCCACCCAGTTACGTTGTGACGTTTGGTACACCCAAAGCATTCCTACGGTATCCGGGAGTTGCACAATCTCATGGTCTAAGGAAAATATACTTGACATATAGAAAAGCTTTAGCATACGAACTACACGATCTGTGCTAGGCTTAGGATTGGGTCTTGTCCATCACATCATTCTCCTAATGATGTGATCCCGTTATCAACGACATCCAATGTCCATGGTTAGGAAACCGTAACCATCTATTGATCAACGAGCTAGTCGTCTAGAGGCTCACTAGGGACATGGTGTTTGTCTATGTATCCACACATGTATCTGAGTTTCCTATCAATACAATTCTAGCATGGATAATAAACGATTATCGTGAACAAGGAAATATAATAATAACCAATTTATTATTGCCTCTAGGGCATATTTCCAACAGTCTCCCACTTGCACTAGAGTCAATAATCTAGTTCACATCACCATGTGATTAACACTCATAGGTCACATCGCCATGTGACTAACATCCAAAGAGTTCACTAGAGTCAGTAATCTAGTTCACATCAATATGTGATTAACACTCAATGAGTTCTGGGTTTGATCATGTTATGCTTGTGAGAGAGGTTGTAGTCAACGGGTCTGCAACATTCAGATCCCTATGTACTTCGCAAAACTTTATGTCATATCGTAGATGCTGCTACCACGTTCCACTTGGAGCTATTCCAAACTGTTGCTCCATTATACGTATCCGGTATCTCCACTTAGAGTTACCCGGATAGGTGCTAAGCTTGCATCGACGTAACTGTTTACGTCGAACTCTTTAATCACCTCCATAACCGAGAAACATTTCCTTATTCCTCTAAGGATAATTTTGACCACTATCTAGTGATCCACTCCTGGATCACCTTTGTACCCTCTTGCCAGACATGTGGCAAGGCACACATCAGGTGCGCTACTTAGCATGGCATACCGTATAGAGCCTATGACAAAAGCATAGGGGACGACCTTCGTCCTTCCTCTTTCTTCTGCCGTGGTCAAGCTTTGAGTCTTACTCAACTTCACACCTTACAAATCAGGCAAGAATTCCTTCTTTGACTGATCTATTTTGAACTCCTTCAAAATCATGCCAAGGTGTGTGTTCTTTTGAAAGTATCATCAGGCGTCTTGATCTATCTCTATAGATCTTGATGCCCAATATGTAAGCAGCTTTATCTAGGTCTTCCTTTGAAAAACTCCTTTCAAAACGACCCTTTACTCTTTCCAGAAATTCAACGTCATTTCGGATCAACAATATGTCATTCACATATACTTATCAGAAATGTTGTAGTGCTCCCACTCACTTTATTGTAAATACAAGTTTCTAACAAACTTTGTATACCCAAAAACTTTGATCACTCCATCAAAGCATATATTCCGACTCCGAGATGCTTGCTCTAGTCCATAGAAGGATCGCTGGAGCTAGCATATCTTTTAGCATCCTTAGGATCGACAAAACCTTTCTGATTGTATCATATACAACCTTTCCTTACGAAAACTGGTAAGGAAACTTGTTTTGTCATCCATCTGCCAGATTTCATAAATGCAGCTAATGCTAACATGATTCCGACGGATTTAAGCATCGCTACAGGTGAGAAAATCTCATCGTAGTCAACTCCTTGAACTTGTGAAAAACTATTTGCCACAAGTCGAGCTTCATAGACGGTGACATTACCGTCCACGTCCGTCTTCTTCCTAAAGATCAAGTTATCTCAATGGCTTGCCAATCATCGGGCAAGTCCACCAAAGTCCATACTTAGTTTTGATACATGGATCCAATCTCAGATTTCCCGTCTTCTAACCATTTGTCGGAATATGGGCCCACCATCGCTTCTCCATAGTTCGTAGGTTCATCGTTGTCCAATAACATGACCTCTAAGACAGGATCACCGTACCACTCAGGAGTAGTACATATCCTTGTCGACCTACGAGGTTCGATAGCAACTTGATCTGGAGCTTCATGATCACTATCATTAGTTTCCTCTTCAACTGTCGTAGGTTCCACAGAAACATCTTTCTGTGTTGCACTACTCTCCGGTTGAAGTGAGGGTTCGACAACCTCATCAAGTTCTATCTTCCTCCCACTCAATTCTTTCGAGAGAAACTCCTTCTCGAGAAAGGACCCGTTCTTAGGGACAAACATTTTTGTCCTTGGATCTGAGATAGAAGGTATACCCAACCGTTACCAGTGGGTATCCCATGAAGATGTATTTGTCCGCTTTGGGTTCGAGCTTTTTCCGGCTGAAGCCATAAGCCTCGCAGCCCCAAACATTGAGAAACGACAACTACGGTTTCTTGCCAAACCATACGAAGTCGTCTCAACGGACTTAGATGGTGCCCTATCTAAAGTGAATGCAGCTGTCTCTAATGCATAACCTCAAAATAACAGCGGTAGATCGGTAAGATACATCATAGATCGCACCATATCTCATAAGGTTCGATTACGATGTCCGGACACACCATTATGCTGTGGTGTTCCAGGGGGCTTCAACTGCGAAACAATTCCACAATGTCTTAAGTGATTGCCAAACTCATAATTCAGAAAATATCCCCTTGATCAGATCGTAGGAACATGATCTTCTTGTTATGATGATTCTTAATCTTCACTCTGAAATTGTTTGAACCTTTCAAACGTTTCAGACTTTTGCTTCATTAAGTAAATATGCCATATCTACTCAAATCGTCAGTGAAGATCAGAAAATAACGATATCCACTACGCGCCTTAATTCTCATTGGATCACACACATCAGCATGTATGATTTCCAACAAGTCACTTGCCCGTTTCAATGTACCTGAAAACGGGATCTCAGTCATCCTGCCCATGAGGCATGGCTCGCATGTGTCTAGCGATTCAAAATCAAGTGACTCCAAACGTCCATCAGCATGGAGTTTCTTCATGCATTTTATGCCAAAATGACCTAAGCGGCAGTGCCACTAGAAAGTGGTGTTGGGGAACGTAGTATTTTAAAATTTTCCTACGATCACGCAAGATCTATCTACCAGATGCATAGCAACGAGTGGGGAGAGTGTGTCTACGTACCCTCGTAGACCGGGAGCGGAAGCGTCAAGTGACGCGGTTGATGTTGTCGAACTTCTTCGCGATCCAACCGATCAAGCACCGAACGTACGGCACCTCCGCGTTCAGCACACGTTCAGCTTGATGACGTCCCACGAGCTCTTGATCCAGTTGAGCTTCACGGGAGAGTTTCGTCAACACGATGGCGTGGTGACGGATATGATGTGTTCACCGGCGCAGGGCTTCGCCTAAGCTCCGCGACGGTACGACCGAGGTGTGATTCTGTGGAGGGGGGCACCGCACACGGCTAAAACAATTCAACTTGTGTGTCTTTGGGTGCCCCCCTGCCCCCGTATATAAAGGAGCAAGGGAGGAGGGGCCGGCCAACCGCTATGGTGCAGCTAGGGAGGGGACTCCTACTAGGAATAGGATTGCAATCCTATTCCTAGTAGGATTCACCGAAAGGAAGAAGGGGGAAAGGATCAGGAGAGGTGGCGCCCCCCCCCCAATCCTAGTCCAACTAGGATTCCTAGGTGGGGGCGCCGGCCAGCCCTATGGGCTGCCTCTCTCTCACCCTTTAGGCCCACTATGGACCATCCCCTCTCGTAGGGGGTTCCGGTAACCCCCTCCGGCATTCCAGATAAATCCGAAACTTTTCCGGTATACTTCCGGTGTCCGAATATAGCCGTCCAATATATCAATCTTTATGTCTCGGACATTCCGAGACTCCTCGTCATGTCCGTGATCTCATCCGGGACTCCGAACTACCTTCGGTACATCAATACTCAAAAACTCATAATACCGATCGTCATCAAACGTTAAGCGTGCGGACCCTACGGGTTCGAGAACTATGTAGACATGACCGAGACTCATCTCTGGTCAATAAACAATAGCGGAACCTGGATGTTCATATTGGCTCCTACATATTCTACGAAGATCTTTTATCGGTCAGAACCGCATAACAACATACGTTGTTCCTTTTGTCAAACGGTATGTTACTTGCCGAGATTCGATCGTCGGTATCTTTATACCTAGTTCAATCTCGTTGCCAGCAAGTCTCTTTACTCGTTCCGTAACACATCATCTCGTGACTAACTCATTAGTCTTTTGCTTGCAAGGCTTATTATGATGTGTGTTACCGAGAGGGCCCAGAGATACCTCTCCGACACTCGGAGTGACAAATCCTAATCTTGATCTATGCCAACACCACGAATACTTTCGGAGACACCTGTAGAGCATCTTTATGATCACCCAGTTACGTTGTGACGTTTGATAGCACACAAGGTGTTCCTACGGTATTCGGGAATTGCATAATCTCATAGTCATAGGAACATGTATAAGTCATGAAGAAAGCAATAGCAGTTAAACTAAACGATCATAGTGCTATGCTAACGGATGGGTCTTGTCCATCACATCATTCTCCTAATGATGTGATCCCGTTGATCAAATGACAACTCATGTCTATGGCTAGGAAACATAACCATCTTTGATCAATGAGCTAGTCTAGTAGAGGCATACTAGGGACATATTGTTTTGTCTATGTATTCACACATGTATTAAGTTTCCGGTTAATACAATTCTAGCATGAATAGTAAACATTTATCATGATATAAGGAAATAAATAATAACTTTATTATTGCCTCTAGGGCATATTTCCTTCAGTCTCCCACTTGCACTAGAGTCAATAATCTAGCTCACATCACCATGTGATTTAATACCGATAGTTCACATCGTTATGTGAATAACACCCATAGTTCACATCACCATGTGACCAACACCCAAAGGGTTTACTAGAGTCAATAATCTAGTTCACATTGCTATGTGATTAATACCCAAGAGTAATGAGGTGTGATCATGTTTTGCTTGTGAGAGAAGTTTAGTCAATGGGTCTGTCATATACAGATCCCTATGTATTTCGCAAATTTCTATGTCTACAATGCTCTGCATGGAGCTACTCTAGCTAATTGCTCCCACTTTCAATATGCATCCAGATTGATACTTAGAGTTATCTGGATTTAGTGTCAAAGCTTGCATCGGCGTAACCCTTTACGACAAACTCTTTATCACCTCCATAATCGAGAAATATTTCCTTAGTCATCCAATTACTAAGGATAATTTTGACCGCTGTACAGTGATCTACTCCTGGATCACTATTGTACTTCCCTGTCAAACTCTTGGCAAGATACACAACGTGTTTTGTACACAGCATGGCATACTTTATAGAACCTATGGCTGATGCATAGGGAATGACTTTCATTCTCTCTATATTTTTCTGCCGTGGTCTGGCTTTGAGTCTTACTCAACTTCACACCTTACAAATCAGGCAAGGACTTCTTCTTTGACTGATCCATTTTGAACTTACTTCAAAATCTTATCAAGGTATGTACTCATTGAAAGTCTTATCAAGCGTCTTGATCTATCTATATAGATTCTTGATGCTCAATATGTAAGTAGCTTCACCGAGGTCTCTCTTTGAAAAATTCTTTTCAAACACCCCTTTATGCTTTCCAGAAAATTCTACATCATTTCCGATCGACAATATGTCATTTACATATACTTATCAGAAAGGTTGTAGTGCTCCCACTCACTTCTTGTAAATACAGGCTTCTCCAAAAGTCTGTATAAAACCATATGTTTTGATCACCTCATCAAAGCGTATATTCCAACTCCGAGATGCTTGCACCAGTCCATAGATGGATCGCTGGAGTTTGCATACTTTGTTAGCACCTTTTGGATTGACAAAACCTTCTGGTTGCATCATATACAACTCTTCTTTGAGATATCCATTTAGGAATGCAGTTTTGACATCCATTTGCCAGATTTCATAAAATGCGGCAATTGCTAACATGATTCGGACAGACTTAAGCATCGCTACAGGTGAGAAAGTCTCATCGTAGTCAACTCCTTGAACTTGTCGAAAACCTTTCGCAACAAGTCGAGCTTTGTAAACAGTAATATTACCGTCTGCGTCGGTCTTCCTCTTGAAGATCCATTTATTTTCGATGGCCTGCCGATCATCGGGCAAGTCAACCAAAGTCCATACTTTGTTCTCATACATGGATCTCATCTCAGATTTCATGGCTTCAAGCCATTTTTTCGGAATCTGGGCTCATCATCGCTTCCTCATAGTTCGTAGGTTCATCATGGTCTAGCAACATGATTTCCAGAACTGGGTTGCCGTACCACTCTGGTGCGGAACGTACTCTGGTTGATCTACGACGTTCAGTAGAAACTTGATCCGAAGTTTCATGATCATTATCATTAACTTCCTCACTAATTGGTGTAGGAATCATTGGAACAATTTCCTGTGATGTACTACTTTCCAATCCGGGAGAAGGTACAATTACCTCATCAAGTTCTACTTACCTCCCACTCACTTCTTTCGAGAGAAACTCCTTCTCTAGAAAGGATCCATTTTTAGCAACGAATATCTTGCTTTCGGATCTGTGATAGAAGGTGTACCCAACAGTCTCTTTTGGGTATCCTATGAAGATTTACCTCTCCGGTTTGGGTTCGAGCTTATCATGTTGAAACTTTTTCACATAAGCATCGCAGTCCCAAATTTTAAGAAACAACAACTTTGGTTTCTTGCCAAACCACAGTTCTTGAGGCGTTGTCTCAACGGATTCAGATGAAGCCCTTATTTAATGTGAATGCAGCTGTCTCTAATGCATGACCCAAAACGATAGTGGTAAATCGGTAAGAGACATCATAGATCGCACCATATCCAATAAAGTACGGTTACGACGTTTGGACACACCATTATGCTGTGGTGTTCCGGGTGGCGTGAGTTGTGAAACTATTCCACATTGTTTCAAATGAAGACCAAACTCGTAACTCAAATATTCTCCTCCACGATCAGATCGTAGGAACTTTATTTTCTTGTTACGATGATTCTCTACTTCACTCTGAAATTCTTTGAACTTTTCAAATGTTTCAGACTTGTGCTTCATTAAGTAGATATACCCATATCTGCTCAAATCATCAGTGAAGGTCAGAAAATAACGATACCCGCCGCGAGCATCAACGCTCATTGGCCACATACATCAGTACGTATGATTTCCAACAAATCTGTTGCTCGCTCCATAGTTCCGGAGAACGGAGTTTTAGTCATCTTGCCCATGAGGCATGGTTCGCAAGCACCAAGTGATTCATAATCAAGTGATTCCAAAAGTCCATCATTATGGAGTTTCTTCATGCGTTTTACACCAATATGAACTAAACGGCAGTGCCACAAATAAGTTGCACTATCATTATTAACCTTGCATCTTTTGGCTTCAATATTATGAATATGTGTATCACACGATCGAGATCCAATAAACTATTTTCATTGGGTGTATGACCATAGAAGGTTTTATTCATGTAAACAGAACAACAATTATTCTCTAACTTACATGAATAACCGTATTGCAATAAACATGATCAAATCACATTCATGCTCAACACAAACACCAAATAACAGTTATTTAGGTTCTACATTAATCCCGAAAGTATAGGGAGTGTGCGATGATGATCATATCAATCTTGGAACTGCTTCCAATATACATCGTCACTTCATCCTTTAACTAGTTTATGTTCATTATGCAACTCCCACTTCAAGTTACTACTCTTTAGCAACTGAATCAATATTAAATACCGAGGGGTTGCTATGAACACTAGTAAAATACACATTAATAATCTGTATATCAAATATACCTTTGTTCACTTTGCCATCCTCCTTGTCCGCCAAGTATCTAGGGCAGTTCCACTTTTAGTGACCATTTCCTTTGCAGTATAAGCACTTGTTTCAGGCTTGAATTTAGTTTTGGGTTTCTTCGTGGAAGTAGCAACTGACTTGCTATTCTTTTTGAAGTTCCCTTTCTTTCCCTTGCCCTTTTTCTTGAAACTAGTGGTCTTGCTAACCATCAACACTTTGATGCTCCTTTTTTGATTTCTACCTCCGCAGCTTTGAGCATAGCGAAGAGCTCGAGAATTGTTTTCGTCATCCCTTGCATATTATAGTTCATCACGAAGTTCTACTAACTTGGTGATAGTGACTAGAGAACTTTTGTCAATTACTATCTTATCTGGAAGATTAACTCCCACTTGATTAAAGTAATTGTAGTACCCAGACAATCTGAGCACATGCTCACTGGTTGAGCTATTCTCCTCCATCTTGTAGGCAAAGTACTGTCAGAGGTCTTATACCTCTTGACACGGGCATGAGTATGAAATACTAATTTCAACTCTTGGAACATCTTATATGCTCCATGGCGTTCAAAACGTTTTTGAAGTCCCGGTTCTAAGCCGTAAAGCATGGTGCACTTAAACTATCAAGTAGTCATCATATCGAGCTTTTGTCAAAAACGTTCATAACGTCTACATCTGCTCCTGCAATAGGTCTGTCACCTAGCGGTGCATCAAGGACATAATTCTTCTGTGCAGCAATGAGGATAATCCTCAGATCACGGAACAATTCCGCATCATTGCTACTAACATCTTTCAACTTGGTTTTCTCTAGGAATATATGAAAAAATAAACGGGGAGCAACATCGCGAGCTATTGATCTACAACATAGATATGCTAATACTACCAGGACTAACTTCATGATAAATTAAAGTTCAATTAATCATATTACTTAAGAACTCCCACTTAGATAGACATCCCTCTGGTCATCTAAATGATCACGTGATCCAAATCAACTAAACCATGTCCGATCATCACGTGAGATGGAGTAGTTTTCAATGGTGAACATCTTATGTTGATCATATCTACTATATGATTCACGCTCGACCTTTCGGTCTCCAGTGTTCCGAGGCCATATCTGTATATGCTAGGCTCGTCAAGTTTAACCTGAGTATTCTGCGTGTGCAAAACTGGCTTACACCCGTTGTATTTGAACGTAGAGCTTATCACACCCGATCATCACGTGGTGTCTCGGCACGACGAACTTTCGTAACGGTGCATACTCAGGGAGAACACTTATACCTTGAAATTTAGTAAGGGATCATCTTATAATGCTACCGTCGTTCTAAGAAAAATAAGAAGCATAATAAGATAAACATCACATGCAATCAAAATATGTGACATGATATGGCCATCATCATCTTGTGCTTTTGATCTCCATCTTCAAAGCACCGTCATGATCACCTTCGTCACCGGCTTGACACCTTGATCTCCATCGTAGCATCGTTGTCGTCTCGCCAACTATTGCTTCCACGACTATCGCTACCGTTTAGTGATAAAGTAAAGCAATTACATGGCGATAGCATTTCATACAATAAAGCGACAACCATATGGCTCCTGCCAGTTGCCGATAACTTTACAAAACATGATCATCTCATACAAAATCGTATAACTCATGTCTTGACCATATCACATCACAACATGCCCTGCAAAAACAAGTTAGACGTCCTCTACTTTGTTTGTTGCAAGTTTTACGTGGCTGCTACGGGCTTAGCAAGAACCGTTCTTACCTACGCATACAAAACCACAACGATGTTTCGTCAAGTATGTGCTGTTTTAACCTTCACAAGGACCGGGCGTAGCCACACTTGATTCAGCTAAAGTGAGAGAGTCAGACACCCGCCAGTCACCTTTAAGCAACGAGTGCTCGTAACGGTGAAACCAGTCTCGCGTAAGCGTACGCGTAATGTCGGTCCGGGCCGCTTCATCTCACAATACCGCCGAAGCAAAGTATGACATGCTGGTAAGCGGTATGACTAGTATCGTCCACAATCTTATTGTGTTCTACTCGTGCATATCATCTACGCATAGACCTGGCTCATGATGCCACTGTTGGGGAACGTAGTATTTTAAAATTTTCCTACGATCACGCAAGATCTATCTACCAGATGCATAGCAACGAGAGGGGAGAGTGTGTCTACGTACCCTCGTAGACCGGGAGCGGAAGCGTCACTTGACGCTTCCGCTCCCGGTTCTTCGCGATCCAACCGATCAAGCACCGAACGTACGGCACCTCCGCGTTCAGCACACGTTCAGCTTGATGACGTCCCACGAGCTCTTGATCCAGTTGAGCTTCACGGGAGAGTTTCGTCAACACGACGGCGTGGTGACGGATATGATGTGTTCACCGGCGCAGGGCTTCGCCTAAGCTCCGCGACGGTACGACCGAGGTGTGATTCTGTGGAGGGGGCACCGCACACGGCTAAAACAATTCAACTTGTGTGTCTTTGGGTGCCCCCCTGCCCCCGTATATAAAGGAGCAAGGGAGGAGGGGCCGGCCAACCTCTATGGTGCGGCTAGGGAGGGGACTCCTACTAGGAATAGGAATGCAATCCTATTCCTAGTAGGATTCACCGAAAGGAAGAAGGGGGAAAGGATCAGGAGAGGTGGCGCCCCCCCCCCCCAATCCTAGTCCAACTAGGATTCCTAAGTGGGGGCGCCGGCCAGCCCTATGGGCTGCCTCTCTCTCACCCTTTAGGCCCACTATGGACCATCCCCTCTCGTAGGGGGTTCCGGTAACCCCCTCCGGCATTCCCGATAAATCCGAAACTTTTCCGGTATACTTCCGGTGTCCGAATATAGCCGTCCAATATATCAATCTTTATGTCTCGGACATTCCGAGACTCCTCGTCATGTCCGTGATCTCATCCGGGACTCCGAACTACCTTCGGTACATCAATACTCAAAAACTCATAATACCGATCGTCATCAAACGTTAAGCGTGCGGACCCTACGGGTTCGAGAACTATGTAGACATGACCGAGACTCATCTCTGGTCAATAACCAATAGCGGAACCTGGATGTTCATATTGGCTCCTACATATTCTACGAAGATCTTTTATCGGTCAGAACCGCATAACAACATACGTTGTTCCTTTTGTCAAACGGTATGTTACTTGCCCGAGATTCGATCGTCGGTATCTTTATACCTAGTTCAATCTCGTTGCCGGCAAGTCTCTTTACTCGTTCCGTAACACATCATCTCATGACTAACTCATTAGTCTTTTGCTTGCAAGGCTTATTATGATGTGTGTTACTGAGAGGGCCCAGAGATACCTCTCCGACACTCGGAGTGACAAATCCTAATCTTGATCTATGCCAACACCACGAATACTTTCGGAGACACCTGTAGAGCATCTTTATGATCACCCAGTTACGTTGTGACGTTTGATAGCACACAAGGTGTTCCTACGGTATTCGGGAATTGCATAATCTCATAGTCATAGGAACATGTATAAGTCATGAAGAAAGCAATAGCAGTTAAACTAAACGATCATAGTGCTATGCTAACGGATGGGTCTTGTCCATCACATCATTCTCCTAATGATGTGATCCCGTTGATCAAATGACAACTCATGTCTATGGCTAGGAAACATAACCATCTTTGATCAATGAGCTAGTCTAGTAGAGGCATACTAGGGACATACTGTTTTGTCTATGTATTCACACATGTATTAAGTTTCCGGTTAATACAATTCTAGCATGAATAGTAAACATTTATCATGATATAAGGAAATAAATAATAACTTTATTATTGCCTCTAGGGCATATTTCCTTCAAGTGGTACTATCATAATTAACTCTACATCTTTTGGCATTAATATTATCATCATGTGTATTACTATGATCGAGATTCAACAAACCATTGGGTGCATGACCATAAAGGTATTATTCATGTAAACAGAATAACCATTATTCTCTGACTTAAATGAATAACCGTATTGCAATGAACATGATCTAATCATATTCATGCTCAACGTAGACACCTTATAACATTTGTCTAGGTTCAACACTAATCTCGAAAATAGAGGGAGCGTGCGATGGTGATCTTATCAACCTTGGAAACACTTCCAATACACATCGTCACCTCGCCCTTAGCTAGTCTCCGTTCAGTCCGTAGCTTTTGCTTCAAGTCACTAATAATAGCAACTGAACCGGTATCCAATACCCAGGTGCTACAAGGAGTACTAGTAAGGTACACATCAATAACACGTATATCAAATATACTTTGTTGAAGTTGCCATCTTTTCTTATCTACCATGTATTTGGGGTAGTTCCGCTACCATGTGCCCGTTCCCCTTACAATCGAAGCACTTAGTCTCGAGGTTTGGGTGCAACCTTGGGTTCCCTCATTAGAGCGACAACTGGTTTGCCATTCATGAAGTTTCCCTTCTAGCCCTTGCCCCTTTTGAAACCAGTGGTCTTGTTAAACCATCAACACTTGATGCTCCTTCTTGATTTCTACTTTCGCGGTCTTAAGAACCGCTAATAGCTCCGGGATCATCTCCATCCTTTGCATGTCATAGTTCATCACGAAGTTCTAGTAGCTTGGTGATAGTGTCTAGAGAATTATGTCAACCACTATCTCACCTGGAAGATTAACTCCCACTTGGTTCAAGTGATTTTAGCACCCAGACATTCTGAGCACATGCTCACTAGTTGAGCCATTCTCCTCCATCTTTTTGGCAAATGAACTTGTCAGAGGTCTCATACCTCTCAACACGGGCATGAGCCTGAAATCCCAATTTCAGCTCTTAGAACATCTCATATGTTCTATGGCGTTCAAAACGTCATTGGAATCCCGATTCTAAGCCGTAAAGGATGGTGCACTAAACTATCAAGTAGTCATCAGGACGTCTCTGTCAGGTGTTCACAACATCCACAGACAACGTTGTAGGGGTTTGCACGTCGAGCGGTGCATCAAAGACGTAAGCTTTCTGTGCAGCAGTGAGGACACTCCCCGGACTACGGACCCAGTCCGCATCATTGCTTACAATATCTTTCAACTTAGTCTTTCTCTAGGATCGTATTAAACAGGGAGCTACAACGCAGTTATTGGTCTATAACATAATTTGCAAAGACAACTTAGACTATTGTTCATGACAATGAAGTTCATCTAATGAACTCCCACTCAGATAGACATCTCTCTAGTCATCTAAGTGATACATGATCCGAATCGACTAGACCGTGTCCGATCATCACGTGAGACGGACTAGTCATCAACGGTGAACATCTTCATGTTGATCGTATCTTCTATACGACTCATGTTCGACCTTTCGGTCTTCCGTGTTCCGAGGCCATGTCTGTACATGCTAGGCTCGTCAAGTCAACCCTAAGTGTATCGCGTGTGTAAATCTGGCTTACACCCGTTGTATGCGAACGTTAGTACCTATCACACCCGATCATCACGTGGTGCTTCGGAACAACGAACCTTTGCAACGGTGCACAGTTAGGGGGAACACAATTCTTGAAATTTTAGTGAGAGATCATCTTATTCACTATCGTCGTTCTAAGCAAATAAGATGTAAAACATGATAAACATCACATGCAATCAAATAGTGACATGATATGGCCAATATCATTTTGCTCCTTTTGATCTTCATCTTCGGGGCTCCATGATCATCATTGTCACCGGCATGACACCATGATCTCCATCATCATGATCTCCATGAAGTCGTCTCGCCAAACATTACTTCTACTACTATGGCTAACGTTTAGCAATAAAGTAAAATAATTACATGGCGTTATTCAGTGACACGCAAGTCATACAATAAATAAGACAACTCCTATGGCTCCTGCCGGTTGTCATTCTCATCGACGTGCAAGTCGTGATTCCTATTACAAGAACATGATCAATCTCATACATCACATATATATCATTCATCACATCCTTTTGGCCATATCACATCACACGGCACATGCTACAAGAACAAGTTAGACGTCCTCTAATTGTTGTTGCAAGTTTTTACGTGGCTGCTATTGGTTTCTAGCAAGAACGTTTCTTACCTACGCCAAAACCACAACGTGATATGCCAATTTCTATTTACCCTTCATAAGGACCCTTTTCATCGAATCCGATCCGACTAAAGTGGGAGAGACAGACACCCGCTAGCCACCTTATGCAACTAGTGCATGTCAGTCGGTGGAACCAGTCTCACGTAAGAGTACGTGTAAGGTCGGTCCGGGCCGCTTCATCCCACGATGCCGCCGAATCAAGATAAGACTAGTAACGGCAAGAGAATTGACATGATCTACGCCCACAACTACTTTGTGTTCTACTCGTGCAAGAAACTACGCATAGACCTAGCTCATGATGCCACTGTGGGGATCGTAGCAGAAAATCAAAAATTTTCCTACACGTCACCAAGATCTATCTATGGAGTAATCTAGCAACGAGCATAAAGGTGAGTGCATCTACATACCCTTGTAGATCGCGATGCAGAAGCGTTGCAAGAACGCGGATGAAGGAGTCGTACTCGCTGCGATTCAGATCGCGGTTGATTCCGATCTAAGCGCCGAATAACGGCGCCTCCGCGTTCAACACACGTGCAGCCCGGTGACGTCTCCCACGCCTTGATCCAGCAAGGAGAGAGGGAGAGGTTGGGGAAGATTCCATCCAACAGCAGCACGACGGCGTGGTGGTGGTGGAGGAGCGCGGGACTCCAGCAGGGCTTCGCCAAGCACTGCGGGAGACGAGGAGGGAGAGAGGTAGGGCTGCGCCAATCGACAGAGGTCAAAACCGTGTTGTGGGCAGCCCCAAACCTCACATATATATAGGGGGAAGGGGGGGCTGCGCCCCCTTTAGGGTTTCCCACCCCTAGGGGTGCGGCCACCCTAGATCCCATCTAGGGGTGGCGGCCAGAGGGGGAGAGGGAGAGGGGGGCGCACCAGATTGGGCCCTAGGGCCCATCTGCCCTAGGGTTTGCCCCCCTCCCCTCTTGGAGGCGCCTTGGGCCATGGTGGGGGGGGGGCGCACCAGCCCACCTGGGGCTGGTCCCCTCCCACACTTGGCCCACGCAGCCTTCTGGGGCTGGTGGCCCCACCTGGTGGACCCCCGGGACCCTCCCAGTGGTCCCGGTACGTTACCGATAGCGCCCGAAACTTTTCCGGTGACCAAAACAGGACTTCCCATATATGAATCTTTACCTCCGGACCATTCCGAAACTCCTCGTGACGTCCGGGATCTCATCCGGGACTCCGAACAACATTCGGTAACCGCGTACATACTTTCCCTATAACCCTAGCGTCATCGAACCTTAAGTGTGTAGACCCTACGGGCTCGGGAACCATGTAGTCATGACCGAGACAACTCTCCGGCCAATAACCAACAGCGGGATCTGGATACCCATGTTGGCTCCCACATGTTCCACGATGATATCATCGGATGAACCACGATGTCAAGGATTCAATCAATCCCGTATACGATTCCCTTTGTCTATCGGTATAGCACTTGCCCGAGATTCGATCATAGGTATACCGATACCTTGCTCAATCTCGTTACCAGCAAGTCTCTTTACTCGTTCCGTAACACATCATCCCGTGATCAACTCCTTGATCACATATTGTGCACATTATGATGATGTCTTACCGAGTGGGCCCAGAGATACCTCTCCGTCATACGGAGTGACAAATCCCAGTCTCGATTCGTGCCAACCCAACAGACACTTTCGGAGATACCTGTAATGCACCTTTATAGCCAACCAGTTACGTTGTGACGTTTGGTACACCCAAAGCATTCCTACGGTATCCGGGAGTTGCACAATCTCATGGTCTAAGGAAAATATACTTGACATATAGAAAAGCTTTAGCATACGAACTACACGATCTGTGCTAGGCTTAGGATTGGGTCTTGTCCATCACATCATTCTCCTAATGATGTGATCCCGTTATCAACGACATCCAATGTCCATGGTTAGGAAACCGTAACCATCTATTGATCAACGAGCTAGTCGTCTAGAGGCTCACTAGGGACATGGTGTTTGTCTATGTATCCACACATGTATCTGAGTTTCCTATCAATACAATTCTAGCATGGATAATAAACGATTATCGTGAACAAGGAAAAATAATAATAACCAATTTATTATTGCCTCTAGGGCATATTTCCAACAGGGCGAACTCCCCGGCGAGGGAGGACGTTCCGCCAAGGACGGGCTCCCCGCCAAGGACGGGTAGCCCGACGAGGGTGGCCACCCCGCCAAGGGAGGGCACGGTCGGCCCTCCGCCAGCAGGGGCCACTGCTCCACTGCCAAGGGAGGACTCCCCGGCGAGGGAGCCTGTGGTCGACGAAGTCCGCGAAGGTGAGTCTTGTAGCTTCGTCTTCTTGGATTTATCTTTTTGGATATTTGCTTGATCGTTTCTTTTCTTCTTCTGTTAGATCCTCCTCCCCCGGAGCGGATGGAGACGGAGGTCACCGTCGAGGAGGAGGGCGTGCAAGGCGGTGCCGGCAATGACACAGTCGTCGAGGACGTTGCAGGGGCCGACGAGCCCGCCGCTGAGGAGACTGCTCCAACCGCAGACGCCGCGGCCGGGGAGGGGGACGGCGACCACACTGCCGGCCCGGAGGCAGCAGGAGCGTCGAGCGCTGCACCGGCCGCCGACACCTCCGCCGCTAAGGAGCAGTCAGGTTTCTATCTTGAGGCCCCCAATGGCGTCTTCATACAAGTGCCGTGGGGGTCTTCGTCGCGAGCCCCCGTGGAGGGAGAGACCTTTGATGGAGAGGTCCTCGCCTCCGCGGGATTGAAGATCGTTGAAGCGCCCGGCGGAAGCGACGAGCCCGAGGAGGAGAAGTTGCTTCGCCGGCTCCTGGCCCTTTACCGGGCCAGGCAGGCGAAGCTGGACTCCCGAGAAGCCCTCACCGCCAAGGCTGCAGCAGACTTGGAGAAGTGCGCCGCGGAGCTCCGTGCCGCCAACCAGGCGGCCCTCCGCGACTTGGCGGAGGAGCGCGAGAGGCTTGCCGGAAAGCAGCAGGAGTTTCTTCTGGAAAAAGCTGAGGCCGAGGAGCAGCAGAGACTAGTTGGCGAAGAGCTGTCCCGGCGAGAAGGAGCGCTCAACCAGCGGAAGGTTGAGCTCGACGCCCATGACGACGAGCTCACCGCCCGGGAGCAAGCTATGAAGGAGGCGAAGGAAGCCGCAATCACCGCGGAAACCGCCAAGAGGGAACTGGAGCTCAAAGTGCAGCAACTGGAGCAGTACCTGAAGGCGAGCGAGGACAGGGTCACCGCGCTCAACATAGAGCGCAAGAAAGACGCCCATACTAACTCATAACTTCAGGTACGCCTCTCCAAGAAGGGCGACGAGCTTACTGCCGCCAAGGATTCGATCGCTGACTTGGAGTTGAAGGTCTCCACTTTGAGAGATTCACTTGACGCCGCCCGGGACCGCGAGACCAAGCTGAAGGAGGAGGTTCGCAAGGAGCGGGAGCTGGTGGAGAGTGCTGCCACCTCCGCGAACATCTTCAACCAGGCGGTGGAGCAATGGACGGAGGAGCTGGTCACTTCCGCCGCCAACATCGACAAGGAGCTAATGGCGCTGAGGGTGGAGCACCTCGTGTACTCTCCGGACCCGAATCTCCCCCACAGCGCCAAGCTAAGTCTTTTCTTCAGGGGGATCGCGCCGGCGCTCGCACGTCTGCAGGAGAAGCTCCCCGCGCAGCTGGCCGAGGAGTCGCGCCAGCTCTGCGCGGGTACCTTGGAGCGCGTCTTGACCAAGATTGTCTACCGCAACCCTGGCATAAATCTCGTCAACGTTCTCCGCAGCTTGCCGGCCGACGCAGATCAGGAGGCGTTGAAGGCGCAGGTCGCCCACATCATCGCCAAGGTGAACAAAATCTCCAGGCGCGAGGGCGATCGCGTAGACTAGGCCTCTTTCTTTTTATTTCCTTTGTTGCTGCAAAGTGTGCCATGAACATGAATCTATTAGTCATTGCGACAAGTTATCTCTGTAATATATTATCTTATTTTGAGCAATCAGTGCAATGTTATCTCCCTTGCTTTGGTCCTTTACTTTGTATGCTTTTAACCCTACGCTTCTAGGGGACTTGCCGGCAAGAGGCCCTTGCCGCGAGCGCTGAGTGCTGGACTCTGAGCAGCCTGCCGGCAAAGGCCTTACCGGCAAGTAACCTCGCCGCAGCTAGTCGCAACGCACTTAGCTTGCTGAGCGAACTCGAAAACGAAGTAAGGGCGCGACACTTGTCGCAGCTCACTTAAGTCGTTTGAGCGTACTCGAAAACAAGATAAGGGTGCGGCTAGCCACGGGTAGGTTCCTCCGCGCACAGGTTTTCCATACAAAGTGTGGTTGTTCAAGGAAGATAACTAAAATTTAAAAATCTGAACTGCTCAAATTCTGGTAACTTAGCTTTCATATATTGCTTGTTTCCCCGACAAGGCTTCTCTTTCTTGAACAGCACTTGGTTCGTCCTCCATCTCCTTCCCCCCCGGCAAACTTGTGCGCGAGGAACATTCCTTCTGCTTAAGAGGGAAAGAAAAAGAAGAGGGAAAACAAGTATAGTGCCTTTCGGCGTGCTAATGCTTACCGGGGATGTGTGTTGCACAAAACGCCAAATAATGCATGCTAATAACCAAAGAAAAGCACGGGAAATGGCAAATAGTGCAAAACACAAAAGCTTTACTGATGCACGGGATCTGCGCCCGGCTTTGTACAAAGGATTACATGCGACAGCGGCAAGACTCGTACAAAAGGTGGTTGCCGGAGCGGATCACGGCAACCGCGCCTTATGGGTGAAACTTGCGAAGATGCTCTATGTTCCAGGAGTTGCTCACCGGTAAGCCTTCTTCGGTCTCAAGGCGGACAGCGCCGGGCCTTGTGACTTGTCTCACCCGATAAGGGCCTTCCCACTTTGGCGTCAACTTGTTGGAATTCTTGGCGGACTGAACGCGCCGAAGAACAAGGTCGCCTTCGTCGAGACTCCTGGCCTTAACCTTGCGGCTATGATAGCGGCGCAAGGCTTGCTGGTATCGAGCAGCTCGTACAGCAGCCTGGAGACGTTTCTCCTCGAGGAGCAATGCATCATCTTGTCGCAGTTGCTCTTGCTCGAGCTCATCATAAGCGAGCACTCGAGGAGATCCGTATACGAGTTCCGTGGGGAGAACTGCCTCTGCTCCATAGACAAGAGCAAAGGGTGTCTGTCCGGTGGCTCGACTTGGTGTCGTTCTGATTGACCAAAGAGCCGCCGGCAACTCCTCTATCCAGTTTCTTCCGCACTTGCGCAGCCTCTCAAAGGTCCTTGTCTTGAGTCCGCGCAGCACTTCAGCATTTGCCCTCTCCGCTTGACCGTTGCTCCTCGGGTGAGCAACAGAAGCGAAGCAGACCTTGGCGCCAAGGTCTTGGACGTATTGCATGAAGGTGCGACTAGTAAATTGTGTACCATTATCGGTGATGATCCTGTTAGGGATCCCGAAATGGCAAACAATCGACCTGAAGAACCTGACTGCTGACTGTGCTGTCACCTTTCTCACTGGTTCCACTTCTGGCCACTTTGTGAACTTGTCGATTGCAACGTACAAGTACTCAAAGCCCCCGACAGCACGGGGGAAGGGGCCGAGGATATCGAGCCCCCAGACCGAGAAGGGCCAGGACAAAGGGATCGTCTGGAGAGCTTGAGCTGGCTGATGAATTTGCTTGGCATGGAACTGGCACGCTTCACACTTGGTTACTTGTGCAGTTGCATCTTGGAGGGCTTCTTGCCAAAAGAACCCTTGCCGGAAAGCTTTTCCGGCAAGCGCCCTTGCGCCAATGTGGTGGCCACATATGCCTCCATGTATTTCTGCCAACAGCTTCTGCCCATCTTCTCTGGAGATGCACTTCAACCTGACCCCATTGAGACTTCTTCTGTACAGTTCATTGTCTACGAACTGGTACATACTTGACTGCCTGGTTATTTTCTCTATCTCTGCTGGGTCGTCGGGAAGTTCTCCAGTTTGCAGAAAACGGACAATCTGCTGCGCCCATGCCGGAGCCCGAGGCTCAACAGCAAGGACCAAAGGCATGAGGGCTGCTGCGGGAACCTCAGCTTCTACGGCAAGAACTTGCGTCTCCGCCGGAGCTGATGGCCCCCCGGCAAGCTCGCCGGGGCGAGGCTTGTCGGGAACGCTTGCTTCAACTGTACAGACCCTAGGACCTGCAGGAGCAAACTGTTCCTCAGCGTTTTGGTTGTTGATCTTGGGAACCTTGGCGGCGGCTTCGGGAAGATCCGCCGGCAAGTAGTCGCCAGAGACCAACTTTCTCTTCTTACTTTGCCCAACTGATGGTGTAACGGATGGCTGAGTTAGCTTGAGCAGGAAGGTCCCTGGTTCCACAGGTAACTTCATTGCAGCACACTTTGAAAGGCCGTCCGCGATATCATTCTGAGCTCTTGGAACGTGCTCCATTTGCAGACCTTCAAAGTGTTCTTCAAGCTTCCTCACTTCATCTACATAAGCTTCCATCAAAGGGCTCTGGTAACTCTTGTTAACTTGTCGGACCACCAACTGAGAATCTCCCCGCACAATCAGCTTCTTGATCCCAAGTTCGGCCGCAATCCTGAGGCCGGCAAGCAAGCCTTCATACTCAGCAGTATTGTTTGTCGCTTGCTCCCTGGGAAAGTGCATCTTGATAACATACTTGAGGTGCTCTCCGGTGGGTGCTATGAGTACAACACCGGCTCCGGCGCCTTGCAGCGAAAAGGCACCATCAAAGTACATTACCCATTCACTGCTCGCTTCTTGTACGGGGGCGCTTGTCTCTGGAATTTCTTCATCGGGCGTTGGAGTCCATTCGGCTATGAATTCTGCCAAAGCTCTGCTCTGTATGGTTGAAGTACTTTCAAACTTGAGTCCAAAGCTTGACAGCTCCAGTGCCCACTCGACGATCCTGCCTGTTGCTTCTGGATTGTGCAAAATCCTCTTCAACGGAAAGCGAGTGACCACTGTTATCTCGTGTGCTTGGAAGTAATGGCGCAGCTTCCTCGAGGCCATGAGGAGACCGAAAAGCAACTTCTGCACCCCAGAGTATGTTGATCTAGCCCACTGCAAGAGGGAACTTACGAAATACACTGGGCGCTGCACCATCTTCTTCCGCACTTCTCCTTGTTCCTGCGCAGAGTTGTCCTTGTCGGGGCCAGAGCTCGTCGGGGAAGCCCCCTGCTTGTCGTTGGATTCGCTTGCCGGTGGTGTAGACTCCTCGTCGGTCTCCCTCTCCGCTACTAACGCAGCACTAACCACTTGATTGGTTGCTGCTAGGTACAGCAGCAACTTCTCTTGTGGCCTAGGTGCGACAAGTATTGGAGTGGAGGATAGGTATCCTTTCAAGTCTTGCAGCGCTGCCTCCGCTTCCGGAGTCCATTTCATATGGCCTGCCTTCTTCAAGATTTTGAAGAAGGGCAGGGCGCGCTCTGCAGACTTTGAAATGAACCTACTGATGGCAGCTACGCAACCTGCAAGTCTCCTTACGTCCTTGACGCGCTTCGGGGCTTCGATCTGCTCGATGGCTTTTATCTTGTCGGGATTAGCTTCAATCCCCCTCTGGGACACAAAGAACCCGAGAAGCTTGCCGGAGGGGACTCCAAAGACGCACTTCTCGGGGTTCAACTTAAGCTGGATCTTGCGCAGATTTGCAAATGTTTCTTCCAAGTCTTGGATCAGGGTATCTTTGCTCTTGCTCTTCACCACTATGTCATCCATGTAGGCTTCCACATTTCTGTGTATTTGTGGCTCAAAAGTAGTGTGCACCACCCTTGCAAATGTCGAGCCTGCGTTCTTCAATCCAAAGGGCATGCGTATGAAGCAATATGTGCCGCATGGAGTGATAAATGCAGTCTTCTCTTCATCTTCCTTGGCAATGAAAATCTGGTGGTAACCTGAGTATGCGTCAAGGAAGGAAAGCAGCTCACATCCGGCGGTGGAGTCAACAATCTGGTCAATACGCGGCAAGGGAAATGGATCCTTGGGACATGCTTTATTCACATCAGTGAAGTCTATACAAAGTCTCCACTTCCCGTTGGCCTTACGCACGACAACTGGATTTGCTAACCACGTTGGATGGATGACGCCTCTAACCAGGCCTGCTGCTTCTAACTTCTTGATCTCTTCGGCAATGAATTCCTGGCGCTCCACGGCTTGCTTCCTGACCTTCTGCTTGACGGGCCGCGCATGAGGACAAACGGCAAGCTTGTGCTCATTTACCTTCCTGGGAACGCCGGGGATGTCAGATGGTTGCCATGCAAACACATCGACATTCGCCCGCACGAAGGCAACGAGCGCGCTTTCCTATTTGCTGTCAAGCGTAGCACTGATGGTAAAGGTACCACCAGTGCCGTCCTCCTTGGCGGACACCTTCTTGGTTGCCGGTGGAGCGGCCATCCCCTTCTTGCACTTGCCGGTGGATCTCGATGGAATGTCCTCGACGGCAGCGCAGCACTCCGAAGATGTGCGTTAGCCGGAGTGGGCTCCAGAGCACTTGCCGGACTTGGTCTTGGTCTTCTTCCCCCCGGGAGCTTCAGCGGCAAGTGTGTTGCTCTCCGCTGCGGCTGCTGCATCCCGGTATATCTTGTCGATGCAGATAAGCGCGTCCTTCTTGTCGCCATGGACAGAGATGACGCTTATCGGCCCCGGCATCTTGAGTACATTGTAGGCGTAGTGGGAAGCTGCCATGAACTTGGCGAGGGCAGGACGTCCAAGTATCCCATTGTATGGCAATGGGATATCGGCCACGTCAAAGGTTATCCTCTCCGTCCTGAAGTTGAGCTCCCCGCCAAAGGTCACCGGCAGAGTGATCTTCCCCTTGGGCTTGCTCCTTCCCGGGTTTATTCCTTGGAACGAACCGGTCTCTTCGAGCTCGCCATCTGGGATCTGGAGTTTCTTGATCACAGCTGAGGAGATCAAGTTCAGCCCGGCCCCGCCGTCAACCAACATTTTGGTGACCTTGAGGTTGCGGATGGTTGGTGAGACCAACATCGGCAAGCACCCGACCGCAGTGGTGCGGTCAGGGTGATCCTCAAGATCAAAAATGATGGGCGTGCTGGACCACTTCAGCAGCCTGCGTGACTCAACGGGCGGCTCTGCTGCGTTTACTTCCCGCACCCACTGCCTTAGTTGGCGGTGGGAAGTATGCAGAGAGGCGCCCCCGTCGACACACAGGACTTCTGTGGCCTTCTGGAACTCCTGCTCGCTGTTATCACCTTCCTCCTTGTCGTCGTCTTCGTCGTCTTCTTCATCCTTGTCGCGGCCCCGGGGAGGTCGGATACCTTGCCGCTGCTTGGCCTTGCCGCGGCGTCCTCCCCGGCCATTGAATGGCCGCTTCTTACTTGGCTCTCCTCCGCCACCTTGGGCCTTCTCCTTGTCGCGCCGCTCGTATTCAGCTTTCTGCTGCTCTACGAGGTATTCGACGCGCTTGCAGTTCAAAAGGTCATGACCCTTGGTGCGGTGGATCTTGCAATATTGCTTGTCGGAGCCGCCCTGCTTGTCGGCTGCCGCTACAGGGGCAGGCTCCTTGCCGGAGCTGCCGGCCTGTGCTGTCTTGGCGGGAGCCTCCTTGCCGGACTTCTCGACAACCAGCACTTCCTTGCTCTTCTTTCTCCTGTTGTTTCGCCGCCGGCTCTTCTTTGCCGGGGCGGCATCCTCACTGTCGCTTCCCCCTGCGCCAGCATCCTTCCCGGGGAGTCTCCTCCCCTCTTCGGCGCGCGCGCACTTGTCAGCCAGAGCGTAGAGCTCGCTGACGTCCCGTATCTTGGTCATAGCCATCTCTTCCCGCATGCGGCGGTTACGCACGTTCTGGTGGAACGCGCTGATAACCGCGGCGGGGTGGACGTCGGGAACGTTGTGCTGCACGCGGCTGAATCGTTGGATGTACTTGCGCAGGGGTTCTCCTTCCTTCTGGGCCAAGATGTGGAGATCACTCTCCTGGCCGTGGGGTTTGTGGCCGCCTGTGAAGGCGCTAACAAATTGGTGGCACAGATCTGCCCACGAAGAAATGGAGCCTTCCGGCAAGTGCATAAGCCAAGAACGAACGTTCGGCTTAAGCACCAGCGGGAAGTAATTCGCCAGTATCTTCTCGTCGCGCCCCCCGGCAGCCTGCACCGCGATGGTGTAGATGCTGAGGAACTCCGAGGGGTGCGTCTTGCCGTCGTACTTCTCGGGTACGTCGGGCTTGAAGTTTTTCATGCTGGGCCACTGGACACGCCGCAGCTCACGGGTAAACGCAGGGCAACCGGCCGCGTACGGCAAGTCGCCTGGTTCACCGGGCGCGTGCGTGTCGACAGCGGCTCCAGCGCGATGATCTGATTGTCGCCGGGCTTCTCGGCGGCGCTCGATTGTCGTCCGAGCGTCTTCTTGTCGCCGGTCGTCAAGGACCTGGCGCTGGTCCCGACGAGCCCGCGGATCCGACGACGTCGTGGAGTCGTCGTCGACGTTAATCCGGCGGGGAGGCGTCTTCTGCTTCCGCGGCGGGGAGTGCACGGTGGTTGCACCCCCGGCGGTCTTGTCGCCATCGGCCTTCGTCTTCTCGACTTGCCGTGGCCGCGATGTCGCCGGCTGTTGCGGCGTGTCGTTGTTGGCGAAGGCGATGAGGCTTTGGATCGTCGCCCTCCAGTCTTCGGCTTTGTCTGCCGCTGGAGGGAAATCGAGGAGCAGTTGCGCTCTTGCGAGTGCTTCTGTTGGAGAGGAGGGGAGCGGGGGCGAGCGGTGCGAGGAGCGGGATATGCTCGGACTCCTAACAGGGTTAGAAGGAGCAGTTTCCCGCCCCGGCGACCGCACCTTGCTCGTGCCAGGACGGTGGCCTGGAGCATCCCGCGAACCTCCGGTTTGCCCTTGCCCCAGCAAGCGGATGGTACCTCCTGTACCACGGCGCTGGTGGGTTGTCGTCTGCTGAGATGGACGTGGCGCGTCTACGGACACCGAGGCTCGGTCGTCCATCTTGTCCTTGGATTTGGTGGCGCCGTGAGTTTCCTCGCTGGCGACCACCCTTCCGCCGGCGTCTCCTCCACCCACCGTTGGTTCTGGTGGTGGTGGAACAGACGCAGACGGGCCTCCGACCTCCGAAGCTTTCTTCTTTGGGGCCATGCTGTTGCTGATGAAGTTGATGAAGCTGGAGAGGTTGATGAAGATTGCGCCCGCGTGAACGCCGGATCAGGTTCGCACAACCTCGACGCCCCCTACCTGGCGCGCCAAAGATGTCGGGGGAAACTGTCCGCCACGAGCACCTATGGGACCGGAGCCCCTTGTACGTTGCGGTAAGGGAGCGGAGGGAGCACGAAGAGCAGATCGAGGAGAGCACGCGGGCAGTTTACCCAGGTTCGGGCCGCGACGGACACGTAAAACCCTACTCCTGCTTGGATTGTATTGAGTTTTTGGGCTCAGGAGCTTGAAGAACTAGCTACACCGAGCAAGAGAGCTATCTAGGTTCCGAACCCTCTCTACGTTGTGCATGAGCCTCCTTTTATAGCTCAAGGGGTCACCGACAGGTGTCAACGTAGAGGAGGGCAAAAATGTAACTTTGGTGGTAGTTGTAATAGTGCGGGAATAGTGCGTGAACATTGGATGAACAGTGGTCATCACCTAACTTGACAGTGGGGGGCAAGAGCATTAAATGCCCTGTCGCCGTCGACCCCAAAAGCGCCCGCCCATGTGTCTCCGCTCGCCACGGCGGTAGCCTCGTCACCGTGGAGTGCCACCGTGTCCCCCAGGCTGCATAGCCATCCGCCACGCGTCCCTGGAGGGCCCCAGGGCGACGCGTGGGTCGATGAGCTGGAGCGCGGGCACACAACGTGAGTTCCCCCCGGGCAAGCACCTTGCCGGGGCCTTGACCTTGCCGGGCCCTGAAGCTTGTCGCTCCCCGGGCCCTGCCGGGGCGCAGGGTGCGCCGAGGCATGTCTTCTGAAATGCAGTCTTCTGGTCTGCCTGGCAAGCTCCTCTTGCCAGGGTCTTGTGTTAATGTGATAATCTTGAGCCTGGGACGGCCTTCCCGGCAAGCTCCACTTGCCGGGGCCTTGATCTTCTGTCTTGCATACTTTGTTTTTGAATGGCTTAATAAGGACCGGAAAGGTTTCCGGCAAGCGCGTGGTGAGCCCTGCCGCGGGAAGCTGCTACTGCCCGTGCACAAGTTGGGGTACTGAGGTACCCCTATCTTAGTACACCGACAAAAATGGTACCATGTCCTAGGACCAACTATTCATAAGTTTGCCCATTTTACTGTTACAATTTTTTTCTCTTCTTTAGTTTTTGTCATGATGTACTAATAAACAAATTTGACTTCGTTTGCAGGGACCCATTGTAAACTAAAACTCAGCGTAAGTCCACAACAATAGCATAAAAATTTGATGGCCTACTAGTACTTTTTTATGTACAAAATATTAACATGGCATGCTCAATACAATAAAATTACGTTGACAGAAAGAAAATAATACATGAGCATCAAAAATTGCCATTGTGTTGTCCCAAAAATCACATTCTTGGTAATATTATGCCATGGTATTAAATGGTACTCCCTCTGTAAACTAATATAAGAGCTTTTAGATAACTAAAGTAGTAATCTAAACGCTCTTATATTAGTTTACGGAGGGAGTATATTTTTTGAACACGGTAATATATGGTGCAAGGCAAACTTAGAACACGTTTGTTTATGTAAATTCTGGAATTTGAGTTATAGGACACATGGCAATATGGTGAGTAAACAAAAAAAATCTGAATTATCCCATGTCATTTGTCAAAACAATTGCCATATGACTTTAAAAAAATAATTTGACAATGAATACAATGTTATCTAAAAATGCCATGTTTCAACTCACACAAGAATTTCTGAGTTTTGGCACATGATTTTTCTAAAATTTGGCATGTTATTCGACGAAAATGCCATGTTAGCATTTATTGTGACTCATGCCATGGAATAACTAACTAAAAATTCATAAAAAATGTTTTATCACTAAAAATCATGGCAATTTTGCTAGGGGAAATTTTTGTACAAGGCAAAAATGTTGAACATAGCAAATGTAACAAATTGGCGTGGGCCGGAGGCCGCCCCCAACCGTCGCCGCGAGCAGGACCCGATTGATCTTTCGCCTGAGTCCGAGCGTCGTCGTTGCTATCGCACCTGGGCCCCCGAGCAGGGCCGCCGCGCCCCCTGGGCGGTTGTTCACTGCTGGATGGATGATGAGGACAACTGAAGCGGCAACAACGACGGAGGTGCCGGCGGCTCGCAGACCTTGCCTACGAGGTCACCATCTGGTACCCTGCGTAGTTTTTTAGTTTTTGTAATTTTTAGTTGAGCTCGTCTGGTTTGCATGTAATGCAATGGACTTGATTAAATTTTGTTTAGTTTTCATAAAATTTGTCATCTTGTTAAATTATCCGTTTGAAATGTGGGAGCGTTTGTTGTTATGGTTGAACGGTCTGCTCCTCTAGCGATGTCCGTAGACACATGCTGACGTGTCCCGTGGATGTTGAGTGGGTCAGTTTTGATCGACCTCGTTGGAGATACCCTTAGCATACATATAGTTTGAAATTGAGTGAAGTGTGTCTCAAACCATTTTAGGGGTGTCAAGTAGATCCTCGAACTATGAAAATCATCAAGTAGGTCATGAAATTACAATATGTGTCATCCCAGTCCTCGAACTATTCCAGATGTCACGTATGTACGCAATATGTGTCATTTAATTGTTACTCCCTCCGTCCGGAAATACTTGTCATCAAAATGAATAAAAGGGGGTGTATCTAGATGTATTTTAGTTTTAGATACATCATTTTTTGTCCATTTTGATGACAAGTATTATCGGACGGAGGGAGTACTTATGTCCGAGTGTCTCAAGACACTTTCATTGTCCGAGGACTTGCATGACACCTCCAAAATAATTCAAGCAACCAGGATGCACTTCACTCCTTGAAATTTGAAATGTGGTCTGGTTAATTTCACGCACGTACGCAAAAGCAGCTAGCGGGTCATTTCGTCCGGCTAGAAATATTCGTAGTGGCATCGCACGGAAAAGCAGGGTCCGTCCAGATTTTACGGATGTGGCAAGAAAGAGACAAGCTTTCGCGGCCGGTCCTGCCTGCCTGGCTTCTTCTTGTCCTGTGCATGCGTCCATCCGTCATGCATGCATGGCTGAACCTGTGCAGCCTCCCTGTGAACCGAACTCGACTGGTAACGGGCCCGGGTGCAGGCACACTGTTCGTGTGGACCTTGCCGTCATGCCGTGCCCCGTCGTCCTGTCCGCGGCTCGCCGTCCGGCATGGTCACTCGTTGGCTGTTGGCTGGTTCGCGTTGCGTGTCTGGATTTCATTTGCACCGACGGAACGGGATCGGTCGAGTAGATGTGATATCGGACCACACCGTCGGCCTTGAACGACGGCGGATCCCAGGCCGGTCTCGACGGATTCGGTCGCCGGTGCGGTGCGTCGAACGCCGTCTCTCGCCCTTGGCGGCCCGTTGCAAGTTTGGCAGGCCACGTACTGCTACAGGGCAATGCAGAGGATTGCAGGCAGCTTTTGCGAAAGTAACCAGTAGAGTGGGGCGGAGACGCCGCTGCGGCTGTGATCTCCGTCCCTGTGCGTGCTCCTGTGCCAGCTCCGGCGAGCCACAGTAGTACTACTACCGCTCCAAAAGAAGCAGCAGATGGATGGAGCAAAAGTGTCACCGAGCATCTGCTTTTCTGCCTTGGCCTCTTCTGCCCTCTGAACTCCACGCAGCGACCCAGACCAGCTGACAATGGCCCCGGGCGATCGCGGGTGGTGGGGATACAGCTAAGCTGCCGTGCGCGCACTGTTCGTTCCTGTACCGTGGGGGCCTGGGCGGCCGGCCGTTGCATGGCTGTTCCCGTCGCCTCGCCCGCCGGCCGGTCCCTCCTCTCTTCACGGGGAACCAAGACAAAGACAAGGGAACCATTGGAAGCCGACGAGATCGTAGAATATGCAAACCCTCTCTTCAGAGCAATTCCAACCCGCCGACGGTCTGCCCGCGTAAAACGGATCAAAACTGCGGCTCAATGCACGACCCAAACACAAATTGCGTCCGTTAGAGCAACTCCAAGGGAGAGATTTATTTTGTCCGTTTAGGTCGTCCGGACATAAAAGATGACCCAATGGGGCAACTCAAACGGACAAGGCGTCCGCATGCTGTCCGTTTGTTGTCCATCCGGACCAAAACTGGACCCAAATTTGAGCCTCAAATTGGTCCGTGCGGACAAACGCGGACGCTCTCGTCGCTCGCTCGTGTCCTCGCGTGTCCGGCCTGGTCCCACGCATCAGCGACCCGCACTAGCGATCCAGCCTCCCACCGCCGCCGCCTGCTCGTCCCCAGCTCCCGCGCCGCAGTCCGCTCATCTCGAGCTCCTGCGCCGCCGCACCAACCCCATCCACCGTTGCCCGGATCCAGCGCCGGCCGGCCAGATCCATCCGGTCCCGCGCGGATCCGTCGCACCTCACCGGTCTTCGTGCCTCCGCCGGGACAGACGAGGCGGCGCAGGTAGCATGGGAGACCGCGTTCCCCTGGGCCACCGCCGGAGTTCATCGCCCTCACTGGCCCGGGGGAGGACGGCGACGCCTAGGACAACACGCAAGGGGGGCGCAAAGCTTTTTATGTTGATTTATAAAAATCAATGTTTAAGTGGACTTTGGCTGATGGTTGACCGTCCTTTTAATGTTTAATTAATTTAAATTTGGGCAGACGAGTTTTTCCATAAGTTGGGGCGAAAAAAATATCCGTCAAGCCAACGATGGATGCAAGTGTCGACCCGCTCGGCCGATCCAAATGGATAAAAAACATACAAAATGCGCATGTTTGAGTAGCTGCGATTGGAGGTGGTTTTAGTTTTCCCGTTGGACAAGCTCGCTCGTGAAATTCTCATCTTCTCACAATCCAAACACTGGTGCATTTGCGTTGTGTTTTGTTACAGTGTACCTCCCCCGTGACTGCTGGATCGATCGATCGATCGAGAGGATGAATGGGTCCAAATCATTCGAGGTGCGTACGTGCGTGCTGTCTTTCCCTGCTTGCTTGACATCCGGACACGACAGGACAACAAAACTTATGGACACAACGCAGCAAAACGACGACAGTGAAGCAAGTGCAGAAACTCCAACGATTTTCATTCATATGCATAGCATAGGGAACTCAATCACTCAACCGCAAAATATACATGAACAATGAACAAAGGAAGCAGTACTATATCTGCTCCCTGGATTTGGTATCGATCACTGCTACTACTAATACTACCACTGCTCGATCAACCGCCCCATCCACTGCTCGATCAACCGCCCCATTGCTACTAGTTAACTGAACTGAAATATACTACCACCAGCACAAAAAGAGTGCGCATATGTAGATGCCATCGACGTCTCTCGTCCTGTGATCTGACATGATCCGCCGTACTCGCCCGTCTCCGACTCGCGCCGATCAGTAGCCCTGGCCGTGCCACGCCGGCGAGCTGGCGCCGTAGTAGCCCTGGGCCGGGGCCTGCGCCGGAGGAGCGTACCCGTAGCCTCCGTACGCGCCCCAACCGGGAGCAGCGGCGGGCGCGGCGGGGTAGTAGGAGGCCGCAGAGGAGGGCTGCCACGGGTACGCCGCGCCGTAGACCGCGGCGCCGGCGCCGCCGTTCCACCCGGCGCCGAGGCCGAGGCCGAGCAGCTGCTGCTGGTGCTGCTGGCTCGCCGCCCACGCCGCGCCCTGGCCGCCGTACTGGTGACGCGCCGCCGCCTGGCCGCCGTACTGGTGGTGCAGCTGCAGGTCGGCGAGCAGCGCCTGGACGGCGGCCGCGTCGACGTCCGCCTTCTTGCGCTCCTTGGTGGGCGGGAAGACGAGGTCCACCTTCTTCCCGGTGGCCTTGCGGAGGCCCTTGCGGAGCCGCTCGGGGTCGGCCGTGGCCAGCACGCGCACCTCGCCCGTGGCCTCGGCCGCGGTCTGGTCCACCGCGTCGACGCCGGGCGCCAGCGTCAGGTCCCGCACCGCCGCGCGCAGCCTGTCCGTGCACCCGTGGCACTTGCAGTGCATCGCCACCTTCAGCGAGAACTCCCTCGCCGCCACCTTCTCCGCGCCGCCGCCGCTCTGCTTCTTCCCCATGGCAGGCAGGCTACTCTGTCTCTCTCTCTCTCGCACACACGCGCCGAACGAGCTGAGAGAAGCTTGAGCTGATGAGGAAGCAGGGGAGTGGTTGGAAGTGTGGTGGAACGAGGAGCGCCGGGGGCGGGATTATATAGCGGACGGAGTGGCCGCGTGCGATGGGAGACAGAGCGTGGGAGCGTGGGTGTGGAGTGTGGACCGGCGGGTCAAGGTCAGTCACGGCCGGGCGGTCAACCGGAGGGGCAAGCAAACCGGGTGCGACGCGACGGAGCTTTCCGTGTTGGTACGCTGGAGGAGCTGATATGTCGCCGTCCGGTCCGGTCCGACGTGATTTTGATCTGATAGGTCACTCGAGTCACTCATGCATGCACGGGCTGCACTGCGGTGCTGCGCAGAGTGGAGTGGAGTGGAGACTGGAGAGAGGGGTCTGGTCTTTGACCGCCGGTCCGCGGGGTGGATCCATCAGTTCCTTCGTTGGGAAGGAACGCAACAGCAGCAGCAGCGGCACACACAATTTCCCAACTCTGAACGTGAAGCATGCATGCTCTATTTACGGTATGGAGTGCTACTTCATCAAACGTACTGAAAACTGACCACTCGTTCACGTAGCAGGTAAAAGGAGCGTACATTTTTCGGCCATACTGAAATCAACCAATGGTCGAAGCACTGGTACAGCTCACAACCACTGGTAGGCTGATATATCAGCTCACAATGCAGCTCCATCAGAGCAACAGACAAACAAAAAAGGGATTAGACGGCCTTAACCAACGTCCCCTATCTTTCTGACAACCCTAAAGCGAAAAAGATAATGTCCTTTCTGTGAGAGAGAAGGAACACGGGCAAGCAAAATGAGACATTGTGTCCATGAGCAGTGCAGAATTTGGTGAGGCCAAAACGCATTGCCGTCTTCATTCATGGCAAACCAAACTTCGGACAGGGCTGGGTTTTGCCGGAAACTGCCCAGTGATTCTGGCGCCGGCCAATGGCATGCGCTTGCCTTTTGACCAAACCAGACCGGGTGGGTTTGCTTTGGACGAAGATGGGTCGTGCTTTCTTCACGCACCCTGACCACGTGGTGGCTGGCTGCTTGCTGCTCCCACAAGACGAGCAGAGAAGCAAATCAGCAGAAGGAGCTGCGAAATTCGTCGCTCCACAGAGCAGGAGTAAACTAAAGACGGAAGCCCATTGACCGGACTCGCTCGAGTCGCGTCGGCCTCCGCCGCGTGATCCATCGCTCGATCGGGCACGCTGATTGGCCGTCACTAACTTATTACTATTGCCGGGTTCTGATCTCCATCCCCAACCAACCCATGTTCCAAAATCTGTTAGCTTTGTTTTTTTACCGGGCTTGACGCGTAGGGCACGGCTTCCATGCACTTCGGTTCCTTCCAGCCCACACTATTTTTTTCTTCACGTTTGCTTCTTCTATACTGAGATGAGAAAAACCACATGGGACATGTGGTTAGCACATTCAAAATTCATATACCGAGATGAGAAACAGAATCAGCCCTCGCGCCGCCGGCGTAATCTATGTCCACCTGCCAGGATACTGATATATTTTTTTTCGATCGAAGGGGCCACACGGCCCCCATTTTCATTATGAAAATGGAGTTGTTTACAACGTATCAAATCAAACCATTACATCACTGATATATATCACCAGGATGCTCCAGTCTATCAAGCCTAACCATCACACCACTGATATATATCACCATACCAGGATGCTTCAATCTGCCCAAAAACTAGCCATGAAAGGGTCTAGTGCTACGCTAGCTACAAATGTATCAACGGATTAAAGGACGACAACCAAATTAACATAAAGGCTTCGAAGCCAGCAAGCATTTCCAGCGGCTAGCTTCACAAAATCCTTCTCACATGCGGCGCCAAACCATGTCCTCCTCTGAAGATATCACGAGTCACCCCCACGATACGTTTAGACACCTGATGAAGCATGCTTTGCACCCCTCTTTTCTGCAGATTTTTCCAAGAGTCAAGTAGGGAACAAAAAAGAAAGATAATGTCAGTAGGATCTCTAGGCATAACACTTTGAAAACAGGATTTGTTCCTTGTTTTCCATATAGACCACAAGAGAGCAGCAGTACCCAATAAAACAACTACTCTATCTTTGCCAGTATAGCTAGACAGCCAGTTCTGGCATAGGTCTAAAAAAGACAATGGAGCTCTCTGGTTCCCTAGAGCACATCCCACAATATTCCACAAAAACTTAGCTAAGGAACAAGAGAAAAATAAATGATTCACACTCTCTTCACAGTCACAAAATTCACAAAACTTAGCACCTTTCCAGCCTTTTTTACTCAAATTGTCCTTGGTCAGAATCCTATTTTTGATTACTAACCAAGAGAACGCCTTAACTTTAAGAGGCATCTTCATCCTCCATAGTTTTTTAAAAGGAAAAACAACTTGTCTAGCTATAAGATAGTGATACAGAGATTTAACAGAAAAGCAACCGGAGTTTGTAAGCACCCATTTAACTTTGTCAGGTTTATCTGACAAAATCACCTGACCACACAAATCAAGTAGCTTATTCCACATATCAAGAGTCTCCCCGTGTAAACATCTTCTAAATCTAATACAGTTAAACTCCATGGTAAATACCCTCGCAACAGTAACATGTTTGCAAAAGGTTAAATTATAAAGACGAGGAAAAATCAAACAAAGAGGTTTATCCTTTATCCATACATCTTCCCAAAATCTAGTTTTACGCCCATCCCCCACAATTCTCTGACAACAACTATAGAAGATATCCTTAACTTCCATTAAGCCATTCCAGAAGTGTGAGTTGTTAGGAGATGATTCGCATTGAGTCAAAGTTTTCTTCTTCAGATACTTTGCTCTAATCAACTCCTGCCAGTCCCCCTCCTCATTTTCTAGTCTCCAGAGCCATTTACAAAGAAGACTAACATTTTTAACATCTAGATTAGTAACTCCCAGTCCTCCCTGGTCCCTAGGTTGGCACACTTCATTCCAGTTGACCAGGTGGTACTTCCGCACTCCCTCCCTTTCTTGCCAAACCAAACGAGCACGGAAAAAATCAAAACGTTTACCAACACCTTTAGGCAACCTAAAAAAGGAAAGCATGTGACTAGGAACACTACTCAAGCAAGTCTCAGTTAGAATGAGTCTCTCTCCCATAGGAAGCAAGCTCCCTTGCCAGGTAGCTGCTTTCTTCTCACATTTCTCCTCAGCAGGTTTCCAATCGCTATTACTGAGTTTCTTGTAGTGTAGAGGCATGCCCAGGTAGCGAAAAGGAAATGCTCCAATTGTGCAAGTAAAGATCTGAGCATATTCCTTCTGTCTTACTTCCGCCTCACCAAAGCAGTAAACCTCGCTTTTTAAAAAATTAATTTTTAGACCAGTCAAGTGTTCAAAGACACAAAGAATGATTTTGAGATTCCTAGCTCCTTCCAAGTCGTCCTCGAAACAAAAAATTGTGTCATCAGCATATTGTAAAACAGAAAGGCCACCTTCATAAATCTGAGGAGCTAGACCTTTTATAAACCCTTGCTCCTGAGCCCTTCCAACCAGGGTCACTAGGACATCAGCAGCAATATTAAACAACAAGGGGGAGAAGGGATCCCCCTGCCTTAGACCTTTTCTAGTAGTAAAATAATTACCCAACATATCATTTAAAGTAATAGCCACTTTCCCATCAACAATGGCTGACTTGGTCCACTGAATAAACTTTTCAGGGAACCCTTTCATCTCTAACACAGAAAACATAAAGTCCCAGTTAATTTTATCGTAAGCTTTCTCAAAATCTACTTTAAAAAGCACACCGGAGAGCTTGTTTCTATGAAGATAGTGTATGGTCTCATGCAACATTACTACATTATCCAACAAATAACACCCTTTAATAAACGCTGTTTGGATTTTAGACACTATCTTGTCTGCAACTAACATAGCTCTACTGTTCAAAACCTTGGTAAAAATCTTAAAAGAAACATTAAGCATGCAAATAGGTCTATACATTTGAATCTTATCAGCCCCCTGGCCTTTGGCAATCAATGTAACGACACCATAATTTAGCCTAGAGAGGTCCAAATTGCCATCAAAAAAATCGTTAAACAGCTGAAGTAGATCAGAACCTATTAAATCCCAAAAAACTTGGTAAAATTCAGCGGGCATTCCATCGGGGCCAGCCGCTCGGTTACGTTTCATAGAAAATACAGCAAGCTTGATCTCTTCCAAGGAGAATTTAGCAGTCAACATATTCTTATCTTTAATATCTAAACAAGAAGGAACTGGAATATTTAGGGAGACAGGTAGCAGGTCTACAGGACCAAAAAGCTCTTTATAAAACTTGGTAGCATAGTCCAGTAGTTCCTTATCACCCTGGATAATAACCCCATCCTGCACAAGACGAAAAATTTTGTTCTTTCTTTTCCTACCGCTCGCCTTAATCATAAAATATCTAGTGATGTTATTCCCTTCCCTGAGATCTCTCTCTTTAGAGCGTTGATACCATTTGATTTCCTCCTCTCTCAAAATCTTATTCAAACTACACTGAAGGTCTTTTCTAAGTTCATAGTCAGCTACTGATAACCCAGTAAGCTCACATCTCCTATCAAGATCATCTAGTTGAGCACTTAGAGCGTTTCTTTTTTTCCTATAAGCCCCCTCCACATTCAGATCCCAGCCTTTCAGGCATCTTCTCAAATTCCTCATTTTCTGCATCCAAATGGCCAAATTATCCTTGCCATTCACATTAGTATGCCAAATTTTATTAACTACAGCAGCAAGATCATCTCTGGTAAACCAACATAATTCAAAGCGAAAAGGTTTATTAGTTGCAACGGTTTCAACCCCGTTATGCATAAGCAGGGCTGCATGGTCGGAGACACCTCTAACCAGTGTCCTGACAGTAACTAGTGGAAATTTTAACTCCCAAGCGGGGCTAACTAAGATCCTATCCAACTTAACAAAAAGGGGATCAATCTGGTTATTCGACCAAGTAAAATTTCGCCCAGAAAGCTCAAGCTCCTTCAGTCCCCAATGCTCAATAATAGAATTGAAAAAGAAAGACCATTTAGGAAGCTTCTTGGCCTTATTCCTATCCTTGCTCCTCCTAATGACATTAAAATCACCGCCAACAACAAAAGGATGATCATTACACCCAAGCATGTGCACAAAATCAATCAAGAAATCTTCTTTGTCTCTGGAGTGAGCAGCTCCATAGACATTGACCAGATTCCATTTGAAACATGTCCTCTTATCCATAAGAGTCATCCTAGTTAAGTATTTACTAGCTACACAAGTATCTACTTCAAATAAATCTTCTCTAACCCCCATAAGCAAGCCTCCCGAAGCACCAACCGATGGCTGCCAAAGCCAAATAAAGGTGAAGCGACCGCTAACCCCAGCCAGCCAGGGGTCGGCGAACGCGCTCTTTTTTGTCTCTTGAATACAAACAAATTCTAGCTTATGCTCCGAGATAGTTTCTGCAAGAAATCTTCTCTTTTCAGGTTCCCCTAATCCTCTAGCATTCCAAAAAATACCAGCCATAAAAACTTTATATATAATCAGGTATCATTACCAACACGACAATGAACTTTTGGTCTAACACTGAACGCACCAGTGCAAACCTTCCTTTTAGGCTTAAACAGAGAAGATAACATCAATCTTTTTTTTTTGAGGGGGGAAGGGCCGAGCGTCCCGGAAGGCTACGGAGGGCTCCGGGGCTGCGGAGTGCGCGGGCGCGCTCGCCGGCAAGCTGCTCCGCCCCACCGCGGCCGCGAGCCCGACGAGAGCCCGTGGATCCGCCCCCGCCGTGTCCATGTACGGGCTTTCCGAGGGCGCAGCAGAGGCCGTGAGCGACGGGGGATGGGTCTCCACGCGTTCCGAGAGCCTCGCTCCGCCGACGGTGCCTCAGGTGAGCGGATGTGCTCGCTCCTGCCTCGCCTCTTCCCATATTCCTTCAGATGATGCGTTGGGGTTAATCTGGCAGGATCTCCGACGAGGTGCGGTATCAAAGGATGGGGAAGACGCGACTGCCGGTGATGATCGAACCCTGCTCGAGCGCCGCTGCGAGGGCGTGAGGCTGCCTGGTGCGTCGATGGTTCGGTCTCTGGTGGTTGACCGCGCTGACCTGATCCATGGCGGATGGGTGGCCGCTTCCCACGTGTCGGCCATCCAAGGCGAATCGGAGGTGACGTCGAAGGCGGATTCGCATGAGCCGTTTCCTGACTTGACTTGTCTCCTTCGACCGCTGTGGACCAAACCGATTCCAAATCGTGTTCAGTACAGAGGGGGTTGGCTCCAGGTCCCTGCCCGAGTGACTAACCCTAGGCGGCGGGCGGCGGCGGAGGCGGCGGAGTGGCCTGTTGTTGGTGGAGGTTCTGGTGCCCGCGCGCCGTCGGTCGGTGAGACGATTTACTCTGCGCAAGCTGCCATGGCCGGGAGAGGGAATTGGCGAGGGGGGCGACAGGCGGGCGCTGGTGGAGGGCGCGGTAACCGGCCGCCTGGTCAGGCCGCCGATGACTGGACGGGGTGGCGTGGTCCACCAGTACAGCAGCCCCTCCAGCCCAACTCCGGCTTGGGCAGCGGCTTCGGCCCTGTTCCTGGCTCCTTCGTCGGGCAGCAAGCAACTCAGCAGATGCGGCCCATGGAGTTCTTCGCTCCAGGTCAAGCACAATTTGGGAAAGGTACTTATCTTGCTCCAGTTCAGTCAGGATACAGCTTTGAGCAGCAGATGCCGATGGGTGGAGGGAACTTTGGTAATTTTTTCCATGCTGGGTTGAATACTCAACACAACGAGCAGGGGGCAGGACAAAATAATCCTGGGTTCAGTTTTGTACATGCTGGTGCTGGGATTAATAGTGGTGCTAATTCTGCTGATGGGAGACCTCCTTTAATCTGCTATAAGTGTGAGCACCCTGGCCATGGGATCAAGGATTGTAAAACTGCTCTGTTTTGTGTGAACTGTAATAAGAGGGATTCTCATTTATCTCGGAAATGCTCTCTGCTTACGCAACCTAAGGCGATAGCTGGTTTGATTGGTATGGGAGCTGATGGGCTACAGATGTTCTCTGCTCGTACTGGAAAGAAGCCGGAGTCGGATAAAACTAAGGAGGCGATTGCTGTTGTCACCGTTAAAGATGGGACGCTCACTGCACAGCAGTTAGTCAACTCTTTGAGCATGATGTTTCAATGGGGATGGGAGTGGCAGGCTAAACCGTATCTAAAAAACAAGTTTCTGGTGAAATTCCCTTCAATACAAAAAATTGATGTAATGAAAACCTACGACTTCTTTGGGCTGATTGGTAGCAGAGTCAGTATAAAGATAAGCAGATGGACAAATTCCTCGATGGCATCATACAAGCTATATGTTTGCTGTGTGACAATTAGCGGAGTGCCAGAAACCTTGCAGCACTACCAAGGGTTTTGTGAGGCTGGTTCACTGATTGGTGAGGTCCTGGAGATCGATATGGAATTGTACAGGCAATGTGAGGTTCTTAGAGCAAAAATAGGGGTTATGGACCCAAGGAAAATACCATCAAGTGTGCCTCTTAATGAGGGTGGTTACATTTACGACATCTACTTCGATTTGGAAGATATTGTGGAAGAAGGAGGTCCAATGGAAGGGGGAATTTTAGTGAGTAATCTCAGAAACATCGCCGCGAATGCTAGTGTTGCTGAAAAAAGACCTAGAGATAAGGCAACAGGAGATGATGCAGGAAGCAGTAAATCTCCAAGGAACCAACTTCATGTAGATGCAGATGCAGCTTATGATGGAGATACACACAGGGAAGAAGTTATCTCTAGCCAATATGAAGTTGACATGAACTTAATGGCCGAGAGAGAGACTAGGAAAAAACTGCTTGAGGAAAAAATGTCAAATGAGAAATTACTCTCCGGAGTGGAACAAGTTAATGCTGATTTGGCCAAAGACTCAGCTGTGCTGGAGGACTTTACTGATGATGTGGATTATCAAAAGGAAGATGAGTTTGATTGTACGCAGGACCCTGATGACTTTGCGAGGCGACTTGGCATTGGTACACAAAAAATTGGTGAGATCAATGAGGAGGTTGCCAGACAGATGTTTGGTGATGATCCTGATGAAGTACAAAATGACTGTGATAAAGAGAATGAAAAACCTGTGTGTCGGAATTTGACCGAAATTGCTAGTAGTCTGGGAAAAAAACCTTGTGTGGATATGCCTGAAAGTGCGTTACAAAATCCATTACCTGATATTGGCGGGGGAGCTGATGCTACCAAATTGAAACTCGTGGAGGCTGCTGCTAGAGTTCAAAAGGCCAAGGACAAAGCTGCTTCTGACGAGGCAGCAAGAAGAAGGAGCGACAGGAACAAGAAAAAGGATGAAGGCCAAACTATGGACAAAGCTACGGAGATGGCAAGAAAGAAAAACCTCGAAATAACCCCAGGTGAGACCATAGTTCCTACTGTTTTAACTACTGTACCTAGCTTTATTTCCCATATTACTAGTGCTATTGGTGTTAGCTTAGGTAGGAGTCCTGAGGAAATAGAACGTTCTATTTCTATGATTAAGGAATTAGAAAAGTCTAGAAGTGATTTATTTACGGCCAGATTAAGGAAAGAGGATAGAAAAGATAAGGATACTGATATATACTTGCACAGATGTATTTGTTCATATGCAAACATACCTTAAAAGCCTTTTTCTTTCCTTTCATTCAAATATATATACATAAACATGTGACTCCATTTAAAATGGAGGCCGTGTGGCCCCTCTGATAGAAAAAGAGGCAAATACATAAAACATCACCTAAAGATTTTCCTTTTGGTGGAAGAAGAGTGCATGCATAACAAATCAGTCGGCAAATGCCCCAAGAGCCACGACAGAAAGCGGCAATTTTCATTATTAATTTTCCAAAATGAAAAAAAATTGACATCGGATTTTTAGACGTCTAGATCAGACGCCTTTTGTACCGTTGGATCATCTCGCACGTCTGTCAAAGCAAAGCTCGTGTCACTTCGATGCTGCAAAAGTTTGCGCAATCGAGCGGACGTTCACGTCGCTCCCTTTCCCGGTTTACCTCTTCATTGTCTCGTGGTCGTTCCTCATTTGTCGTCCACCTGTCCTCCTCTGCCATCTACTCGCTATTCTATTCCGAAGAAGAAACACGGCGGCAGCCCGGCATTTTGCCGTTGTTTCCCGGAGGTTCCTGACGATTATTCAAGCATGCGGTGCAGGTGTATTTGTATTGTATTGAATTCTACTCCTGTTTTGTATTGAATTCTTTGGGAGATTTTTTTTCGTATGCCTTTTTTGTATGAAATTGCAGTATTTGATTAAGCCCAGACGATGTTTAGGCTTACTTAGTCCTAGCCTCATAATATGAACTTTGTGTAGTATAATTTTGATACTGACCAAGCCTATGGCAAATTTGCATAAAATGTTTTTCAATGTCCCCCATGGCAAATTTGATTAAGCCCATGGCATTTTGTGGTAGATGTCATTTTGAATTTATCTTAGTCACATGACAATTTGAATATATTTTTCATTATCTTACAAGAGAAAATGCAACATGCCATGTCCATTGTGTAAATTGCAATTTTGTGGCACTCGATTGTTTTACCAGAAATGAAGTATGCGAGTATGATTCCGCATGAGATTACGAAAATAATATGACAATTTTTTTATAAGCGTGTATGTGAGATCAAGACGAGACAAAATTCATGTTTGTATTTGCCATTAGACAAGTACTCAGTGCTTACAAATTTGCCATCTACCTTAGAACACTAGGATATTTTTATAGCATTTTTTTTCATTTGCCATGATATATTTTTATGAAAAAAATGCCAGGTCACTTGGTATAGAACATTTTTTTCCAAGGGCACTTTTTTAATGTTTTTGCCATGACCCACAGATCAAATTTCACGAACAAAATGCCGAGAGACAACTTAGAGCATCTCCAGCCGCACCCCAAGAAGGCCCCCCAGGCTGGGTTTGATCTCACTGTGCACCCGAACAAAATGCCGGGTGGGTTTGATTTGGATGGAGATGGGCTATTCTTTCTTCACGCGCCATGCTGCCACGTGGTGGCCGGCTGCTGGCTGCTGCCACGAGACGAGCGGAGAAGCAAATCAGCAGCAGCAGCAGCAGAAGGAGCTGCGAAATTCGTCGCTCCACAGAGCAGGAGTAAACTAAAGACGGAAGCCCATTGACCGGACTCGCTCGAGTCGCGTCGGCCTCCGCCGCGTGATCCATCGTTCGATCGGGCACGCTGATTGGCCGTCACTAACTTATTACTATTGCCGGGTTCTGATCTCCATCCCCAACCAACCCATGTTCCAAAATCTGTTATAGCTTTGTTTTTTTACCGGGCTTGACGCGTAGGGCACGGCTTCCATGCATGCAGTTCGGTTCCTTCCAGCCCACACTATTTTTTTCTTCACGTTTGCTTCTTCTATACTGAGATGAGAAAAACCACATGGGACATGTGGTTAGCGAATTCAAAATTCATATACCGAGATGAGAAACAGAATCAGCCCTCGCGCCGCCGGCGTAATCTATGTCCACCTGCCAGGATACTGATATATACTTGCACAGATGTACTTGTTCATATGCAAACATACCTTAAAAGCCTTTTTCTTTTCTTTCATTCAAATATATACTCCCTCCGTCTCAAAATAAGTGTCTTGATCTTAGTACAATTTTACACTAGAGTTAGTATAAAGTTGAGACACTTATTTTGGGACAATTGAACAAGCATATCTAGGCTCACAAAGCATGTCAAATAACTGAATCAAAATAAAATCCTGCCAAATTTCATTTGTTTAGAATTTCTTTGCCACGGCAAAATTATGTATAGCTGTTGTCATGTCACCAATACTGTCCCCC
>LR738714.1:692799810-692851810 GCA_902687465.1 Secale cereale | reverse complement strand
AAAAAAAAAAAAAAAAAAAAAATTGACGCACAGGCCACAGCCACATGGTGACATGGAGGAGGCACAAAGAAGGAACCGCGCAATTCCTCACCACAGCATCACGTATCACCGCGGAGCAGCACATTGACCCGGGCTACAGTGTAGGTCGTCGATCGGGCCGGCCATGCATGTGTTGCGCCGCGTGAGCGTGATGATGATACACATACACCAGCACCGCGGGGGCGCTGTTTCGTTTCTTTTGTTGGGGTCCCCGGCCGGCCGGCGCATGCATGTTCCACTTCCAAGTCTCTAACAAATTCCTCGGAAATTCGTTGGTGCGTAGCATGTTATCATGGATCGGCGACGCTGCCCGATCCAACTGTGGGCGTGCCGTGGTTGACCGACTGACCAGCTCGACGGACGGACGCGCAGGACACGGCTTCCCTGATGCTTGGTCGCCGACTAGTCGCGGTGGACATCACAGTACGTTGCGGTGAAACGCGGCTTTTTTTTTTTTTTTGAGAAGAACTCACCAAGCTTTTTATTCCAAAGCAACATTCATAGGTACAACTGTTGGGTCATGAGGAATTCCCAACCACACATGTCTACCTAATTGCAGGTTACAAGAGAACTTGGCGAGCTTATGAGCCTCAAAGTTAAAGTTTCTGCGCTCATGAATGAAATTACAAAGCTGAAAATCACTTCTACGACCTATTATTTCATGTACTATAGCAGCATGGGGTCCTCCCGTCCCCTTGTTGATGTCATCAACCACTCCCTGGCTGTCACACGCCACTATTACCTTTTGCAAATTAAGATCTTCTGCAAGAGCTAGAGCTTCCCTGCAGGCGAATGTCTCGAGCATCACTGGGTCAGTTACTCCGGGGTACACGATCGATGAGGACCCAAGGTAAAGACCTTGACTGTCTCTACATACTGCTGCAACTGCTCCCCCTCTTCTGCTGCGGGCAACCGCACCATCGGCATTTATCTTTATATAGTCCTGGGGCGGGGCGAGCCATCTTTCTCCTGTTGGCCGAGGAGATCGGCTGACTCCAGCTGGCTGCGTTGTCGGCTTCTGAAGATGCTGCAGCTCATGTAAGTATGAATCCACAAAGGCGTTAGTCTGAATCGGGCTCTGAAAAATTGCTTCATGGATTGCTTTCCTCCGAACATACCAAACTGACCACAATGTTACTACCATCCTTGTAAACAAGTCATGGCTTAGTGTGTCATGCAGCTCGAACATCCAGTTCTTAGGACTTGGTTCTTCATTGGAAGTCATCTGCGCCACAAGTTGATCGTCTGAGAGAGCCCAAATGCAGCGTGACATGGTACAAGAGAGAAGTGCATGTCTCCACGAGTCTTCACAGCCGCACAAGGGACATGCGTCTTGAGTTGCCATGTTTCGCTTGTGTAGAACATCTGTGGATGAAACGCGGCTTGAACCGAAAGAGACGCCCCACTCTCCTTCTCCTGCCTCTCAGCTCAGCTCAGCCCAGCCCAGCCCAGCCCAGCCCAGCCCAACTCACAGATGGCCCTGCCCGTTGCATGCATCCAGTCCAGGTGGCTCTACACTTGCACACCCTGCACTGTTCCCTCGCCGGCTCCTCCCTCCCTTGCTCTACATATCTTTGTTTCTCAATTTTTTTTAAATGTAGTCCAGTCCATATTAGTTTATGAAATAAAAATAAAAAAATAAAGCCCAGTCCATAAATCTAGAATCGCACTGCACTGCACTAGATTATGGTCTGTCACCATCACAGTGCGCATACGAACGTAGCATGGTCGAGCGATGGCGCTGTGCACCGAAACGCAAGTAACGTACGTCGTGGTGCCATGATCAGGACTCGGCCTTCGCCCCCCGCGCGCCAGCGCCGGCGAACTGGATTTGATGGACGCACACGGCACACGCCGGCACCCGCTCATTCGATCCTACAACCGTGATCCCTCCACCGCCACCGTCGTCGTCGCCGCAAACCCTAGCGTGGGGAGCGTTGGCCTCGCCTCCGTCGGAGCTCCTCCGAGCATCGGCCTCTCGCGCGGCCTCTTCATGCTGCCGCGGATGACCTCGGCGGCGGGTGGCGTCGCGCCGGCGCCGTCCCGTGCGCCCCCCTCGAAGCTCCCAAATGCGGCGCGGCCGAAGAAGGGCAAGACATGCGCGAAGAAGAACAAGGCGGCGGACAACTCCGGCACCTCGAAGGCGTCGAGGAAGAAGCTTGCAGCGCGCGTGACAGGCACGGCGGCTACCGAAGCGCCGGCGAGCTCACTCGTTGAGCCGGTGGCCGACGCGCACTATGTGTTCGACGATATGCCCCAAAGGTAGAAAATTCCGCCAACTTTTTTTTGCTTGTTATTTTTTGAATGCATTCATATAGATAGCTTATTTGCATTGTTCTATATATTTTGTAGTGCTAACGATGATGCATACATGTCAACTATGGGTGTTGGCTCCAACAATTCGCATTGGTCTCAAACCAATGACGTGCACTTTGATGACCATGAGTTCGAGGTGGACAAGGATGGTGAGGGCATTGTCGACGCACCGAAAGGAAGAGCGGACAATTACACCAACGCCAAAGACATCTTACTATGCAATACTTGGTTGCAAGTGTCGAGGGATCCATCCGTTGGAGGTGATCAAAGTAGAGATGCTTACTGGAACCGGATGAAGGAACACTTTGATGTTCGCAACGTGAGTGGAATTGACCGCTCCGAGTGATCTCTTCGGTCCCGGTGGTCGACAATCAACAAGGATTGTCAAAAGTGGGCGGCCTCACAAAAGGCGGTTGACAAGTTGAACCCAAGTGGCACCAATGAGGACGATAGAGTAAGTGGCATTTCATCCATGTTTATCATACTTGTTGTTGGTGTTTGAAGTGCTAACTTGTTTTGTTTTCATGTAGTACAACATTGCACAAAATTTGTTCAAAGGAGAGGAAGAGGACCAAGAAGGGGAAGATCAAGAAAGGAAGGCCATTTACCTTGCCTCATTGCTATGACGTGTTGAAGGATGATGAGAAATGGAAGAAGCGTGATGATTTGAATGATTTGGATTTGAGCAACAAACACAAGCGAACAATTGAGTTGGCTGATGATGGAGAGGAGGAGGATGCATCAAGTGATGAAGGCAAGAAGCCCCACACCCAACTCGGTTTCATACTCGAAGCCAAAACGACCGGATGGAACCAAGAAAGACGCAAAAGAAAAGAAGAAGAGGAAAGGAGATGATGAGCTTAAAAATACTATGGAAGCTATTGTGAATGCAAGAAAAGAATCCAACGAGGTGAGGAAAATGGCAAGGAACCAAGATGCCGCGGCCGAGGAGAGGAGGTTGGCGGCCGAGGAGAGGAGGATGACGGTCGGGGAGAGGAAGGTGGCTTTGGAGGAGAGGAAGGTGAGCAATGAGGAGCGAACTAGATTGTTGGAATGGGAGAAGCGCTTGTTCTTCTTGGACACATCTATCCTCAATGAGGCACAAAAGGAGTATGTCAACCTTACCCGTGAAGAAGTCTTGATCCAAAAAAGAGCCATGATTCGTGCAATGGGTGGCGGTGGCCTTGGCGCTATGGGTGGAGGTGGCCTTGGCGTCATGTGAGGCATGGGTGGCTTCGGAGCTATCATGGACGGCTTAGGTGCCATGGGTGGCTTTGGAGCTACCATGGAGACCATGGGAGGCATGGGTGGCTTTCGAGCACCCCCCCGACGCCAAGGCCACCATGGGAGGCATGAAGTTTGCGTCTCTCATGGGAAGCATGGGTGCTCCTTCGGCCGCCATGGGCGAAATGTCTTCCGGTGTGCCTCACACATCTTCCCATGAAGATGCCGTTGAAGATCTTGCCAACACCGCCCAAGCCTCACATGATGCGGTGCGCCACAATGATGATGATGATGAGGGAGAATCATCTTCGGAGGAGGAAGAATCGTCTTTGGAAGATGAGGACGAAGACGAGGACGAGACTTGATGTGTCTTTCGTTTGTGTCATGAACTTGGTTTGCATTTTGAACTTGGTTGGAAGAACTTGTGGGCATGATTTTGAACTTGTGGGCATGAATTTTTATTCATCAACTTGTTTGTGTGAAATTTATATGCCATGTTTATTGCATTTTGATTGTTTGAAACTAATTTTGTGTCCAAAATGCAACATATGGCATGCGTCGACGAGTCCCGCGCGCTGCTGAAGCGGTGCGCACGCTGCATTTTAGCGCGGTTGTTGGAGCCAGCGCTGTCGACCATGTCAAATCAGACGATGGACGCGCAGCAAAATACTTTTTAGAGCGCGACGCGTTAGGCGGCTGTTGGAGATGGCTCTCAGACGTAAGATCAGATCAGATCGGGCCCGATCTGTTGGGCGATGCATGCATGGTTGATTCTATGTTCCCCGTTGCCCTTATCTGCTAGTCCTAATTTGTTGCCAGGCAGCTGCCCACTGGTGTGGTGACCGTTGCCTCTCAGCTCAGCTTAACCCAAGTAACACGCTGATTTAATTTGCACCGCACTGTTCGTTCGTAACTTAATTTGTGTACCCCAGCTGGGTCCAGCCCTCTCCCCATTGACACGTAGGAGTATAGTAAATAAAACGAGAGTCTGCACTGCAGTATAGACGTATAGTTTCAACGGTCTGCGCACTTATGTATACCGAACTTACCAAATATACAGGCTTATTCTGGCTAGCTACTATACAAGCTAGCACGTAGACGTAGTATTGACTCAGTACTGATCGACCAGCCATTATAACTCCTGGCACATACGGAGTATATATAACTATAAGTGTGTACGTATATATGTAGTCGGTCGTGTCGTGTGGTCGTCTCGTGATCAGGCCTGGCTCCACTTCAACCATCAGTTGCTGGGGCCGCCGGTCCACCACGGCGCGCTGGGCACGTAGGGGCCAGGCGGAGCCGTCGCCGGAAAAGGGTGGCCGTATGGTATTGGTGCCCAAGCAGGCGGCGGCGGGCCCGGGTAGTAGGGCGGCACCGGAGGAGGGTACCCCTCGACGTAGCTGCTCCCATACCGAGGATGGCCCGGCTGGTCGTGGAGCTGCGGGTCGGCGAGCAGCCCCTGGACCGCGGCGTAGTCGACGAGCCGAGGGTCCTCCTTGCCGCAGCCAGATCGCTCCTGCTTCTTGGGCTTGGGCTGGATTAAGAGGAGGTCGACCTGCTTCTTGCCGGTGGCCTCGTGGAGGCTCTTGCGGAGGCGCTCGGGGTCCGCCGTGGCCAGCAGCCGCACCTCCTCGCTGGCCTCGGTGGCCGACCGGTCCAGCACCGCCACCACGCCCGGTGCCAGCGCGAGGTTGCTCAGGGCGGAGCTCACCTTGGGCGTGCACCCCTCGCATCGGCAGTGCATCGACACCTTGAGCACCAGCTCCCTCGTGATCGCCTTCTCCCCGCCGGCTCTCCCCGCGTGCGCCATTGGTTGGTTCCTCTCCCTCTCTGGCTCTCTCTCACTATCACTCACCGAACGAGATGAAGCTCGAGCTAATGACGAAGCAGAGGGATGGATGCAAGGGGAAATATATATAGGGAGACGAGACCTGGACTTGACGAGGTACATTGGCAGGTGCAGTGAGGCGAGCAAAACGTGGCGCAGGAGTACGTACGTACTCTACGTGGCATTCGAGTGGCCCCGATCTGTCACTCCTCAGTCCTCACTTGTGCAGTTGTGCTAGTAGCCTAGTAGGTAGCTCCTCCCACAATTACTTCATCGGCAAGGAGCGAACGAACGCGGAAAGATCGCAATTGTGCTAGAAATTTCCACTGAACAAGCCCGATCACAGTGTGCTAAACTCTATCGTCTTGCCAACCACCCAGCCAGCACTCGCCACGTTCGTGATGCCACAAGGGAGCAAGTCAGGACAAGAAGCTGCAGCAGCAGCGCCGCCACGTTGTAGGGCATGCTCCGAGAGCTCAGAGCATCTCCAACAGCCGCCCAACGCGCGGCGCGCTGAAAACTGATTTGCAGCCTTTCCATCGTCTGTTTTGGCGCGACGGGCAGCGCTGGCTTTAGCGACCGTGATAAAATGCAGCGCGCGTAGCTCCAGTAGACGCGCTAAAATGTAGCGCACGCCCTCGCACAAACACTCTAGGCTACGTTTTAAAACGATACATAGAAGCATAGACGAAAACGATACATAGTTCAAGTATAGAAATGATATTTTACATAGTTCTAGTACTACAGTGCAACAATAAAAACTAAGGTGCGTTTTATAGAGAGCCGTCCTACTCCGAGTCGTCCTTCTCATCATCACCCACGCTGGTGTTGTCTGAGGTAGAGAGCTGGACGTCATCCCGACGATCATCGTCTTCCGAGAAGAACGACTTCTCACCGGCATTGACGAGATCGCACTGCGATATGACCAGCGCCTTCTGCTGACGCCGATCTGCCCGCTCCGCGCGGCGCTTTGCCGTCCTCTCCGCCCAGAAGGCGTGCTCCTTGGCAACGTCCTCCGGGTGACGCCGGCGCCACTCCGCCATGGCTCGCTCGTCCTCCTCGGGGACGAGGAGGCGGCGCTGCCGCCGACGGTGTTACTCACGGTCTTGGTCTGTTATCAGATGAGGCGGAGGGGCGACGTTCTGTGCCTGCTGGCGCGTGTGAACGTAGTGGAAATTGAGCTGCGAGCGAGGCCTCTCTAGACGTCACGCTGCCGCGTCGTTCGCGCGGGCGGCCCTGTGCGCCGTCAGGAACGTCCCGAGGCCGAGGCAGATGTCATCGGCCCGGATCTCCTCATAGTACACGCCTGAGGGGCGCTCACGGACGCCGCCGTAGTCAGATGATGCCCGGCGATGCGGCGGCATGATGGCGCGACGGTGGCGCGGCGCTGAAGCGATGAGGAAGAAAAGGAAACGGCGAGGAAGCGATTGGAAGCGGCAATGGTGCGTAGCATGTTATCATGGATCGGCGACGCTGCCCGACCCGACTGTGGGCGTGCCCTGGTTGACTGACTTACCAGCTCGACGGACGGACGGGCAGGACACGCAGGACACGGCTTCCCTGATGCTCGGTCGCCGAGTAGCTAGTCGCCGTGGAACGCAGGTTGAACCAAAAGAGACGCCCCACTCTCCTCCTCCTGCCTCTCAGCTTAGCTCAGCCCAACTCATAGTTGGCCCCTCTGCATGCATCCAGGTGGCTCTACACCTGCACAGGCTGCACCGTTCCCTCGCCGGCTCCTCCCTCCCCCTGCTAATCAAATCGTTGGCCCGTCTGTCTACATAACTTGTTTCCCATTTTTTTAAAATGAAGTCCAGTCCATATTAGTTTCTGAATATTTTTTTTAAGAAAATGAAGTTCAGTCCATAAATCTAGCATCGCACTGCACCGCACTGGATTATAGTCGGTCGAGCGATGGCGGTGTGCACTGAAACGCAAGTGACGTACGTCCTGGCGCCATGCTCAGGACTTGCCTTTTCTCGGATCAAAGGCGTGTATACCGTCCTAGACAAAAATGCTAAACATACAAAGATTTATAAGCTTTTACACGCTCTTTCTATCTAACAACCAATCACAAACCTCTCCCCCCCTGATTTTAAGGGGGGTGGGCCGCCCCGCTCACTTATTGACCAATCAAGGTTAACCCACTCTGTAAAAGCCTGTAAACGTTTGTACGTGTAGCATTGCTCCCGTCCTAGATTAGCTAGGACAACGACACTTTCGGGAATCGGAACGGGGGTGACTTGAAAAGATCATGCATGCATGTCCATCAGAGCTGGAACGCTGTATCATACTCCCTCTGTTCCATAATGTAGTGCCTACAGATTTTCTAGAAAGTCAAACTTTGCAAACTTTGACCAAGTTTGTAGAGAAAAATATTTACGTCTACAACAGCAAAAATATATAATGTGAACACTACATCTTATGGTGAATCTAGTGATATATGTTTCGCACTCTAGATGTACATATTTTTCTCCACAAACTTGGTCAAAGTTTGTGAGGTTTGACTTTTTAAAAAATCTATAGGCACTACATTATGGAACGGAGGGAGTACTAGTATCAGGTGTAAGATCAGATCGGCCCCGATGTGTTGGGCGATGTGCATGCATGGTTGATTCTATGTTCCCCGTAGGGCGATGTGCATGCATGGTTGATTCTATGTTGCCAGGCAGCTGGCCACTGGTCTGGTGACCGTTGCCTCTCAGCTCAGCTCAACCCACGCACGGCGCACCGCACTGTTCGTTCGTACTCCCTCCGTTCCGATTTAGTCGTCGTGGTTTTAGTTTAAATTTGAACTAAAACCACGACGAGTAAATCGGAACGGAGGGAGTAATTTAGTTTGTGTGAGCCTAATTGGTTTGGTGCCAATAATTGGCATGCCAATTGTTGGCAAGTCTAGAAATTTGGCTCTCAATTGGCTGGTTACCAATTGGCTCTTGCCCACCTCTCAAAAAGTTGCCAATTTTTGGCAACTTTTGGTTTTGCCAAATGTTGGGTTGCCAAAAATTGGCAATGCCAAACTTTGACAGCGAACCAATTAGCCTCATAGTTCGCACCGCACCGCCCTATTGACACGTACTAGTAATTTTTTTTAGGGTAAACACGTACTAGTAAATAAACGAGAGGCAAATATAGTTTCAACGGTCTGCACACTTATGTATACGGAACTTACCAAATATACAGGCTTATTCTGGCTAGCTACTATACTAGCTAGCACGTAGACGTAGAGTTCACTAGTAATGATCGATCGCCAATTATAGCTGCTGGCACATGTAAGTGTGTATAGGTATATACGTATGTCGGTCGTGTCGTGTGGTCGTCTCGTGATCAGGTCTGGCTCCGCTTGACCCATCAGTTGCTGGGGCCGCCGGTCCACCACGGCGCGCTGGGCACGTAGGGGCCAGGCGGAGCCGTCGCCGGAAAAGGGAGGCCGTATGGTATTGGTGCCCAAGCAGGGGGCGGCGGGCCCGGGTAGTAGGGCGGCACCGGAGGAGGGTACCCCTCGACGTAGCTGCTCCCGGACCAAGGATGTCCCGGCGGCGGCGCCTGGTCATGGAGCTGAGGGTCGGCGAGCAGCCCCTGTACCGCCGCGAAGTCGACGAGCCGAGGGTCCTCCTTGCCGCAGCCGGATCGCTCCTGCTTCTTGGCCTTGGGCGGGATTAAGACGAGGTCGACCTGCTTCTTGTCGGTGGCCTCGTGGAGGCTCTTGCGGAGGCGCTCCGGGTCCGCCGTGGCCAGCAGCCGCACCTCCTCGGTGTCCTCCGTCGCCGACCGTTCCAGCACCGCCAGCACGCCCGGTGCGAACGCGAGGTTGTTCAGGGCGGAGCTCACCTTGGGCGTGCACCCCTCGCACCGGCAGTGCATCGACACCTTGAGCACCAGCTCCCTCGCGATCGCCTTCTCCCCGCCGGCGTTGCAGCCGCTGGCTGTCCATGCATACGCCATCGACTGGTTCCTCTCCGGCTCTGGCTCTCTCTCACTGTGACTCACCGTCACCGAACGAGATGAAGCTCGAGCTAATGACGGTTGACGATGGATGCAAGTGGCTATATATAGAGAGGGAGACCACTGGACGCGACGAGGAACATTGGAAGGTGCAGTGAGGGGGTCGCCTACGTCCAATGATCATAATTTTGCTTGTAATTTCCAGTGAACAAGCGCTCGTAATTTCCTCCCTCGATTGCTTCATCGGCAAGGAGCGAACGTACGCGCAAAGATCACAATTTTCTACTAGCACTTTCCACTGAGCAAGCCTGATCACAATTTGTTAAACTGACTCATCATGCCAACCACCCACCCAGCACTCGCCACGTTTGTACTTACTACTACTCCCTCCGTGACGATTTAAGGCTGCCCGTAATGAGAGTATCATAAGTAGTATAATGCATGTCAACTAGGCAATTTTGATGATGTGACATAGAATTAAATGAAGAAAGAGGGGGTTGGGTATCATATTATGATGTGCTAGTATCATATTAAATGATGTGCTAGTATGTGTCATGCATGACAATAAATAATTATCCTATAATACCAACATATGATACTATGCACTACGAATGTAGTATCATACACTAGTATCATGTACATGATACTAGTATATGATACTCTCCATTGCAACCAGCCTAATCAAGCATCACAAAACATCGATCGTAGTAACACGGAGCAGCAGCTCGTACGTTACACCGATCGGCTCCCGTTGCATTGCATGCATGTGCATCAGTGCATGTCGCGCGTCGTGAGGGGTGAGAACCGTGAGACATGAATGCAGCAGCAGCGCCACGTTGCAGGGACTTGGGTAGGGCCTTCCCTCCAGGCGCTTTATCTACGCAACGGCTTTGCTTCTCTTCTCCATGGCCACGGGGCGAGGTTGACGCGTGGTTGACTTGACAGTTGACGCCAAGAGACTCGGGGTCGCACTGGCACACAGCGAGCAGTGGGCACGTACTGCAGCAATGAGTGATCTGATCTCCAACTCCAACCCATGTTTCCAAAATGGCAAAATCATCCATTCTTTTCTAGCACCAGCTTGACGCGCTGGACGACCTGCCTTCCGTGCCGGTATAGGACCATATGCAAATATCTCCAACGAGACCCTCCTTCGTTTTCGTTTGTCCGATCGAACAGCCCGAACCACATAGAAAATCTCCACCCAACGAAGCCCCCTCGTTCGTCTGAGTTGCCCGGCACACCATTTCCACCCCTAGCGTGGGTTTGAGGCCGCCCGAACGCGTTTGCAACACCGGACCGGCCATGACTGGCCCACCTTGACGCCACACAATTCGATTTCTATCCTCACCCTGGATCAAACTCTAACCATTTCTCTCACTGTCCACTTTGCTTCCAGTCCGCTCTCTGCTCTCTTCTCGGATCATCTCTATCCATCTTCTCCATGTCGAGCTAAGGATTTGAGCTGGCGGGTTCAGGACCAGCAACGGCATCAACTAGGACTCGATGTCTGCTCAGACAAGGAGGAGATAACGCTCCAGCTCGCGCTCCGATGGTCCCGGGTCAGGACACAAACTTCATTGCTAAAGCCGCCCTGACCCAAATCCATTAGCCGGGCTCCTTCAACGCCACCCTGACACAGATCTAGTAGCACATGCACCTCAAACGGCAGCGAACGCGCTCATTCCTTTCCATATCCGTCCTAAATATAGGCTGGATATGAGGGGCGTCGGTCAGCCCAGGCATGGCGTATGAGGCCGGTATGGGGAGCCCGCCCGGGTTGATTTTTGTCCGGATTGTCTGTCTGGGTGTATAGAGGGGCTTTGGGACGCCCGTCTGTAGATGCTTTGACTACGTGTCATGGCGGATCGGACCATTTAGGGGTGCGTAGTGCGCCAATACGAGTCATTTTTCTAGAGTCAAAGATGCATATCTAACTAGTAACTATTACTTTAGTGATCTAAAGGATTTTATATCAATTTACGGAGAGAGTAGTAGCTAGCTTAGAGCATGGTTAATAGTAATCAGCTGCTGGCTATAAGAGCATGTCATATCATTAAGAGTTAGCATTAGTAATTACTCATACAATGGTGCTGACTATAAGGATGGCTATAGGGTTATGACTTTTTCTCATTTTCTTTCTATCTCTTTCTTATCATTAATTTTCATCTAGGAGCACGCGTAGAGGCGGGCTATTGCATAAGGCCCTTCCCAGTGCTCCATGTTGGACAGGTGCTAAGCATGCCACAAAAGCTAAAAAATGACATGGCACAACAATTAAAGAGGAGAGAGAGCACTTTGGTGACCCCAGGAAGAACCAACGCTAAGCGCGTGAACCTAGGCAAACTACTTAAATGAAAGAAGCTGACCAATGCATGAAAGAGTTTAGGTGCTAAATCATTTAATAAAGTGAGCTTAGCAACAACAAGTTAAGCACCTATGCATTGGGGAGTTGAGTTGCTAAGCTATTAAATGCACTTAGCACCTTATCTAAGCACCTTTGCATTGGAAGAGGTCTAAGAGCCCACTCCTTACATTTTTTTCATATCTCTCTTCTCCATATAAACAAAAATGTCATGTGAGCAGGCTTATAGTCCACTATTGTACTTGCTCTTATCTAGTTGAAGTGACACTTTGGGGAAGAGAGTGACTTCAAAAGAGCGTTTGCATGCATATATGCATGTCTTTCTTCCCGCAGCTAGTGAGTGCGTTAGATCATCTACAGCTGAAGACATCCAATCCGGCCCCTCAAGGCACTGCTTATTTTAATGCATTTGCACTCGCGTATCTCAAATCCACTTTCTCGTATCCATGCAACACATGCACATAAGATCAACGAACTAGCATTAAGTCTAGTTAAATCGGGCATAATTCTAGTATAAACGATCATCGGACAAGCAAAAGATGCAGTTCGAATCGGAAAGTACCCTGAATATACGCAAAGAAACTTAATTAAAACGGGAAAAGGCGGAGGAAATCATCATTTCATCACCGCCCCCTACTCCTGTGTAAGAGATCTTGGTCGACCTTATTTTCTACTCTCTCAGTAAAAAATAATATAAAAGCGTTTAGATTACTATTTTAGTGATTAAACACATTTTTTTTCAGAGGAGTACTAACCACTTGGCAACAGAGCCAGGCTGGCACGAGCAAAGGCTAATTTGATTCTCTTATCCATGACCATGAGTGCTTGACTTGAAGGTTGACGCCATGGATCGACTTGGCACGCTCTGTGCAGTTTCTTTTGTACCACCAGCTTAGCACGTGGAACAACCTGCCTTCCCGTGCCACTCAGTACACGATCGACCATCTATGAAATATTGTGTACCATCAGCGCTAACGTGGAATCACAGGGTGTATGGAAGTGGCTTTAAATTAAATAATAACTAGACAATAAAGAAGAGATCAATAAGATATCGTATTAAACATGTACAGATGTACAATCGAATAGGTGCTAGAGGTATTCGTACAACACTGGGTGTAAATGCACAGTGATGTACAACACGCCCGCCCCGCTCCATATACAAATGAGAAAATGTTAGTTCTAGCTAAGTTGTGGTGCTGTTAGGTTAAGTTGTACTAATTCAGCACTTTGGTGGGTCTACACGGGACGCCGCTCTGCACCCCTAACAACAAGGCAGAGAGCTGAGAGTTTCGGCCAGGGTTAAAGAGACTATTGTACCCTTCTTGATGAAGAGGTTTGTTTTAGTCTCCACCATTGATATTTTAAAGGGTTTGCACCGAAGTAGAATCTAGTTCCTGTAAGAACGCAGAATTAGCATTAATTATAAGGATTCTTGCTTTCCTTTGTATAACTTGCTTATTTGCTCTTCTATTTTATTCAAATAATAAGCTAAACACTTATCCAGGCACGGTTCTTCTCAAAAGGGCGAGATATTGACAAAAAGATCTCGTGGTGATGGCGGAAGTATTATCTAGGCAGAATTTCATAAAGTTTATAATGACGACGTACTGAAGTTGTGCTAATTATTGGACATTGAGTGAGTGCACATATGGGTTGAAGATCCTGTCAGGAACCCGGCCATTGAGCATTGTCAGTGACTTTAGTCCCATCTCGGTTATGGGAGGAGACTAGGAGCACCTTATAAGGGAGAGTGCCACACTCCCTTTTGGCTAGTATTTTCGGATGTTGTGGGCTCTCTGCTTATAGTGTGTCCGATGCGCATCGAAAATGTCCAAACGTAAGCCGGAGGTTGGGAGCTGGGCCTGAGATGCTCACAATTGGTATCAAAGCTGGGTTGTGTGCTCGATGCACACTGAAAACATCCAAATGTAAGTCCGAGGTTAGGAGTTGGGTCTGGGATGCTAACAGATCCAAGCTGGCCTCCTTGACAAATACAAAGTTCCCACACCTCTTGGAGTTAACAAACAAGCTCGACCATTCTGAAGAATTTTAATGTGATAATGAACATGTGGCAGAAGAGAAAAACACAACTTCTGTTGTTCTAGAGCCAAACTTGAAGGAGGTGCCATCAATCCCAATTAATACCATAGCACAAGGGTTCATACACAACCTTTCCAAGCTCTCCACTTCAATTTTGTAGAGTAACCCCCTCTTATCACAAACTGTTGCTTTCAGTTCAGATGATACTCATACGGAGGAGGATACGATAGAGCTGCACTTTATGATAACATGGGATTAGTGTACAAAATTGAACTGTTTGTAATGGACATGTGAACAAATAATTTAAATTAACAAATGTTCTGAATGCAATGGAAGTATATATTATTTCTTGTATTTGGATTTTTTTTTTTGTTCAAACAAGCTAAAACACATTTCTCATGTTGTTGAACTATTTGATGTTGAAATGTTGAATTTTTTTAATTGTTTTGTGTCAAACTAGACTTACAATGTGATTTATTTGCAAATATATAGAGGAATGAGGAAAAAAAAGAGGTTACGTAAGCTGCCGTTTCGACAATCTGAGTTTGCAGATAGCTTTAATAGGCTCCAAAAAATTATGAAGTGCGCTCCAAAAAATTATGAAGTGCACTCCTAAAGGGTTTTGCAGGCTTCGGATGTAGACTCTGCTAGAGTTTCTCTAAGATCAACACCTCCATTTCAAAAAAATAAAGAAAGATCAACACCTCCTATTTGCGTGAGAAAGTTCAGACTAACCCTGGTAATGAGTGGCTAGAATTGATGGGAACACCCACCTTTCTTGATGCGAAACTACTAAACAGATGACATCCCACATACAATGCATGCATATTTCATGATCATATGGATGCGGAGCACTTTATTCTGTGATTGACTAGCTGGATGTGGAGCATTGTTCATGCATCATCACAATAATGTTGGGTGTGTACCAGCTCTCTTCTTGATGGAGTACCATGGTAGCAAGCGAGTAGTGAAGGATGGGGGGACATGGATGTGTTGTCTGTTTAGTAGTTTCGTGTAGCAGTGGCGGAGGTATGTGTGCTTATGGGGGGCATGGATGTGTTGTCTGTTGAACTGTTTGTAATGGACATGTGAACAAATTATTTAAATTAACAAATGTTCTGAATGCTAAGGAAGTATATATTATTTCTTGTATTTGGATTTTCTTTTGTTCAAACAAGCTAAAACACATTTGCCATGTTGTTGAATTATTTGATGTTGAAACGTTGAATTTCTGAATTATTTTGTGTCAAACTAGACTTAGAATGTGATTTATTTGCAAATAGATAGAGGAATTAGGAAAAAAAGAGGTTATGTAAGCTGCGGTTGTGACGAATCTGAGTTCGTAGATAGCTTTAATAGGCTCCAAAAAATTATGAAGTGCACTCCTAAAGGGTTTTGCAGGCTTCAGATGTAGACTCTGCTAGAGTTTCTCTAAGATCAACACCTCCATTTAAAAAAAAGAAAGATCAACACCTCCTATTTGCATGATAAAGTTCAGACTAACCCTGGTAATGAGTGGCTAGAATTGATGGGCACAACCACCTTTCTTGATGTGAAACTACTAAACAGACGACATCCCACGTACAATGCATGCACAGTTCATGATTAGATGGATGCGGAGCACTTTATTCGGTGATTGATTAGCTGGATGTGGAGCATTGTTCATGCATCGTCACGATAATATTGTGTGCGTACCAGCTCTCTTCTTGATGGAGTACCACGGTAGCTAGCGAGCAGTGACGGATGGGGGCATGGATGTGTTGTCTGTTTAGTAGTCTCGTGTAGTAGTGGCAGAGGTATGTGTGCTTATGGGGGCTATGCCCCCCTACCAGCACACTCATATGGGTTGATTCTCCTCTTGTTGGAAAATGGCACCTTCGCAGCTGGAGTGACGTTTGTAATGGACGTAGAGAATCACGTCTACATAAACTGATATGTTCAAGTCCTGTCGGTTATTTAGTGACTCGGGGATAAAGAATAAATCTCAACTTTCCTCGTCTATCTTTGGAAAACCTCGCATACGTCAAAATCTTAAGGTTTGCTAACCAACGCACACGAATATGTTGATGGTGGGCATCGTACCGTGCACATTATAGTTATTTTTCTTAGGGCCGCATTACAGCTATTGACATACTCCCGCTGTATCTCGTCTTCTCGCCCCATCTGCTCATTCATAAGTAAGTGCTCTCTTATTTATTCTGAAACTGCAAATGAGCATCGTCGTATGCTAAGGTACTCGTTTTTATTGAAACAAGACATGAGCATCGTGGTATGCATATGTAAAATTTGTTGGGAGGTGACAAACATAGTTTTGGTCATCGTTGCAATTAATATGAAGTAATAAAAGAAGAGAGGCTTCACATACAAATATACTATCTTGGACATCTTTTATGATTGTGAGCACTCATTAAAATATGACATGCTAAAGAGTTGATGTTGGACAAGGAAGACAACCTAATGGGTTATGTCTTTTTATATCTGAAATAAAGTATATTGTCATGGATCTTCCAACATGTTGAGCTTGCCTTTCCCTCTCATGCTAGCCAAAACTCCTCGCACTAAGTAGAGATACTACTTGTGCTTCTATACATCCTTAAACCCAGTTTTACCGTGAGAGTCCACCATACCTACCTATGGATTGAGAAAGATCCTTCCAAGTAAGTTTTCATGTTGCAAACTCGCTAAAATATATATTATTTATTAGTGTGGGGGAAATTAGCTTTATACGATCTTGTGATATGGAAGTAATAAAAGCAACGGACTGCATAATAAAGGTCACTATCACAAGTGGCAATATAAAGCAAAGTTCTTCTATGCTAAGACTTTGTGCATCCAACCATAAAAACACATGACAACCTCTGCTTCCCTCTACGAAGGGCCTATCTATTATTCCTGTCTTATAAGTGTCAAGGTGAAACCCACCTTTCCTTTTTATATTTTATCCTTTGGCAAGCACATTGTGTTGGAAAGATCCTGATATATATACCCACTTGGATGTAAGTTTTCATGATCTATTACTGTTGACATTACCCTTGAGGTAAAAGGTTGGGAGGCAACACTATAAGCCCCTATCTTTCTCTGTGTCCGATTAAAACTCCATAAACATAAGTATTGCGTGAGTGTTAGCAATTGTGAAAGACTATATGATAGTTGAGTATGTAGGCTTGCTGAAAAGCTCTTATATTGACTCTTTCCAATGTTACGATAAATTGCAATTGCTTCAATGACCGAGACCAAAGTTTGTTAGTTTCCAATGAAGTTTATGATGCATACTTGATATTGTGGATGAATTGTTACTTTAGCATAAAAATCATATGACTATATTTACTTAAGTTGCTGTTATGAGAATGATCATGATGCCCTCATGTTCGTATTTTGTTTTTATCGACACCTCTATCTCTAAACATGTGGACATATTTTTCGATATCGGCTTTCGCTTGAGGACAAGTGAGGTCTAAGCTTGGAGGAGTTGATACGTCCATTTTGCATCATGCTTATAAGTTGATATTTATTGCATTATGGGCTGTTCATACATGTTTTGTCATAATACTTATGCATTTTCTCTCTTATTTTACAAGGTTTACATGAAGAGGGAGAATGCCGGCAGCTGGTATTCTGGGCTGGAAAAGGAGCAAACTCTGCAAACCTATTCTGCACAACTCCAAAAGCCCTAAAACTCCACAGAACATCGTTTCGAAAAATATAAAAAATATATGACGGAAGAAACCCACGAGAGGGGCCACCGGGTGGCCTCGAGGGTGGGGGGCGCGCCCCCTGCCTCGTGGGCCAGCCGGCAGGCCCCCGATGCCCATCTTCTCCTATATGATGTGTTTTGACCTGGAAAAAATAAAGAGGAGGCTTTCGGGACCAGACACCGCCGTCTCGAGGCGGAAACCAATCTATGGCTCCGGCAGATCTGTTCTGCCGGGGATACTTCCCTCCGGGAGGGGAAATCGTCACCGCTGTCATCACCAACAACTCTCCTAACTGTTGGGGAACGTAGCATAATTCAAAAAAATTCTACGCCTTCACCAAGATCCAACTATGGAGACATCTAGCAACGAGCGAGTAAGAGTGCATCTACATACCGTTATGGAGATTGTGAGCGGAAGCTTTCGAAGAAGCGTGGATGAAGTAGTCGTACTCTTCGCGTTCTTCGTCACCGATGATCTAGCGCCGAACGGACGGCACCTCCGCGTTCAACACACGTACGGTGCAGCAACGTCACCTCCTTCTTGATCCAGCAAGGGGGGAGGAGAAGTCGTCAGAGATCCGGCAGCACGACGGCGTGATGACGGATGCAGTGGAGATCGCAGCAGGGCTTCGCCGGGCGCCCTGCGTGGGAGTATGGAGGTGTGACGGGAGGGGGAGAGGCTCCAGGGCAAGGGTGCGGCAGCCCTCTCCCCTCCCACATATATATAGGGGTCCAGGGGGTGCGCCAGGGCCTCTGCAGATCCAATCTGCAGGGGGGCGGCGGCCAGGGAGGAGTCCTTGCCCCCCAAGGCAAGTGGACCCCCTCCCCTCTAGGGTTTTAACCCTAGGCGCATGGGGAGGTGGGCCCCTAGTGGTGCGCCAGCCCAGAGGGGCTGGACACTTCCCCTTGCGGCCTAGGGGCCCCACCGGGATGGGTGGCCCCACCCGGTGGACCCCCGGGGCCCCTCCGGTGGTCCCGGGACGCTCCCGGTGACCCCGGAGATCACCCGATGGCCGAAACTGGACTTCCTATATATCAATCTTTACCTCCGGACCATTCCGGAACTCCTCGTGACGTCCGGGATCTCATCCGGGACTCCGAACAACTTTCAGGTTTCCACGTGCATTTATCTCTACGACCCTAGCGTTACCGAACCTTAAGTGTGTAGACCCTACGGGTTCGGGAGACACGTAGACATGACCGAGACGACTCTCCGGTCAATAACCAATAGCAGGATCTGGATACCCATGTTGGTTCCCACGTGTTCCTCGATGATCTTCATCGGATGAACCACCGTGTCAAGGATTCACTCAATCCCGTATGTTATTCCCTTTGTCCATCGGTACGGTACTTGCCCGAGATTCGATCGTCGGTATTCCCGATACCTTGTTCAATCTCGTTATGGCAAGTCTCTTTACTCGATCCGTAATCCATCATCCCGTGACTAACTACTTAGTCACATTGAGCTCATAATGATGATGTCTTACCGAGTGGGACCAGAGGTACCTCTCCGTCATACGGAGTGACAACATCCCAGTCTCGGTTCGTACCAACTCAACAGACACTTTCGGAGATACCCGATGCGTACCTTTATAGCCACCCAGTTACGTTGTGACGGTTGGCACACCCAAAGTACTCCTACGGTATCCGGGAGTTGTACAACCTCATGGTCTAAGGAATAAATACTTGACACCAAAAAGCTTATGCATTACGAACTATACGATCTCGTGTTATGCTCAAGTTTGGGTCTTGTCCATCACATCATTCTCCTAATGATGTGATCCCGTTATCACTGACATCTCATGTCCATGGTCAGGAAACCGTGACCATCTGTTGATCAACGAGCTGGTAACTAGAGGCCTACCAGGGACTCATTGTGGTCTATGTATTCACACATGTATCGCTGTTTCCGTACAATACAATTCAAGCATGAATAACAGACAATTATCATGAACAAGGAGATATAATAATAATGCTTTTATTATTGCCTCTAGGGCATATCTCCAACAGTCTCCCACTTGCACTAGAGTCAATAATCTAGTTACATTGTGATGAATCGAACACCCATAGAGTTCTGGTGTTGATCATGTTTTGCTCATGAAAGAGGTTTAGTCAACGGGTCTGCGACATTCAGATCCGTATGCACTTTACAAATATCTATGTATCCATCCTGAACATAATTCCAGATGGAGTTAAAACGACGCTTGATGTGTTTGGTCTTCTTGTGAAACCTGGGCTCCTTGGTAATAGCAATAGCACCAGTGTTTTCACAGAAGAGAGTCATCGGGCTTGACGCGCTTGGAATGACTCCTAGGTCGGTGATGAACTCCTTTATCCAGACTCCTTCCTGCGCTGCTTCAGAAGCAACTATGTACTCCGCTTCACATGTAGACGCTGCCACCACGCTCTGTTTGCAACTGCACCAGCTGACTGCCCCTCCATTCAAAATATACACGTATCCGGTTTGTGACTTAGAGTCATCCAGATCTGTGTCGAAGCTAGCATCGACGTAACCCTTTACGATAAGCTCTTCGTCACCTCCATAAACGAGAAACATATCCTTAGTCCTTTTCAGGTACTTCAGGATGTTCTTGACCGCTGTCCAGTGTTCCGTACCGGGATCACTTTGGTACCTCCCTACCAAACTTATGGCAAGGTTCACATCAGGTCTGGTACACAGCATGGCATACATGATAGAACCTATGGCCGAGGCATAGGGAATGACACTCATCTTTTCTCTATCTTCTGCCGTGGTCGGCGACTGAGCCTTGCTCAATCTCATACCTTGCAAAACAGGCAAGAATCCTTTCTTTGACTGATCCATATTGAACTTATTCAATATTTTATCAAGGTATGTACTTTGTAAAAGACCTATGAGGCGTCTTGATCTATCTCTATAGATTTTGATGCCTAATATGTAAGCAGCTTCTCCAAGGTCCTTCATTGAAAAACTTTTATTCAAGTAGGCCTTTACATTTTCCAAGAATTCTATATCATTTCCCATCAGCAATATGTCATCCACATATAATATGAGAAATGCCATAGAGCTCCCACTCACTTTCTTATAAATACAGGCTTCTCCATAAGTCTGTATAAAGCCAAACGCTTTGATCACTTCATCAAAGCGAATATTCCAACTCCGAGATGCTTGCACCAGCCCGTAGATCGAGCGCTGGAGCTTGCATACCTTGTTAGCGTTCTCTGGATCGACAAAACCTTCCGGTTGCATCATATACAACTCTTCCTTGAGGAAGCCATTAAGGAATGCTGTTTTGACGTCCATTTGCCATATCTCATAATCATAGAATGCGGCAATAGCTAACATGATTCTGACTGACTTCAGCATCGCTACGGGAGAGAAAGTCTCGTCGTAGTCAATCCCTTGAACTTGTCGATAACCCTTAGCGACAAGCCGAGCCTTATAGATGGTCACATTACCATCCGCGTCTGTCTTCTTCTTAAATATCCATTTGTTTTCTATGGCGTGCCTATAAACAGGCAAGTCCACCAAAGTCCATACTTTGTTTTCATACATGGATTCTATCTCGGATTTCATGGCTCCAAGCCATTTATTGGAATCTAGGCCCGCCATCGCTTCTTCATAGTTCGAAGGTTCACCGTTGTCTAACAACATGATTTCTAGGACAGGGTTGCCGTACCACTCTGGTGCGGAACGTGCCCTTGTGGACCTTCGAAGTTCAGTAGTAACTTGATCTGTTTCTTCATGATCACTATCATTAACTTCCTCCCTTGTCGGTGCAGGCACCTCAGGAACAGTTTCCTGTGCTACGTGATGGGCCTCGAACCCCTCGTTGGTTACCCCAAGTGGAAGGTGTAAGATGCAGTAAGTAGAAGTGTTTTCCCCTAGCAAAGATGCCAAGGATCGATTCCCCAGAGACTCCTAGGTTCAAAAAGTAGGTGTCAATTGCTACGGCGCCAGATTAGTAGCAACCAACGTGGACCTGCACACAGATACAAATAACTTTGCTCCCAACGAGTACAGAGAGGTTGTCAATCTCTCCGGCCTTGTAGTTCACAAAGGGTTAAAAGCAATGATAGTAGTGATAGATAGTTTTGCGATAGTAGGTAAATAACGGAAAATAAATAGTGGATGTGATCAATGATGGTAATATGGACCGGAGTCTCATGATGTTCACTAGTGATGTCTCTCTCCCAAAAGACGATAAAACAACTATGTGAGGTAAACAAATTACAGCTGGGCAATTGACAGGACCACGAACGCAAACCAATGCTGATTACATTGCAAGAAAGGTTGAGGTTCAAAGCATGGGCGGTACGCCAAAGTAAGTAGACCGAAATCCATCAATATCTACTACTAATCATCCACCTTGAGATATCTATCCAGAACATCTCGCTGGTATTAAGTTGCGAGTCCCACCCATAGTGTAAACTCAATGCAACAGACAACTGCATTAAAAGAACTTTGCGTAAAGTAAACAATCCTTGCACCCGCGGGCACAAGCACCGTTGTTTTCCCCCTTGTGGCAACAGCACATCCCCTAGACTCATGTTTCTGTCAATCAAGCTAGTCATCGAGGGGCATGAACCCACAATCGAGCATAACGTTCCCTCTTGGAGTCACTACTTACTACTCGGCCAAAGCAATAAATAACAACGAAGAACATGCAAGAATTACTTATGAACTAAAATATAAAAGAGGGGAATCAAATATATTACTCAAGATCAATCTGAACATAATCTCATAATCCATCGGATCCCAGCAAACTCAACATAGCAATAGCATAAGGATTACATAGGTGCCTCGATCATATAGGGCAGCTCACGAGGACTAATTAGTGAAGCACAAGAACGGGAGGAGAACATCACATAGCTACTGGTCATGGACTCATGGTCCAAGGGAGACTACTCACGAGTCATCCGGGAGGCGTCCATGGTGGTGGAGAAGCTCCCGGTGGTGATCCTCCCCTCCGGCAGGGTGCCGGGAAGAGTTCTCCTGGTGCTCCCGATCTTGGAAGCGGCGGCGGCGGCGGAACAGAGATGGGATCGCGAAAAGAAGTCCTGTTCTGAGGGTTTCGGAGGTCCCTCTAAATATATGCCAAAGGGGGGCACCGGACGGGCTTCGGGGGGCCCAGGCCCCCCCCCGGCGCGGCCCAGGGGGGGGGGGGCACAGGGCGCCTGGAGCCCCTGTGCCCCCCCAGGTTGCCCTTCGGACGCAGTGTTGTTTCCGGTTCGCTGATTTTTTATATAATTTTTCTGGATTTTCTGGGCAGTTCTCGAAACGTGAAAACCTGAAATACAAAAACAGCCGAAAACAGAAACTGGCACTGGGGTGCACTGGATTAGTAAGTTAGTCCAAATATGATCAAAAGTGTATGGAAGTGTATGAATATCATAGCAATATCACCCAAAAGTGGCATGGAGCAAGCAGAATTTATAGATACGTTTTGGACGTATCAACATCCCCAAGCTTAATTCCTGCTCGTCCTCGAGTAGGTAAATGATAACAAGAATAATTTCTGTGGTGACATGCTATTAACCATATAGGACTTTCTCATAGTCATATGACAAAAGCTTACAGAGACAATGATTCTAAAGTAATTAAGTTGCCTCAAGAGAAAATCACAAATGACTGAAAGTTTTACAACACGAAACTGAAACATCAAAAAAATTTGCAATGAACATGATGTGCAAATATGATAAAGTGATGTCTAGCTTGCCCCCTTTAGTGATGCAAAACATAAGTGCAAGGGCACCTTTAAGGTTTAAGTTATGACTAGATACAATCATTTCAGAATAAACGATATCACAATCATGCAAAAGACAATGCTACTTTGGGACAATGCACATTACACTCAGAATGACAATCATGCTCTCAGTAGTTGGTGCATCAATCATAAAGGTAAAAGAATGGTTATGTGCTAGAGCTTTTTACTTTGAAAACATGGAAGCAATTGTGTCAACGGTAGTAGTACTTCATATGTGTCATGTATAAAACATCCTATAAGTTGCAAGCCTCATGCATCGAATACCAATAGTGCTCGCTCCTTGTCCTAATTAGCTCGGATCCCCATGGGTTATCATTGCATTGCATATGTTTTAACCAAGTGTCACAAAGGGGTACCTCTATGCCACCTGTACAAAGGTCCAAGGAGATAGATCGCATTTGATTTCTTGTTTTTGATAGATCTCAACTTGAGGACATCCATACCGGGACAACATAGAAAATAGATGATGGACTCCTCTTTAATGCATAAGCATATTCTCATGAGAGATTGAGGATTAAGGTCCAAGCTAAAACTTCCACCATGATGCATGGCTTTGGTTGGCGGCCCAATGTTCTTCTCTAACATTATGCATAGTTATTCAACCCACGGTAAATCACCCTTACTTCAGACAAGACGAACATGCATAGCAACTCACATGATATTCCACAAAAGTGTGACAGTTGATGGCGTCCCCAGAAACATGGTTACCGCTCAGCAAGCAACTCATAAGAAATAAGAAACATAGGCAACATATTCTTTACCACAATAGTTTTTAGGCTACTTTCCCATGAGCTATGTATTGCATGGTTAGTTTGCTTAGTACAGGTGGAGGTTAGCAAAAGACTGGGAGCGACCAACTAAGAGAGCAATGACGGTCATAATCATGCAGAGCGACAAAGCAATATTGAATCAGGCATGGTAGTTATATCGCTACTTAGAAATAAAAGATCATCAAGGCTTGACAGACTTTCTTTACAGTCTTGAATATGCATGAGCATACGCCAAGTCAATCAAAATAAATTCTCGAAGGAAGATATTACTAAACCATACCACATCATAGGCAAACAAACCAAGTTGGTACTCCAATAACACATTGGGAACCCCCCAGCTATTTGAGATTAACCAAAAGAAAACCTGAACTACTAAGCACCATCATGAAAGTAGCATCTTTATCATAGACACATTAACCCATGCAACGGAAGCAAACTCTCTTAATAAGGTGAGCATGGTAATTAAAGAGAGTTCAAGCAACCAACTAAATAAAAGCTCTTGAAAAGATAAGCATGAATACTAAGAGCAGAGCACGATAGTAGCTATTAAAAGACAAAGAACACACACAGCATAGATAGACATGAAAATTCTATGTTATGTTCTAGGTAGAGGTGGAGCGTGTTTCTCTCCCACATAAAGGAATGCTGAGTTCCGACTCGTTATGAAAAACTAAAAAGAAAACTAAAAGCAAGACGCTCCAAGCATAGCACATAACACATGAAGTGATAAAAATATAGCGAAACGAAAGACGAACTGATAATGTTGATGGAGAAGGGGATGCACGGGGGCATCCCCAAGCTTAGACGCTTGAGTCTCCTTGAATATTTCTTGGGGGTGCACGGGGGCATCCCCAAGCTTGAGCGCTTGACACTCCTGAATCTTTTTATCATCTTCCCTCGCATACTTGAAAACTCCCTTCATACACAACTCATCATAATCTGATTAGCAAGGTTAGTACCCTTAATAAAATAATTATACCTTGCTGGAAATAAGGATATTCTTGAAGTTCTACTGTTTCTCAAGATTGCCAAAAGGTTTTTGCAAAGAAAAAGCAAGTTCTTAATTTGCAAAGTGAAGGAAAGGCAAAACAGGACAGAATCTGTGAAAAACAGAACAGCAGGCAGTAATTGACCTGTTCGGGATACTTCTGCAACTCAAATAAAAAAACTCAGAACTGACGCACGAAAGACAATTATATAGAGAACGCTGTCGAAACAATTCAGACCAAAAAGATGGTCTGGTGATTTTATACGAATTTTTCTATCCAAGGACAAAATCTGTTTCCTGGACAGCACCTGACAACTTTTGAACTTTCTAGCAATCAGAGGCTATACTTGGCACAAATATGAAAAGCAAAGATACAATGATGATGCTACAGCAGTAAACAACATCAAGACACAACAAAAGCAAAAAATTTATTCATGTGGGCTGCCTCCCAAAAGCACTTTCTTTTATGCCTTTAAGCTAGGCATAATGCATAGATCAAATTTTATCAAGAGTAAAAGAATAGCTAGCCCGTACAACGGACTCAAAAGGTAACTTGACCTTCTTACGAGGGAAGTGTTCCATCCCTTTCTTGAGAGGAAACTGAAATTTTATATTACCCTCTTTCATGTCAATGACAGTACCAATGGTGCGCCAAAAAGGACGTCCCAAAATAATTGGACATGAAGGATCACATTCAATATCCATAATAGTGAAATCAACGGGCACATAATTATCATTGACAAGTATAAGAACATCGTCGATCCTCCCCAAAGGTTTCTATATGGAAGAATCAACGAGACGAACACCAAAAGAACAAGAATCATAAGGTTTTAATTTAAGCATATCATATATCCTTTTGGGCATAATAGAGGTACTAGCACCAACATCACATAATGCATAACAAGAGAAGTCATTCAAATAAATTTTTATCATAGGATCCCAACCATCTTCTAGCTTTCTAGGTATGGAGGCTTCTACTCTAAGTTTCTCCTCCCTAGCTTTGATAAGAGCATTAGTGACATGCTCTGTGAAGGCAAGATTAAGCGTGCTAGTGTTGGGATCTTTAGCCATTCCTTGTAGAAAGGTGACAACTTCTGAAATACTACAATTATCAAAATCAATTTTATCATTAGTGGGCAGAATTGTAGTGTCATCCTCTTTGTTTAATTCGCTCTCTATTATAAGAGTTTGAACATCTTCCCAAGTTTGGGGAACCTTAGGAGCAATTTTAAACTGAGGCTCATACTTTTTTCCTGGAAGACCATGCCATGGGCATAACTCTCCGTCATAACTAGTGTAATCACAAGGTTTATTTTTTTTGTAAATCCCGTCAGAGATAAGTGGGGCAATGGAAGTAGGGGTGTACTCCTCCCATTTAGTGTTTTTGGTAGAACCCATAGTAGCAAGCAAGCAAGACAACTATTTTTGTGATTTTCGATAAAAGGAACTAAAGCAAAAATGAAAGGTAAACTAACAAGACTAAAAAGCAAAGGTAAAAGATAGCATGCAACTCCCCTATCCTGAAGAGTGGAGTCCCCAGCAACGGCGCCAGAAAATACTCCTTGATGGGCCTCGAACCCCTCGTTGGTTACCCCAAGTGGAAGGTGTAAGATGCAGTAAGTAGAAGTGTTTTCCCCTAGCAAAGATGCCAAGGATCGATTCCCCAGAGACTCCTAGGTTCAACAAGTAGGTGTCAATTGCTACGGCACCAGATTAGTAGCAACCAACATGGACCTGCACACAGATACAAATAACTTTGCTCCCAACGAGTACAGAGAGGTTGTCAATCTCTCCGGCCTTGTAGTTCACAAAGGGTTAAAAGCAATGATAGTAGTGATAGATAGTTTTTGTGATAGTAGGTAAATAACGGAAAATAAATAGTGGATGTGATCAATGATGGTAATATGGACCGGAGTCTCAAGATGTTCACTAGTGATGTCTCTCTCCCAAAAGACGATAAAACAGCTATGTGAGGTAAACAAATTACAGCTGGGCAATTGACAGGACCACGAACGCAAACCAATGCTGACTACATTGCAAGAAAGGTTGAGGTTCAAAGGATGGGCGGTACGCCAAAGTAAGTAGACCGAAATCCATCAATATCTACTACTAATCATCCACCTTGAGATATCTATCAAGAACATCTCGCTGGTATTAAGTTGCGAGTCCCACCCATAGTGTAAACTCAATGCAACAGACAACTGCATTAAAAGAACTTTGCGTAAAGTAAACAATCCTTGCACCCGCGGGCACAAGCACCGTTGTTTTCCCCCTTGTGGCAACAGCACATCCCCTAGACTCATGTTTCTGTCACTCAATCTAGTCATCGAGGGGCATGAACCCACAATCGAACATAACGTTCCCTCTTGGAGTCACTGAAGGAAATATGCCCTAGAGGCAATAATAAAGATGTTATTTGTATTTCCTTATATCATGATAAATGTCTTTTATTCATGCTAGAATTGTATTAACCGGAAACTTAGTACATGTGTGGATACATAGACAAAACAGTATGTCCCTAGTATGCCTCTACTAGACTAGCTCATTGATCAAAGATGGTTATGTTTCCTAGCCATAGACATGAGTTGTCATTTGATCAACGGGATCACATCATTAGGAGAATGATGTGATGGACAAGACCCATCCGTTAGCATAGCACTATGATCGTTTAGTTTTACTGCTATTGCTTTCTTCATGACATATACATGTTCCTATGACTATGAGATTATGCAACTCCCGAATACCGTAGGAACACCTTGTGTGCTATCAAACGTCACAACGTAACTGGGTGATCATAAAGATGCTCTATAGGTGTCTCCGAAAGTATTCGTGGTGTTGGCATAGATCAAGATTAGGATTTGTCACTCCGAGTGTCGGAGAGGTATCTCTGGGCCCTCTCGGTAACATACATCACAATAAGCCTTGCAAGCAAAAGACTAATGAGTTAGTCACAAGATGATGTGTTACGGAACGAGTAAAGAGACTTGTCGGTAACGAGATTGAACTAGGTATGGAGATACCGACGATCGAATCTCGGACAAGTAACATACCGATGACAAAAGGAACAACGTATGTTGTTATGCGGTTCTGACCGATAAAAGATCTTCGTAGAATATGTAGGAGCCAATATGAACATCCAGGTTCCGCTATTGGTTATTGACCGGAGATGAGTCTCGGTCATGTCTACATAGTTCTCGAACCCGTAGGGTCCGCACGCTTAACGTTTGATGACGATCGGTATTATGAGTTTATGAGTTTTGATGTACCGAAGGTAGTTTGGAGTCCCGGATGAGATCGCGGACATGACGAGGAGTCTCGAAATGTCCGAGACATAAAGATTGATATATTGGACGACTATATTCGGACACCTGAAGTGTTCCGGAAAAGTTTCGGATTTAACGGGATCGCCGGAGGGGGTTACCGGAACCCCCTACGAGGGGGATGGTCCATAGTGGGCCTTAAGGGAAAGAGAGAGGCAGCCCATAGGGCTGGCCGGCGCCCCACCTAGGGTTCCTAGTTGGACTAGGATTGGGGGGCGCCACCTCTCCCTCTTTTCCTTTCCCTCTCTTCCTTCTTTGGTGATTCCTACTAGGAATAGGATTGCAATCCTATTCCTAGTAGGATTGCACCTCTAGCTGCACCAAACAAGGGCCGGCCGGCCTCCCCCCTTGCTCCTTTATATACGGGGGCAGGGGGGCACCCAAAGACACACAAGTTGAATTGTTCCAGCCGTGTGCGGTGCCCCCTCCACAGAAACACACCTCGGTCATACCGTCGCAGTGCTTAGGCGAAGCCCTGCGCCGGTGAATACATCATATCCGTCACCACGCCGTCATGCTGACGAAACTCTCCTGTGAAGCTCAACTGGATCAAGAGCTCGTGGGACGTCATCAAGCTGAACGTGTGCTGAATGCGGAGGTGCCGTACATTCGGTGCTTGATCGGTTGAATCGCGAAGAAGTTCGACTACATCAACCGCGTCACTTGACGCTTCCGCTTCCGGTCTACGAGGGTACGTAGACACACTCTTCCCTCTCGTTGCTATGCATCTGGTAGATAGATCTTGCGTGATCGTAGGAAAATTTTAAAATACTACGTTCCCCAACAGTGGCATCATGAGCCAGGTCTATGCGTAGATGATATGCACGAGTAGAACACAATGAGTTGTGGGCGATACTAGTCATACTGCTTACCAGCATGTCATACTTTGCTTCGGCGGTATTGTGAGATGAAGCGGCCCGGACCGACATTACGCGTACGCTTACCCGAGACTGGTTTCACCGTTACGAGCACTCGTTGCTTAAAGGTGACTGGCGGGTGTCTGTCTCTCTCACTTTAGCTGAATCAAGTGTGGCTACGCCCGGTCCTTGTGAAGGTTAAAACAGCACATACTTGACGAAACATCGTTGTGGTTTTGTATGCGTAGGTAAGAACGGTTCTTGCTAAGCCCGTAGCAGCCACGTAAAACTTGCAACAACAAAGTAGAGGACGTCTAACTTGTTTTTGCAGGGCATGTTGTGATGTGATATGGTCAAGACATGATGAGTTATACGGTTTTGTATGAGATGATCATGTTTTGTAATGTTATCGGCAACTGGCAGGAGCCATATGGTTGTCGCTTTATTGTATGAAATGCAATCGCCATGTAATTGCTTTACTTTATCACTAAGCGGTAGCGATAGTCGTAGAAGAAATAGTTGGCGAGACGACAACGATGCTACGATGGAGATCAAGGTGTCGCGCCGGTGAAGAAGGTGATCATGAAGGTGCTTTGGAGATGGAGATCAAAAGCACAAGATGATGATGGCCATATCATGTCACATATTTTGATTGCATGTGATGTTTATCTTATTATGCTTCTTATTTTTCTTAGAACGACGGTAGCATTATAAGATGATCCGTTTCTAAATTTCAAGGTATAAGTGTTCTCCCTGAGTATGCACCGTTGCGAAAGTTCGTCGTGCCGAGACACCACGTGATGATCGGGTGTGATAAGCTCTACGTTCAAATACAACGGGTGTAAGCCAGTTTTTGCACACGCAGAATACTCGGGTTAAACTTGACGAGCCTAGCATATGCAGATATGGCCTCGGAACACTGGAGACCGAAAGGTCGAGTGTGAATCATATAGTAGATATGATCAAACATAAGATGTTCACCATTGAAACTATTCCATCTCACGTGATGATCGGACATGGTTTAGTTGATTTGGATCACGTGATCATTTAGATGACCGGAGGGATGTCTATCTAAGTGGGAGTTCTTAAGTAATATGATTAAATTGAACTTTAATTTATCATGAAGTTAGTCCTGGTAGTATTAGCATATCTATGTTGTAGATCAATAGCTCGCGATATTGCTCCCCGTTTATTTTTCATATGTTCCTAGAGAAAACCAAGTTGAAAGATGTTAGTAGCAATGATGCGGAATTGTTCCGTGATATGAGGATTATCCTCATTGCTGCACAGAAGAATTATGTCCTTGATGCATCGCTAGGTGACAGACCTATTGCAGGAGCAGATGTAGACGTTATGAACGTTTTGACAAAAGCTCGATATGATGACTACTTGATAGTTTAGTGCACCATGCTTTACGGCTTATAACCGGGACTTCAAAAACGTTTTGAAACGCCACGGAGCATATGAGATGTTCCAAGAGTTGAAATTAGTATTTCATACTCATGCCCGTGTCGAGAGGTATAAGACCTCTGACAGTACTTTGCCTACAAGATGGAGGAGAATAGCTCAACCAGTGAGCATGTGCTCAGATTGTCTGGGTAGTACAATTGCTTGAATCAAGTGGGACTTAATCTTCCAGATAAGATAGTAATTGACAAAGTTCTCTAGACACTATCACCAAGTTAGTAGAACTTCGTGATGAACTATAATATGCAAGGGATGACGAAAGTAATTCCCGAGCTCTTCACGATGCTGAAATCGGCGAAGGTAGAAATCAAGAAAGAGCATCAAGTGTTGATGGTTAACCAGACCACTTGTTTCAAGTAAAGGGCAAAGGGATAGAAGGGGAACTTCAAGAAGAATGACAAGCAAGTTGTCACTCCCGTGAAGAAACCCAAAGCTAAACTCAAGCTTAAAACAAGTGCTTCTACTGCAAAGGAAATGGTCACTAGAAGTGGAACTGCCCTAGATATTTGGCGAATAAGAAGGATGGCAAAGTGAACAAAGGTATATTTGATATACAGATTATTGATGTGTATTTTACTAGTGTTCATAACAACCCCTCGGTATTTGATATTGGTTCAGTTGCTAAAGAGTAGTAACTCGAAATGGGAGTTGCATAATGAACAGAAACTAGTTAAAGGATGAAGTGACGATGTGTATTGGAAGTAGTTCCAAGATTGATATGATCATCATCGCACACTCCCTATACTTTCGGGATTAGTGTTGAACCTAAATAAGTCTTATTTGGTGTTGAGCATGAATATGATTTGATCATGTTTATTGCAATACGGTTATTCATGTAAGTTAGAGAATAATTGTTGTTCTGTTTACATGGATAAAACCTTCTATGGTCATACACCCAATGAAAATGGTTTGTTGGATCTCGATCGTGGTGATACACATATTCATAATATTGAAGCCAAAAGATGCAAGGTTAATAATGATAGTGTAACTTATTTGTGGCACTGCCGTTTAGGTCATATTGGTGTAAAGCACATGAAGAAACTCCATAGTGATGGACTTTTGGAATCACTTGATTATGAATCACTTGGTGCTTGCGAACCTTGCCTCATGGGCAAGATGACTAAAACTCCGTTCTCCGGAACTGTGGGGCGAGCAACAGATTTGTTGGAGATCATACATACAGATGTATGTGGACCAATGAGTGTTGAAGCTCGCGGCGGGTATCGTTATTTTCTGACCTTCACTGATGATTTGAGCAGATATGGGTATATCTACTTAATGAAGCACAAGTCTGAAACATTTGAAAAGTTCAAAGAATTTCAGAGTGAAGTGGAGAATCATCGTAACAAGAAAATAAGAGTTTCTACGATATGATCGTAGAGGTAAAATATTTGAGTTAGCGAGTTTGGCCTTCAGTAAAAACAATGTGAAATAGTTTCACTACTCACGCCATCTGGAACACCATAGTGTAATGGTGTGTCCGAACATCATAACCGTACTTTATTAGATATGGTGCGATCGATGATGTCTCTTACCGATCTACTACTATCGCTTTTGGGGTTATGCATTAGAGACAGCTACATTCACGTTAAATACGGCACCATCTAAATCCGTGGAGATGACACCGTATGAACTGTGGTTTGACGAGAAACCTAAGCTGTCATTTCTTTAAGTTTGGCACTGCGATGCTTATGTGAAAAAGTTTCAACATGATAAGCTCGAACCCAAATCGGAGAAGTAAATCTTCATAGGATACCCAAAAAGAAACTGTTGGGTACACCTTCTATCACAGATCCTAAGGCAAGGTCTTTGTTGCTAAGAGTGGATCCTTTCTAGAGAAGGAGTTTCTCTCGAAAGAAGTGAGTGGGAGGAAAGTAGAACTTGATGAGGTAATTGTACCTTCTCCCGAATTGGAAAGGTAGTACATCACAGAAACTCGTTCCAGTGATTCCTACACCAATTAGTGAGGAAGCTAATGATGATGATCATGAAACTTCAGATCAAGTTTCTGCTGAACATCGTAGATCGACCAGAGTTCGTTCCGCACCAGAGTGGTACGGCAACCCAGTTCTGGAAGTCATGTTACTAGACCATGATGAACCTACGAACTATGAGGAAGCGATGATGAGCCCAGATTCCGCAAAATGGCTTGAGACCATGAAATCTGAGATGGGATCCATGTATTAGAACAAAGTATGGACTTTGGTTGACTTGCCCGATGATCGGCAAGCCGTCGAAAATAAATGGATCTTCAAGAGGAAGACCGACGCAAACGGTAATGTTACTGTTTACAAAGCTCGACTTGTTGCGAAAGGGTTTCGACAAGTTCAAGGAGTTGACTACGATGAGACTTTCTCACCCGTAGCGATGCTTAAGTCTGTCCGAATCATGTTAGTAATTGCCGCATTTTATGAAATCTGGCAAATGGATAACAAAACTGCATTCTTTAATGGATTTATTAAAGAAGACTTGTATATGATGCAACCAGAAGGTTTTGTCAATCCTAAAGGTGCTAACAAAATGTGCAAGCTCCAGCGATCCATCTATGGACTGGTGTAAGCATCTCGGAGTTGGAATATACGCTTTGATAAGTTGATCAAAGCATATAGATTTATACAGACTTGCGGTGAAGCCTGTATTTACAAGAAGTGAGTGGGAGCACTACAACCTTTCTGATAAGTATATGTGAATGACATATGTCGATCGGAAATGATGTAGAATTTTCTGGAAAGCATAAAGGAGTGTTTGAAAGGAGTTTTTCAAAGAAAGACCTTGGTGAAGCTGCTTACATATTGGGCATCAAGATCTATAGAGATAGATCAAGACGCTTGATAAGACTTTCGATGAGTACATACCTTGATAAGATTTTGAAGTAGTTCAAAATGGATCAGTCAAAGAAGGAGTTCTTGCCTGACTTGTAAGGTGTGAAGTTGAGTAAGACTCAAAGCCAGACCACGGCAGAAAAATATAGAGAGAATGAAAGTCATTCCCTATGCCTCAGCCATAGGTTCTATAAAGTATGCCATGCTGTGTACAAAACACGTTGTGTACCTTGCCATGAGTTTGACAGGGAGGTACAATAGTGATCCAGGAGTAGATCACTGTACAGCGGTCAAAATTATCCTTAGTAATTGGATGACTAAGGAAATGTTTCTCGATTATGGAGGTGATAAAGAGTTCGTCGTAAAGGGTTACGCCGATGCAAGCTTTGACACTAAATCCAGATGACTCTAAGTATCAATCTGGATGCGTATTGAAAGTGGGAGCAATTAGCTAGAGTAGCTCCATGCAGAGCATTGTAGACATAAAAATTTGCGAAATACATACGGATCTGAATGTGACAGACCCCTTGACTAAACTTCTCTCACAAGCAAAACATGATCACACCTTATTACTCTTGGGTATTAATCACATAGCGATGTGAACTAGATTATTGACTCTAGTAAACCCTTTGGGTGTTGGTCACATGGTGATATGAACTATGGGTGTTATTCACATAACGATGTGAACTATCGGTATTAAATCACATGGCGATGTGAGCTAGATTATTGACTCTAGTGCAAGTGGGAGACTGAAGGAAATATGCCCTAGAGGCAATAATAAAGATGTTATTTGTATTTCCTTATATCATGATAAATGTCTTTTATTCATGCTAGAATTGTATTAACCGGAAACTTAGTACATGTGTGGATACATAGACAAAACAGTATGTCCCTAGTATGCCTCTACTAGACTAGCTCATTGATCAAAGATGGTTATGTTTCCTAGCCATAGACATGAGTTGTCATTTGATCAATGGGATCACATCATTAGGAGAATGATGTGATGGACAAGACCCATCCGTTAGCATAGCACTATGATCGTTTAGTTTTACTGCTATTGCTTTCTTCATGACTTATACATGTTCCTATGACTATGAGATTATGCAACTCCCGAATACCGTAGGAACACCTTGTGTGCTATCAAACGTCACAACGTAAATGGGTGATCATAAAGATGCTCTACAGGTGTCTCCAAAAGTATTCATGGTGTTGGCATAGATCAAGATTAGGATTTGTCACTCCGAGTGTCGGAGAGGTATCTCTAGGCCCTCTTGGTAACACACATCACAATAAGCCTTGCAAGCAAAAGACTAATGAGTTAGTCACAAGATGATGTGTTACGGAACGAGTAAAGAGACTTGCCGGTAACGAGATTGAACTAGGTATGTGTTGGGGAACGTAGTATTTTAAAATTTTCCTACGATCACGCAAGATCTATCTACCAGATGCATAGCAACGAGAGGGAAGAGTGTGTCTACGTACCCTCGTAGACCGGAAGCGGAAGCGTCAAGTGACGTGGTTGATGTAGTCGAACTTCTTCGCGATTCAACCAATCAAGCACCGAACGTACGGCACCTCTGTGTTCAGCACACGTTCAGCTTGATGACGTCCCACGAGCTCTTGATCCAGTTGAGCTTCACGGGAGAGTTTCGTCAGCACGACGGCGTGGTGACGGATATGATGTATTCACCGGCGCAGGGCTTCGCCTAAGCACCGCGACGGTATGACCGAGGTGTGTTTCTGTGGAGGGGGGCACCGCACACGGCTGGAACAATTCAACTTGCATGTCTTTGGGTGCCCCCCTGCCCCCGTATATAAAGGAGCAAGGGGGGAGGCCGGCCGGCCCTTGTTTGGTGCGGCTAGGGGTGCAATCCTACTAGGAATAGGATTGCAATCCTATTCCTAGTAGGAACCACCAAAGAAGGAAGAGAGGGAATAGGAAAAGAAGAAGAGGTGGCGCCCCCCAACTCCTAGTCCAACTAGGAACCCTAGGTGGGGCGCCGGCCAGCCCTATGGGCTGCCTCTCTCTTTTCCATAAGGCCCACTATGGACCATCCCCCTTCGTACGGGGGTTCCGGTAACCCCCTCCAGCAATCCGGTTAAATCCGAAACTTTTCCGGTATACTTCCGGTGTCCGAATATAGTCGTCCAATATATCAATCTTTATGTCTCGGACATTCAGAGACTCCTCTTCATGTCCGTGATCTCATCTGGGACTCCGAACTACCTTCGGTACATCAATACTCATAAACTCATAATACCGATCGTCATCAAACGTTAAGCGTGCGGACCCTACGGGTTCGAGAACTATGTAGACATGACCGAGACTCATCTCCGGTCAATAACCAATAGCGGAACCTGGATGTTCATATTGGCTCCTACATATTCTACGAAGATCTTTTATCGTTCAGAACCGCATAACAACATACGTTGTTCCTTTTGTCAACGGTATGTTACTTGCCCGAGATTCGATCGTCGGTATCTCTATACCTAGTTCAATCTCGTTACCGGCAAGTCTCTTTACTCGTTCCGTAACACATCATCTCGTGACTAACTCATTAGTCTTTTGCTTTCAAGGCTTATTGTGATGTGTGTTACCGAGAGGGCCCAGAGATACCTCTCCGACACTCGGAGTGACAAATCCTAATCTTGATCTATGCCAACACCACGAATACTTTCGGAGACACCTGTAGAGCATCTTTATGATCACCCAGTTACGTTGTGACGTTTGATAGCACACAAGGTGTTCCTACGGTATTCGGGAGTTGCATAATCTCATAGTCATAGGAACATGTATAAGTCATGAAGAAAGCAATAGCAGAAAATACTAAACGATCATAGTGCTATGCTAACGGATGGGTCTTGTCCATCACATCATTCTCCTAATGATGTGATCCCGTTGATCAAATGAGAACTCATGTCTATGGTTAGGAAACATAACCATCTTTGATCAATAAGCTGGTCTAGTAGAGGCATACTAGGGACATACTGTTTTGTCTATGTATCCACACATGTATCAAGTTTCCGGTTAATACAATTCTAGCATGAATAAAAGACATTTATCATGATATAAGGAAATACAAATAACATCTTTATTATTGCCTCTAGGGCATATTTCCTTCAGTCTCCCACTTGCACTAGAGTCAATAATCTAGCTCACATCGCCATGTGATTTAATACCGATAGTTCACATCGTTATGTGAATAACACCTATAGTTCACATCGCCATGTGACCAACACCCAAAGGGTTTACTAGAGTCAATAATCTAGTTCACATCGCTATGTGATTAATACCCAAGAGTAATAAGGTGTGATCATGTTTTGCTTGTGAGAGAAGTTTAGTCAACGGGTCTGTCACATTCAGATCCGTATGTATTTTGCAAATTTCTATGTCTACAATGCTCTGCATAGAGCTACTCTAGCTAATTGCTCCCACTTTCAATACGCATCCATATTGATACTTAGAATCATGTGGATTTAGTGTCAAAGCTTGTATCGGCGTAACCCTTTACGACGAACTCTTTATCACCTCCATAATCGAGAAACATTTCCTTAGTCATCCAGTTACTAAGGATAATTTTGACCGCTGTACTGTGATCTACTCCTGGATCACTATTGTACCCCTTTGACAAACTCATGGCAAGGTACACAACATGTTTGGTACACAGCATGGCATACTTTATAGAACCTATGGCTGAGGCATAGGGAATGACTTTCATTCTCTCTATATTTTTCTGCCGTGGTCTGGCTTCGAGTCTTACTCAACTTCACACCTTACAAGTCAGGCAAGAACTCCTTCTTTGACTGATCCATTTTGAACTACTTCAAAATCTTATCAAGGTATGTACTTATCGAAAGTCTTATCAAGCGTCTTGATCTATCTCTATAGATCTTGATGCCCAATATGTAAGCAGCTTCACCAAGGTCTTTCTTTGAAAAACTCCTTTCAAACACTCCTTTATGCTTTTCAGAAAATTCTACATCATTTCCGATCGACAATATGTCATTCACATATACTTATCAGAAAGGTTGTAGTGCTCCCACTCACTTCTTGTAAATACAGGCTTCTACAAAAATCTGTATAAAACCATATGCTTTGATCACCTCATCAAAGCGTATATTCCAACTCCGAGATGCTTGCACCAGTCCATAGATGGATCGCTGGAGCTTGCATACTTTGTTAGCACCTTTTGGATCGACAAAACCTTCTGGTTGCATCATATACAACTCGTCTTTGAGATATCCATTCAGGAATGCAGTTTTGACATCCATTTGCCAGATTTCATAATCATAAAATGCGGCAATTGCTAACATGATTCGGACAGACTTAAGCATCGCTACAGGTGAGAAAGTCTCATCATAGTCAACTCCTTGAACTTGTCGAAACCCTTTCGCAACAAGTGGAGGTTTGTAAACAGTAACATTACCGTCTGCGTCGGTCTTCCTCTTGAAGATCCATTAATTTCGATGGCCTGCCGATCATCGTGCAAGTCAACCAAAGTCCACACTTTGTTCTCATACATGGATCTCATCTCAGATTTCATGGCCTCAAGCCATTTTGCGGAATCTGGGCTCATCATCGCTTCCTCATAGTTCGTAGGTTCATCATGGTCTAGTAACATGATTTCCAGAACTAGGTTGCCGTACCACTCTGGTGCGGAACGTACTCTGGTTGATCTACGACGTTCAGCAGAAACTTGATCTGAAGTTTCATGATCATCATCATTAACTTCCTCACTGATTGGTGTAGGAATCACTGGAACAATTTTCTGTGATGTACTACTTTCCAATTCAGGAGAAGGTACAATTACCTCATCAAGTTCTACTTTCCTCCCATTCACTTCTTTCGAGAGAAACTCCTTCTCCAAAAAGGATCCACTCTTAGCAACAAAGACCTTGCCTTCGGATCTGTGATAGAAGGTGTACCCAATAGTTTCTTTTGGGTATCCTATGAAGATTTACTTCTCCGATTTGGGTTCGAGCTTATCATGTTGAAACTTTTTCACATAAGCATCGCAGTCCCAAACTTAAAGAAATGACAGCTTAGGTTTATCGTCAAACCACAGTTCATACGGTGTCATCTCCACGGATTTAGATGGTGCCCTATTTAACGTGAATGTAGCTGTCTCTAATGCATAACCCCAAAAGCGATAGTGGTAGATCGGTAAGAGACATCGTCGATCGCACCATATCTAATAAAGTACGGTTATGACGTTCGGACACACCATTGCACTGTGGTGTTCCAGGTGGCGTGAGTAGTGAAACTATTTCACATTGTTTTTATTGAAGGCCAAACTCGCTAACTCAAATATTTTACCTCTACGATCATATCGTAGAAACTCTTATTTTCTTGTTACGATGATTCTCCACTTCACTCTGAAATTCTTTGAACTTTTCAAATGTTTCAGATTTGTGCTTCATTAAGTAGATATACCCATATCTGCTTAAATCATCAGTGAAGGTCAGAAAATAACGATACCCGCCGCGAGCTTCAACACTCATTGGTCCGCATACATCAATATGTATGATTTCTAACAACTCTGTTGCTCGCTCCACAGTTCCGGAGAACGGAGTTTTAGTCATCTTGCCCATGAGGCATGGTTCGCAAGCACCAAATGATTCATAATCAAGTGATTCCAAAAATCCATCACTATGGAGTTTCTTCATGCGCTTTACACCAATATGACCTAAACGACAGTGCCACAAATAAGTTGCACTATCATTATTAACCTTGCATCTTTTGGCTTCAATATTATGAATATGTGTATCACACGATCGAGATCCAACAAACCATTTTCATTGGGTGTATGACCATAGAAGGTTTTATTCATGTAAACAGAACAACAATTATTCTCTAACTTACATGAATAACCGTATTGCAATAAACATGATCAAATCATATTCATGTTCAACACAAACACCAAATAACACTTATTTAGGTTCAACACTAATCCCGAAAGTATAGGGAGTGTGTGATGATGATCATATCAATCTTGGAACTACTTCCAATACACATCGTCACTTCATCCTTTAACTAGTTTTTGTTCATTATGCAACTCCCATTTCGAGTTACTACTCTTTAGCAACTAAACCGGTATCAAATACCGAGGGGTTGCTATGAACACTAGTAAAATACACATCAACAATCTGTATATCGAATATACCTTTGTTCACTTTGCCATCCTTCTTATCCGCCAAGTATCTAGGGCAGTTCCAATTCCAGTGACCATTTCCTTTGCAGTAGAAGCACTTAGTTTCAGGCTTGAGTTTAGCTTTGGGTTTCTTCATGGGAGTGACAACTTGCTTGTCATTCTTCTTGAAGTTCCCCTTCTATCCCTTTGCCCTTTACTTGAAACAAGTGGTCTTGTTAACCATCAACACTTGATGCTCTTTCTTGATTTCTACCTTCGCCGATTTCAGGATCGCGAAGAGCTCGGGAATTACCTTCGTCATCCCTTGCATATTATAGTTCATCACGAAGTTCTACTAACTTGGTGATATTGACTAGAGAACTTTGTCAATTACTATCTTATCTGGAAGAATAACTCCCACTTGATTCAAATAATTGTAGTACCCAGACAATCTGAGCACATGCTCACTGGTTGAGCTATTCTCCTCCATCTTGTAGGCAAAGTACTGTCAGAGGTCTCATACTTCTCGACACGGGCATGAGTATGAAATATTAATTTCAACTCTTGGAACATCTTATATGCTCCGTGGCGTTCAAAACGTTTTTGAAGTCCCGGTTCTAAGCCGTAAAGCATGGTGCACTTAAACTATCAAGTAGTCATCATACCGAGCTTTTGTCAAAACGTTCATAACGTCTGCATCTGCTCCTGCAATAGGTCTGTCACCTAGCGGTGCATCAAGGACATAATTCTTCTGTGCAACAATGAGGATAATCCTCAGATCACGGACCTAGTCCGCATCATTGCTACTAACATCTTTCAACTTAGTTTTTCTCTAGGAACATATAAAAAATAAACGGGGAGCAACATCGCGAGCTATTGATCTACAACATAGATATGCTAATACTACCAGGACTAAGTTCATGATAAGTTAAAGTTCAATTTAATCATATTAATTAAAGAACTCCCACTTAGATAGACATCCCTCCGGTCATCTAAATGATCACGTGATCCAAATCAACTAAACCATGTCCGATCATCACGTGAGATGGAGTAGTTTCAATGGTGAACATCTTATGTTGATCATATCTACTATATGATTCACGCTCGACCTTTCGGTCTCCAGTGTTCCGAGGCCATATCTGCATATGCTAGGCTCGTCAAGTTTAACCCGAGTATTCTGCGTGTGCAAAAACTGGCTTACACCCATTGTATTTGAACGTAGAGCTTATCACACCCGATCATCACGTGGTGTCTCGGCACGACGAACTTTCGCGACGGTGCATACTCAGGGAGAACACTTATACCTTGAAATTTAGTAAGGGATCATCTTATAATGCTACCGTCGTTCTAAGCAAAATAAGAAGCATAATAAGATAAACATCACATGCAATCAAAATATGTGACATGATATGGCCATCATCATCTTGTGCTTTTGATCTCCATCTCCAAAGCACCTTCATGATCATCTTCGTCACCGGCGCGACACCTTTGATCTCCATCGTAGCATCGTTGTCGTCTCGCCAACTATTGCTTCTACGACTATCGCTACCGCTTAGTGATAAAGTAAAGCAATTACATGGCGATTGCATTTCATACAATAAAGCGACAACCATATGGCTCCTGCCAGTTGCCGATAACATTACAAAACATGATCATCTCATACAAAACCGTATAACTCATCATGTCTTGACCATATCACATCACAACATGCCCTGCAAAAACAAGTTAGACGTCCTCTACTTTGTTGTTGCAAGTTTTACGTGGCTGCTACGGGCTTAGCAAGAACCGTTCTTACCTACGCATACAAAACCACAACGATGTTTCGTCAAGTATGTGCTGTTTTAACCTTCACAAGGACCGGGCGTAGCCACACTTTATTCAGCTAAAGTGAGAGAGACAGACACCCGCCAGTCACCTTTAAGCAACGAGTGCTCTTAACGGTGAAACCAGTCTCGCGTAAGCGTACGCGTAATGTCGGTCTGGGCCGCTTCATCTGACAATACCGCTGAAGCAAAGTATGACATGCTGGTAAGCAGTATGACTAGTATCGCCCACAACTCATTGTGTTCTACTCGTGCATATCATCTACGCATAGACCTGGCTCATGATGCCACTGTTGGGGAACGTAGTATTTTAAAATTTTCCTACGATCACGCAAGATCTATCTACCAGATGCATAGCAACGAGAGGGAAGAGTGTGTCTACGTACCCTCGTAGACCGGAAGCGGAAGCGTCAAGTGACGTGGTTGATGTAGTCGAACTTCTTCGCGATTCAACCGATCAAGTACCGAACGTACGGCACCTCCGCGTTCAGCACACGTTCAGCTTGATGACGTCCCACGAGCTCTTGATCCAGTTGAGCTTCATGGGAGAGTTTCGTCAGCACGACGGCGTGGTGACAGATATGATGTATTCACCGGCGCAGGGCTTCGCCTAAGCACCGCGACGGTATGACCGAGGTGTGTTTCTGTGGAGGGGGGCACCGCACATGGCTGGAACAATTCAACTTGCGTGTCTTTGGGTGCCCCCCTGCCCCCGTATATAAAGGAGCAAGGGGGGAGGCCGGCCGGCCCTTGTTTGGTGCGGCTAGGGGTGCAATCCTACTAGGAATAGGCAATCCTATTCCTAGTAGGAACCACCAAAGAAGGAAGAGAGGGAATAGGAAAAGAAGAAGAGGTGGCGCCCCCCAACTCCTAGTCCAACTAGGAACCCTAGGTGGGGCGCCGGCCAGCCCTATGGGCTGCCTCTCTCTTTTCCATAAGGCCCACTATGGACCATCCCCCTTCGTAGGGGGTTCCGGTAACCCCCTCCGGCAATCCCGTTAAATCCGAAACTTTTCCGGTATACTTCCGGTGTCCGAATATAGTCGTCCAATATATCAATCTTTATGTCTCGGACATTCCAAGACTCCTCGTCATGTCCGTGATCTCATCCGGGACTCCGAACCACATTCGGTACATCAATACTCATAAACTCATAATACCGATCGTCATCAAACGTTAAGCGTGCGGACCCTACGGGTTCGAGAACTATGTAGACATGACCGAAACTCATCTCCGGTCAATAACCAATAGCGGAACCTGGATGTTCATATTGGCTCCTACATATTCTACGAAGATCTTTTATCGGTCAGAACCGCATAACAACATACGTTGTTCCTTTTGTCAACGGTATGTTACTTGCCCGAGATTCGATCGTCGGTATCTCTATACCTAGTTCAATCTCGTTACCGGCAAATCTCTTTACTCGTTCCGTAACACATCATCTCGTGACTAACTCATTAGTCTTTTGCTTGCAAGGCTTATTGTGATGTGTGTTACCGAGAGGGCCCAGAGATACCTCTCCGACACTCGGAGTGACAAATCCTAATCTTGATCTATGCCAACACCACGAATACTTTCGGAGACACCTGTAGAGCATCTTTATGATCACCCAGTTACGTTGTGACGTTTGATAGCACACAAGGTGTTCCTACGGTATTCGGGAGTTGCATAATCTCATAGTCATAGGAACATGTATAAGTCATGAAGAAAGCAATAGCAGAAAAAACTAAACGATCATAGTGCTATGCTAACGGATGGGTCTTGTCCATCACATCATTCTCCTAATGATGTGATCCCGTTGATCAAATGACAACTCATGTCTATGGTGAGGAAACATAACCATCTTTGATCAATGAGCTAGTCTAGTAGAGGCATACTAGGGACATACTGTTTTGTCTATGTATCCACACATGTATCAAGTTTCCGGTTAATACAATTCTAGCATGAATAAAAGACATTTATCATGATATAAGGAAATACAAATAACATCTTTATTATTGCCTCTAGGGCATATTTCCTTCAGTATGGAGATACCGACGATCGAATCTCGGACAAGTAACATACCGATGACAAAAGGAACAACGTATGTTGTTATGCGGTTCTGACCGATAAAAGATCTTCGTAGAATATGTAGGAGCCAATATGAACATCCAGGTTCCGCTATTGGTTATTGACCGGAGATGAGTCTCGGTGATGTCTACATAGTTCTCGAACCCGTAGGGTCCGCACGCTTAACGTTTGATGACGATCGGTATTATGAGTTTATGAGTTTTGATGTACCGAAGGTAGTTCGGAGTCCCGGATGAGATCACGGACATGACGAGGAGTCTCGGAATGTCCGAGACATAAAGATTGATATATTGGACGACTATATTCGGACACCGGAAGTGTTCCAGAAAAGTTTCAGATTTAACGGGATTGTCGGAGGGGGTTACCGGAACCCCCTACGAGGGGGGATGGTCCATAGTGGGCCTTAAGGGAAAGAGAGAGGCAGCCCATAGGGCTGGCCGGCGCCCCACCTAGGGTTCCTAGTTGGACTAGGATTGGGGGGCGCCACCTCTCCCTCTTTTCCTTTCCCTCTCTTCCTTCTTTGGTGATTCCTATCCTATTCCTAGTAGGATTGCACCTCTAGCCGCACCAAACAAGTCCGGCCGGCCTCCCCCCTTGCTCCTTTATATACGGGGGCAAGGGGGCACCCAAAGACACACAAGTTGAATTGTTCCAGCCGTGTGCGGTATCCCCCTCCACAGAAACACACCTCGGTCATACCGTCGCAGTGCTTAGGCGAAGCCCTGCGCCGGTGAATACATCATATCCGTCACCACGCCGTCGTGCTGACGAAACTCTCCCGTGAAGCTCAACTGGATCAAGAGCTCGTGGGACGTCATCAAGCTGAACGTGTGCTGAACGCGAAGGTGCCGTACGTTCGGTGCTTGATCGGTTGAATCGCGAAGAAGTTCGACTACATCAACCGCGTCACTTGACGCTTCCGCTTCCGGTCTACGAGGGTACGTAGACACACTCTTCCCTCTCGTTGCTATGCATCTGGTAGATAGATCTTGCGTGATCGTAGGAAAATTTTAAAATACTACGTTCCCCAACAGTCACTACTTACTACTCGGCCAAAGCAATAAATAACAACGGAGAACATGCAAGAATTACTTATGAACTAAAATATAAAAGAGGTGAATCAAATATATTAATCAAGATCAATCTGAACATAATCTCATAATCCATCGGATCCCAGCAAACTCAACATAGCAACAGCATAAGGATTACATTGGTGCATCGATCATGTAGGGCAGCTCACGAGGACTAATTAGTGAAGCACAAGAACGGGAGGAGAACATCACATAGCTACTGGTCATGCACTCATGGTCCAAGGGAGACTACTCATGAGTCATCCGGGAGGCGTCCATGGTGGTGGAGAAGCTCCCGGTGGTGATCCTCCCCTCCGGCAGGGTGCCGGGAAGAGTTCTCCTAGTGCTCCCGATCTTGGAAGCGGCGGCGGCGGCGGAACAGAGATGGGATCGCAAAAAGAAGTCCTGTTCTGAGGGTTTAGGAGGTCCCTCTAAATATATGCCAAAGGGGGGCACCGGACGGGCTTCGGGGGGCCCAGGCGCCCCCCCGGCGCGGCCCAGGGGCGGGGGCGCGCCCACAGGGCGCTTGGAGCCCCTGTGGCCCCCCCCAGGTTGCCCTTCGGACGCAGTGTTGTTTCCGGTTCGCTGATTTTTTATATAATTTTTCTAGATTTTTCTGGGCAGTTCTCGAAACGTGAATACCTGAAATACAAAAACAGCCGAAAACAGAAACTGGCACTGGGGTGCACTGGATTAGTAAGTTATTCCAAATATGATCAAAAGTGTATGAATATCATAGCAATATCACCCAAAACTGGCATGGAGCAAGCAGAAATTATAGATACGTTTTGGACGTATCACTGCGCTACTTTCCGGTACAGGAGGGGTGACTGTCACCTCATCAAGTTCTACTTTCCTCCCACTCACTTCTTTCGAGAGAAACTCTTTCTCCAGAAAGCATCCATTCTTGGCATCAAAGACTTTGCCTTCGGATCTGTGGTAGAAGGTGTACCCTATCGTTTCCTTTGGGTATCCTATGAAGACGATTTTTTCCGATTTGGGTTCGAGCTTTTCAGGTTGAAGTTTCTTGACATAAGCATCGCAACCCCAAACTTTCAGAAACGACAGCTTCGGTTTCTTGCGAAACCAAAGTTCATACGGAGTCGTTTCAACAGATTTTGACGGAGCCCTATTTAAAGTGAATGCGGCAGTCTCTAAAGCATAACCCCAAAAAGATAGCGGTAAATCGGTGAGGGACATCATAGATCGCACCATGTCCAACAGAGTACGATTTCGACGTTCGGACACACCGTTACGTTGAGGTGTTCCGGGCGGTGTCAATTGTGAAACAATTCCACAGCTCCTAAGGTGTGTGCCAAATTCATGACTTAAATATTCTGTCACGTTGATTCTCGACCTCATTCTGAAATTCCTTGAACTTTTCAAAAGTCTCAGACTTGTGTTTCATCAAATAGATATACCCATATCTACTCAAGTCATCTGTGAGGGTGAGAACATAACGATAGCCTCCGCGAGCCTCAACACTCATTGGACCGCACACATCGGTATGTATGATTTCCAACAAGTTGGTCGCTCGCTCCATTGTTCCGGAGAACGGAGTCTTGGTCATCTTGCCCAAGAGGCATGGTTTGCACGTGTCAAATGATTCATAATCAAGAGACTCTAGAAGTCCATCTAAATGGAGCTTCTTCATACGTTTGACACCAATATGACCAAGGCGGCAATGCCACAAGTATGTGGGACTATCATTATCAACTTTACATCTTTTGGCATCTACACTATGAATATGTGTATTACTACGTTCGAGATTCATCAAAAATAAACCATTGACCAGTAGGGCATGACCATAAAACATATCTCTCAAATAAATAGAACAACCATTATTCTCCGATTTGAAAGAGTAGCCATCTCGCATAAGACGAGATCCAGAAACAATGTTCATGCTCAAAGCTGGTACTAAATAACAATTATTGAGGTTTAAAACTAATCCCGAGGGTAGATGTAGAGGTAGCGTGCCGATGGTGATCACATCGACCTTGGAACCATTCCCGACGCGCATCGTCACCTCATCCTTCGCCAGTCTCCGTTTATTCCGCAGCTCCTGTTTTGAGTTACAAATGTGAGCAACTGCACCGGTATCGAATACCCAGGAGCTACTACGAGTGCTGGTAAGGTACACATCAATAACATGTATATCATATATACCTTTGATGTTGCCGGCCTTCTTGTCTGCTAAGTATTTGGGGCAGTTCCGCTTCCAGTGACCCGTTCCCTTGCAATAAAAGCACTCTGTCTCAGGCTTGGGTCCATACTTTGGCTTCTTCCCGGCAACAGGCTTGCCGGGCACGGCAACTCCCTTGCCGTCCTTCTTGAAGTTCTTCTTACCCTTGCCTTTCTTGAACTTAGTGGTTTTATTGACCATCAACACTTGATGTTCTTTCTTGATGTCCACTTCCGCTGATTTCAGCATCGAATACACCTCGGGAATGGACTTCTCCATCCCCTGCATATTGAAGTTCAACACGAAGCTCTTGAAGCTTGGTGGGAGCGACTGGAGGATTCTGTCAACAACCGCTTCATCTGGGAGATTCATACCCAGCTGAGACAAGCGGTTGTGCAATCCTGAAATCTTGAGGATGTGCTCACTGACAGAACTGTTCTCCTCCATCTTACAGCTGTAGAATGCGTCGGAGACATCATATCTCTCGACTCGGGCATGAGCTTGGAAAACCATTTTCAGCTCTTCGAACATCTCATATGCTCCGTGGTGCTCAAAACGCTTTTGGAGCCCCGACTCTAAGCTGTAAAGCATGCCGCACTGAACCAGGGAGTAATCATCACTACGCGACTGCCAGACGTTCAAAACGTCTTGGGCCGCATCGGGAGTAGGTGCATCACCTAGCGGTGCTTCTAGGACATATGATCTCTTGGCAGTTATGAGGATAATCCTCAGGTTACGGACCAATCCGTATAATTGCTACCATCGTCTTTCAGCTTGGTTTTCTCTAGGAACGCGTTGAAGTTGAGGGAAACCTGAGCGTGGGCCATTTGATCTACAAGAGATATTGTAAAGAATTTAGACTAAGTTCATGATAATTAAGTTCATCTTAATCAAATTTTAATGAACTCCCACTCAGAATGACATCTCTCTAGTCATCTGAGTGACACACGATCCGAATCGACTAGCCCGTGTCCGATCATCACGTGAGACGGACTAGTCATCAACGGTGAACATCTTCATGTTGATCGTATCTTCTATACGACTCGTGTTTGACCTTTCGGTCTTCCGTGTTCCGAGGCCATGTCTGTACATGCTAGGCTCGTCAAGTGAACCCTAAGTGTATCGCGTGTGTAAATCTGTCTTACACCCGTCGTATGCGAACGTTAGAACCTATCACACCCGATCATCACGTGGTGCTTCGGAGCAACGAACTTTAGCAACGGTGCACAGTTAGGGGAAACACAATACTTGAAATTTTTTTAGTGAGAGATCATCTTATTTACTACCGTCGTTCTAAGTAAACAAGATGCATAAACATGATAAACATCACATGCAATCAATTAAAGTGACATGATATGGCCAATATCATCTTGCTCCTTGGATCTCCATCTTCGGGGCACCATGATCATCTTGTCACCGGCTCGACACCATGATCTTCATCATCATGATCTCCATCATCGTGTCTTGAAGAAGTCGTCACGCCAACTATTACTTCTACTACTATAGCTAACGTTTAGCAATGAAGTAAAGTAATTACATGGCGTTATTCAGTGACACGCAGGTCATACAATAATTATGACAACTCCTATGGCTCCTGCCGGTTGTCAAGTTCATCGACATGCAAGTCGTGATTCCCTATTACAAAAACATGATCAATCTCATACATCACATATATCATTCATCACATCTTCGTTTTGGCCATACCACGTCACATAGCACATGCTGCAAAAACAAGTTAGACGTCCTCTAATTGTTGTTGCAAGTTTTACGTGGCTTCTATAGGATTTCTAGCAAGAACGTTTCTTACCTACGCCAAAACCACAACGTGATTTGTCAACTTCTATTTACCCTTCATAAGGACCCTTTTCATCGAATCCGATCCGACTAAAGTAGGAGAGACAGACACCCGCCAGCCACCTTATGCATCTAGTGCATGTCTGTCGGTGGAACCAGTCTCACGTAAGCGTACGTGTAAAGTCGGTCCGGGCCGCTTCATCCCACAATACTACCGAATCAAGATTGGCTAGTAACGGTAAGAAAGTTGAACAAAACCAAACGCCCACAACTGTTTGTGTTCTACTCGTGCAACATGCTACGCATAAAACCTAGCTCAGATGGCAATGTTGGGGAACGTAGCATAATTCAAAAAATTTCTACGCCTTCACCAAGATCCAACTATGGAGACATCTAGCAACGAGCGAGTAAGAGTGCATCTACATACCGTTATGGAGATTGCGAGCGGGAGCTTTCGAAGAAGCGTGGATGAAGTAGTCGTACTCTTCGCGTTCTTCGTCACCGATGATCTAGCGCCGAACGGACGGCACCTCCGCGTTCAACACACGTACGGTGCAGCAACGTCACCTCCTTCTTGATCCAGCAAGGGGGGAGGAAAAGTCGTCAGAGACCCGGCAGCACGACGGCGTGATGACGGATGCAGTGGAGATCGCAGCAGGGCTTCGTTGGCCGCCCTGCGTGGGAGTATGGAGGTGTGACGGGAGGGGGAGAGGCGCCAGGGCAAGGGTGCGGCAGCCCTCTCCCCTCCCACATATATATAGGGGTCTAGGGGGTGCGCCAGGGCCCCTGCAGATCCAATCTGCAGGGGGGGCGGCGGCCAGGGGGGAGTCCTTGCCCCCCAAGGCAAGTGGACCCCCCTCTCCTCTAGGGTTTTAACCCTAGGCGCATGGGGAGGTGGGCCCCTAGTGGTGCGCCAGCCCAGAGGGGCTGGACACTTCCCCTTGCGGCCTAGGGGCCCCACCGGGATGGGTGGCCCCACCCGGTGGACCCCCGGGGCCCCTCCGGTGGTCCCGGGACGCTCCCGGTGACCCCGGAGATCACCCGATGGCCGAAACTGGACTTCCTATATATCAATCTTTACCTTCGGACCATTCCGGAACTCCTCGTGACGTCCGGGATCTCATCCGGGACTCCGAACAACTTTCGGGTTTCCACGTGCATTTATCTCTACGACCCTAGCGTTACCGAACCTTAAGTGTGCAGACCCTACGGGTTCGGGAGACACGTAGACATGACCGAGACGACTCTCCGGTCAATAAACAACAGCGGGATCTGGATACCCATGTTGGTTCCCACGTGTTCCTCGATGATCTTCATCGGATGAACCACCGTGTCAAGGATACACTCAATCCCGTATGTTATTCCCTTTGTCCATCGGTACGGTACTTGCCCGAGATTCGATCGTCGGTATTCCCCATACCTTGTTCAATCTCGTTATGGCAAGTCTCTTTACTCGATTCGTAATCCATCATCCCGTGACTAACTACTTAGTCACATTGAGCTCATAATGATGATGTCTTACCGAGTGGGCCCAGAGGTACCTCTCCGTCATACGGAGTGACAACATCCCAGTCTCGGTTCGTACCAACTCAACAGACACTTTCGGAGATACCCGATGCGTACCTTTATAGCCACCCAGTTATGTTGTGACGGTTGGCACACCCAAAGTACTCCTACGGTATCCGGGAGTTGTACAACCTCATGGTCTAAGGAATAAATACTTGACACCGAAAAGCTTATGCATTACGAACTATACGATCTCGTGTTATGCTCAAGTTTGGGTCTTGTCCATCACATCATTCTCCTAATGATGTGATCCCGTTATCACTGACATCTCATGTCCATGGTCAGGAAACTGTGACCATCTGTTGATCAACGAGCTGTTAACTAGAGGCCTACCAGGGACTCATTGTGGTCTGTGTATTCACACATGTATCGCTGTTTCCGTACAATACAATTCAAGCATGAATAACAGACAATTATCATGAACAAGGAGATATAATAATAATGCTTTTATTATTGCCTCTAGGGCATATCTCCAACACTAACTTGGGGAGGGCTATCTTCATCAACATCTTCACCAGCACCATCTCCTCTCAAACCCTAGTTCATCTCTTGTATCCAATCTTTGTACCCAAACCTCAGATTGGTACCTATGGGTTGCTAGTAGTGTTGATTACTCCTTGTAGTTGATGCTAGTTGGTTTATTTGGTGGAAGATCATATGTCCAGATCCATTATGCATATTAATACCCCTCTGATCATGAACAATATTATGTCTTGTGAGTAGTTACTTTTGTTCCTGAGGACATGGGAGAAGTCTTGCTGTTAGTAGTCATGTGAGTTTGGTCTTCGTTCGATATTTTGATGAGATGTATGTTGTCTCTCCTCTAGTGGTGTCATGTGAACGTCGACTACATGACACTTCACCATTACTTGGGCCTAGAGCAAGGCATTGGGAAGTAATAAGTAGATGATGGGTTGCTAGAGTGACAGAAGCTTAAACCCTAGTTTATGCGTTGCTTCGTAAGGGGCTGATTTGGATCCATATGTTTCAGACTATGGTTAGGTTTACCTTAATACTTCTTTTGTAGTTGCGGATGCTTGCATTAGAGGTTAATCATAAGTGGGAGGCTTGTCAAAGTAAGGGCAGCACCCAAGCACCGGTCCACCCACATACCAAATTATCAAAGTACCGAACGCGAATCAGATGATCGTGATGAAAACTAGCTCAACGATAATTCCCATGTGTCCTCGGGAGCGCTTTCCTTTATATAAGAATTTGTCCAGGCTTGTCCTTTGCTACAAAAATGATTGGGCCATCTTGCTGCACCTTATTTTCTTTTACCGTTTGTCACTTGCTACCAATTATCTTATCACAAAACTATCTGTTACCTATAATTTCAGTGCTTACAGAAAATACCTTACTGAAAACTGCCTATCATTTCTTTCTGCTCCTCGTTGGGTTCAACACTCTTACTTATCAAAAGGACTATGATAGATCCCCTATACTTGTGGGTCATCACTCTGCATATTAGAGCATCTACAGACTACAGCCGGACTTTGCAAATCCGGCCCCTCAAGCGTCCGCGGACGCGATCGTCGCGTCTACAGATAGTGATCGGTCACGCCTTAAGTTAGCCATTTTACATCCGCCTCTCTCATATTTCATTCTCTAGATCCATACAAAGCATGCACAAGAAATCCTACATACTACCCTAGCTACTCTCCGTCGTCAGAGATGTCCAAGCCGCACCTCCTCCTCACCACCTCCTCCTCCCCAAACACACCTCCTCCTGACCACCTCCCAAGACACACCTCCTCCACCCCACCATGGCTCCTCCTCACATGTACGCACACAAAACTATCCCATTGAAAAAAAAGACCGCATGCCGCCGGGGATTGCTACGATCTACTGTTTCTGTGGTTTGGATGTGAAAATGGATGCAAAACGAAGGAGATCAGCGCGGGTGGGGAGAGAATAGAGACCAACGAGAGAGAGAGAGGGG
>LR738714.1:692592216-692787295 GCA_902687465.1 Secale cereale | reverse complement strand
TTGTTCCTGTTTCATAGTAGTTGCAATTAGACCCTCAACCTGAAACTAGGGGTTTGTGTTGGCCCAGTTGCAAATCCATCCTTGACTCGCAACTCTGAGGAGGGATGCTGTTTGTTTTCAAGTTGCGAGTCAACCATTTACTCGCAACTCGGGGATGTAGTTTTCTATTTGCCCCGGTTGCAAGTCCACCGCCGACTCGCAACTCGAGGGATGTAGTTTTCTAGTTGCCCCGGTTGCAAGTCCACCGCCGACTCGCAACTCGAGGGATGTAGTTTTCTAGTTGCCCCGGTTGCAAGTCCACCGCCGACTCGCAACTCGAGGGATGTAGTTTGTAATCACCCAGTTGCAAGTCCGCCACCAGCTTGCAACTCGAGGGATGTAGTTTGTAATCACCCAGTTGCAAGTCCGCCACCAGCTTGCAACTCGAGGGATGTAGTTTGTAATTGCCTTAGTTGCAAGGCAACCATGTACTCGCAATTCGGGGATATAGTTTTGTAGTTGCCCTAGTTGCAAGTCCATCCTCGACTCATAACTCGAGGGTTTAGTTTTGTAGTTGAGGTTTAGTTTTGTAGTTGAGATGCCTGCCTTCATTTTCCTGGGATGGATACATCAAGTTGGAGGCCTTGTTTGATGCTGTGTTGATACTTCTTTTATTTTTCAAGTACAACAATAATGTATTACCTTCTAAGTTTTAGAGGTTTTTTTTTTTTGCGGTACACGTGTTTTTGCCGTATATATAAGCTAGCTACCAGAATTAGCCATTTTTTTTGCTGAACCTGTTGCATATATATGTTTTGCTGCGTAGCCGCGATGTCCAACTGAAACCTGTATGATGATGTACCGAACTTTGGTATGATTGTCCTACTAAACCAGCATGATGTACTGAAGTGTTATTCATAATTTTTATTTTCTTTTATATAATTCGTGTTTATCATATACAGTTGCCCAAACACTATCATCCATCCATTTGTCACATCGGTATATAGAATGTTACGAAATGTTCTGCTGAACCGTGAGGTACATGAAAGCTAGCTAGCTATGCATGCATGCACTGAGAGCACACGTCTCACTATCTGTTTTGTTTCTTGTATATGCACACATATACAAACTTCATCCGTTCCATGCATCATTCCAAAATCTGGAGAAGGGCCAGCCCAGGACTGAGCAAAGCAAGCGATTGCTTCTCTAGATGGTGCGCCACACAGACACAGGGACAAGGACAAGAAAAAAAGAAATAAAAGCATGGAGGAGGAATAACGTGACCAACAACTAGAAAAGGATACAGGCAAACTTTTTCTTTGTGATGCCTAGATCTGTCGATGCAGCTCATTTGAACAAAAAAACAAAACAAATATAACCCTGGAGGCCCAACAATAGTTACATGGCCCAGCAACAATGACAAGGACTGTGTCAACGCATCTGGAACGGGGCTGGGTGTGGCAAAGTCGTTCTCGGCTGGACAAACAACACGAGACAACGGATGGCAAAGGCAAGGACACAGTCGGAAGGGAGCGAACGTATTTAGCAACGTGAGGACCACAAACAGGGGTGATGTCATGTTAGATGTGAGATATTATCTCACATCTAGATGTGATATAGACAGACCCTTTAATTAATTACTGATGGCCGTGCGTCTAGGCGTGGGGAGGGAGGCAGGAAGGAACAGTGCAATTCATAACATAACATGATTATTCATAGCGACAACACACACGGAGCACACGGATCCCGTTTGAAACATGGCGGAGGGGACATCTGGGTGGGTAGGGTAGGGGTCACCTCCGCCTCCGCGGCGCATGCGTGTTCCGCAGCCGTACTATTTTGGCGTCCCGGTCGCACACCGCGGTGAGTGATCTCAGGGCACCATTGGAGCGTCTACTGCCGCAAACAGCAAATCCCGGTCATCAAACACCTGCGGACGCGTCACACCTTAAAATTAGCTTCTCGGATACCTTACTCTTAAAATCTTAAATCCTTACAAAGTATGTAAACAAGAAAATCCACGTAGTACATAGATCAAATAACATTGTAATCCTCATTGAAGATGTCCACTATCTCGGTGCCCGGCTTCGGGTACATGGGCCGCAGCCGCAAACTCCGACTCATGTGGCTCCATAAACTGCGGATTGGCTTTGACATAGGCCTCGTTATGGATGGACTCCAGAATGGCCCGTTGCTCCATCATCCCGGCCACTTGGGCGACCGCGAACTCTAAATCCCACATCTTCTAGGCTGAAGCCCGTAGCCGGCACCAGGTCCTCCTCTGGCTGCTCCGCCTCGTCCTCCTTCGGATCAGTCACATTCATTGAAACCGGGTGCTGGTCCTCCTCGTGCTCCGACGAGTCCGGAGGCAGGCCGACTGCGATGCCGGTGGCACGCCTCGTCCGGATCTCCTCGATCTACCGGATGAACTGGCCTCAGGGGGCAAGCCAGAGCGGCGCCACGCGGCGTTCGCACCACCGCGAGGTGAGACGCCCATCAGACTATTGGGTTTTCGGGCGATTCCATGCGGGACACAACCGCCAGTCCGACGTGACGGACACGCCAAGCCGCGCCCGTGCCTCCCCATATCCTTCCAATATTTAGGTTGGATATGAGGGTGCCGATCGACGAGGGTGTTTGAGGTCCGTTTGAGACGTCCGTCTAGCTCTTTTTTGTACTAGTCACTGGCAAGGTCGTCCGCCCAAGCGTATGAAAAGGGTATAAAGCGCAAGGCTGTAGGTGCTTCACAGAGATGGACGAAACGGTGGTCAGCATGTCCGCGCCCGTTGCCATCATCAAGGAGAAGTAGAACATCGGAGGTCGCCACTGTTTGGGTCCCATGAAGGCCACCACCGAGACGACGCCGACATACACAGCCGGTGCCTTGCCCGGCCGCAGGCCACTGTCATTCCCTTCCCCTCAGGCTGAAGCACATCCCGCCAGTTCCACTTCAATTAGCAGCGCTACCGAACATGGGGAAGTGAGCCGCCCTTTGCGCTGAAGCATATACCTCCACGACTCATGACAGTTCGACGAGCAGGTTGCCGGACATGGGGAAGACAATGGAGATCCATCGCGGCCGGCCATAGACTAGTCAAGTGCATCCGTGTCGTGGGAATGGATATCAGCCGGCGCCGGCCGTAGACTAGTTTTACCTTAGTTAGGTATAGTTTTTAGTTAAAAATTGTCGAAAATGTAGTGAATTTGAAATCAGCCGTGCTTGCATGACTTTTGTCTGTTAATTCAAACAGTGGTTGAAATGTATGCATGCAACATTGGATGGTGGCCGGACAAAGGCCGAAGCAAATTTACGGCTCAGCGTTGAAGATACCCTAAGTATTGCATATCTAAGTGTCTCAATCAAACATAAAAAGGGGGGAAATAAGAAAATATCCGCACAAATCTTCACGTAAATTTAAGGGCATAACATCTAGATGTGCTTAAATAGTAAAACTGTCCCATGCATATACTACTCTCAGCTAGTGAGTGCGTTACCACAAGCACTAATTAGAGCTGGAGCCTTTTGGATGATGGATGTTGATTCTATATATTTTCCCGGTCAATGTCTGATCTATCTAGTCTAGCCCCCCTGATCTGATCTTTGTAGAGCATCTTCAACGTTGCCTCTTAAACCTCCTGTAATTGTTTGGATCGCGTTGTCAGCATCACAGAAGCCATCCAACACGGTTATGTATCGGTCCGCGGCACGGTTCGGATGCGTTTTCTTTCGCAAAGCAGAGACAAACATGAAAAGATTTGCAGGAGTCTAGACCGATACCACATCTGCTGAGCGCCCCGAGCCATCAAAAATCCGTCACCCTACATGTTGTAGGAACTGATACCACCATGAAGACCTAGAAGAAAAGGCAACTTGGTTTACATATTAAAAGAAATAACAACAAAGCACATTATTCTCTGTAAATAGCATGTGTCTAACGAAGCGATGGCATTTTTAAGCGGTTGAAATTTCTAGTGGCAAAACTGAGTAGTGGGACACAACCGGTGGCATAAATGATAAAATCCCAACAAAAAAAATGGGACTTCTTTACCAATGGTTTGAATCAAGAAATGCTATATTCTAATCAAAATTCACATACTTGAAATGTAACATGGGGGAAAGAAATAAACTTTATCTCCTAAAACCTTGAGCTAATATTTCTTTAACACAGTTTCTAGAACTCGGTATAGTAGATACAGTGAATGCTTCACGGAGCATTATTTTCAATACCACGCAGATTTTTCTCTCAAACTGAGACCGATAAAAGTAATTGCTATATAACCATGTCAAGGAGAACTTGTTTGTTATTACTGTATATAATAGCATCAAGAAAATGTTGGTGATGCAGATAACAGCGGCATGGAAAACAAAATACGGATAACGTGTTATCAAACTGCAAACTGCCTATATTAGCAAAACACCAATCACTTCCAGGTACCAAATTTTGAAAGTAATGCTGGGTGGTGATATAGACTGCTGATATACTTACAATCACCTGGGTTGTTGTCCTTATCAAAGGAGCTAAAATTTAGTAATAAATCAATTCCAAGTCCATGCCGAAAACTCTGTACTGTTACATGGGGCCAGATACTTGATAATTTGCATCAGCACAACTCCCATTTGCCTCTCCCCTTAATTCTGAAACTCAAATTAGAATTCAGGGATGCAAGAATTACAGTGCTAAATTAAGAAGAATTCAGCAGTGCAAGCATATTACTTCCATCACGAGCAAGTGATGATCGACAAAATCCACCACGTGAGCACATTGTTGAAATATGAGATGGGCCTAGAGCCCATATGGCAATTTCAGGTTTGACCTGTAAGGGCCCATGTAGGTGGCATGAGAAAGTGGTGGGAAGTTTAGTCCCACCCCGAAAGTGGAAGGAGAGTTGGAGTGGTTTATAAGGGATTCTCTCCCTCATGCTATTGGAGCTTGAGAAGAGATGAGGCGCTCGCGTACTCCTCCTCCTTCGCTCGCCGCGCCGCGGGATTGAGCCGAGCCGAGCTCACTCCTATGCGCTTTTTTTTGCCGGTCAGGAACGGAGAGTCTTTGACAGGTAGGGCCATGATCTGAGACGTCGGATTGTGGGCTACCGACTTGGACGTGGGTTCAGCCCACATCTCTCCTTGCGCGGTCGCACATATATATGTGGGGCGCTACCAACCCTAGCCGCTGCCTAACAGAACGCATCTGCCTCCACGCCCGTCGTCGTTCCTCTGCTGCTGCTGTCGCCGGTGACTCCATCCCATCCGCCGCGTACACGGTAGACGGGAGAGCAGGTCTCCGAAACCCCGCCTCTCTGGATCTTGTACGGAAGAGGGGCGAATAGGTTTTTGGGAAGCGACTACGCGACTGCTCGCCTTCGTCTACTTCCTCTACATCCGCGTCGCCCTCGTCATCACCATGTCCACCGACGCCGAACGTGCCGCCGTCGAGAAGATCGAAGCCGACAAGAAGGCAGCCGAGGACGCTGCTGCCGTCACCGACGCCGCGGCCTCTGCATGGCCTACTGGAGGGCATAACTCGTTTATCCCGCTCCTACCGCATGGCCTACTGGAGGGTATAACTCGTTTATCCCGCTCCTACTGTTTTCTATTTTAGGCATGCTATCGTTATACGTAGATCTGTCTACAATTAGCGTAGTATGTGCTTGCATGATTGAATATCAGTAAGCGATTACTTGTGTCAATGCCATGCTAGTAGTTACTTCTTGGATTAAATTAATCGGAAAATTGCCTATTTGCTCAGCAATCCAAAAACCTATTATGTGTAGGAATTTTTCGACAAGTGGCTTTGCCGCTGCACTTAAATCAGATAAGTTTACCGGTACATACTTTAAGCGTTGGCAGACTAAGACCACTTTATGGCTCACGGCTATGAACGGATTCTGGGTCGCCGGTGTGCCCACGGGAACGATTGCTCCTGAACAGGAGAAGGCGTTCAGGGAGGCCATCGTCGTATTTCTCGGAGCACCTCGTTAGTGGGTCCCTTCTATGTAGAGAAGGGTTTAAGTTGGTTTTCGGGTCTAATAAATTAGTTGTTACGAAATATGGACTCTTTGTTGGAAAAGATTATGAGAGCGGAGGAATGTTTCGCCTTTCCCTCGCAGATTTTTGTAATAAAGTCGTGAACCATATTCATTCATTAATGAATCAGAAGTTTGGCATTCACGTCTTTGTCACATTAGTTTCGGTGTTATGACGCGGCTAGCTAAGTTGGATTTAATCCCGAGTTTCCCTTTACCCAAAGGTTCTAAGTGCCTTTCATGTGTGCAAGCTAAGCAACCTCGCAAGCCTCACAAGGCCGCGGAGGAGAGACAATTGGCATCATTAAAACTCATACATTCTGATCTTTGTGAGATGAATGGTGTGTTGACTAAAGGTGGAAAGAAATACTTCATGACATTGATAGATGATTCCACTAGATATTGCTATGTGTATCTGTTAAATACTAAAGATGAGGCTCTACACTACTTTAAAATCTATAAGGTAGAAGTCGAGAAACAACTTGAAAAACAAATTAAACGAGTCCGGTCAGATCGTGGTGGAGAGTACTTCTCGAGTGAGTTTGACTCCTTTTGTGCGGAACACGGCATTATTCATGAGAGGATGCCTCCCTATTCACCCCAGTCAAACGGGGTTGCCGAGCGGAAAAACCGTACTCTAACTGATTTGGTTAACGTCGTGTTAGATACGTCGGGTTTATCCAAGGCATGGTGGGGGGAGGCTATATTGACGGCATGTCATGTCCTGAATAAAATTCCGACAAAGGACAATGAGATCACTCCCTATGAGAAATGGGTGAAGAGAAGGACAACACTCTCGTACTTGCTGATACGTCCAATACGTATCTATAATTTCTGCTTGCTCCATGCCACTTTTGGTGATATTGCTATGATATTCATACACTTCCATACACTTTTGATCATATTTGGATTAACTTACTAATCCAGTGCACCCCAGTGCCAGTTTCCGTTTTCGGCAGTTTTTGTATTTCAGGTTTTCACGTTACGAGAACTGCCCAGAAAAATCCAGAAAAATTATATAAAAAATCAGCGTTTCGGAAACAACCTTGCGTCCGAAGGGCAGCCTGGGGGGGGGGGGGCCACCAGGGCTCCAGGCGCCCTGGCGGCGCCCCCCCTGGGCCGCGCCGGGGGGGCGCCTGGCCCCCCGAAGCTCCCCCAATGCCCTCCTTTGGCATATATTTAAAGGGTCCTCCGAAACCCTCAGAACAGGAACTCTTTTCGTGATCCCATCTCTGTTCCGCCGCCGCCGCCGCTTCCAAGATCGGGAGCACCAGGAGAACTCTTCCCGGCACCCTGCCGGAGGGGAGGATCACCACCGGGAGCTTCTCCACCACCATGGACGCCTCCCGGATGACTCGTGAGTAGTCTCCCTTGGACCATGAGTCCATGACCAGTAGCTATGTGATGTTCTCCTCCCGTTCGTGTGCTTCACTAATTAGTCCTCGTGAGTTGCCCTACATGATCGAGGCACCTATGTAATCCTTATGCTGTTGCTATGTTGAGTTTGCTGGGATCCGATGGATTATGAGATTATGTTCAGATTGATCTTGAGTAATATATTTGATTCACCTCTTTTATATTTTTGTTCATAAGTAATTTTTGCATGTTCTCCGTTGTTATTTGCTGCTTTGGCCGAGTAGTAGGTAGTGACTCCAAGAGGGAACGTTATGCTCGATTGTGGGTTCATGCCCCTCGATGACTAGCTTGAGTGACAGAAACATGAGTCTAGGGGATGTGTTGTTGCCACAAGGGGGAAAACAACGGTGCTTGTGCCCGCGGGTGCAAGGATTGTTTACTTTACGCAAAGTTCTTTTATTGCAGTTGTCTGTTGCATTGAGTTTACACTATGGGTGGGACTCGCAACTTAATACCAGCGAGATGTTCTGGATAGATATCTCAAGGTGGATGATTAGTAGTAGATATTGATGGATTTCGGTCTACTTACTTTGGCGTATCGCCCATGGTTTGAACCTCAACCTTTCTTGCAATGTAGTCAGCATTGGTTTGCGTTCGTGGTCCTGTCAATTGCCCAGCTGTAATTTGTTTACCTCACATAGCTGTTTTATCATCTTTTGGGAGAGAGACATCACTAGTGAACATCATGAGACTCCGGTCCATATTACCATCATTGATCACATCCGCTATTTACTTCTCGTTATTATTTACTATTGCAAAACACTATCTATCACTACTATCATTGCTTTTAATCCTTTGTGAACTACAAGGCCGGAGGGATTGACAACCTCTCTGTACTCGTTGGGAGAAAAGTTATTTGTATCTGTGTGCAGGTCCACGTTGATTGCTACTAATCTGGCGCCGTAGCAGTTGACACCTACTTGTTGAACCTAGGAGTCTCTGGGGATTCGATCCTTGGCATCTTTGCTAAGTGAAAACACTTCTACAATACTGCATCTTACACCTTCCACTTGGGGTAACCAACGAGGGGTTCGAGGCCCATCAAGGAGTATTTTCTGGCGCCGTTGCCGGGGACTCCACTCTTCAGGATAGGGGAGTTGCATGCTATCTTTTACCTTTGATTTTTAGTCTTGTTAGTTTACATTTCATTTTTGCTTTAGTACCTTTTTATCGAAAATCACAAAAATAGTTATCTTGCTTGCTTGCTACTATGGGTTCCACCGAGAACACCAAGTTGTGTGACTTCACTAGTCACAACAACGATGACTTTATCAGCACACCTATAACTACACCTGCCACTTCAGCACCTTCATATGAAATTAAACCTGCTTTACTAAACTTAGTTATGAAAGAACAATTCTCCGGTGCTGGAGATGATGCTGCTTTACACTTGAACAACTTTGTTGAACTTTGTGATATGCAAAAGTACCAAGAAATAGATTGTAATATTGTTAAGCTTAAGCTTTTTCCTTTCTCCTTGAGAGGAGCTAAAATTTGGTTTCAGTCTTTGCCTAGAAATAGCATAGATTCATGGGACAAGTGCAAAGGTGCTTTTATTGGAAAATACTATCCACCTGCTAAAATTATCCAACTTAGAAGTAACATAATGAATTTTAAACAATTGGATAATGAACACGTTGCCCAAGCTTGGGAACGTATGAAATCTCTTATCAAGAACTGCCCTACTCATGGTTTGACTACTTGGATGGTTATCCAAACTTTTTATGCAGGCTTGAACTTTACCTCGCGGAACTTGTTAGATTCGGCCGCGGGAGGAACTTTTATGTCAACTACACTTGGTGCTGCCACGAAACTTCTCGATGAGATGATGACCAACTATTCCCAATGGCACACCGAACGCGCTCCAACAGGTAGGAAGGTAAACTCTGTCGAGGAGATTTCCTCCTTAAATGAAAAAGTTGACTTGATTATGTCTCTACTTTCGAAGCAATCTACTGTTGATCCTCGTGATGTTCCTTTAAATTCTTTGATTGCTCAAGAACAAGTAGATGTGAACTTTATCTCTAGAAACAATTTTAACAACAATGCTTATAGGAGTAATTTTGGTAACAATCCTAGACCGTTCCCCTCTAATTCTTATGGGAACAACAATGCTTATCCTAGTACCAAGAACTCCACTACTGAACTAGAGACTATGCTTAGAGATTTCATCACTACCCAAAAAGCCTTTAATAAGAATGTAGAAGAGAAACTACATAAACTAGATGATCTTTCTTTTAAGGTAGACCATTTAGCCAATGAGGTAAAATTGCTAAAAATTGAAACTTCTCCTCTTAAGGAGAGGGAAGTCATCCCTATTAATGCTACTCAAGTGCAAATTAATGAAAATATTAGGATGATGGCTAAACTTAAAGAAAGATGGGCTAGAGAAAGGGAGGAAGAAGAGAGAATTAAGAGCCTTCCTACCCACCACACTGTTGCTACTATCCAAGTTGTTGAGGATGTTCACACTCTTAGCACCCAATGTACTCCTGGTCCCATTGGACCTATTAATGGTGATGCTATGACTATAGAAACTACCAAACAAGTGAACCTTAAGGACACCACTACCACTTTACTTGATGCTCGTGACCTTGATTTTGATAATTGCACTCTTACCGAAGTTATTGATTTCCTTCACAAGATGTCTAGAGATCCCCGCACTAGCACGCTTAACTTTGCCTTCACAGAGCATATCACTAATGCTCTCATCAAAGCTAGGGAGGAGAAACTTAGAGTAGAAGCCTCCATACCTAGAAAGCTAGAAGATGGGTGGGATCCTATGATAAAAATTAAATTGAATGACTTCTCTTGTTATGCATTATGTGATGTTGGTGCTAGTACCTCTGTTATGCCCAAAAGAATATATGATATGCTTAAATTGAAACCTTTTGATTCTTGCTCTTTTGGTGTTCGTCTCGTTGATTCTTCCATAAAGAAACCTTTGGGGAGGATCGACGATGTTCTTATTGTTGTCAATGATAATTATGTGCCGGTTGATTTCACTATTATGGATATTGAATGTGATCCTTCTTGTCCAATTATTTTGGGACGTCCCTTTTTACGCACCGTTGGTGCTATCATTGACATGAAAGAGGGGAATATAAAATGTCAGTTTCCTCTCAAGAAAGGGATGGAACACTTCCCTCGTAAGAAGGTCAAGTTACCTTTTGAGTCCGTTGTACGGGTTAGTTATTCTTTTACTCTTGATAAAACTTGATCTATGCATTATGCCTAGCTTAAAGGCATAAAAGAAAGCGCTTTTGGGAGGCAGCCCAATGAATAAATTTTTTGCTTTTGTTGTGTCTTGATGTTGTTTACTGCTGTAGCATCATCATTGTATCTTTGCTTTTCATATTTGTGCCAAGTATAGCCTCTGATTGCTAGAAAGTTCAAAAGTTGTGAGGTGCTGTCCAGGAAACAGATTCTGTCCTTGGATAGAAAAATTCGTATAAAATCACCAGATCATCTTTTTGGTCTGAATTTTGTCGACAGCGTTCTATATATAATTTTCTTTCGTGCGTCTGTTCTGAGTTTTTTGATTTGAGTTGCAGAAGTATCCCGAACAGATCAAATACTACCTGCTGTTCTGTTTTTCACAGATTCTGTCCTGTTTTGCCTTTCCTTCACTTTGCAAATCAAGAACTTGCTTTTTCTTTGCAAAAACCTTTTGGCAATCTTGAGAAACAGTAGAACTTCAAGAATATCTTTATTTCCAGCAAGGTATAATTATTTTATTAAGGGTACTAACCTCGCTAATCAGATTATGATGAGTTATGTATGAAGGGAGTTTTCAAGTGTGCGAGGGAAGATGATAAAAAGATTCAGGAGTGTCAAGCGCTCAAGCTTGGGGATGCCCCCGTGCACCCCCATGAAATATTCAAGGAGACTCAAGCGTCTAAGCTTGGGGATGCCCCCGTGCATCCCCTTCTCCATCAACATTATCAGTCCGTCTTTCGTTCCACTATATTTTTATCACTTCATGTGTTATGTGCTATGCTTGGAGCGTCTTGCTTTTAGTTTTCTTTTTAGTTTTTCATAACGAGTCGGAACCCAGCATTCCTTTATGTGGGAGAGAAACATGCTCCACCTTTACCTAGAACATAACATAGAATTTTCATGTCTATCTATGCTGTGTGTGTTCTTTGTCTTTTAATAGCTACTATCATGCTCTGCTCTTAGTATTCATGCTTATCTTTTCAAAGAGCTTTTGTTTAGTTGGTTGCTTGAACTCTCTTTAATTACCATGCTCACCTTATTAAGAGAGTTTGCTTCCGTTGCATTGGTTAATGTGTCTATGATAAAGATGCTACTTGCATAATGGTGCTTAGTAGTTCAGGTTTTCTTATGGTTAATCTACAATAGCTGGGGGATTCCCAATGTGTTATTGGAGTACCAACTTGATTTGTTTTCCTATGATGTGGTATGGTTTAGTAATATCTTCCTTCGAGAATTTATTTTGATTGACTTGGCGTATGCTCACGCATATTTAAGACTGTAAAGAAAGTTTGTCAAGCCTTAATGATCTTTTATTTCTGAGTAGCGATATAACTACCATGCCTGATTCAATATTGCTTTGTCGCTCTGCATGATTATGACCGTCATTGCTCTCTTAGTTGGTCGCTCCCAGTCTTTTGCTAACCCCCACCTGTACTAAGTAGACTAACCTTGCAATATATAGCTCATGGGAAAGTAGCTTAAAAAATATTGTGGTAAAGAATATGTTGCTTATGTATCTTATTTCTTATAAGTTGCTTGCTGAGCGGTAACCATGTTTCTGGGGACGCCATCAACTGTCACACTTTTGTTGAATATCATGTGAGTTGCTATGCATGTTCGTCTTGTCTGAAGTAAGGGTGATTTGCCGTGGGTTGTATGAATATGCATATTGTTAGAGAAGAACATTGGGCCGCCAACCAAAGCCATGTATCATGGTGGAAGTTTTAGCTTGGACCTTAATCCTCAATCTCTTATGAGAATATGCTTACGCATTGAAGAGGAGTCCATCATCTATTTTCTATGTTGTCCCGGTATGGATGTCCTCAAGTTGAGATCTATCAAAAACGAGAAATAAAATGCGATTTATCTCCTTGGACCTTTGTACAGGTGGCATAGAGGTACCCCTTTGTGACACTTGGTTGAAACATATGTAATGCAATGATAACCCATGGAAGTCCGAGCTAATTAGGACAAGGTGCGAGCACTATTGGTATTCGATGCATGAGGCTTGCAACTTATAGGATGTCTTATGCACGACACATATGAAGTACTACTACCATTGACACAATTGCTTCCATGTTTTCAAAATAAAAAGCCCTAGCACTTAACCTTTCTTTTACTTTTATGTTGAAGCACCAACTACTGAGAGCATGATTGTCATTCTGAGTGTAATGTGCATTGTCCCAAAGTAGCATTGTCTTTTGCATGATTGTGATATCGTTTGTTCTGAAATGATTGTATCTAGTCATCACTTAAACCTTGAAGGTGCCCCTGCATTTATGTTTTGCATCACTAAAGGGGGCAAGCTAGATATCACTTTATCATATTTGCACATCATGTTCATTGCAAATCTTTTTGATGTTTCAGTTTCATGTTGTAAAACTTTCAGTCATTTGTGATTTTCTCATGAGGCAACTTAATTACTATAGAATCATTGTCTCAGTAAGCTTTTGTCATATGACTATGAAAAAGTCCTATATGGTTAATAGCATGTCACCACAGAAATTATTCTTGTTATCATTTACCTACTCGAGGACGAGCAGGAATTAAGCTTGGGGATGTTGATACGTCCAAGACGTATCTATAATTTCTGCTTGCTCCATGCCACTTTTGGGTGATATTGCTATGATATTCATACACTTCCATACACTTTTGATCATATTTGGACTAACTTACTAATCCAGTGCACCCCAGTGCCAGTTTCAGTTTTCGGTTGTTTTTGTATTTCAGGTTTTCACGTTACGAGAACTGCCCAGAAAAATCCAGAAAAATTATATAAAAAGTCAGCGTTTCGGCAACAACCTTGCGTCCGAAGGGCAGCCTGGGGGGGCCACCAGGGCTCCAGGCGCCCTGGCGGCGCCCCCCCCCCTAGGCCGCGCCGGGGGGCGCCTGGGCCCCCCGAAGCTCCCCTGATGCCCTCCTTTGGCATATATTTAAAGGGTCCTCCGAAACCCTCAGACCAGGAACTCTTTCCGCGATCCCATCTTTGTTCCGCCGCCGCCGCCGCTTCCAAGATCGGGAGCACCAGGAGAACTCTTCCCGGCACCCTGCCGGAGGGGAGGATCACCACCGGGAGCTTCTCCACCACCATGGACGCCTCCCGGATGACTCGTGAGTAGTCTCCCTTGGACCATGAGTCCATGACCAGTAGCTATGTGATGTTCTCCTCCCGTTCTTGTGCTTCACTAATTAGTCCTCGTGAGCTGCCCTACATGATCGAGGCACCTATGTAATCCTTATGCTGTTGCTATGTTGAGTTTGCTGGGATCCGATGGATTATGAGATTATGTTCAGATTGATCTTGAGTAATATATTTGATTCACATCTTTTATGTTTTTGTTCATAAGTAATTCTTGCATGTTCTCCGTTGTTATTTGCTGCTTTGGCCGAGTAGTAGGTAGTGACTCCAAGAGGGAACGTTATGCTCGATTGTGGGTTCATGCCCCTCGATGACTAGCTTGAGTGACAGAAACATGAGTCTAGGGGATGTGCTGTTGCCACAAGGGGGAAAACAACGGTGCTTGTGCCCGCGGGTGCAAGGATTGTTTACTTTACGCAAAGTTCTTTTATGAAGTTGTCTGTTGCATTGAGTTTACACTATGGGTGGGACTCGCAACTTAATACCAGCGAGATGTTCTGGATAGATATCTCAAGGTGGATGATTAGTAGTAGATATTGATGGATTTCGGTCTACTTACTTTGGCGTACCGCCCATGCTTTGAACCTCAACCTTTCTTGCAATGTAGTCAGCATTGGTTTGCGTTCGTGGTCCTGTCAATTGCCCAGCTGTAATCTGTTTACCTCACATAGCTGTTTTATCTTCTTTTGGGAGAGAGACATCACTAGTGAACATCATGAGACTCCGGTCCATATTACCATCATTGATCACATCTGCTATTTACTTTTCGTTATTATTTACTATTGCAAAACACTATCTATCACTACTATCATTGCTTTTAATCCTTTGTGAACTACAAGGCCGGAGGGATTGACAACCTCTCTGTACTCGTTGGGAGCAAAGTTATTTGTATCTGTGTGCAGGTCCACGTTGATTGCTACTAATCTGGCGCCGTAGCAGTTGACACCTACTTGTTGAACCTAGGAGTCTCTGGGGATTCGATCCTTGGCATCTTTGCTAAGAGAAAACACTTCTACAATACTGCATCTTACACCTTCCACTTGGGGTAACCAACGAGGGGTTCGAGGCCCATCACTTGCGTACTTGGGGCCGTTTGGCGAAAGTCAATGTGCCGATCCCCAAAAAGCGCAAGCTTGGACCGAAGACCGTGGACTGCGTTAATTTGGGCTACGCTAAGAATAACGTTGGCTATAGATTTCTAGTAGTGAAATCTGAGGTACCCTACCAAAAGGATGGTACAATTATGGAGTCTAAGGATGCTACATTCTTCGAGGATATATTTCCTATGAGAGATATGCAAAGCACTTCTAGACAGGAATCTGAGGAGACTCCTGAGCCTGTCATTCCTATGGAATACTATGAACGAACACATGATGAAAATCCTGAGGAGGATGACAAGGAAACCCTTGGTAGGGGAAAGAGACAAAGAACTGTAAAGACCTTTAGTGATGATTTCTTCGTGTACCTCATGGATGATACTCCCACTTCTATTTCAGAAGCGTATGCCTCTCCAGAATCTGACTACTGGAAGGAAGCGGTCCGTAGCGAGATGGATTCCATCATGGCTAACGGGACATGGGAGATTACTGAGCGTCCCTATGGTTGCAAACCATTGGGATGTAAGTGGGTGTTCAAAAATAAGCTTAGGCCCGATGGTACAATTGAAAAGTACAAGGCTAGGCTTGTGGCCAAGGGCTATGACAAGAAGAGGAAGATTTCTTTGATACTTATTCACCTGTGGCCAGACTGACCACCATTCGAGTATTACTCTCATTGGCGGCCTCGCATGGTCTTCTCGTCCACCAGATGGATGTTAAGACAACTTTCCTGAATGGAGAGCTAAACGAGGAAATCTACATGCAACAGCCAGATGGCTTTGTGATAGATGGTCAGGAAGGAAAAGTGTGTAGGTTGATAAAATCTTTATATGGCCTGAAACAAGCACCTAAGCAATGGCATGATAAGTTTAATACAACACTGACATCTGTTGGCTTCGTTGTTAATGAAGCTGACAAATGTGTATACTATTGCCATGGTGGGGGCGAAGGAGTTATACTGTGCTTATATGTTGATGACATACTGATATTCGGAACCAACCTCAAAGTCATTGAGGAGGTCAAGTGATGGCTTCTCGCCCCTCGTTGGTTACCCCAAGTGGAAGGTTTGAGATGCAGTGTAGCGGAAGTTTTCCCTTGGCAAAGATACCAAGGATCGATTTCCCCTGAGACTCCTAGTTTCAACAAGAAGGTGTCAACTGCTAACGGCGCCAGATATTAGCAATCAACGTGGACCTGCACACAGATACAAATAACTTTGCTCCCAACGAGTACAGAGAGGTTGTCAATCCCTCCGGCCTTGTCGTTTACAAAGGATCAAACGCAAGTGATAATAGTGATAGGTATTGTTGCAATAGTAAGTAAAAAGCGGAAAGTAAATAGCGGATGTGATCAGTGATGGTAATATGGACCGGAGTCCCATGATGTTCACTAGTGATGTCTCTCTCCCAAAAGACGATAAAACTGCTATGTGAGGTAAACGAATTACAGCTGGGCAATTGACAGGACCATGTGCGCAAACCAATGCTGACTAAGTTGCAAGAAAGGTAGAGGTTCAAAGCATGGGCGGTACGCCAAGGTAAGTAGACCGAAATCCATCTGCATCTACTACTAATCATCCACCTTGAGATATCTATCCAGAACATCTCGTTGGTATTAAGTTGCGAGTCCCACCCATAGTGTAAACTCAAAGCAACAGACAACTGCATTAAAAGAACTTTGCGTAAAGTAAACAATCCTTGCACCCTCGGGCACAAGCACCGTTGTTTTCCCCCTTGTGGCAACAACACATCCCCTAGACTCATGTTTCTGTCACTCAAGCTAGTCATCGAGGAGCATGAACCCACAATCAAGCATAACGTTCCCTCTTGGAGTCACTACCTACTACTTGGCCAAAGCAATAAATAACAACGGAGAACATGCAAGAATTACTTACGAACATAAATATAAAAGAGGTGAATCAAATATATTACTCAAGCACAATCTGAACATAATCTCACAATCCATCGGATCCCAGCAAACTCATCATAGCAACAGCATAAGGATTACATATGTGCCTCGATCATGTAGGGCAGCTCACGAGGACTAATTAGTGAAGCACAAGAACGGGAGGAGAACATCACATAGCTACTGGTCATGGACCCATGGTCCAAGGGAGACTACTCACAACTCATCCGGGAGGCGTCCATGGTGGTGGAGAAGCTCCCGGTGGTGATCCTCCCCTCGGGCAGGGTGCCGGGAAGAGTTCTCCTGGTGCTCCCGATCTTGGAAGCGGCGGCGGCGGCGGAACAGAGATGAGATCGCGAAAAATGGTTCCCGTCTTGAGGGTTACGGGACACGATATAAATATATGCCAAAGGGGGGCATCAGACGAGGCTCGGGGGGCCTCAGCGCCCCCCCGGCGCGGCCAGGGGGGCCGCGCCACCAGGGCGCCTGGAGCCCTGGTGGCCCCCCTCCGGCTGTACTTCGGGTGCCTGGTAGCTTCTGGAACGCTGATTTTTTATATAATTTTTCCGGGATTTTTCTGGCAGTTCTCGTAATGGGAAAACCTGAAATACAAAAACAGCCGAAAACAGAAACTGGCACTGGGGTGCACTGAGTTAATAGGTTAGTCCAAATATGATCAAAAGTGTATGGAAGTGTATAAATATCATAGCAATATCACCCAAAAGAGGCATGGAGCAAGCAGAAATTATAGATACGTTTTGGACGTATCAACATCCCCAAGCTTAATTCCTCCTCGTCCTCGAGTAGGTAAATGATAACAAGAATAATTTCTGTGGTGACATGCTATTAACCATATAAGGATTTTTCATAGTCATATGACAAAAGCTTACTGAGGCAATGAATCTGTAGTAATTAAGTTGCCTCATGAGAAAATCACAAAGAACTGAAAGTTTTACAATATGATACTGAAACATCAAATAGATTTGCAATGAGCATGGTGTGCAAATATGATAAAGTGATATCTCGCTTGCCCCCTTTAGTGAAGCAAAACATAAATGCAGGGGCACCTCCAAGGTTTAAGTGATGACTAGATACAATTATTTCAAAATAAACGATATCACAATCATGCAAAAGACAATGCTACTTTGGGACAATGCACATTACACTCAGAATGACAATCATGCTTTCAGTAGTTGGTGCTTTTAAAAGAAGGTGGAGACTCTCGAACCGTGGCTTTTGTTGGCAAGGTTGAAAACCCGTAGTCGGAAACAAAGACAAAACATGTACCAGAGCTCTTGGTTTTAAAAACAGAGGTAATAATTATTTTTTTAGATTATGCATGTTCCGTCAACGAATGCTAGCAGACAACTCAATCACTTCTTGAGATGGACAAGTTTCGAGGAACGGCTCCCGAATGAGGACGATCACATCCTCTTAATCTCCTTTGTTTATCACTGCCAAAGTTTTCTGATTTCTCATGAACAAAGCGTGAAGGAGGGTTTGTTTGTTATATTATTTTTGAGCCGGGCGCACTCAATGCCAGTTCCTTCTCGTATTATGGGTTGGCACATTATACATGCAATCCCGGGGTGAAGCTCGTCCAACTTAAAAAGATCATGAGTTAACTACTACTTCGTCATGAACTTAAAACAGAGGCACAAAATAGGAATGCTTTTCTTTGAATAATTTCGAGATGGTACATGCAAGTCTCCGTTAGGAATGCCAGGTAAATACCATGTAGGAAGGTATGGTGGACTCATATGGCATAACTGGTTTAAAGGAATTTGGATGCACAAGCAGTCAGTCCGCTTAGTACAGGTGGAGGTTAGCAAAAGACTGGGAGCGACCAACTGAAAGAGCAATGACGGTCATAATCATGCAGAGCGACAAAGCAACATTGAATCATGCATGGGAGTTATATCGCTACTCAGAAACAAAAGATCATCAAGGCTTGACAGACTTTCTTTACAGTCTTAAATATGCGTGAGCATACGCCAAGTCAATCAAAGTAAATTCTCGAAGGAAGATATTACTAAACCATACCACATCATAGGAAAACAAATCATGTTGGTACTCCAATAACACATCGGGAACCCCCCAGCTATTTGAGACTAACCATAAGAAAACATGAACTACTAAGCGCCATTATGCACGTAGCATCTTTATCATAGACATATCAACCAATGCAACGGAAGCAAACTCTCTTAATAAGATAAGCATGATAACTGAAGAGAGTTCAAGCAACCAACTAAACAAAAGCTCTTTAAAAAGATAAGCATGAAAACTAAGAGCTAAGCATGATAATAGCAATTGAAAAACAAAGAACACACACAGCAAAGATAAACATGAAAATTCTATGTTGTGTTCTAGGTAGAAGTGGAGCGTGTTTCTCTCCCACATAAAGAAAGCTGAGTTCCGACTCATTATGAAAAGCTAAGGAAAACTAAAAAGGAAACTAAAAGCAAGACGCTCCAAGCATAGCACATAACACATGAAGTGATAAAAATATAGTGGAACGAAAGACGAACTGATAATGTTGATGGAGAAGGGGATGCACGGGGGCATCCCCAAGCTTAGACGCTTGAGTCTCCTTGAATATTTCTTGGGGGTGCATGGGGGCATCCCCAAGCTTGAGCGTTTGACACTCCTGAATCTTTTTATCATCTTCCCTCGCACACTTGAAAACTCCCTTCATACATAACTCATCATAATCTGATTAGCGAGGTTAGTACCCATAATAAAATAATTGTTCCTTGCTGGAAATAAGGATATTCTTGAAGGTCTACTGTTTCTCAAGATTGCCAAAAGGTTTTTGCAAAGAAAAAGCAAGCTCTAGGTTTGCAAAATGAAGAAAAGGCAAAACAGGACAGAATCTGTGAAAAACAGAACAGCAGGTAGTAAATGATTTTTTCGGGGCACTTCTGCAACTCTAATCAAAAAGCTCAAAACATACGCACGAAAGACAATTATATAGAGCACGCTGTCGAAACAATTCAGACCAAAAAGATGATCTGGTGATTTTATACGAATTTTTCTATCCAAGGACAGAATCTGTTTGCTGGACAGCACGTCACAACTTTTGAACTTTCTTGCAATCAGAGGCTACACTTGGCACAAAGTTGAAAAGAAAAGATACAATGATGATGCTACTGTAGTAACAACATCAAGACACAACAAAAGCAAAATAAAATTTTATTCATGTGGGCTGCCTCCCAAAAGCGCTTTCTTTTATGCCTTTAAGCTAGGCATAATGCAAAGAGATCAAGTCTTATCAAGAGTAAAAGAATAGCTAGCCCGTATAACCGACTCAAAAGGTAACTTAATCTTCTTTCGAGGGAAGTGTTCCATCCCTTTCTTGAGAGGAAACTGGAATTTTATATTCCCCTCTTTCATGTCAATGATAGCACCAACGGTGCGTAGAAAAGGACGTCCCAAAATAATTGGACAAGAAGGTTCACATTCAATATTCATAATAGTAAAATCAACGGGAACATAATTGTCATTGACAATGATAAGAACATCGTCGATCCTCCCCAAAGGTTTCTTTATGGAAGAATCAACAAGACGAACACCAAAAGAACAAGAATCAAAAGGTTTCAATTTAAGCATATCATATATTCTTTTGGGCATAACAGAGGTACTAGCACCAACATCACATAAAGCATAACAAGAGAAGTTATTCAACTTAATTTTAATCATAGGATCCCAACCATCTTCTAGCTTTCTAGGTATGGAGGCTTCTACTCTAAGTTTCTCCTCCCTAGCTTTGATAAGAGCATTAGTGATATGCTCTGTGAAGGCAAGGTTAATCGTGCTAGTGCGGGGATCTCTAGACATCTTGAGAAGGAAATCAATAACTTCGGTAAGAGTGCAATTATCAAAATCAAGGTCACTACTATCAAGTAAGGTGGTAGTGGTGTCCTTTAGGTTCACTTGTTTGGTAGTTTCTATAGTCATAGCATCACCATTAATAGGTCCAATGGGACCAGGAGTGCATTGGGTGCTAAGAGTTTGGATATCCTCAACAACTTGGATAGTAGCAACAGTGTGGTGGGTAGGAAGGCTCTTAATTCTATCCTCTTCCTCCCTTTCTCTAGCCCATCTCTCTTTAAGTTTAGCCATCATCCTAATGTTTTCATTAATTTGCACTTGAATAGCATTCATAGGAGTGAACTTCCTCTCCTTAAGAGGAGAAGTTCTAATTTTAAGCAATTCTACCTCATTGGCTAAATTGTCTACCTTCGAAGAGAGATCACCTAGTTTGTTTAGTTTTTCTTCTACACTATTATTAAAAGCTTTTAGGGTAGTGATGAAATCTTTAAGCATAATCTCTAGTTCAGTAGTGGAGTTCTTGGTGCTAGGATAAGCATTGTTGTTCCCATAAGAATTAGAGGGGAACGGTCTAGGATTGCTACCAAAATTACTCCTATAAGCATTGTTATTAAAATTGTTTCTAGAGATAAAGTTCACATCTACTTGTTCTTGAGCAATCAAAGAATTTAAAGGAACATCACGAGGATCAACACAAGATTGCTTCGAAAGTAGAGACATGATCAAGTCAACTTTCTCATTTAGGGAGGAAATCTCCTCGACAGAGTTTACCTTCCTACCTGTTGGAGCGCGTTCGGTGTGCCATTGGGAATAGTTGGTCATCATCTCATCGAGAAGCTTTGTGGCAGCACCAAGTGTAGTTGACATAAAGGTTCCTCCCGCGGCCGAATCTAACAAGTTCCGCGAGGTAAAGTTCAAGCCTGCATAAAAAGTTCGGATAACCATCCAAGTAGTCAAACCATGAGTAGGGCAGTTCTTGATAAGAGATTTCATACGTTCCCAAGCTTGGGCAACGTGTTCATTATCCAATTGTTTAAAATTCATTATGTTACTTCTTACTTGGATAATTTTAACAGGTGGATAGTATTTTCCAATAAAAGCATCTTTGCACTTGTCCCATGAATCTATGCTATTTCTAGGCAAAGACTGAAACCAAATTTTAGCTCCTCCTCTCAAGAAGAAAGGAAAAAGCTTAAGCTTAACAATATTACCATCTATTTCTTGGTACTTTTGCATATCACAAAGTTCAACAAAATTGTTTAAGTGTAAAGCAGCATCATCTCCAGCACCGGAGAATTGATCTTTCATAACTAGGTTCAGTAAAGCATGTTTAATTTCATACGAAGGTGCTGAAGTGGCAGGTGTAGTGATAGGTGTGCAGATAAAGTCATCGTTGTTGTGACTAGTGAAGTCACACAACTTGGTGTTCTCGGTGGAACCCATAGTAGCAAGCAAGCAAGATAACTATTTTTGTGATTTTCGATAAAAGATACTAAAGCAAAACTGAAAGGTAAACTAACAAGACTATAAAGCAAAGGTAAAAGATAGCGTGCAACTCCCCTATCCTGAAGAGTGGAGTCCCAGGCAACGGCGCCAGAAAACTTTGCTTGATGGCTTCTCGCCCCTCGTTGGTTACCCCAAGTGGAAGGTTTGAGATGCAGTGTAGCGGAAGTTTTCCCTTGGCAAAGATACCAAGGATCGATTTCCCCTGAGACTCCCAGTTTCAACAAGAAGGTGTCAACTGCTAACGGCGCCAGATATTAGCAATCAACGTGGACCTGCACACAGATACAAATAACTTTGCTCCCAACGAGTACAAAGAGGTTGTCAATCCCTCCGGCCTTGTCGTTTACAAAGGATCAAACGCAAGTGATAATAGTGATAGGTATTGCTGCAATAGTAAGTTAAAAGCGGAAAGTAAATAGCGGATGTGATCAGTGATGGTAATATGGACCGGAGTCCCATGATGTTCACTAGTGATGTCTCTCTCCCAAAAGACGATAAAATTGCTATGTGAGGTAAACGAATTACAGTTGGGCAATTGACAGGACCATGTGCGCAAACCAATGCTGACTAAGTTGCAAGAAAGGTAGAGGTTCAAAGCATGGGCGGTACGCCAAGGTAAGTAGACCGAAATCCATCTGCATCTACTACTAATCATCCACCTTGAGATATCTATCCAGAACATCTCGCTGGTATTAAGTTGCGAGTCCCACCCATAGTGTAAACTCAAAGCAACAGACAACTGCATTAAAAGAACTTTGCGTAAAGTAAACAATCCTTGCACCCTCAGGCACAAGCACCGTTGTTTTCCCCCTTGTGGCAACAGCACATCCCCTAGACTCATGTTTCTGTCACTCAAGCTAGTCATCGAGGGGCATGAACCCACAATCAAGCATAACGTTCCCTCTTGGAGTCACTACCTACTACTTGGCCAAAGCAATAAATAACAACGGAGAACATGAAAGAATTACTTACGAACATAAATATAAAAGAGGTGAATCAAATATATTACTCAAACACAATCTGAACATAATCTCACAATCCATCGGATCCCAGCAAACTCATCATAGCAACAGCATAAGGATTACATATGTGCCTTGATCATGTAGGGCAGCTCACGAGGACTAATTAGTGAAGCACAAGAACGGGAGGAGAACATCACATAGCTACTGGTCATGGACCCATGGTACAAGGGAGACTACTCACAACTCATCCGGGAGGCGTCCATGGTGGTGGAGAAGCTCCCGGTGGTGATCCTCCCCTCCGGCAGGGTGTCGGGAAGAGTTCTCGTGGTGCTCCCGATCTTGGAAGCGGCGGCGGCGGCGGAACAGAGATGAGATCACGAAAAAGGGTTCCCGTCTCGAGGGTTTCGGGACACGATATAAATATATGCCAAAGGGGGGCATCGGACGAGGCTCGGGGGGCCCAGGCGCCCCCCCGGCGCGGCCAGGGGGGCTGCGCCAACCAGGGCGCCTGGAGCCCTGGTGGCCCCCCTCCGGCTGTACTTCGGGTGCCTGGTAGCTTCTGGAACGCTGATTTTTTATATAATTTTTCCGGGATTTTTCTGGCAGTTCTCGTAATGGGAAAACCTGAAATACAAAAACAGCCGAAAACAGAAACTGGCACTGGGGTGCACTGAGTTAATAGGTTAGTCCAAATATGATCAAAAGTGTATGGAAGTGTATAAATATCATAGCAATATCACTCAAAACAGGCATGGAGCAAGCAGAAATTATAGATACGTTTTGGACGTATCATCAAGTCGTTTCTATCTCAGAACTTTGAGATGAAAGACCTTGGTGTGGCTGATGTTATCATGAACATCAAGCTACTGAGAGATAATGGGGTGGGATTACACTTTTGCAATCCCATTATGTTGAGAAGGTGTTGAGTCGTTTTGGATACTCGGACTGCACACCATCTCAAAAACCATATGATCCTAGCGTGTTGATTCGGAAATCCAAAGGCACGGCTATAGATCAATTGAGATACTCTCAAATCATTGGTTCACTGATGTACCTAGCTAGCGCTACGAGGCCTGACATCACTTTTGTTGTGAGCAAACTGAGTCGGTTTGTATCAAAATCGGGTGATGTACATTGGCATGCTGTTGACAGAGTTATGCGTTATCTGAAGGGTACTATGAACTATGGACTTCACTATACCGGATACCCGTCGGTACTTGAAGGGTATAGTGATGCGAATTGGATCTCTGATGCTGATGAGATGAAGCCACAACTGGGTATATGTTTACTCTTGGAGGTGGCGCTGTTTCCTGGAAGTCTTGCAAGCAAACGATCTTAACGAGATCGACAATGGAAGCATAATTAACATCATTAGACACATCTGGTTTCGAAGCGGGATGGATTCGATATCTTTTGATGGACTTGCCATTGGTTGATAAACCGGTTCCGGCTATCCTTATGAACTTTGACAATCAGACCGTCATCACCAAGGTGAAGAGTTCAAAGGACAACATGAAGTCCAACAAACACATAAGAATGAGATTAAAAGCTGTCAGAAAATTGAGAAACTCCGGAGTGATAGCGTTGGAATATGTCCATACGGCTAAGAATCTGGCAGATCCCTTTACAAAAGGGCTATCATGTGTTGTGATAGATAATGCATCGAGGGAGATGGGTATGAGACCCACATGAGTTGCCATGGTGGTAACCCAACCTATGTGATCGGAGATCCCGTGAAGTAGGACCTGGGAAAACAAGCCAGTGGTGAACTGAGGAGAGTAACTATACTAACCCACTCCGTTGGAGATGCAATACTCTCAATACTATATGGGAGGATGACTACTGTCAAATGTGTTCCAAGGCTTATATGTATATGCAAGATGCTATCCTACAGAGCGATCTTTGGAGGAACACACCTATATGAGCCCGACTGCTGGTCACAGTCTATGAGATTGGGGTGATCTCTAGTAAGCTCATGAACAGGCCAGGAGTGTGACTAATATGCTCCATCTAAGGGGTCAGCCTTCGGCAGCCTAGTATCAGTAAGACATGTGGTGAAGATTCTTTACGCCAAACTGACAATTCAAGGCATAGTCCATTGTTCAATTGTGAAGGAGTGTAGCTACTTGCTCTAGGTGAAGCTCAACCTTAACAGGTCTTCGCTGAAACACTAGTATATCGAAACAGTAATTGGAACAGAGGAGACAATGGGCCCTCAAGATCTGTTGGGGGATTGTTGAAATATGAGATGGGCCTAGAGCCCATATGGCAATTTCAGATTTGACCTCTAAGGTCCCATGTAGGTGGCATGAAAAAGTGGTGGGAAGTTTAGTCCCACCCCGAAAGTGGAAGGAGAGTTGGAGTGGTTTATAAGGGATTCTCTCCCTCATGCTATTGGAGCTTGAGAAGAGATGAGGCCCTCGCGCACTCCTCCTCCTCCGCTCGCCTCGTGACGCCGCGCCGCGCCGCGCCGTGGGATTGAGCCGAGCCGAGCTCACTCCTATGCGCTTGTTTTTGCCGGTCAGGAATGGAGAGTCTTTGACAGGTAGGGCCACGATCTGAGACGTTAGATCATGGGCTACCGACTTGGATGTGGGTTCAGCCCACGTCTCTCCACGCGCGGGCGCACATATATATGTGGGGCGCTGCCAACCCTAGCCGCTGCCTAACAGAACGCATCTGCCTCCACGCTCACCGTCGTTCCTCTGCTGTCGCCGGTGACTCCATCCCGTCCGCCGCGTACAGGGTAGACGGGAAAGCAGGTCTCCGAAACCCCGCCTCTCTGGATCTTGTACGGGAGAGGGGCGAATAGGTTTTTGGGAAGCGACTATGCGACTGCTCGCCTTTGTCTACTTCCTCTACGTCTGCGTCGCCCTCGTCATCACCATGTCCACCGACGCCGAACGTGCCGCCGCCGAGAAGATCGAAGCCGACAAGAAGGCAGCCGAGGACGCTGCTGCCGTCACCGCCGCCGCGGCCTCTGCATGGCCTACTGGAGGGCATAACTCGTTTATCCCGCTCCTACTGCATGGCCTACTGGAGGGTATAACTCATTTATCCCGCTCCTACAGTTTTCTGTTTTAGGAATGCTAGCGTTATACGTAGATCTGTCTACAATTAGCGTAGTATGTGCTTGCATGATTGAATATCAGTATGCGATTACTTGTGTCAATGCCATGCTAGTAGTTACTTCTTGGATTAAATTAATCGTAAAATTGCCTATTTGCTCAGCAATCCAAAAACCTATTATGTGTAGGAATTTTTCTACAAGTGGCTTTGCCGCTGCACTGAAACCGGATAAGTTTACCGGTACATACTTTAAGGGTTGGGAGACTAAGACCACTTTATGGCTCACGGCTATGAACGTATTCTGGGTCACCGGTGTGCCCACGGGAACGATTGCTCCTGAACAGGAGAAGGCGTTCAGGGAGGCCACCGTCGTATTTCTCGGAGCACTTCTTAGCATGATCGGAGATAAACTGGTCGACGCATATTTACATGTGCGTGTCGCGAAGGACTTGTGGGAGGCGCTCGAATTTAAATTTGGGGCCACCGATGCTGGGAGTGAGATGTATATTATAGAGCAGTTCCACAATTACAAGATGGTTGAAAACCGTCATGTGCTGGAGCAGGCTCATGAGATAATATGCATTGTTAAGGAGCTTGAGCTTCTGAAATGCGAGTTATCGGGCAAGTTTGTCACGGGCTGCATAATCGCTAAGCTTCCTAATTCCTGGAGGAACTTTGCCACTACTCTGAAACATCAGAGGCGTGAATTCTCAGTGGAGGATGTCATTGGCCATATGAGTGTTGAGCAGAACTCAAGGGCAAAGGACTCGAACGGGAAAGCGGTTGAGGGGACTTCTGTCGCCAACATGGTGAACCAGAGGAACTCCAGCTTCCACAAGCCCAAGGGAAAGAACGGTGTCCAACACAATGTCGACTTTAAGAAGAAGGGTAAGAAGACCTTCAAGAAGAACAAGAAGGATGAGGGCTGCTTTACTTGTGGTTCGGCTAAACATTGGGCCAACAAGTGCCCAAACAACTATAAGAAGCGAGCACAGGACTCCAAGTCTGTCAACATGATTGTGGGCAACAATGACAATGGTGCATCTGGGTACGATAATTTATTTACTATTTTTTCAGTATTTCAACCCAACGATTGGTGGGTGGACACAGGTGCAGGTGTTCATGTGTGTGCTGATATTTCATTGTTCACTTCTTATCAGGTCACAGGCCACGGGTCCGTATTGATGGGGAATGGAGCGAGCGCTTCTGCTCATAGTGTTGGCACGGTCGATCTGAAGTTTACTTCGGGAAGGATCGTGCAGCTGAAGAACGTGCAGCATGTCCCCGCCATCAAGAAGAACCTCGTTAGTGGCTCCCTTCTATGTAGAGAAGGGTTTAAGTTGGTTTTCGGGTCTAATAAATTAGTTGTTACGAAATATGGACTCTTTGTTGGAAAAGGTTATGAGAGCGGAGGAATGTTCTGCCTTTCCCTCGCAGATTTTTATAATAAAGTCGTGAACCATATTCATTCGAATGTTATGAATCAGAAGTTTCACATTCACGTCTTTGTCACATTAGTTTCGGTGTTATAACGCTGATACGTCCAAAACGTATCTATAATTTCTGCTTGCTCCATGCCACTTTTGGGTGATATTGCTATGATATTTATACACTTCCATACACTTTTGATCATATTTGGACTACCTGCTAATCCAGTGCACCCCGGTGCCAGTTTCTATTTTCGGCTGTTTTTGTATTGCAGGTTTTCACATTATGAGAACTACCAGGAAAAATCCAGAAAAATTATATAAAAAATCAGCGTTCCAGAACCTACCTTGCACCTGAAGGACAGCCAGGGGGCCACCAGGGCTCCAGGCGCCCTGGCGGCGCCCCCCCCCCCCGGGCCGCGCCGGGGGGCGCCTGGGCCCCCCGAGCCCCGTCTGGTGCCCCCCTTTGGCATATATTTAGAGCTTCCTTCGAAACCCTCGGGACGGAAACTCTCTTTCGCGATCTCATCTCTGTTCCGCCGCCGCCGCCGCTTCCAAGATCGGGAGCACCAGGAGAACTCTTCCCGGCACCCTGCCGGAGGGGAGGATCACCATCGGGAGCCTCTCCACCACCATGGACGCCTCCCGGATGAGTTGTGAGTAGTCTCCCTTGGACCATGAGTCCATGACCAGTAGCTATATGATGTTCTCCTCCCGTTCTTGTGCTTCACTAATTAGTCCTCGTGAGCTGCCCTACATGATCGAGGCACCTATGTAATCCTTATGTTGTTGCTATAATGAGTTTGCTGGGATCCGATGGATTATGAGATTATGTTCAGATTGATCTTGAGTAATATATTTGATCTACCTCTTTTATATTTTTGTTCATAAGTAATTCTTGCATGTTCTCCGTTGTTATTTGCTGCTTTGGCCGAGTAATACGCAGTGACTCCAAGAGGGAACGTTATGCTCGATTGTGGGTTCATGCCCCTCGATGACTAGCTTGAGTGACAGAAACATGAGTCTAGGGGATGTGCTGTTGCCACAAGGGGGAAAACAACGGTGCTTGTGCCCGCGGGTGCAAGGATTGTTTACTTTACGCAAAGTTCTTTTAATGCAGTTGTCTGTTGCATTGAGTTTACACTATGGGTGGGACTTGCAACTTAATACCAGCGAGATGTTCTGGATAGATATCTCAAGGTGGATGATTAGTAGTAGATATTAATGGATTTCAGTCTACTTACTTTGGCGTACCGCCCATGCTTTGAACCTCAACCTTTCTTGCAATGTAGTCAGCATTGGTTTGCGTTCGTGGTCCTGTCAATTGCCCAGCTGTAATTCATTTACCTCACATAGTTGTTTTATCGTCTTTTGGGAGAGAGACATCACTAGTGAACATCATGAGACTCGGGTCCATATTACCATCATTGATCACACCCGCTATTTACTTTTCGCTTTTACTTACTATTGCAAGCATTATCTATCACTACTATCATTTGCGTTTAATCCTTTATGAACTACAAGGCCGGAGGGATTGACAACCTCTCTGTACTCGTTGGGAGCAAAGTTATTTGTATCTGTGTGCAGGTCCACGTTGATTGCTAATATCTGGCGCCGTTAGCAGTTGACACCTACTTGTTGAACCTAGGAGTCTCTGGGGATTCGATCCTTGGCATCTTTGCGAAGGGAAAAACTTCCACAACACTACATCTTACACCTTCCACTTGGGGTAACCAACGAGGGGTTAGAGGCCCATCAAGGATTTTTTCTGGCGCCGTTGCCGGGGACTCCACTCTTCAGGATAGGGGAGTTGCATGCTATCTTTTACCTTTGCTTTTTAGTCTTGTTAGTTTACCTTTCAGTTTTTGCTTTAGTACCTTTTTATCGAAAATCACAAAAATAGTTATCTTGCTTGCTTGCTATTATGGGTTCTAACAAAAACACTAAATGGGAGGAGTACACCCCTTCTTCCATTACCCCAATTACCACTGTCGGGATCTACAAAGGTAATAAACCTTGTGATTATATTAGTCTTGACGGAGGGTTATGCCCATGGCATGGTCTTCCAGGAAAAGAGTATGAGCCTCAGTTTAAAATTGCTCCTAAGCTTCCCCAAACTTGGGAAGATGTTCAAACTCTTATAATAGAGAGCGATTCAAACAAAGAGGATGACACTACAATTCTGCCCACTAATGATAAAATTGATTTTGATAATTGTAGTATTTCAGAAGTTGTCACCTTTCTACAAGGAATGGCCAAAGATCCCCACAGTAGCACGCTTAATCTTGCCTTCACAGAGCATATCACTAATGCTCTCATCAAAGCTAGGGAGGAGAAACTTAGAGTAGAAGCCTCCATACCTAGAAAACTAGAAGATGGTTGGGATCCTATGATAAAAAATAAATTGAATGACTTCTCTTGCTATGCATTATGTGATGTTGGAGCTAGTACCTCTGTTATGTCCAAAAGACTATATGATATGCTTAAATTGAAATCTTTTGATTCTTGTTCTTTTGGTGTTCGTCTCATTGATTCTTCCATAAAGAAACCTTTGGGGAGGATCGACGATGTTCTTATCGTTGTCAATGATAATTATGTTTCCGTTGATTTCACTATTATGGATATTGAATGTGATCCTTCATGTCCAATTATTTTGGGACGTCCCTTTTTACGCACCGTTGGTGCTATCATTGACATGAAAGAGGGTAATATAAAATTTCAGTTTCCGCTCAAGAAAGGGATGGAACACTTCCCTCGAAAGAAGATCAAGTTACCTTTTGAGTCCGTTGTACGGGCTAGCTATTCTTTTACCCTTGATAAAACTTGATCTATATGCATTATGCCTAGCTTAAAGGCATAAAAGAAAGCGCTTTTGGGAGGCAGCCCACATGAATAAATTTTTTGCTTTTGTTGTGTCTTGATGTTGTTTACTGCTGTAGCATCATCATTGTATCTTTTCTTTTCATATTTGTGCCAAGTATAGCCTCTGATTGCTAGAAAGTTCAAAAGTTGTGAGGTGCTGTCCAGGAAACAGATTCTGTCCTTGGATAGAAAAATTCGTATAAAATCACCAGATCATCTTTTTGGTCTGAATTTTTTCGAAAGCGTTCTCTATATAATTGTCTTTCGTGCGTCTGTTCTAAGTTTTTTTATTTGAGTTGCAGAAGTATCCCGAACAAATCAATTACTACCTGCTGTTCTGTTTTTCACAGATTCTGTCTTGTTTTGCCTTTCCTTCATTTTGCAAACCAAGAGCTTGCTTTTTTCTTTGCAAAAACCTTTTGGCAATCTTGAGAAACAGTAGAACTTCAAGAATATCTTTATTTCCAGCAAGGTGCAATTATTTTATTAGGGGTACTAACCTCGCTAATCAGATTATGATGAGTTATGTATGAAGGGAGTTTTCAAGTGTGTGAGGGAAGATGATAAAAAGATTCAGGAGTGTCAAGCGCTCAAGCTTGGGGATGCCCCCGTGCACCCCCAAGAAATATTCAAGGAGACTCAAGCGTCTAAGCTTGGGATGCCCCCGTGCATCCCCTTCTCCATCAACATTATCAGTTCGTCTTTCGTTCCGCTGTATTTTTATCACTTCATGTGTTATGTGCTATACTTGGAGCGTCTTGCTTTTAGTTTTCTTTTTAGTTTTTCATAACGAGTCGGAACTCAGCGTTCTTTATGTGGGAGAGAAACACGCTCCACCTCTACCTAGAACATAACATAGAATTTTCATGTCTATCTATGATGTGTGTGTTCTTTGTCTTTTAATAGCTACTATCATGCTCTGCTCTTAGTATTCATGCTTATCTTTTCAAAGAGCTTTTGTTTAGTTGGTTGCTTGAACTCTCTTTAATTACCATGCTCACCTTATTAAGAGAGTTTGCTTCCGTTGCATTGGTTAATATGTCTATGATAAAGATGCTACTTGCATGATGGCGCTTAGTAGTTCAGGTTTTCTTATGGTTAATCTCAAATAGCTGGGGGATTCCCAATGTGTTATTGGAGTACCAACTTGATTTGTTTGCCTATGATGTGGTATGGTTCAGTAATATCTTCCTTCGAGAATTTATTTTGATTGACTTGGTGTATGCTCACGCATATTCAAGACTGTAAAAAAGTCTGTCAAACCTTGATGATCTTTTATTTCTGAGTAGCGATATAACTACCATGCCTGATTCAATATTGCTTTGTTGCTCTGCATGATTATGACCGTCATTGCTCTCTTAGTTGGTCGCTCCCAGTCTTTTGCTAACCTCCACCTGTACTAAGCGAACTAACTTTGCAATACATAGCTCATGGGAAAGTAGCTTAAAAACTATTGTGGTAAAGAATATGTTGCTTATGTATCTTATTTCTTATAAGTTGCTTGCTGAGCGGTAACCATGTTTCTGGGGACGCCATCAACTATTACACTATTGTTGAATATCATGTGAGTTGCTATGCATGTTCGTCTTGTCTGAAGTAAGGGTGATTTGCCATGGGTTGGTTTGAAAATGCATATTGTTAGAGAAGAACATGGGGCCGCCAACCAAAGCCATGTATCATGGTGGAAGTTTTAGCTTGGACATTAATCCTCAATCTCTTATGAGAATATGCTTATGCATTGAAGAGGAGTCCATCATCTATTTTCTATGTTGTCCTGGTATGGATGTCCTCAAGTTGAGATCTATCAAAAACGGGAAATCAAATGCGATTTATCTCCTTGGACCTTTGTACAGGTGGCATAGAGGTACCCTTTGTGACACTTGGTTGAAACATATGTAATGCAATGATAACCCATGGAAATCCGAGCTAATTAGGACAAGGTGCGAGCACTATTGGTATTCGATGCATGAGGCTTGCAACTTATAGGATGTCTTATGCATGACACATATGAAGTACTACTACCGTTGACAAAATTGCTTCTATGTTTTCAAAATAAAAAACTCTAGCACATAACCATTCTTTTATGTTGAGTCTCCACCTTCTTTCTTCAAGCACCAACTACTGAGAGCATGATTGTCATTCTGAGTGTAATGTGCATTGTCCCAAAGTAGCATTGTCTTTTGCATGATTGTGATGTCGTTTATTTTGAAATCATTGTATCTAGTCATCACTTAAACCTTGAAGGTGCCCCCGCATTTATGTTTTGCTTCACTAAAGGGGGCAAGCTAGATATCACTTTATCATATTTGCACATCATGTTCATTGCAAATCTATTTGATGTTTCAATATTATGTTGTAAAACTTTCAGTCATTTGTGATTTTCTCATGAGGCAACTTAATTACTATAGAATCATTGTCTCAGTAAGCTTTTGTCATATGATTATGAAAAAGTCCTATATGGTTAATAGCATGTCACCACAGAAATTATTCTTGTTATCATTTACCTACTCGAGGACGAGCAGGAATTAAGCTTGGGGATGTTGATACGTCCAAAACGTATCTATAATTTCTGCTTGCTCCATGCCACTTTTGGGTGATATTGCTATGATATTTATACACTTCCATACACTTTTGATCATATTGGACTAACCTACTAATCCAGTGCACCCCGGTGCGAGTTTCTGTTTTCGGCTGTTTTTGTACTGCAGGTTTTCACATTACGAGAACTACCAGGAAAAATCCAGAAAAATTATATAAAAAATCAGCGTTCCAGAACCTACCTTGCGCCCGAAGGACAGCCGGGGGGGCCACCAGGGCTCCAGGCGCCCTGGCGGCGCCCCCCCCTTGGGCCGCGCCGGGGGGGCGCCTGGGCCCCCCCGAGCCCCGTCTGGTGCCCCCCTTTGGCATATATTTAGAGCTTCCTTCGAAACCCTCGGGACGGAAACTCTTTTTCGCGATCTCATCTCTGTTCCGCCGCCGCCGCCGCTTCCAAGATCGGGAGCACCAGGAGAACTCTTCCCGGCACCTTGCCGGAGGGGAGGATCACCATCGGGAGCCTCTCCACCACCATGGACGCGTCCCGGATGAGTTGTGAGTAGTCTCCCTTGGACCATGAGTCCATGACCAGTAGCTATGTGATGTTCTCCTCCCGTTCTTGTGCTTCACTAATTAGTCCTCGTGAGCTGCCCTACATGATCGAGGCACCTATGCAATCCTTATGTTGTTGCTATGATGAATTTGCTGGGATCCGATGGATTATGAGATTATGTTCAGATTGATCTTGAGTAATATATTTGATCTACCTCTTTTATATTTATGTTCATAAGTAATTCTTGCATGTTCTCCGTTGTTATTTATTGCTTTGGGCAAGTAATACGTAGTGACTCCAAGAGGGAACGTTATGCTCGATTGTGGGTTCATGCCCCTCGATGACTAGCTTGAGTGACAGAAACATGAGTCTAGGGGATGTGCTGTTGCCACAAGGGGGAAAACAACGGTGCTTGTGCCCACGGGTGCAAGGATTGTTTACTTTACGCAAAGTTCTTTTAATGCAGTTGTCTGTTGCATTGAGTTTACACTATGGGTGGGACTTGCAACTTAATACCAGCGAGATGTTCTGGATAGATATCTCAAGGTGGATGATTAGTAGTAGATATTGATGGATTTCGGTCTACTTACTTTGGCGTACCGCCCATGCTTTGAACCTCAACCTTTCTTGCAATGTAGTCAGCATTGGTTTGCATTCGTGGTCCTGTCAATTGCCCAGCTGTAATTCGTTTACCTCACATAGCTGTTTTATCATCTTTTGGGAGAGAGACATCACTAGTGAACATCATGAGACTCCGGTCCATATTACCATCATTGATCACACCCGCTATTTACTTTTCGCTTTTACTTACTATTACAAGCATTATCTATCACTACTATCATTTGCGTTTAATCCTTTGTGAACTACAAGGCCGGAGGGATTGACAACCTCTCTGTACTCGTTGGGAGCAAAGTTATTTGTATCTTTGTGCAGGTCCACGTTGATTGCTAATATCTGGCGCCGTTAGCAGTTGACACCTACTTGTTGAACCTAGGAGTCTCTGGGGATTCGATCCTTGGCATCTTAGCTAAGGGAAAAACTTCCACAACACTGCATCTTACACCTTCCACTTGGGGTAACCAACGAGGGGTTAGAGGCCCATCAGACGCTGCTAGCTAAGTTGGATTTAATCCCGAGTTTCACTTTAGCCAAAGGTTCTAAGTGCCTTTCATGTGTGCAAGCTAAGCAACCTCGCAAGCCTCACAAGGCCGCGGAGGAGAGACACTTGGCACCATTAGAACTCATACATTCTGATCTTTGTGAGATGAATGGTGTGTTGACTAAAGGTGGAAAGAAATACTTCATGACATTCATAGATGATTCCACTAGATATTGCTATGTGTATCTGTTAAATACTAAAGATGAGGCTCTACACTACTTTAAAATCTATGAGGCAGAAGTTGAGAAACAACTTGAAAAACAAATTAAACGAGTCCGGTCAGATCATGGTGGAGAGTACTTCTCGAGTGAGTTTGACTCCTTTTGTGCGGAACACGGCATTATTCATGAGAGGACACCTCCCTATTCACCCCAGTCAAACGGGGTTGCCGAGCAGAAAAACCGTACTCTAACTGATTTGGTTAACGCCATGTTAGATACGTCGGGTTTATCCAAGGCATGGTGGGGGAGGCTATATTGACGGCATGTCATGTCCTGATAAAAGTTCCGACAAAGGACAATGAGATCACTCCCTATGAGAAATGGGCGAAGAGAAGGACAACACTCTCGTACTTGCGTACATGGGGCTGTTTGGCGAAAGTCAATGTGCCGATCCCCAAAAAGCGCAAGCTTGGACCGAAGACCGTGGACTGCGTTAATTTGGGCTACGCTAAGAATAACGTTGGCAATAGATTTCTAGTAGTGAAATCTGAGGTACCTGACCAAAAGGTTGGTACAATTATGGAGTCTAAGGATGCTACATTCTTCGAGGATATATTTCCTATGAGAGATATGCAAAGCACTTCTAGACAGGAATCTGAGGAGACTCCTGAGCCTGCCATTCCTATGGAATACTATGAACGAACACATGATGAAAATCCTGAGGAGGATGACGAGGAAACCCTTGATAGGGGAAAGAGACAAAGGGCTGCAAAGACCTTTGGTGATGATTTCTTCGTGTACCTCGTGGATGATACTCCCACTTCTATTTCAGAAGCGTATGCCTCTCCAGAATCTGACTACTGGAAAGAAACGGTCTGTAGCGAGATTGATTCCATCATGGCTAACGGGACATGGGAGATTACTGAGCGCCCCTATGGTTGCAAACCATTGGGATGTAAGTGGGTGTTCAAAAATAAGCTTAGGCCCGATGGTACAATTGAAAAGTACAAGGTTAGGCTTGTGGCCAAGGGCTATGACCAAAAAGAAGAGGAAGATTTCTTTGATACTTATTCACCTGTGGCCAGACTGACCACCATTCGAGTATTACTCTTGTTGGCGGCCTCGCATGGTCTTCTCGTCCACCAGATGGATGTTAAGACAGCTTTCCTGAATGGAGAGCTAAACGAGGAAATCTACATGCAACAGCCAGATGGCTTTGTGATAGATGGTCAGGAAGGAAAAGTGTGTAGGTTGATAAAATCTTTATATGGCCTGAAACAAGCACCTAAGCAATGGCATGATAAGTTTAATCCAACACTGACATCTATTGGCTTCGTTGTTAATGAAGCTGAAAAATGTGTATACTATTGCCATGGTGGGGGCGAAGGAGTTATACTGTGCTTATATGTTGATGACATACTGATATTCGGAACCAACCTCAAAGTCATTGAGGAGGTCAAGTCGTTTCTATCTCAGAACTTTGAGATGAAAGACCTTGGTGTGGTGATGTCTACACACGCTTCTACTCTTGTAGACTATGTTGGGCCTCCAAGCGCAGAGGTTTGTAGGACAGCAGCAATTTCCCTCAAGTGGATGACCTAAGGTTTATCGAACTCAGGGAAGTAGAGGTTGAAGATGGTCTCTCTCAAGCAACCCTGCAACTAAGATACAAGAAGTCTCTTGAGTCCCCAACACACCTAATACACTTGTTGGATGTATAGGTGCACTAGTTCGGCGAAGAGATGTTAAATGGCAAGTGATATGGATGGCAAAACAAAGTAATATAAATCTGTAATTAAAAGTGCAGCAAGCAAACAAGTGGTAAACGTGAGCACAAATGGTATTGCAATGGTGGAAACAAGGCCTAGGGATCATACTTTTACTAGTGGCAACTCCCAACAACATTAACATAATCGAATCACATGATATTTCCCATAAAACATGCAATGGAGACGCACCCGAAGGTCATTCCTTCGTGGTCAAAAGAGGACGAGAATTATGTAGGGCTACAAAAGCACACCTCAAAGTTCGTAGTTCTCAATCTAAGGATTTCCCAATGTCACCGCGGCCATCCAAAGAGAGTCCCACAATCACCACAACATATCTAAAGGATAGTCAAAGACAAGACCAAGAGACTCTCAATCTTCAATCAACACACAAGAGAGGAAATCACTCATGAAAATATTTTTCTAATCCATGTCCAATAGACCGCTGTCACCTTGGTCTCGGGGATTATACTAGATAAATACAAGTGAGTACATCAATCCAATACATAGAGGAAGGGGAAATATCATGGGATCACCCTAGCTTAACATAGCCTATGATCACAACGAAGATCACATCATGGGAGAGAGAATTGACCACATAGCTACTGGTAAGAACCTCAACCCCAAGGAGGAACTACTCCCGCATCATGGAGGGAGGAAGCAACGTCGATGGAGATGAATCCGGGGGCACTTCCCCGTCCCAGCAGGGTGCCGGCACAGGAATTCTGGTCCCCCGAAGCTTGATGGCGATGGCGGCGGAGATCGGAATTGCGTCTGGAGAAAAAGGGTCTGGAATCAGGGTTTCCTCGACGGATGTTAAATATATGCCAAAGGGGGTCGCCAGGGGAGCTACGGGGGGCCCAGGCGCCCCCCCGGCGCGGCCCAGGGGGGCGCGCCACCAGGGCGCCTGGAGCCCTGGCGGCCCCCCTCCGGTTGTGCTTCGGGTGCCTGGTAGCTTCTGGAACGCTGATTTTTTATATAATTTTTCCGGGATTTTTCTAGCAGTTCTCGTAATGGGAAAACCTGAAATACAAAAACAGCCGAAAACAGAAACTGGCACTGGGGTGCACTGAGTTAATAGGTTAGTCCAAATATGATCAAAAGTGTATGGAAGTGTATAAATATCATAGCAATATCACCCAAAAGAGGCATGGAGCAAGCAGAAATTATAGATACGTTTTGGACGTATCAACATCCCCAAGCTTAATTCCTGCTCGTCCTCGAGTAGGTAAATGATAACAAGAATAATTTCTGTGGTGACATGCTATTAACCATATAGGACTTTTTCATAGTCATATGACAAAAGCTTACTGAGACAATGAATCTGTAGTAATTAAGTTGCCTCGTGAGAAAATCACAAAGAACTGAAAGTTTTTCAATCTGATACTGAAACATCTAATAGATTTGCAATGAGCATGGTGTGCAAATATGATAAAGTGATATCTCGCTTGCCCCCTTTAGTGAAGCAAAACATAAATGCAGGGGCACTTCCAAGGTTTAAGTGATGACTAGATACAATGATTTCAAAATAAAAGATATCACAATCATGCAAAAGACAATGCTACTTTGGGACAATGCACATTACACTCAGAATGACAATCATGCTCTCAGTAGTTGGTGCTTTTAAAAGAAGGTGGAGACTCTCGAACCGTGGCTTTTGTTGGCAAGGTTGAAAACCCGTAGTCGGAAACAAAGACAAAACATGTCCCAGAGCTCTTGGTTTTAAAAAACAGAGGTAATAATATTTTTTAGATTATGCATGTTTCGTCAACGAATGCTAGCAGACAACTCAATCACTTCTTGAGATGGACAAGTTTCGAGGAACGGCTCCCGAATGAGGACGATCACATCGTCTTAATCTCCTTTGTTTATCACTGCCAAAGTTTTCTGATTTCTCATGAACAAAGCGTGAAGGAGGGTTTGTTTGTTATATTATTTTTGAGCCGGGCGCACTCAATGCCAGTTCCTTCTCGTATTATGGGTTTGCACATTATACATGCAATCCCGGGGTGAAGCTCGTCCACCTTAAAAAGATCATGAATTAACTACTACTTCCTCATGAACTTACAACAGAGGCACAAAATAGGAATGCTTTTTCTTTGAATAATTTCGAGATGGTACATGCAAGTCTCCGTTAGGAATGGCAGGTAAATACCATGTAGGAAGGTATGGTGGACTCATATGGCATAACTGGTATAAAGGAATTTAGATGCACAAGCAGTCAGTCCGCTTAGTACAGGTGGAGGTTAGCAAAAGACTGGGAGCGACCAACTAAGAGAGCAATGACGGTCATAATCATGCAGAGCGACAAAGCAACATTGAATCAGGCATGGAAGTTATATCGCTACTCAGAAACAAAAGATCATCAAGGCTTGACAGACTTTCTTTAAAGTCTTAAATATGCGTGAGCATACGCCAAGTCAATCAAAATAAATTCTTTGAAGGAAGATATTACTAAACCATACCACATCATAGGCAAACAAACCATGTTGGTACTCCAATAACACATTGGGAATCCCTCAGCTATTTGAGACTAACCATAAGAAAACATGAACTACTAAGCGCCATTATGCACGTAGCATCTTTATCATAGACATATCAACCAATGCAACGGAAGCAAACTCTCTTAATAAGATAAGCATGATAACTAAAGAGAGTTCAAGCAACCAACTAAACAAAAGCTCTTTAAAAAGATAAGCATGAAAACTAAAAGCTAAGCATGATAGTAGCTATTGAAAGACAAAGAACACATAGAACAAAGATAATCATGAAAATTCTATGTTGTGTTCTAGGTAGAAGTGGAGCGTGTTTCTCTCCCACATAAAGAAAGCTGAGTTCCGACTCGTTATAAAAAGCTAAAGAAAACTAAAAAGGGAACTAAAAGCAAGACGCTCCAAGCATAGCACATAACACATGAAGTGATAAAAATATATTGGAACGAAAGACGAACTGATAATGTCGATGGAGAAGGGGATGCACGGGGGCATCCCCAAGCTTAGACGCTTGAGTCTCCTTGAATATTTCTTGGGGGTGCATGGGGGCATCCCCAAGCTTGAGCGTTTGACACTCCTCAATCTTTTTATCATCTTCCCTCGCACACTTGAAAACTCTCTTCATACATAACTCATCATAATCTGATTAGTGAGGTTAGTACCCATAATAAAATAATTGTTCCTTGCTGGAAATAAGGATATTCTTGAAGGTCTACTTTTCTCAAGATTGCCAAAATGTTTTTGCAAAGAAAAAGCAAGCTCAAGGTTTGCAAAATGAAGGAAAGGCAAAACAGGACAGAATCTGTGAAAAACAGAACAGCAGGTAGTAAATGATTTTTTCGGGGCACTTCTGCAACACTAATCAAAAAACTCAGAAGAGACGCACGAAAGACAATTGTATAGAGCACGCTGTCGAAACAATTCAGACCAAAAAGATGATCTGGTGATTTTATACGAATTTTTCTATCCAAGGACAGAATCTGTTTCCTGGACAACACGTCACAACTTTTGAACTTTCTTGCAATCAGAGGCTACACTTGGCACAAAGTTGAAAAGTAAAGATACAATGATGATGCTACTGTAGTAACAACATCAAGACACAACAAAAGCAAAATAAAATTTTATTCATGTGGGCTGCCTCCCTAAAGCGCTTTCTTTTATGCCTTTAAGCTGGCATAAGACTTTAATGATGCTTTCGTAGGAATAAGAGTTGAAGAACAAAAGAGAGCATCAAGAAGCAAATACCAAACACATTTAAGCCTAACATGCTTCCTATGCATAGAAATATTGCAATTGAATAATTCATTGAAGCACAAAGCAATAAGCATAGGAAGACAAAACAAGTGCAACTTCAAAATATTCACCATAAAGAGAGGAAACTTCTTATTATTAAGATATTTAGAACCAAGTCTCCCTCTCTCATTATAAATTTCAGTGGCATCATGGCTGAACTCAACAATATAAGCATCACATAAAGCATTGTTACCATGATCCACATACAAAAAGGTACTCTTACTCTCCTCATGAGCATAATCTTTCTCATTGGTAATAGTGGGAGTAGGACTATCATAAACAACTTGAATACTATAGATTAATTGTGTATTAGGAAGATGGTGTTCAACAAGGGAGTAATTCCCTCCATGATTATGACAAGTTTCATAAGGATAATTTCTCATTATGTCATAGGTACCTTTATAATCACTATAGATTGGAGTTATAACATCATCATGGTAGAGAAGAGCATTATCATTGCTAGCAACTATATTTGTAAACATGTTGTCTTTATTCTTACTAGCAAAAGAATTATCAATTATCACATCACTAGTTGGTAAAGGATTTGCAATCCTATCATCCCCAAGCTTAGAGCTTCCCATATCATCACTTTCAGAGTTGGTACCAAAAAGATTTTCAAGATCATAAGTAGCATTATCATCATTTTCCCAATCACAATAAGTAACATGCATATCATAATCAAAATCATCTTCAATAGTACCTACGGACGTATCATCAAGATGATAATTAAGGCAATAAACTTCACCTTCTTCTTTAAACTTACAACCGTTAGGATAAAAGTTGTTGGGAGGAATATGCTCAGGCCAGGTTGATACCCATTCTTCTTCTTTCTTGCTCCTCTTCCTCCTCCTCTTCTTTTTCTTCTTCTTAACCTTAGGAGGGAGTGGTTGGAGATGAAGCTTCTCCACATATCCTGGTTTATCATTAGAAACAATAGGGGAAACTTGGGAGAAACTCTCCTTTTTATTAGCAGAAATATAAGAGACATTTTTATACTTTGGTAAAGTTCCCTCCTTTCTAATCTTACTTATGTAATCATTTTCATGGCAATTAACAACACAATAGAGATGGCAATTTTGCAAAGTGTTTTTTATTCCTATGGCATTAGCATCTAGCCAAGAAGTCTTTTCTGATAACTCTTCACACATCAAAAATAACATAAGCTCATCATAAAGATCAGAGGTGATCATGTTATCACACAACTGGTTAACAGTTATTTTTTGAAAGTGCATGCATTGAAAATTAAAGTGACCCTCTATACGGCAAAGTTCACAAGTAAAAGGATAAAGGTCACACAATTCTCTAGCAATTTCATTTAAATCTCTGACCCAAGTGATTGTTCTTTCATGCTTATGTTGCTTACAATACTTCTCTTCTTCAATCATAGGCCTTTCACAAGGTCTATCCACTCCACAAAAATTAACATGCTTATATAAAACTTCATTTTTAGGAATTGGATCATGCATGTTGCAATCATCATGAACAATTTCATTTTCTTTGCAAATCTCTTTAAAAGGTTTATGATGCTTGATCCAATCCTCCTTAGGCATATTAAGATGTGAAGCAAAAGATTTGAGGAAATCAACAAGGAGTTGAGAATCAAGTCCAAACTTAGCACTAAACTTATTAAAACTTGTAGTTTCAACAAAGGACTTAATGCAATCATACTCATAAATTATACCTGACTCTTTACCTTTGTCGATCTCCCAATCTTCAGTGTTGCGTTAAATTCTTTCAAGGAGTTCCCATTTAGCATCAGTCTTTTCGTTTGTGAAAGAACCCATAGAGGAAGCATCGAGCAAATCTTTATCCTGTCGAGAGAGCCTCGCATAGAAATTAGTAATAATCATATCTTTGGGGAGCCCATGGTTAGGACATTTTAGCATTAACGTTTTCAGTCTCCCCCAAGCTTGAGCTATGCTCTCTCCGTCATGAGGATAAAAATTATAAACATAATTCCTATTCTCATGGACTTCATGAAGAGGATAAAACTTGGAGTAAAAGAGAGACTGGATCTCTTCCCACTCCAGCAGGTGAGAGTCATTTAGTAGCCTATACCATTCCAATGCTTTTCCTTTCAGTGACAAGGCAAATAATTTCCTCATGACAAACTCCCTTGATACACCTGCAAGCTTAAATAATGAACATAGTTGTGACAGATATAGCAAGTGTTCACCGGGATGTCTGTCTCCTGCATAACGATTAGTCAAAACATAATCGATAATACCAGCTGATATTTTATAGGGCACAATTTCAGTAGGGGGAGGAGCAACCACCACAGGTGTGGGGCGTCTTCCCGCAAGCAACGATCCAATAGCAAGGTTGTCCATAAGCATAACTAGTGAAATAAAAACAAGAAACAAAAAGATTTAATTGCAAGATCTAAAGATATACCTTCAAGCGCTCACCTCCCCCGGCAACGGCGCCAGAAATAGCTTGATGTCTACACACGCTTCTACTCTTGTAGACTATGTTGGGCCTCCAAGCGCAGAGGTTTGTAGGACAGCAACAATTTCCCTCAAGTGGATGACCTAAGGTTTATCGAACTCAGGGAAGTAGAGGTTGAAGATGGTCTCTCTCAAGCAACCCTGCAACTAAGATACAAGAAGTCTCTTGTGTCCCCAACACACCTAATACACTTGTTGGATGTATAGGTGCACTAGTTCGGCGAAGAGATGTTAAATGGCAAGTGATATGGATGGCAAAACAAAGTAATATAAATCTGTAATAAAAAGTGCAGCAAGCAAACAAGTGGTAAACGTGAGCACAAATCGTATTGCAATGGTGGAAACAAGGCCTAGGGATCATACTTTCACTAGTGGCAACTCCCAACAACATTAACATAATCGAATCACATGATATTTCCCATAAAACATGCAATGGAGACGCACCCGGAGGTCATTCCTTCGTGGTCAAAAGAGGACGAGAATTATGTAGGGCTACAAAAGCACACCTCAAAGTTCGTAGTTCTCAATCTAAGGATTTCCCAATGTCACCGCGGCCATCCAAAGAGAGTCCCACAATCACCACAACATATCTAAAGGATAGTCAAAGACAAGCACCAAGAGACTCTCAATTTTCAATCAACACACAAGAGAGGAAAAATCACTCATGAAAATGTTTTTCTAATCCATGTCCAATAGACCGCTGTCACCTTGGTCTCGGGGATTATACTAGATAAAGACAAGTGAGTACATCAATCCAATACATAGAGGAAGGGGAAATATCATGGGATCACCCTAGATTAACATAGCCTATGATCACAATGAAGATCACATCATGGGAGAGAGAATTGACCACATAGCTACTGGTAAGAACCTCAGCCCCGAGGAGGAACTACTCCCGCATCATGGAGGGAGGAAGCAACGTCGATGGAGATGAATCCGGGGGCACTTCCCCGTCCCGGCAGGGTGCCGGCACAGGAATTCTGGTCCCCCGAAGCTTGATGGCGATGGCGGCGGAGATCGGAATTGCGTCTGGAGAAAAGGGGTCTGGAATCAGGGTTTCCTCGACGGATGTTAAATATATGCCAAAGGGGGTCGCCAGGGGAGCTACGGGGGGCCCAGGCGCCCCCCCGGTGCGGCCCAGGGGGGGCGCACCACCAGGGTGCCTGGAGCCTTGGTGGCCCCCCTCCGGCTGTGCTTCGGGTGCCTGGTAGCTTCTGGAACGCTGATTTTTTATATAATTTTTCCGGGATTTTTCTGGTAGTTCTCGTAATGGGAAAACCTGAAATACAAAAACAGCCGAAAACATAAACTGGCACTGGGGTGCACTGAGTTAATAGGTTAGTCCAAATATGATCAAAAGTGTATGGAAGTGTATAAATATCATAGCAATATCACCCAAAAGAGGCATGGAGCAAGTAGAAATTATAGATACGTTTTGGACGTATCATGTGGCTGATGTTATCTTGTACATGAAGCTACTGAGAGATAATGAGGGTGGGATTACACTTTTGCAATCCCCTTATGTTGAGAAGGTGTTGAGTCGTTTTGGATACTCGGACTGCACACCTGATGTCTACACACGCTTCTACTCTTGTAGACTATGTTGGGCCTCCAAGCGCAGAGGTTTGTAGGACAGTAGCAATTTCCCTCAAGTGGATGACCTAAGGTTTATCGAACTCAGGGAAGTAGAGGTTGAAGATGGTCTCTCTCAAGCAACCCTGCAACTAAGATACAAGAAGTCTCTTGTGTCCCCAATGAAGGAAATATGCCCTAGAGGCAATAATAAAGTTGTTATTTATATTTCCTTATATCATGATAAATGTTTATTATTCATGCTAGAATTGTATTAACCGGAAACTTAGTACATGTGTGAATACATAGACAAAACAGAGTGTCCCTAGTATGCCTCTACTAGACTAGCTCACTGATCAAAGATGGTTATGTTTCCTAGCCATAGGCATGAGTTGTCATTTGATCAACGGGATCACATCATTAGGAGAATGATGTGATGGACAAGACCCATCCGTTAGCATAGCACTATGATCGTTTAGTTTTACTGCTATTGCTTTCTTCATGACTTATACATGTTCCTATGACTATGAGATTATGCAACTCCCGAATACCGTAGGAATACCTTGTGTGCTATCAAACGTTACAACGTAACTGGGTGATCATAAAGATGCTCTACAGGTGTCTCCGAAAGTATTCGTGGTGTTGGCATAGATCAAGATTAGGATTTGTCACTCCGAGTGTCGGAGAGGTATCTCTGGGCCCTCTCGGTAACACACATCACAATAAGCCTTGCAAGCAAAAGACTAATGAGTTAGTCACGAGATGATGTGTTACGGAACGAGTAAAGAGACTTGCCGGTAACGAGATTGAACTAGGTATAGAGATACCGACGATCGAATCTCGGGCAAGTAACATACCGTTTGACAAAAGGAACAACGTATGTTGTTATGCGGTTCTGACCGATAAAAGATCTTCGTAGAATATGTAGGAGCCAATATGAACATCCAGGTTCCGCTATTGGTTACTGACCGGAGATGAGTCTCGGTCATGTCTACATAGTTCTCTAACCCGTAGGGTCCGCACGCTTAACGTTTGATGACGATCGGTATTATGAGTTTATGAGTATTGATGTACCGAAGGTAGTTCGGAGTCCCGGATGAGATCACGGACATGATGAGGAGTCTCGGAATGTCCGAGACATAAAGATTGATATATTGGACGACTATATTCGGACACCGGAAGTGTTCCGGAAAAGTTTCGGATTTATCGGGATTGCCGGAGGGGGTTACCGGAACCCCCTACGAGAGGGGATGGTCCATAGTGGGCCTAAAGGGAAAGAGAGAGGCAGCCCATAGGGCTGGCCGGCGCCCCCACCTAGGGTTCCTAGTTGGACTAGGATTGGGGGGGGGGGGGGCGCCACCTCTCCTATTCCTTTCCCTCTTCTTCCTTTTGGTGAATCCTACTAGGAATAGGATTGCAATCCTATTCCTAGTAGGACTCCTTCCCTAGCCGCACCAGGAAGGGCCGGCCGGCCTCCCTCCCTTGCTCCTTTATATACGAGGGCAGGGGGGCACCCAAAGACACAAAAGTTGAATTGTTTTAGCCGTGTGCGGTGCCCCCTCCACAGAATCACACCTCGGTCGTACCGTCGCGGAGCTTAGGCGAAGCCCTGCGCCGGTGAACACATCATATCCGTCACCACGCCGTTGTGCTGACGAAACTCTCCCGTGAAGCTCAACTGGATCAAGAGCTCGTGGGACGTCATCAAGCTGAACGTCTGCTGAACGCGGAGGTGCCGTACGTTCGGTGCTTGATCGGTTGGATCGCGAAGAAGTTCGACAACATCAACCGCGTCACTTGACGCTTCCGCTCCTGGTCTACGAGGGTACGTAGACACACTCTTCCCTCTCGTTGCTATGCATCTGGTAGATAGATCTTGCGTGATCGTAGGAAAATTTTAAAATACTACGTTCCCCAACACCCAACACACCTAATACAACTAGGAGTTGTATAGGTGCACTAGTTCGGCGAAGAGATAGTAAATAGCAAGTGATATGGATGGCAAAACAAAGTAATATAAATCTGTAATAAAAAGTGCAGCAAGCAAACAAGTGGTAAACGTGAGCACCAATGGTATTGCAATGGTGGAAACAAGGCCTAGGGTTCATACTTTCACTAGTGGCAACTCCCAACAACATTAACATAATCGAATCACATGATATTTCCCATAAAACATGCAAAGGGGACACACTCGGAGGTCATTCCTTCGTGGTCAAGAGAACACGAGAATTATGTAGGGCTACAAAAGCACACCTCAAAGTTCGTAGTTCTCAATCTAAGGATTTCCCAATGTCACCGCGGCCATCCAAAGAGAGTCCCACAATCACCACAACATATCTAAAGGATAGTCAAAGACAAGCACCAAGAGACTCTCAATCTTCAATCAACACACAAGAGAGGAAATCACTCATGAAAATACTTTTCTAATCCATGTCCAATAGACCGATGTCACCTTGGTCTCGGGGATTATACTAGATAAAGACAAGTGAGTACATCAATCCAATACATAGAAGAAGGGGAAATAACATGGGATCACCCTAGATTAACATAGCCTATGATCACAACGAAGATCACATCATGGGAGAGAGAATTGACCACATAGCTACTGGTAAGAACCTCAGCCCCGAGGAGGAACTACTCCCGCATCATGGAGGGAGGAAGCAACGTCGATGGAGATGAACCCGGGGGCACTTCCCCGTCCCGGCAGGGTGCCGGCGCAGGAATTCTGGTCCCCCGAAGCTTGATGGAGATGGCGACGGAGATCGGAATCGCGTCTGGAGAAAAGGGGTCTGGAATCAGGGTTTTCTCGACGGACCTTAAATATATGCCAAAGGGGGTCACCAGGGGAGTCCTGGGGGGCCCAGGCCCCCCCCCCCTGGCGCGGCCTAGGGGTGGGCCGCCTGGGCAGGCCGCCTGGAGCCCCTGTGGGTCCCCCCGGCTGTACTTTGGCCGCACGGTAGCTCCTGGAACGCTGATTTTTTATATATTTTTTCTGGATTTTTCCTGGCAGTTCTCGTAATGTGAAAACCTGAAATACAAAAACAGCCGAAAACAGAAACTGGCACTGGGGTGCACTGAGTTAATAGGTTAGTCCAAATATGATCAAAAGTGTATGGAAGTGTATAAATATCATAGCAATATCACCCAAAAGAGGCATGGAGCAAGCAGAAATTATAGATACGTTTTGGACGTATCAGCACCATCTCAAACACCATATGATCCTAGCGTGTTGATTCGAAAATCCAAAGGCACGGCTATAGATCAATTGAGATACTCTCAAATCATTGGTTCACCGATGTACCTAGCTAGCGCTACGAGGCCTGACATCGCTTTTGCTGTGAGTAAACTGAGTTGGTTTGTATCAAAACCGGGTGATGTACATTGGCATGCTGTTGAAAGAGTTATGCGTTATCTGAAGGGTACTATGAACTATGGACTTCACTATACCGGATACCCGTCGGGACTTGAAGGGTATAGTGATGCGAATTGGATCTCTGATGCTGATGAGATGAAGGCCACAACTGGGTATATGTTTACTCTTGGAGGTGGCGTTGTTTCCTGGAAGTCTTGCAAGCAAACGATCTTAACGAGATCGACAATGGAAGTAGAATTAATATCATTAGACACATCTGGTTTTGAAGTGGGATGGCTTCGAGATCTTTTGATGGACTTGCCATTGGTTGATAAACCGGTTCCGACTATCCTTATGAACTGTGACAATCAGACCGTCGTCACCAAGGTGAAGAGTTCAAAGGACAACATGAAGTCCAACAAACACATAAGAATGAGATTAAAAGCTGTCAGAAAATTGAGAAACTCCGGAGTGATAGCGGTTGAACATGTCCATATGGCTAAGAATCTGGCAGATCCCTTTAAAAAGGGCTATCACGTGTTGTGATAGATAATGCATCGATGGAGATGGGTATGAGACCCACATGAGTTGCCAAGGTGGTAACCCAACCTATGTGATCGGAGATCCCGTGAAGTAGGACCTGGGAAAATAAGCCAGTGGTGAACTGAGGAGAGTAACTATACTAACCCACTCCGTTGGAGATGCAATACTCTCAATACTGTATGGGAGGATGACTACTGTCTTAATGTGTTCCAAGGCTTATATGTATAAGCAAGATGCTATCCTACAGAGCGATCTTTGGAGGAACACACCTATATGAGCCCGACTGCTGATCACAGTCTATGAGATTGGGGTGATCTCTAGTAAGCTCATGAACAGGCCAGGAGTGTGACTAATATGCTCCACCCGAGGGGTCAGCCTTCGGCAGCCTAGTATCAGTAAAACATGTGGTGAAGCCTCTTTACGCCAAACTGACAATTCAAGGCATAGTCCATTGTTCAGTTGTGAAGGAGTGTAGCTACTTGCTCTAGGTGAAGCTCAACCTTAACAGGTCTTCGCTGAAACACTGGTATATCGAAACAGTAATTGGAATAGAGGACACAATGGGCCCTCGAGATCTGGTGGGGATTGTTGAAATATGAGATAGGCCTAGAGCCCATATGGTAATTTCAGATTTGACCTCTAAGGGCCCATGTAGGTGACATGACAAAGTGGTGGGAAGTTTAGTCCCACCCTGAAAGTGGAAGGAGAGTTGGAGTGGTTTATAAGGGATTCTCTCCCTCATGCTATTGGAGCTTGAGAAGAGATGAGGCCCTCACGCACTCCTCCTCCTCTGCTCGCCTCGTCTACTTTCTCTACGTCCGCGTCGCCCTCGTCATCACCATGTCCACCGACACCGAACGTGTCGCCGCCGAGAAGATCGAAGCCGACAAGAAGGCAGCCGACGACGCTGCTGCCGTCACCGCCGCCGCGGCCTCTGCATGGCCTACTGGAGGGTATAACTCGTTTATCCTGCTCCTACTGTTTTCTGTTTTAGGCATGCTAACGTTATACGTAGATCTGTCTACAATTAGCATAGTATGTGCTTGTATGATTGAATATCAATATGCGATTACTTGTATCAATGCCCTGCTAATAGTTACTTCTTGGATTAAATTAATCGGAAAATTGTCTATTTACTCAGCGCACATAACCTGCAGTGCACTCTCGTAATTCCTTACCACCCAACAACGAAGTTGCATTGACAATGCTATATATAGTACACTAATTAGCACATACTGATTCTTGCCTCTACAGTGTTGTACTTAGTATATATTTCCTCTGTCCGGAAATTCTTGTCATCAAAATGAATAAAAGAGAATGTATCTAGATGTATTTTAGTTCTAGATACATCTTCTTTTGTTCATTTTGATGACAAGCATTTTCGGACGGAGGGAGTACCGGAGTACTCAAAGTAAGCTGATGGACTTAGCACTGTAGTGTCACGCCCCTGTACATTATTCTTGTTTTTTCTTCCCTTTCCTTTGGACCTGTATCTCTTTTCTGTACATTCCTAGTAATCTTTAGTGCATAGGCAGAGCCCCTGCCGTTCCGTTTCAATAAAAGAAAAAAAGAGTTCCAATGCTGATTAAGATGCTGGATTTGTTAAATGTTAGTCAGTACCGGGGCTGCGGGACATGTGCCTTTTTTTATACTGGTTGGTTATGGCTGTTGAGAGTGGGAAGTGCAATTTAATAAGACCGATCGAGATCTCATATATATACTTATAAAACAACAAGTGCTAACACATAAGCCATATACTGATTTGCTGGATAGCAGAGAATGTTTTATAATCACAAGCATGTTGGTAGAGTAATTTAATATTACTAATACTGTCCAAGCCACCTACCGTACTAGTAGTAATCTAGTAAAATGATGATCAAACTATGTTTTTTAGGAAGTACAGTAGCACTGGGTTGGTGTGGTATATAGAACTGAATGTTAGAGCATCTCCAACAGCCGCGCGACGCGCCGCGCCCAAAAATCGCGTTTGCCGCGCGCGCTTCGGCTGGTTTGCCGCGCCGCGCCGCGCTGGCTCCAGCGGCTGCTGTACAATACAGCGCGCGCACGCAGCTCCAACAGCGCGCAAAAAATGCAGCGCGCGCGCCGCTACAGCAGCGCCAAATATGCCATTTGGACCCAATAAAACATTCAATCAAAATGCAATGAACATGTGAAATTTAACAAGTTGAGATGAATACATAAAAAGTCGCCCACAAGTTCATCCAACCAAGTCCAAATTCAAACCAAGTTCAAAATACAAGTGCAACCAACAAAGTTCAAGACATATATAATAAACACATCAACCATCTTGCTCGTCTTCTTCGTCTTCTTCCTCTTCTTCCGCCGACGATTCTTCCTCTTCTTCCGCCGATGAATCTTCCTCTTCATGACGCACCGCATCACTTGTAGCTCCGACGTGAGGCACATCGAAAGGCATGGCCGGAGGTGCGCCCATGCCTCCCATGGCGGCCGGAGGTACGCCCATGCCTCCCATGGCGGCCGGAGGTGCGCCCATGCCTCCCATGGCGGCCGGAGGTGCGCCCATGCCTCCCATGAGAGAAGCAAAACTCATGCCACCCATGCCTCCCATAACGTTGGAGGGTGCTCCAATGCCACCCATGGCTCCCATAGCATTGGAGGGTGCTCGAAAGCCACACATGCCTCCCATGGCGGCCGGAGGTGCACCCATGCCTCCGAAGCCACCCAAGCCTCCAATGGAGCCGAGGCCCATGCCAACCATGCCGCCGCCGAGGCCACCGCCACCCATGCCGCCGAGGCCACCGCCGCCACCCATTGTGTTGATCATGGCTCTTTTTTGAATCAAGACTTCTTGACGGGCAAGGTTGACATATTCCATTTGCGCTTCATTGAACAAAGATGTGTCCAAGAAGAACAAATTTTTTTCCCATTCCATCAACCTAGTTCGCTCCTCCATGGCAACCTTCCTCTCCTCCAATGCCACTTTCCTCTCCTCGGCGGCCACCCTCCTCTCCTCGGCCGCCAACCTCCTCTCCTCGGCCGCGGCATCTTGGTTCCTTGCCATTTTCCTCACCTCGTTCGCTTCTTTTCTTGCCTTCACAATAGCTTCCATAGCATTTGTGAGCTCATCATCTCCTTTCCTCTTCTTCTTTTCGGTTTTGTCCTTCTTGCACCCATCCGGTCGTTTGGGTTTCGAGTATGAAACCGAGTTGGGTGTGGGGCTTCTCATGCCCTCCTCACTTGAGGCATCATCCTCCTCATCATCATCATTCAACTCAATTGTGCGCTTGCGTTTGTTGCTCAAATGCAAATCATCCAAATCTTCACGCTTCCTCCATTTCTCATCATCCTTCAACACTTCATAGCAATGAGGCAAGGTAAAGATCTTTCCTTTCTTAATCTTCCCCTTCTTGGTTGTCCTCGTCTCTTCTCTGAACAAGTTTTGTGCAATGTTGTACTACAAGAAAAACAAAACAAGTTAGCACTTCGGACACCAAAAAAAAGTATGATGAACATGTATGATATGGCACTTACTCTATCATCCTCATTTGTCCCACTTGGGTTAAGCTTGTCAACTGCCTTTTGTGCGGCCGCCCACTTTTGACAATCCGAGTTGATTGTCGACCATCGGGACCGAAGTGATCTCTCGGAGCGGTCAATTCCACTCTTGTTCTGAGCATCAAAGTGTTCTTTCATTCGCCCCCAATAAGCATCTCTACTTTGATCACCTCCAACGGATGGATCCCTCGACACTTGCAACCAAGTATTGCATAGTAATTTGTCATCATTGATGGTGTAATTGCCCGCTCTTCCTTTCGGCGCCTCGACAATGCCCTCACCCTCCTCGTCCACCTCAAACTCATGGTCGTCCAAATGGATTTCATTGGTTTGAGACCAATGCGAATTGTTGGACCCAACACCCATAGTTGACATGTATGCATCATCGTTGAGACTACAAATGCAAATATAAGCTATCTATATGATGATGCATTGAACAAATAACAAGAAAGTAAAAGTTGGAATTTTTTTCACCTTGGGGGCATTTCGTCGAGCACGTGGTGCGCGTCGGCCGCCGGCTCAACGGTTGAGCTCGCCGGCGCTTCGGTAGACGCCGGAGCCGTCCGCCGCCCTGCAAGCTTCTTCTTCTTCGAGGTGCCGGAGCCGTCCGCCGCCTTCTTCTTCGCGGATATTTTTCTTTTTTTCGCCTCCAATGGTGCGGCGGTAGCACGGGACGGCGCCGGCGCAACGCCGCTCGTCGGCGTGGTCATCCGCGGCGGCAAGAAGAGACTGCGCGCGAGGCCGACCGATGGCGGAGCTCCGGCGGCCGCGGCGGCAGCGCCCGCGCCAACGCTCGCCGCGCTAGGGTTTGCGGCGGCGGCGGCGGCGGCGGCGGCGGCGGCGGCGCCTGCGGCGGCGGCGGCGGCGGGGTCGCGGCTGTAGAGCGGGGTGAGAGGGGCTCCGGTGTGCGCATCCATGGCGGAAGGGGCGCGAGCGCCGGCGCGCGCGAGTGGAAGAAGAAGGAAAAGGGAAGTTCGCGCGCGCGCTCGAGAGTGCCGCGCGCGGAAGAAGACGCTCGAAATCAACAGCGCGGGATGGGGCATTCACCAGCGCGCCCAACCCGTTTTAGCGCGCGCGCGTTTTTTGGGCGCCCGCTGGAGCGGTGCGACGCGTTGCGCGCGCGCTAAAATAGCGTTTTTTCCGGCGCGGCGCTAGTATAGCGCGGCTGTTGGAGATGATCTTACTACATTCAGGTAACAGGTTCAGCAAATGGAAAAAGGACAGCTCTTCGAGTGATATCGGCAATCGCACTTCGCCTCGTTTATATAGTACAAATGAAAAGGAAGATCCTAGAAGGAAGCAAGTGAATCTGAAGAAACTGAATCTGAGAAAGCAGTAGCTGATATGCAAAAGAAAAAAGAAGAGGTGTGTAAAAAAAATTAAAAACATCAGAAAGGAGAAAAAAAAAAGGAGCAAAGGTAGCTAAACTGTCGAGACCAGCTTTGAAAATGAAAATTTACAGTAGAAGAGGAAGAAGAAAAGCAACGCGCAAGAGCAAGTGCAGATGCGGCAGTTACAAAACTGCAGCAATAAACAGAGCAGCGGCAGCATGACAACCTAACCCGTTTTTTTTTTTTTTTTTACTTGACAACCTAACCCGCTTTGACGCAACGCCTGGTGATCTTTTCTTTTTTTCAGAAAGAAGTCCACATAACCTCCTAGGATTTCACAAACCGGCCAGTTTACCCCCTAAGGTTTAAAACCATGTATCTAACCCCCTGTTCATTTCTAAACCAGGTGAATTAGCACCGATGAGAGTGGTTTCATAGGCGGTTTTGTTGACGTAGCAAGGTGCAGCTCGTTTCTGATCCGCACTCGGCCTCGTCCATCCTCCTCCGGACACGAGCGGCGTCGTGCCACTCGCGGCGCTCACCGAGTCCCATTCTTGTAATTGTGCGCATCTCGACGCCACCCTCCACCTCCACGTCTCCAGGTTTGCATGCACACTCGGGAGGCATCCTCTCCATCAGGCGGACAGCATTGTCGAACCTGCTGCTCCGGCCCGGCGCATGCCGCCAGGGTTCGAGGGATCCTTCTCGACGTCTACACCGTCGCGTCCATGCGCGGCTGGCGCGCTGGGGTGCGCCCACCGGTACAAGCCGCCAACTGACGCAAGTTCTGGCAAGAGATCATCCGTGCGCAAACCTCTTTTTACCGGTGCCGGGAGGTACCGGTGGACTACAACCAATCACAATGCGTCACCGCATAGGGTATCCGAAAAATCTTTGCAGTATTCGGTTTTTTTGGAGTTCGTATTTCCCTATCTTGGGTCTCACCATGCACATGCAAAGGACGCATGCATGGTCCTGCTTCTCTGCTCTTACTGTTTGTGGTACAGAGTATGACATGCATGTCTCTGACATTATCTCTCCTCTGCATCTCCAAATCCATACTTATAATTCTCTTTTCACTTTTTAAATTGTTCATATCTTCAAAACAAAAATTTCGTTTTTGAAACTTTTTATATATTTGAACTCATGGAGCCAAGACCTTTAGAACAAGATCAATCTTGAGTATATTCAAACATGTTTAAATTTCAACGTTTGAAATAAGTGAAATCGGCTTTCTGAAAATAGTGAAATATGATCTTAGAATTGAGTGAAACCATTTTTTAAAATTAGTGAAATATGTTTTTCATACACATGGGACATTTTTGGGGTGTAAAATATGTGAAACTTGTAATTTCAGATAAGTGAAATCATTTTTTAACATCATGAAATGATTTTTTAAAAATGAGTCAAATCAGTTTTACGAAATTAGTTTAACTAGTTCTTTGAAACAAATAAAATATGTGTTTTCAAATATGTGAAATTGGTGTTTTCAGATGAGCGTAATCTGTTTTTGAATGAGTGTGATTATTTTATTAAATGAGTGAAATATGTGTTTCGGAATAAGTGTGATCAGTGTTTCAAAATGAGTGAATTTAGTTTTTTTTTAAATGAGTGAAACCACCTTTTCAAAATGAGCGAAACCATTTCTCTGAAATGGCTTAAATATGTGTTTTAAAATGAGTGTTTTTTTTTTTTGCAACGTCATTTCAGTTATTCCAATTCCAATTTCATATTTTCACAATAACTAAAACGAATTATTTGAACTCTCAAAGAACTGATTTTAATTCTTCAAAAAAGAAGATTTCAATCCAATAAAAACATACACTACCATATTTTAAAAAATATTACTGAAACTTTAGTATTTCAAAAGAGTGGCATAAATATATATTATTGCAATCTCATTTCAGTTATTCCAATTTCAATTTCATATTTCACAATGACTGAACCAGTTATTTCAACTATCAAAGAACTGATTTCAACACTTCAAAAAGAAGATTTAAATCCTTTCAAAAACATATTGCACTATCATATTTTACAAAAGATTGAAACTTAGTAATTCAAAAGAGTGAAATCATTCTGTAAATGAGTGAATCTGTATTTTCAAATTAGTGCAATAATTTGTTTGGAATGAGTAAACTTTGGTCATTGAAATGAGTGAAATCGTTTTTTTAAGGAGTAAAATTGTTTTTTTTTAACTCGTTTGAAATATATTCAAGATTAGTCTTGTTTTAATGATCTCATTGTCAGGAACTCAAATATATAAAAATATGAAATAACCAGATTTTTTTTAAATATATTGGTGAATTAATATCTCACAAGAAAATAAATGCTAGTTTCTCTATGTGTGAAGAGTACTGTGAGTGTGCATGCAGTACTAGATATAAAAGTAGTGAGGACGGGGTCAGATATTTGTCAGATGGTGTCAGCCGTATATAGAAATGCATTGCATAAACGAATCTTTCCAACTTTATGCGCTCAATGCATGCACACATCTGAATGCTAGAATCAACGATGGATGCATCACCGGTAGCTCCCGGCTCCGGTAAAAATACTTTTTCGATCATCCGTGTGCTACCATCGACCAGTGGCTCTTGTACTCAAGCTCTCTGAGGCGGACGGCGGTGGGCGGTCGAGGTCGTGTACGATGGTGTGGCGCGGGAAGCAGCAAGGAGCAGGAGCGAGTCACGCGTATTTGTGGATGTTGTCACAAGGTCCAGATCGCGCGTGAACGCAAGCTCAGCCAAGACACAATACACAAGTATATACCTGCTGTATCGATTCCCTCCTGGACAAGCACGCACATACACACAAGTACGTGCCACCAAGTCTGAGACGGACATGATCACACAACCTAATAGTGTTTAGCTCTAATAACCAATAGTGGATGTCGATAGCCGCAGGCGGCACGTGCAGTGTTGTCCAAGGAGGACGAAGCGGACGCTCGTCGGCAATAGGCTGCCGAGGCGACTACGGTACGACAGCGCACGAGAAACTCGGTCGCAAGGCGGAGGCCGATGAAAGGCGATTCGTGAACCACAGGCCGAGCTTCCTCGTGGCCGGCCAACGGCTGCTGGCTGGTGCTGCTGCCTACCATTACGGCAGTACCTCGATGAATCAAGTGGTTTGGGTGCGATGACCTGAGCAACATCCGATGGGAGAAAGCTGGGGGAAGGAACTGTATTGGCGTACGAGACGAAGACCTCGGACCCACAATCTTTCCACGTCACTAAAACTGCCTGAAAAAACACTCTGCTCGGTGCCAGAGGGTGATTCATCTGGTTTAGGAAAGTACAAGGGGTTACTTACCGGTTTTAGATCTTAGGGGGTAAACAGGCCGGTTTGTGAAATCCTAGGGGGTTAAGTGGACTTCTAATCACCACAGTTATATAAAGTATTTGAGAAACAAAAAAGACATAAATACATCGTTGGCACTGTATTTGAGATGGAAGCATGATAAGGTCATCAGATGTCGACCAGGTCCCGTCCCCCGTGCCGCTCCCGCGAGCGGCCCGGGAGGAACCCTAAATCGTGGCGCCGCCAGTCCTCCCACCCCGCATCCCCTCTCCCTCGCCGCCGCCAAAGGGACGATGCCGGGCAAAGCCCGGGCGTGTCGGCGGCAGCGGGGTTTCTCCCTCCTCTCCAGGCTCCAGGCGGCGCGGGACGCCCAGATCTGTCGTGGAGGTCCGCTCGCCGCCGTAGCCGTCGCGTGTCGGCGGCGGGCGGGGGTGGCTCTGGCGAGGCGAGGTGCGCACGTGGCTGTCGTCTGGGCGGCGTGGCGTGGCCATGCTCCGGGTGGCGCGGGGCGGGCCGACGGCGTCTGGGGGCGGCAGTGCTCTGCTTCGGGCGGCGCGGCGCGGCCCTGCTCGGCTAGGCGCGACCTCGTCTGGCCTATGGCGCCGTGGTGGCGCCCTTGGTCGGCGTCTGGTCGGTTGGCCGACAGCCCTCCCTTGCGCAGATCCGAGGGTTCTCGGGCCAGATCTGGCGCGTCGGACGGCTCCCGGTCGGGTGCTGCGGGAGGCTAGTTCACGACGGGATGCACGATGGCGGTACCCTGGATCTGCACGAGGGGTGCAGGGGGAGAGTGGATGTGGGTGGTGCGCCGAATTCGTCGGAGGCGGCAGCGCATGCGCAGCCATGGAGGCGGCGGCGCTGTGAGGCTCGGCTAGGCAGGGACCTGGCGAGCAGCGGGCGCCCGACCACCTACGTGTGAGGTGCCGGCTGTGATGCCTCGGTGAAGTCGGCGTTGAAGTGTGGTTGATGGTGCGGGTTAGATCTGTTGGGGAACGTAGTATTTTAAAATTTTCCTACGATCACGCAAGATCTATCTACCAGATGCATAGCAACGAGAGAGAAGAGTGTGTCTACGTACCCTCGTAGACCGGGAGCGGAAGCGTCAAGTGACGCGGTTGATGTTGTCGAACTTCTTCACGATCCAACCGATCAAGCACCGAACGTACGGCACCTCCGCGTTCAGCACACGTTCAGCTTGATGACGTCCCACGAGCTCTTGATCCAGTTGAGCTTCACGGGAGAGTTTCGTCAGCACGACGGCATGGTGACGGATATGATGTGTTCACCGACGCAGGGCTTCGCCTAAGCTCCGCGACGGTACGACCGAGATGTGATTCTGTGGAGGGGGGCACCGCACACGGCTAAAACAATTCAACTTGTGTGTTTTTGGGTGCCCCCTGCCCCCGTATATAAAGGAGCAAGGGAGGAGGGGCCGGCCACCTCCTATGGTGCGGCTAGGGAGGGGACTCCTACTAGGAATAGGATTGCAATCCTATTCCTAGTAGGATTCACCGGAAGGAAGAAGGGGGAAAGGATTAGGAGAGGTGGCGCCCCCCCCCCCCCCAATCCTAGTCCAACTAGGATTCCTAGGTGGGGGCGCCGGCCAGCCCTATGGGCTGCCTCTCTCTCACCCTTTAGGCCCACTATGGACCATTCCCTCTCGTAGGGGGTTCCGGTAACCCCCTCCGGCATTCCCGATAAATCCGAAACTTTTCCGGTATACTTCCGGTGTCCGAATATAGCCGTCCAATATATCAATCTTTATGTCTCGGACATTCCGAGACTCCTCGTCATGTCCGTGATCTCATCCGGGACTCCGAACTACCTTCGGTACATCAATACTCAAAAACTCATAATACCGATCGTCATCAAACGTTAAGCGTGCGGACCCTATGGGTTCGAGAACTATGTAGACATGACCGAGACTCATCTCTGGTCAATAACCAATAGCGGAACCTGGATGTTCATATTGGCTCCTACATATTCTACGAAGATCTTTTATCGGTCAGAACCGCATAACAACATACGTTGTTCCTTTTGTCAAACGGTATTTTACTTGCCCGAGATTCGATCGTCGGTATCTTTATACCTAGTTCAATCTCGTTACCGGCAAGTCTCTTTACTCGTTCCGTAACACATCATCTCGTGACTAACTCATTAGTCTTTTGCTTGCAAGGCTTATTATGATGTGTGTTACCGAGAGGGCCCAAAGATACCTCTCCGACACTCGGAGTGACAAATCCCAATCTTGATCTATGCCAACACCACGAATACTTTCGGAGACACCTGTAGAGCATCTTTATGATCACCCAGTTACGTTGTGACGTTTGATAGCACACAAGGTGTTCCTACGGTATTCGGGAGTTGCATAATCTCATAGTCATAGGAACATGTATAAGTCATGAAGAAAGCAATAGCAGTTAAACTAAACGATCATAGTGCTATGCTAACGGATGGGTCTTGTCCATCACATCATTCTCCTAATGATGTGATCCCGTTGATCAAATGACAACTCATGTCTATGGCTAGGAAACATAACCATCTTTGATCAATGAGCTAGTCTAGTAGAGGCATACTAGGGACATAATGTTTTGTCTATGTATCCACACATGTACTAAGTTTCCGGTTAATACAATTCTAGCATGAATAAAAGACTTTTATCATGATATAAGGAAATACAAATAACATTATTATTGCCTCTAGGGCATATTTCCTTCAGTCTCCCACTTGAACTAGAGTCAATAATCTAGATTACAAAGTGATGATTCTCACACCCATGGAGTCTTGGTGCTGATCATGTTTTGCCCGTGGAAGAGGCTTAGTCAACGGGTCTGCTACATTCAGATCCGTATGTATTTTGCAAATCTCTATGTCTCCCTCCTTGACTAGATCGCGGATGGAATTGAAGCGTCTTTTGATGTGCTTTGTTCTCTTGTGAAACCTGGATTCCTTCGCCAAGGCTATGGCTCCAGTGTTGTCACAAAAGATTTTCATTGGACCCGATGCACTAGGTACTACACCTAGATCGGATATGAACTCCTTCATCCAGACTCCTTCATTTGCTGCTTCTGAAGCAGCTATGTATTCCGCTTCACACGTAGATCCCGCCACGACGCTCTGCTTGGAACTGCACCAGCTGACAGCTCCACCGTTCAATAAAAATACATATCCGGTTTGTGACTTTGAGTCATCCGGATCAGTGTCAAAGCTGGAATCGACGTAACCGTTTACGACGAGCTCTTTGTCACCTCCATATACGAGAAACATATCCTTTGTTCTTTTCAGATACTTTAGGATGTTTTTGACCGCTGTCCAGTGATCCACTCCTGGATTACTTTGGTACCTCCCTGCTAGACTTATAGCAAGGCACACATCAGGTCTGGTACACAGCATTGCATACATGATAGATCCTATGGTGAGGCATAGGGAATGACTTTCATTTTCTCTCTATCTTCTGCAGTGGTCGGGCATTGAGTCTTACTCAACTTCATACCTTGTAAAACAGGCAAGAACCCTTTCTTTGACTGATCCATTTTGAACCTTTTCAAAATCTTATCAAGGTATGTGCTTTGTGAAAGTCCAATTAAGCGTCTTGATCTATCTCTATAGATCTTGATGCCTAATATGTAAGCAGCTTCACCGAGGTCTTTCATTGAAAAACTTTTATTCAAGTATCCTTTTATGCTATTCAGAAATTCATATCATTTCCAATTAACAATATGTCATCTACATATAATATTAGAAACGCTACAGAGCTCCCACTCACTTTCTTGTAAATACAGGCTTCTCCAAAAGTCTGTATAAAACCATATGCTTTGATCACCTCATCAAAGCGTATATTCCAACTCCGAGATGCTTGCACCAGTCCATAGATGGATCGCTGGAGTTTGCATACTTTGTTAGCATCTTTTGGATTGACAAAAACCTTCTGGTTGCATCATATACAACTCTTCTTTGAGATATCCATTTAGGAATGCAGTTTTGACACCCATTTGCCAGATTTCATAATCATAAAATGCGGCAATTGCTAACATGATTCGGACAGACTTAAGCATCGCTACAGGTGAGAAAGTCTCATCGTAGTCAACTCCTTGAACTTGTCGAAAACCTTTCGCAACAAGTCGAGCTTTGTAAACAGTAATATTACCGTCTGCGTCGGTCTTCCTCTTGAAGATCCATTTATTTTCGATGGCCTGCCGATCATCGGGCAAGTCAACCAAAGTCCATACTTTGTTCTCATACATGGATCCCATCTCAGATTTCATGGCTTCAAGCCATTTTGCGGAATCTGGGCTCATCATCGCTTCCTCATAGTTTGTAGGTTCATCATGGTCTAGTAACATGATTTCCAGAACTGGGTTGCCGTACCACTCTGGTGCGGAACGTACTCTGGTTGATCTACGACGTTCAGTAGAAACTTGATCCGAAGTTTCATGATCATTATCATCAACTTCCTCACTAATTGGTGTAGGAATCACTGGAACAATTTCCTGTGATGTACTACTTTCCAATATGGGAGAAGGTACAATTACCTCATCAAGTTCTACTTTCCTCCCACTCACTTCTTTCGAGAGAAACTCTTTTTCTAGAAAGGATCCGTTCTTAGCAACGAATATTTTGCCTTCGGATCTGTGATAGAAGGTGTACCTAACAGTTTCTTTTGGGTATCCTATGAAGACACATTTTTCCGACTTGGGATCGAGCTTATCAGGTTGAAGTGTTTTCACATAAGCATCGCAGCCCCAAATTTTAAGAAACGACAACTTTGGTTTCTTGCCAAACCATAGTTCATAAGGCGTCGTATCAACGGATTTAGATGGTGCCCTATTTAACGTGAATGCAGCTGTCTCTAAAGCATAACCCCAAAACGATAGTGGTAAATCGGTAAGAGACATCATAGATCGCACCATATCTAATAAAGTACGGTTACGACGTTCGGACACACCATTACGTTGTGGTGTTCCAGGTGGCGTGAGTTGTGAAACTATTCCACATTGTTTCAAATGAAGACCAAAATCGTAACTCAAATATTCTCCTCCACGATCAGATCGTAGGAACTTTATTTTCTTGTTACGATGATTCTCTACTTCACTCTGAAATTCTTTGAACTTTTCAAATGTTTCAGACTTGTGTTTCATTAAGTAGATATACCCATATCTGCTCAAATCATCAGTGAAGGTCAGAAAATAACGATACCCGCCGCGAGCATCAACGCTCATTGGTCCACATACATCAGTATGTATGATTTCCAACAAATCTGTTGCTCGCTCCATAGTTTCGGAGAACGGAGTTTTAGTCATCTTGCCCATGAGGCACGGTTCGCAAGCACCAAGTGATTCATAATCAAGTGATTCCAAAAGTCCATCTTTATGGAGTTTCTTCATGCGTTTTACACCAATATGACCCAAACGGCAGTGCCACAAATAAGTTGCACTATCATTATTAACCTTGCATCTTTTGGTTTCAATATTATGAATATGTGTATCACTACAATCAAGATCCAGTAAGAATAGACCACTCTTTAAGGGTGCATGACCATAAAAGATATTATTCATAAAAATGGAACAACCATTATTCTCTGATTTAAATGAATAACCGTCTCGCAATAAACAAGATCCAGATATAATGTTCATGCTCAACGCTGGCACCAAATAACAATTATTTAGGTCTAAAACTAATCCCGAAGGTAGATGTAGAGGTAGCGTGCCGACGGCGATCACATCGACTTTGGAACCGTTTCCCACGCGCATCGTCACCTCGTCCTTAGCTAATCTTCGTTTAATCCGTAGTCCCTGTTTCGAGTTACAAATATTAGTAACCGAACCGATATCAAATACCCAGGTACTACTACGAGCATTAGTAAGGTACACATCAATAACATGTATATCACATATACCTTTGTTCATCTTGCCATCCTTCTTATCCGCCAAATACTTGGGGCAGTTCCGCTTCCAGTGTCCAGTTCCCTTGCAGCAGAAGCACTCAGTTTCAGGCTTGGCTCCAGATTTGGGTTTCTTCGTTGAAGTAGCAACTGATTTGCTATTCTTTTTGAAGTTCCCTTTCTTTCCCTTGCCCTTTTTCTTGAAACTAGTGGTCTTGTTAACCATCAACACTTGATGCTCCTTTTTGATTTCTACCTCCGCAGCTTTGAGCATAGCGAAGAGTTCGGGAATTGTCTTTTGCATCCCTTGCATGTTATAGTTCATCACGAAGCCTTTATAGCTTGGTGGCAGTGATTGAAGAACTCTATCAATAACACTATCTTCGTCAACATTGCAACCAAGTTGAGTCATATGATTGTAGTACCCAGACATTCTGAGCAAGTGTTCACTGATAGAACTATTCTCCTCCATTTTGCAGCTGTAGAACTTATTGGAAATCTCATATTTCTCAATTCGGGCATTTGCTTGAAATATTAACTTCAACTCCTGGAACATCTCATATGCTCCATGACGTTCAAAACGTCGTTGAAGTCCCGGCTCTAAGCTGTAAAGCATGGCACACTGAACTATCGTGTAGTCATCAGACCGCGACTGCCAGACGTTCAAAGCGTCTGCATCAGCGGAAGGGGGCTTGTCACCTAGCGGTGCTTCAAGGACATAATTCTTCTGTGCAGCAATGAGGATAATCCTCAGGTTACGGACCCAGTCCGTGTAATTGCTACCATCATCTTTCAACTTAGCTTTCTCTAGGAATGCATTAAAATTCAAAGGAACGGTAGCACGGGCCATTGATCTACAACGACATAGATATGCAAAAACTATCAGGACTAAGTTCATGATAAATTAAAGTTCAGTTTAATCATATTAATTTAAAAACTCCCACTTAGATAGACATCCCTCTGGTCATCTAAATGATCACGTGATCCAAATCAACTAAACCATGTCCGATCATCACGTGAGATGGAGTAGTTTTCAATGGTGAACATCTTATATTGATCATATCTACTATATGATTCACGCTCGACCTTTCGGTCTCCAGTGTTCCGAGGCCATATCTGTATATGCTAGGCTCGTCAAGTTTAACCCGAGTATTCTGCGTGTGCAAAACTGGCTTACACCCGTTGTATTTGAACGTAGAGCTTATCACACCCGATCATCACGTGGTGTCTCGGCACGACGAACTTTCGCAACGGTGCATACTCAGGGAGAACACTTATACCTTGAAATTTAGTAAGGGATCATCTTATAATGCTACCGTCGTTCTAAGCAAAATAAGAAGCATAATAAGATAAACATCACATGCAATCAAAATATGTGACATGATATGGCCATCATCATCTTGTGCTTTTGATCTCCATCTCCAAAGCATCGTCATGATCACCTTCGTCACCGGCTTGACACCTTGATCTCCATCGTAGCATCGTTGTCGCCTCGCCAACTATTGCTTCTACGACTATCGCTACCGCTTAGTGATAAACTAAAGCAATTACATGGCGATTGCATTTCATACAATAAAGCGACAACCATATGGCTCCTGCCAGTTGCCGATAACTTTACAAAACATGATCATCTCATACAAAACCGTATAACTCATCATGTCTTGACCATATCACATCACAACATGCCCTGCAAAAACAAGTTAGACGTCCTCTACTTTGTTTGTTGCAAGTTTTACGTGGCTGCTACGGGCTTAGCTAGAACCGTTCTTACCTACGCATACAAAACCACAACGATGTTTCGTCAAGTATGTGTTGTTTTAACCTTAACAAGGACCGGGCGTAGCCACACTTGATTCAGCTAAAGTGAGAGAGACAGACACCCGCCAGTCACCTTTAAGCAACGAGTGCTCGTAACGGTGAAACCAGTCTCGCGTAAGCGTACGCGTAATGTCGGTCCGGGCCGCTTCATCTCACAATACCGCCGAAGCAAAGTATGACATGCTGGTAAGCAGTATGACTAGTATCGTCCACAATCTCATTGTGTTCTACTCGTGCATATCATCTACGCATAGACCTGGCTCATGATGCCACTGTTGGGGAACGTAGTATTTTAAAATTTTCCTACGATCACGCAAGATCTATCTACCAGATGCATAGCAACGAGAGGGGAGAGTATGTCTACGTACCCTCGTAGACCGGGAGCGGAAGCGTCAAGTGACGCGGTTGATGTTGTCGAACTTCTTCACGATCCAACCGATCAAGCACCGAACGTACGGCACCTCCGCGTTCAGCACACGTTCAGCTTGATGACGTCCCACGAGCTCTTGATCCAGTTGAGCTTCACGGGAGAGTTTCGTCAGCACGACGGCGTGGTGACGGATATGATGTGTTCACCGACGCAGGGCTTCGCCTAAGCTCCGCGACGGTACGACCGAGATGTAATTCTGTGGAGGGGGGCACCGCACACGGCTAAAACAATTCAACTTGTGTGTCTTTGGGTGCCCCCCTGCCCCCGTATATAAAGGAGCAAGGGAGGAGGGGCCGGCCACCTCCTATGGTGCGACTAGGGAGGGGACTCCTACTAGGAATAGGATTGCAATCCTATTCCTAGTAGGATTCACCGGAAGGAAGAAGGGGGGAAGGATTAGGAGAGGTGGCGCCCCCCCCCCCCAATCCTAGTCCAACTAGGATTCCTAGGTGGGGGCGCCGGCCAGCCCTATGGGCTGCCTCTCTTTCACCCTTTAGGCCCACTATGGACCATCCCCTCTCGTAGGGGGTTCCGGTAACCCCCCCGGCATTCCCGATAAATCCGAAACTTTTCCGGTATACTTCCGGTGTCCGAATATAGCCGTCCAATATATCAATCTTTATGTCTCGGACATTCCGAGACTCCTCGTCATGTCCGTGATCTCATCCGGGACTCCGAACTACCTTCGGTACATCAATACTCAAAAACTCATAATACCGATCGTCATCAAACGTTAAGCGTGCGGACCCTACGGGTTCGAGAACTATGTAGACATGACCGAGACTCATCTCTGGTCAATAACCAATAGCGGAACCTGGATGTTCATATTGGCTCCTACATATTCTACGAAGATCTTTTATCGGTCAGAACCGCATAACAACATACGTTGTTCCTTTTGTCAAACGGTATGTTACTTGCCCGAGATTCGATCGTCGGTATATTTATACCTAGTTCAATCTCGTTTACCGGCAAGTCTCTTTACTCGTTCCGTAACACATCATCTCGTGACTAACTCATTAGTCTTTTGCTTGCAAGGCTTATTGTGATGTGTGTTACCGAGAGGGCCCAGAGATACCTCTCCGACACTCGGAGTGACAAATCCTAATCTTGATCTATGCCAACACCACGAATACTTTCGGAGACACCTGTAGAGCATCTTTATGATCACCCAGTTACGTTGTGACGTTTGATAGCACACAAGGTGTTCCTACGGTATTCGGGAGTTGCATAATCTCATAGTCATAGGAACATGTATAAGTCATGAAGAAAGCAATAGCAGTTAAACTAAACGATCATAGTGCTATGCTAACGGATGGGTCTTGTCCATCACATCATTCTCCTAATGATGTGATCCCGTTGATCAAATGACAACTCATGTCTATGGCTAGGAAACATAACCATCTTTGATCAATGAGCTAGTCTAATAGAGGCATACTAGGGACATACTGTTTTGTCTATGTATCCACACATGTACTAAGTTTCCGGTTAATACAATTCTAGCATGAATAAAAGACATTTATCATGATATAATGAAATACAAATAACATCTTTATTATTGCCTCTAGGGCATATTTCCTTCAAGATCCACCTGTGTGGCAGTCCCTAGGTGCGGGTGAAGGCCATCACAACGGATCTGGTCCCCGCATGGTTTGGTGGTTGCTGCGGTTCCAAGTGTGTTGAAGGTGGTGGCTTGAGGCGTGCTTCCTCGGCAGTGATGTGTGGCTCCGACTGCAAGTGGCTGCGGTGTTGGCGGTGCGAGACATCTTTCGGGGCTGGCCGGAATCTTGGAGGCGTGGAAATGTGCAATGCTACAGATGAAAATTCTGTTCGGCCTTGGTCGGACCGGCATCGACCCGCGGGTGTCATTCCCCTTCCTGGAGGCGTCGCCGAGTGTAGCGCCATTTACCACGTTGCCTTGTTTCGGCAAACATCTCCGGGGCGAAAGCCTTGATTCGTAGGGTCGACATGATGGCGGCGTCTTCTGACGTCGTTACTCTGTTGGGAGCATCGTGCTGGGAGATAAGAGGCCCTATGTTGCGCTCCTCCGGTGTGCACCGCTGCCCGGATCGTTCTTCTCTGGCGCTATGTACATTCGTCGCTGGCTCTACCAAGGAAGCTGGAGTTGCTGTTCTTCGGTGATCACCGGTGTCGGTTGAGACGCGGCGAGGCTATCGGTTTTGGGTAGGCTCATGTATGTCGTAGTTGTGTAGTCGTGTGTGTTTGTCCTTGTGTCGGGTGTGGAGTTGTGCTACGCTCGTTGTTCGCAGCGAGAGGTAGATGTGGTTGTATGGGTGTATTTCTCTCCTTCTATAAAGTTAAGGTACGCAATTTGCGTACCCTCGAAAAGAAAAAAAACGCAAAACATGTAAAGGGTCAAAAAAAAAAACGCAAAACATGTAGCTAAGCCTGCAGGCTTGCAGGCAGCTACCGGAATCAGCTGCACGCAGTCGGAACAAACATGCGCGACGAAACACTCAAACATGAGCTCTGGGAATTACAGACTAGTGAAAAAACATCAAGTTCCACTGAAAGAACGCTGCAAGCTATGGTATAATCAACTGCATGTCCTCCTAACCAGAGGATTCCATCCATGAACTCCGGCAAACGCCTCGCGCACCACCTCCTTGACCTTCAACACTCCAACGAGCCTCAAAGGTTCAGTTGGAGAAATTGTTACGATCAAGCAGTGCATCGCACGTACTACATCAGATGGCTCATGGCTGGTGTGGCGACCTACTAGCCTCCTGCCTGGCTCGTAGCAGTTGAGAAATGGAGGTGAAGACGAACATGATGCCCCACGGCTCCTTGGCTTCAGTTTAACACGGTCAAATCTTGGTGGGATGCGCTACTCACTAACAATGTTCAACCTGCGAAAACTCTATCTTCCCTTCTCCTTCTCGTGGGATGGGAACTTTGAAAGGAAAGGAATGCGTGCATCTTCAGGAACAAGGCGGCGCCGGTGGCGATCATCACGCGATGCATCAAAGAAGAAATGTCTATTTGGGCCAGTGCGGGCGCCAAACATTTGCGTAATGTAATGCCGTGAGAGTAAATTTTTTATTTTTTTGATCGCCTGGCACCGCCTGACGGTCTGCTTGTAGCAAAACCTCTTCTTAATTAATGAAAAGGCAAATCTTTTGCCTTGTTTCAAAAAAAAAAAAGACGAACATGGTGTGTGGTGTTACTCTGGGTGTGGGTGTTCGAGCACAAACAACACCAATTAGAAGAAATGAGTAGCCCTCAGCAGTTCACCAGCCTAATTCAGTGCCAATGTGCCATGCGTACATTCAGTGTCCTACGCATCTATTTTTTCCACCAGCGAAAGACGGACATGAAGGAGTAACACTGGATAGACAGGGCCAACACGAATGCTCAACGGATTCAACAGCAGCAAGCTTTGTACAAATTTGGAAACAAGGCAACGCAATAAAATGCAGGTTCGAAATTGTAGCAGTAATTTGAAAATGCAGGCTTTTATCTGGAAACACACTTTTTTTTTAAAACAAAGATGAACAGAAGTCATTAGTTTGCCATGCAACAAGCAGTAGCCAGCTTCTTTTTGCGCTCTCACTCTCTTTTCTGCAGTTTAACAGCGCATTGACCATGAAGTGTTCAGATATAATTCATACAGAGATAGGTAGGCTGTCAATCTGCATTAAACTGTGAGTTGTTGGTTTTGACCAACTCACTTAAGTTTAACAGATGCATTTTTTAGATCTCCAACATTTTGAACACATGCTTAGTTAAGCTAACACACGCGAAGGTGGCGACGGAGTGCAGCATCGTCTGCTGGCTGTGCTGTTGAATAAGCCTTCAGAGCTCGTACACCGCCATTGTCCCCTCGATGTCAGACGCGGCCCACACGCCGAGTGCGCTGGGCAAAGGTAGCGACCAACGGTAAGCGCATCTCTGGGAAGGCACGGTCTGGCTCCTCCACGCCTCGGGAATCGGCGGTGCGCTCGGCGTAACAGGTGTTACTGGGCTTTCCTCTTGTGTGTATGAAGTGAACAAGCCGGAAGTAGCCTGAAAGGTTCAGTTGGAGAAATTGAGATGATCATGCAGTGCATCGTACATCAGATGGTTCATAGCTGGTGACCTACTATCTTCCTACTTGATGCGTAGCAGTTGCGAAATGGAGGTAAATACGGACATGAATACATGATGTGGGTGTACTCTGGATGTGAGTGTTTGGGCACAAACAACATCGATTACAAGAAACGGGTAGCTCAGCAGGTCACCTACTAATTTGGTGCAATGTGTAGATTCTGTGTCCTAACTCCTATGTACCTATTGTTTCCCCAAAGAAAGATGAACATGAAGGAATAACTGCACCGATAGGACCGAAACCAATGCTCGACCGATCTAACAGCAGCCAGCTCTGTATTTCCTACCACTATCATTAGATATATAGTATGATTCATTTTATCATCGTAATTTTGATGGATGATTGACTTATTAGTCTGAAAAAAATGGTACCTGGCCAACGCGGTTCTTGGTTTCCTGAGAAGCTGCAGTTTCTCCTTCGGACACCGTTTTTTCGGTTTCTATCTTCACATGCTTCTGCGTTAGTTCATGCAGCAAACAACAGAGCTTCTCTGGATCCATTCTCCCGACCACTATCACCTGGGCTGCCTCCACCACCAGATCAGCCCTCTCCACCCCTTCGCAACCATGAACGCCAATATTTAGGTCATTCGCAAAGGCAGTGCAACAGATGTATACTATCTGTCTATCACAAAGAGATGCTGATTTCAGCAACTTGCATATGTACCTTCAGAAAGGGCGATCTCTTTCACCCCGTCATTGATCTTTTTGACGCAGCCATTGCACTGGCAGTGCATGATGACCTTCAGAACATAAGTCTTTGACACATTGTTCTTCTGTTGTTCCTGTCACACATTCATAAGAACCTCTCAATCTGATAACAAGGACTTGTTCGTACCATGGACGTGTATATTATCAGTTCATATGCTCGAAAGGACATACCTTTGCCATGATCACTTAGACCTTGTCTTGAGCTTGGCCGTGATGCTTCAACTCTCCAGTAAGGGTGTGAATGTAGTATCTTATACTGAGAGCAAAAAGGTGGAGCACAAACATAAAGGTTAGCTATTGTTGTGGTTGGTCATCACCTTCTTGACACTGTTATTATGGATGAAAAGGGGAGCTTGCAATAATAATTAGTTCCAGTCATGCTCAATCTTGACACTGTTATGATTTAGTACAGCTTTGTACGAAATAAGCGACAACTAATATGGAACGGAGGGAGTACTAACTATTAAAGAAGGATAAAATATAAATTTTGAAACAAGGCAATGCAATAAAATGCAGGTTTAAAATTGTATAAGTAACTTGAAAATACAGGTTTTTATCTGGAAACACTTAAATTTTAAAAGCAAAGATGAAGAAAAAAGACAGTAGTTTAGAATTGCAGCAAGCAGTTGTTCTTCTTTCTGTGCCCTCGTTTTCCTTTCTAGTTCAACAGCTCATTGACCATAGAGTGTTCAGATAAACAAATTATATTATGTTCAGATATGGTTCTGACATAGTTAGGTCAGCTGTTGTTGGTTTTGAGCAACGCTTAGGTTTAGATCTGAATTAACAATTTAATAGGGGATTGTTTAGAACTCCCAACATTTTGAACACATGCTTAATTTATACATGCACTGCACAGAAAAGAAGCAAAAGAAAGAGAGGCTTGCCTGCATAAACATAATTAGCATCACCATTTGTCCATGCAAGAGCATGATCCTTGTTTCATTTCATAGAGCCTGGTTCCATCATTCATACAGTTATCTCTGCTGTAAATCTTGAACAGATACTTGAAAGAAGAATGAAAACCAGAATGCATCCGCAGATTACTGACAATTTTTATTGCCATTTTAGGGCCTTAGACTAAATTTACCAACCAAAAAGCTACAGAAACCATTTCAATTATGTTAGGAGCAGTCTTCCCCCCACACGTATTGTGTCTTCAAAAGCTATAATGCTATTTTGTACGCCCATGCTTAGGTTTGAGGCGTATAACCTTTCTAACCCTTGCAGCCCTCTTCTGTTTCCTTCCATCTGAAAATATGTCAGACAGGACGAGGCTTTCAGTTTCAGGTTTGTAGCTAGGATCAAACCGAAGAAGTTCCTCCTCTGCAAGTTTCCCAATCCTCATATTTCCACGGATCTCACATTCTCTCCTAAGAGAAGCCCAGACCACACTATTTGCTTTGAAAGGCATGTTCTGGATAAAACGGTAAGCATCGTCAAGCTGTCCATCTCTTGCAAGGAGATCAGCCATGCAAGCATAATGCTTAATATCTTGTTCTACACCATACTTGCCCACCATCGAATTAAATATCTCAAACCCTTGTGTCACTAAGCCACCGCGGCTGCATGCACACAAAACTGCAGTGAAGGTGATCTTATCAGGATGGAGCCCAAGCGATCTCATTTCATCAAAAAGCGTAATAGCTTTCTCACCAGAATTGTGATACGCTAGTCCGCCTATCATAGCATTGAACAACTCCACGGTCTTAAATTTGTCATCCACACCAGCAAACACATCCATAGCTGTCTGTATGAGCCCTTGCTTTGCATACATGTGAACTAAGGCAGTAGCAAGTCCTGCATCTGTGCCAATCATCTTATTATGCATCACACGATGATGAAGCCTCTTTGCCACATCGAACGCGCGGTACTGAACACAAGCTGAAAGCACTTTAACTACCGTGACTTGATCTGCCTCAAATCCCGCCTTCTCCATCTCCTCAAATAACATCAATGCCTCCTTGGACCTGCCAAACTGCACGAATCCACCAATAAGAGCCGTCCATGCGACCAAATCCTTCTCTGGCATCTCATTGAATAACACTCTAGCCATCTCGAGCTCCCTAGACCTTGCATACACTGACACCATCATGGTCCATAACCTCACGTCCCTTGCCTTCTCCCCTGCCAAATCAAACACCTTCCTGGCAAGCACCAGCCCCCTGCACTTCGCATACATGTCCACCAACATGATCGCCACCTGTTGTGACTGAAACGCTTCAGCCCGAAGCGCTCTCATGGCAACCCCGTGCAATGCCTTTGCCACCCTCAAATCCTTCAGCCCCACACATGCGCCCGACAACGCCGTGATGGTCCACCCATCCGGCCGCAATCCTCCCTCCACCATAACCCTGAATACTCCGAAGGCATCCTCAACACGGCATGAGTTCACGTATGAACCAATCAGAGTGTTGAACGATACGGTGTCCCTTGTCGGCATTTCATCGAACAGCCTGCGCGCCAGAGAGGGTAAACCGAAGGACGCATAGAAGTGGAGCAGGGAGTTGGCGGCGAAGAGGTCGGAGGCGTAGCCGGACTTGACGAGGAAGGCGTGGGCGGAGAGCCCGGGGGAGGGGGAAGCGTGGTGGGCGCAGGCCGCGAGGGCGGCGGAGAGGGAGTGGGAGTTGGGGACGGCCTCCGTCTGCGTCTCCATGGAGGCTTTGGTCGGCCGTCCACGGTCGCGCAGGATTCGGAGGAAGAGGCGGAGCGAGGCGAGGTGGTTCCCCGAGCGGAGGTGCGGGCGGAGGAGGCGCGAGGCGGCGTGCGCCGGGAGCGGGAGCCCGAGGAGGAGGAGCTGCGCGTGCGCCTGGAGCGAGGGGCGGCGGCGGAGGGACGCGAGGAGGGAGAGGTGGAGGAAGCCTCCCGGTGCGGCGGCCGCGACGGCGCTGCCGGCCCGGCGGAACCTCGACAGGCGAGGCCTCTTCGCCGCCGGCGTGGAGGATGTCGCCGGAGTGGCGGGGGGAGACGCGCCGCCGCTCATCTGGCGTTTGAATCGGACACGTAGACGTGGGCTTGGAGGTCATTGCCTGAAGCCCATCTGAACAAGAGTATGGGCCTCCGCGACCCAGCCAACCCTGCTAGACGCCGCTCTCCCTCCTCCTCCGGTCCTCCCCCAAACCCTCGCCGCCGCACCATCGACGCCGCCGGAGCTCCGGCCGGGCAGCAGCTCACCAGATTCCATGGACTACGACAGGCAAGCACGCGACACACTTAACACTACCTTCCTCTCGCAACCAGCTCGCCCCTCCTCCCGGTCCTGCATCTAGCTGTAGTTTTAGTAGAGATTTTGGGCTGCTCCACTGATTTTTCATGTATTCCGCTCCCATGTACGGTGGCATCTGATGGCAGGCTGAACTCCCCGAGCACGTCGGCGATCACGCTGGAACTGATGGGCCACCGGCTGCATATTTCTCAGGTCGTCATGCTCCCTGACGCGATGTGGTTTTCCTAGCTTCTTCTGTGCTGCCACTCTCATTAAGTCTGAATTTTCCGCTGTCTGCAGGACCCTAACTCGAAGCACCTCGGCACGACGGTATGGGACGCGTCGATGGTGTTCGCCAAATTCCTGGTAATGGCCCGCTGTTAGTTCTGAGCTCTCTTTTACAGTTCTGCATTTTGTAAAGCTTGATTTGCTATTGTTGATGTCAATGTCTGACTTTATATCTGCAGGAAAAGAATAGCAGGAAAGGTAGGTTTTGTCCATCCAAGCTGAAAGGGAAAAGGGCGATCGAGTTAGGAGCTGGCTGTGGTCTAGCCGGGCTCGGTAAGCTGAATCTCATTGTCCTTTTAGAGATATCTAGATCTTGGAGGTTCTCTCTCAAGGGAGATAATCTTTGCTTCTCATTCAGGTATGGCATTGCTTGGTTGTGACGTTGTTACAACTGACCAGGTTGAGGTGCTCCCGCTGCTCATGAGGAATGTTGAACGCAATAAATCATGGATTGCACAGTCTAATCCTGACTCAGGTTTGTTATTAAACAGAACCAACGAAAGCAGCAGTTATACAAGTAATTTCGGATATTGTGAAGATATTCTCATCATTACATGTTCTGAATGCATCAATGTTGGGGATATCGCTTATCGGGAACTTATCGGTCGACCCATGATAAGGGGTAAATCGGCCAGTTTATCGGCATATCAGCCGGTTTATCGCCATATCGGCTGATTTATCGGTCGATTTATCTTATCGGTCAGACAGTGGTAAGCGATAAATCGGCCGATTTATCGGCATATCGGAAGATATCTTGAACAGTGGAATGCATAGACCTTATATTATGCTCCTCAATTGCTAGCTAAATAGGATACTCACCACACTTGGACATTCCTAGTTCTTACAAAGTGTCTTTTTCAAATAGGCTCCTTTGGCTCGGTTACGGTTGCAGAATTGGATTGGGGAAACAAAGAACATATCAGAGCCGTTGAACCTCCATTCGATTACATCATTGGAACTGATGTTGTAAGCTTCTGATGTACCCCTTATGTTTGGTGCAAGTTCTTCCCTCAAGTTGTGTATCCTGCTTTCATAATACACATTTTTTTTATGCTCAGTTACAATCAGGAAACACCAATATATCTACTGGTTGATCTTAGACAACTGTCCATAACCCCTGTGTAATCGAATTACTGTTTTTTTAATGGGTAATCGCTGAACCTAACTTCAGATGAAGAAAAATCTTAGTCACATTACAGATTCTTTTTTAATGGAAAACTGTAGGGGAGGCCCCACATTACAGATTCTTGGGAATATTTATCCATCGATGTCATGAAAAATAGGCATACCATACGAATAGAAATCAAAATTCTGAGAACATAGTGAAATTTAAACGCAGAATTGTATTGGACAGTAACATCACATCCCTAGATTACAGAGACTTACCACTTCATCTTTTTCGTGTTTTCAAGGTTTATTCAGAACATCTATTGCAACCCCTACTGGAGACAATTATTGCACTATCTGGTCCTAAGACGAAAGTGCTGGTATGTTGGTTTCCCCTGTCCAAGTAATCTTATTTTACCCCTGCAAAAGATCTGTAGCACAGAGCTAAGTAACTTTTTGATGAGCAGCTAGGGTACGAGATCCGTTCTACCACCGTGCACGAGCAGATGATGGAAATGTGGAAAATCAACTTTAATGTGAAAACTATATCCAAGTCAAAGGTACACGCATATGTTGATTATTATTTCCCTCCACTTATTTGCATCGGTATTAAAGATGGTTTTCACCCTCATATTGTTACTGAATTTTCGCACAGATGGATGCTAAATATCAACACCCTAGCATAAATCTTTACATGATGGACCTCAAGGCTTCGTCGGTCCCCGAGGCCGGAGGACCCAACGGCAATGGGAACACCGAGGAGGAGGAGGACGACGATGCCTCCAACCCAGGGGAAGACGAAGATCCAGGAGTGAAGACTGAACCTTGTACGGCTTCAAAAGAAGACATGGACGACTGGGAAATCAGGAGGTCCGGGGCCATGGCTGCACGACTTCTCAAGGATGTCAGGTTAACATGAGACTGGATATGTTGAACTATACCCAAATTTGATGTTGTACTTTTCTGTTTGTGCATGGGAACTTGGTGATGTTATTGCCTTGAACATTTATTCTCGAATTACAGTTTAATCTGCTGGCCCTATTCAGTTGCTATATGACGCAAAGTTGATGTTATGTATACTGTTGAAATAGCGGAAGCACGAGAGGATGTGGAGAAGCTTTGTTGCCAAACATCCAAGCCGGTTTGGGGTTTGTTCAACAAATATAGTATAGCTGTGGAGTTGCCATAAAATAACTGTGATAAATGGGTCATAAAAGATGAAGATGACACCACTCGTCAACAGAGAGGATGTAGGTGATATTCATAAGCCGGAACTTAGTCCCATCATTCTTCCCTCAAGGATAACTCAAACTTGATTGACCGAATCATTTTTCTGTCATGCGAGGCAAAGACCCAGGCGACTCTCGACTAGGGTTTCGTCAGCCTCTCACCTAGGACCATGGAGGCGCAGTGGATCTCGGCCTTTGCTGGTGAGAGGTCTCCGTTTGAAGTGTTTTTTTTGTTGGAGTTTGTGCTATGCACAGGAAGACGAGGCGCGACGGCGGCTTTTTGAAGACGGAATAAGGATCTCCCTGCCTAGTCTCGTCTACATATTTGTTGTATTTTATCCGAAGAAGAGGATAGCCTGGGCGATGATGAATTCATCGTCCCAGAAGAACCCCCGGAACAAAAACGCTTCCACCGGAGGCTTATCGCCACCGCAAGGAGCCTGAAAAAGCGGCAGAGACGGCTTCGAACCGCACAGGACACGCTCAACGATAGATGGAACGAGGTGCTAGACGTCGAACAGAAACATGGCTTTAACGACCAAACCAAAGGCTATCCCAAGCGTAAGCTGCTGCCCGAATTCGACGACGAGGCCGCCGCGCCCGTCCCATCGAAGAATAACACCGCCGACAAGCCGGACCGACCACCTCGAGGACGGGATAGAGTAGCTAGCAATGGCGTAAACAAGCCCGCACCACCACCCCGTAAAGGAAAGGAGGGTGCGGCCCAAGTCCGAAAACACGATATGCGTGAGGACCTAAACAAAAAAGCTAGCAAGACCAGGTCTATATTCGGACCTAGGGACCGGGGTCCCGCACGGGACGGCGGCTATCAAGGCAATCGCGCCGGTGACTTACCAGTTCGGGGTCAATACCGAACACCACAACCATCGGACATACGCCGCGATATAACAAGATACAGATGAGCTGCACACCCTCTTTGCTTCACCGATGAGTTGCTGGGTCATGACTTCCCAGAGGGGTTCAAACCTGTGAACATCGAAGCATACGATGGAACGACGGATCCTGCCGTCTGGATAGAAGACTTTATTCTACACATCCACATGGCTCGAGGAGATGATCTCCACGCCATCAAATACTTACCCCTCAAGCTGAAAGGACCAACTCGGCACTGGCTAAACAGCCTCCCAGAGAACTCCATTGGGAGTTGGGAAGAACTTGAGGATGCTTTTCAGGCCAATTTTCAAGGGACTTATGTCCGGCCCCCGGACGCTGACGATTTAAGTCACATTATCCAGCAACTCGGGGAGTCAGCCCGCAAGCTTTGGAATCGGTTTAAGAAGAACCAGACCGTCGACTGTCCGGACGCTGAAGCCTTAGCGGCATTCAAGCATAGTATCCGGGAGGAATGACTAGCCAGACACCTCAGACAGGAAAAACCGAGGACAATGGCAGCCCTAACTACACTCATGACTCGCTTTTGCGTAGGTGAGGATAGCTGGTTAGCTCGTAGCAGTACCAGCGACCCTGGAACATCTGAAATCGGGGATGGCAATGGAAAGCCACAGCGTAACAAAAATAAGCGTCGAAACAATCCTAGAAGCACAGATGATACAATGGTAAACGCCGGATTCAGTGGCTCTAGACCCGGTCAACGGAAAAAGCCATTTAAAGGCAACAAAGATGGTCTATCAAGTTTGGACAGAATATTAGATAGGCCATGCCAAATTCATGGCACCCCAGAGAAACCTGCCAACCATACCAACCGTAACTGTTGGGTTTTCAAGCAGGCCGGCAAGCTAAACGCCGAACACAAGGGGAAGGAGCCTCAGAGCGAAGACGAGGATGAACCTCGCCACCCGAATATAGGGGGACAAAAGAAATTTCCATCGGAGGTCAAAACAGTGAACATGATATATGCCACTCATATCCCAAAGAGGGAGCGCAAGTGCGCACTCTGAGATGTCTACGTCGTTGAGCCTGTCGCCCCCAAATTCAACCCATGGTCAGCCTGTCCGATCACTTTTGATCACATGGATCATCCGACTAGTATTTGGCATGGGGGTTCGACTGCCTTAGTGCTCGACCCAATAATCGATGGATACAATCTAACCCGAGTCCTTATGGACGGCGGCAGCAGTCTCAATCTGATATACCAGGATACTGTCCGCAAGATGGGGACCGACCCATCAAGAATCAAGCCAAGCAGCACGACCTTTAAAGGAGTGATACCGGGCGTTGAAGCTCGCTGCATAGGCTCTTTAACATTGGAAGTTGTATTCGGTTCTCCTGACAACTTTCGAAGCGAAGAACTACTCTTCGACATAGCTCCGTTCAGAAGCGGCTATCATGCACTACTTGGAAGAATGGCATTTGCCCGCTTTAATGTAGTTCTGCATTATGCTTATTTAAAGCTCAAGATGCCTGGACCACGTGGCATTATCACGGTCAATGGAAATATGGAGTGCTCTCTTCGTAGGGAGGTGGACACTGCGGCCTTAGCAGCCGAAGTCCAAAACGGCATATTCAAGCCGGATAATCTATCTATAGCGGACACAACTAAATGTGTCCGGCAAACGCCTCAGTGCGGCAGCTCAGATGAACCTTAGCAAAATTGACAGCTACGCCCCCGTCGACTGCCCCATAAGGTGATAGCATATGTGCCTCGAGTACATAATTATGCCTTAAAAATTCCTTGGACGGCGACTGGGGGCACCTGCATATAGTCCATAGTTCGGCTAGACCCTATTCGGACTCTAAACTTATCTTCTTTAGGTTCGTTAAACGAACCAAACTTGTTATGGCCACACTAGATTGATTTTTCTTTTCCAGGATTATTTTCATTTCTTTTTCGTACAGATGGCCATCATACTCACACCTTCAAGGACACATTACAGAGGAGGAAACGGCGTAGACGTGCAGTAAGGACCCACACTAAGGTTTCTTTTTAGATTAAGACCCTGTGTAAACCTTTTTTCTCTTTCTTGTTATATACCTTCTTGGCATGTAAAATATTCAAAAAGGTCATCGGCATTGTCTGTAAGATTGCGGCTCGCCGTACTATAGAGGGATATTAATAAGAGCAGCTTTATTCGCATTATGTCCAGAGTTTTAATTCACTCATCATAAAATGTTCTCTTCCCGCATCAGATTTCCATATGTGCCTTGTCAATAAGGGTTGATTAACAGGGGTTGTATTCAGCCTTGGTATACGTTGAAAAAGACCGAACACCTATAGGGAGTGTTCGGCGTCCTAGATGTTTGCCTTATATGCATCAGTTCTGAATCATGTCTTGGGTCAATAGTTAGGTTGCCCGGCTCCTGTGCTTACCCCTACGTTCCCGATTGTTCAGCTAGGGTGTAAAGGGAGAACTACTGCGATTGTATTTCTGGCTAATCCGGTCAAGTACCTCACGAGAGAAAGCCGAAAACTAACCGTCATGATAAGCGAGAACCTGGTCTGCATCCGGTGACTTAGTTTTATACTACGATCGATAAAGATCTACCCCGTGTTATACGAAGGGCTGGTTCTTCGCCCAGCCAGGTGCAATTGAATGCCTTAAGTAAGGAATATTATACCCGCACAGCCCCACATGTCAAACTCCTACGACTAAGTGAAAACAATAACACCGCATAGTCTGATTGCCTGGTTCGCTCCGCATACACCTCCTATACGGACCAAGACGTTGGATAAAGAGTGTATATGCATATGACCGAACACCCCAGTACTATGTACTTGGGGGCTGAAGCCGACGACTAGAAACTTTCAGATTTAGATAAACAGTCACACAGGAGGTAAAAGACGCTGATATTATAATAGCGCAAAAGTTATATACACTGGATCCATAAGCATAGTCTTTACATCCGGATACAATTAGTCGAAAACAACATCCTTCGAACACTGGCCTTCTACAAGGCGGGCGCCCTCGATGACGTCCCCGAAGTATTTCTCTGGCTTGCAGTGCTCCTTGCCTGCAGGCGGGCCAGCAGTAGCTATATGCACTGCATTCATCTTCGCCCAGTGCACTTTGACACGAGCGAAGGCCATCCGAGCACCTTCTATGCATGCCGAACGCGTTAGCGCATCGACCCGTGGACTCGCCTCGATGAGCCGCTTCACCAATCCGAAGTAGCTACTTGGGATTGGCTCAGCGGGCCACAGCCGGACTATTAAGTCCTTCATGGCCGAACCCGCCATGTTGTGCAGCTCGACCAGCTGCTTCATCTGGTCGTGCAGGGGAACTAGATGTTTCGGCGCATAGAACTGCGACCAAAACAGCTTCTCCGTATTGTTCCCCTCCAGGGCTCGGAAATATTGGGCGACGTGTGCGCTGCTCCTCGGAAGATCAACAAACACGCCTGGAAAACTCCACAATCGTGTCAGCCCAACATACTTCTGTCCTCCAAAGATGCTCTGCAAGAGAAATATCTTACCAGATGCTATCTGTCGTGCCTGCTTGATTTCTTGACGAGCGCTGCGCGACTCGCCTCGCGCATCCTGGGCAGATTTCACTACCGCGGACAGCTCGGTCGCTTGTGCCGAAGTCTTCTTCTCCAACTCCCCACATTTAATGATGGTGTCTTTCAGTTCGACCTCGACTTCGAACACCCGAGCCCGGTGCTTCTCGCACTCAGCCTTCTCGGCCACCAAATCAGCAGCCGCTTTGTCAGCGGCCACCTTGTTCTCTTCGGCCTCCTTCTTGGCCTTGGCAACCTCGCCCTTGAGGGCCTCGGGCTCAGTGGCGCCAACTATGTAAAACAGAATACAACATTAGAGTTTGTAAACATATTAAATTAATTAAGTCTTGTTGACATTTCAAAAATCCGCATACCTTGCGTTTCATCCAAACGCCGGTTGACGCGGTCGAGGTCCACGTTGGCCATGTTGAGCTTCCGATTTAGTTCGGCAACCTCTGCGTCTCGCACAGTTGCCGTAACTAATGAAGCTTGCACAATAGTTCAGCTCTGTAAGCATTCTATACTACGGATACTTCGTTCGATTATTTTCAGAATCACGCAAAGCATCATGGGCTACTGGCTATGTACGTGCATTAAAAATAAAAATTCCATAAAAAGCATTACATTGCTTACCTCAAAGCCTGTTAAAAGGCTGTTGAAGGCTTCATTTAGTCCGCCCTTGACGGGCTGAATCTTCTTCATCACCGCACCCATCACGGTGCGGTGTTCTTCAATGACGAGAGCACTCTGTAGTGCTCCTCCATAGAATCCGGCGCCTCCAGATTAACTCCGGGCGCCGCTGTATCCTCCTCCGCTTGAGGAGTCGGGTCTTCGGGCCCCGGAGCCGCACTAGGCTCCAGGATAGTATTCGGTGGGGCCCCGGATTGTTTGGGCCCCCCGTCTTCAGTCTCCATGGGGGCCGTCTCCCCATGGTCAACCGTCGCTGAGGTATTATCCCCGGCCGCCTTGTTGCCTACCTCGCCCTATCCTCCTAGAGTCGAGGGCACCCATTGGGATGACACCTCGGTGTCCCCGCCGATCACGGGCAATGGAACCCAAATTGGCGGGTCACTCTCCATCTCTCCAGGCGCGAGAGAGTTCCCCTCCGATGAGATAGCATCGGGGAGTCCTCCGGGAGGGCTGTAGGCCAGCAGGATAAAAATGTTAAGTAAAGTATAAAAAATACTAAATGAAGGTGCAGCGCTTGAAACCAGATTAACTTACGATTCAGGCAGGGGTTTTTCCCTGGGCTTCACCAGATAGCTATGTTCGGACGAATCCGAACTGGCTCCGAGGTTTAGTTTCCTCCGGGGCGCGACCGCACCCGCGTCAGCGACAGCCCCCCTCTTCCTCCCCCTGCCTTGCGCAGGGGGCACTTCTTCTTCCTCCTCTTCCTCCTCATCATCTTCCTCTGCCTCGTCAGAGGAGAGGATTTGGAGGTCCTCGAGCTTCTTGCCCGTGGGACGGGGGCTATCCCTGGTCCCCTTGCCCTTCGTCTTCTTGGGCTTCTTAGTCGGCGCCTTATACGGCGCCGGAACCAGCATTGCCGTCAATAGAGGCAATGCTGGGTCTTCAGGCAGAGGTGTCGGACACTTGATCCGAGTCGCCTTCTTCGTCCAGCCATGTATATCACGCAAAAATTCCAATTCCTATTATCATTAAATAAGGGAAAGGGTAAGTGTTCGGCAAGGATTGCTATTACCTCTGGGGCGGGAACCATGGTGCTAAAGCCCGCATCTTCGGTCTCTTCGGGCCATTCATTCTGGCTCTTGAAGAGATGCTTCCAGATCTCCTTGTGCATAGAGTCGAAGAAATGCTTCAGCGGCTTGTCTCCTGCCAGATCGAACTCCCATAGGGAGGAGTCCCGGCTTTGGCAAGGGAGAACAAGCCGGGTCAGCATCACCTAGACCACGGAGGAGAGTAGGTGCCCCTTGGAGATCACACCGGACACATGGCTCACTAGAGTCGTCACATCAGTATGCGACCCCCAGTCCAGACCCTTTTTGGTCCAGGAGGTCAGCCTCTCTGGGGGTCCGGATCTGAAAGCCAGCTCCGCCGCCCACTTGGTGTCGCAGGGTTCGGTGACATAGAACCACTCCTGCTGCGAGACCTTTTTCTTCTCCACGAACGAGCCCTTGGGACAAGTTGCATTCGGGAGCTTGCTAATCATAGCGCCCCCGCACTCCACGTGTTCCCCGTCCACCACCTTCGGCTTCACGTTGAAGGTCTTAAGCCACAGGCCGAAGTTTGGGGGGATGCGGAGGAAGGATTCTCACACCACTATGAAAGCGGATATGTGAAGGATTGAGTTCGGGGCTAGATCGTGGAAATCTAGCCCGTAGAAGAACAAAAGGCCCCAAACAAACGGGTGGAGTGGAAACCCTAGCCCCCTAACAAAGTGAGAGGTAAAAACTACCCTCTCACCCGCCTTTGGGACGGGAATCACCTGGCCCCTGGGGGGACTCGGTGTGCGATGTCGTCGGTGAGGTACCCCGCCCTGTAGATCCACCACGGTCTTTTCGGTGACCGTGGAAGCCTCCCACTTGCCCCTAGCACCGGATCCTGCCATTGCTAGGGAGAGGAGTAGTGGTTGAGGAATGAGGAGCGGTGGGCGCAGGAGATGACAATACGGGGGCAAGGGAGATTGGAGAGCTCGAGCTTGAAGAAGGCGTGGGGCTGATGAAAGGGATTTGTGTCCTTTTATAACGCTGTGAATATAGAACGTCCCCCCTCTTTAGCCATAAACCTCGCTGGTTCCTAAAGCGGCCGTGCGTAATGCGCGGCGTGGGTGCTCACGTCATCTTGATAAGGATCCCACAATAAGCGGGCACGATCTCTATTCTGATGGGATGTGTCAATGAGGATATACCTCGAAACCCGAAACTAGGACCAAATAAAACGGTTCGATTTGTTAGTGGGTTGGACGCGACGCTTCACCCAAAAGTTGTCAGTAGAGACACACTATTCATTTTATTTTAAAGGCCTTGCCTTCGAAGCTAAGGATTGTACTAATCTTGCAGAGCCGAACACAATACACCTTTTTGCAGAAGATATATTCGGAAGAAGGAACCCGCCTTGCAATGTCGAAGACAATACGGAAGCCGAACTCATCATCATCGAAGACAGGTTCAGGGGCTACTGTGGGAGTCCTGGATCGGGGGGTCCTCATGTGGCCGGACAAACTCATGGTGGGCCGGACTGGTGGGCCGTGAAGATTATTACAGAAGATCATCTCTCGTATCCGGATAGGACTCCTGTGTTCATGTAATGGCAAGTTTTAGGTTCGGGTGTAGATTTTCCTTCCTCTGCAAGATAACATGTACAAACCCTAGGCCCCTCCGCTGTGTATATAAACCGAAGGGTTTTAGTCCGTAGAGGCTAGAACAGAATCACAATATCCTCATAGGCTAGACTTAGGGTTTAGCCATTACGACCTCGAGGTAGATCAACTCTTGTACTCATATTCACCTATATTAATATAGCAGGAAGTAGGGTATTACCTCAATCAAGAGGGCATGAACCTTGGTAAACATCGTGTCCCCAGTCTCCTGTTACCATCGATCCTCAGACGTATAGTTCGGGAACCCCTACCCGAGATCCGCCGGTTTTGACACCGACAGGCATGTCCTATGGTACCCAGTCAATTGAAAGCTGATGTTAACATCCAAAAGGATGTCAGGCTAGCATGAGACTAGATGTGTTGAACCCTACCCAACTGATGTTGTACATTTTTTGTATGTGTGTGGAAACATGGTGATGTTGTTGCCTTGAACAATTACGCTAGAGTACCCTATAATCTGCCAGTCCTATGTATTCAGTTGCTATACATGTGATGCAGAGTTGATCTCGATTATCAGGCTCAAAACAACGTTGATCTTGATTACGTGTGCCACTGTTTTTTAATAAAGACACCAAACATGTATATTAATCCATTTTTTCTTCTAAAAAACCTCCTCATATATTAATTAAATAAAATTTTATTACAATCATTCTTTACATCTTTTACTGCACAGGACGGAACATTATTAATAAGGACACCATCTGATCTATTATCAAAACTAAACTTCACAATCTGATGGGCCACCATGTTGCCCAATTGATTAATCTTGGAGAGTTTAAAATTCTTTATAAACTTTCAAATCAATCAGAGGGGACCTGCCATAATTTTCATTTGCAAGGGTTGCAGCCACAAACATGTAGTCAGTCTCTAAAATAATGGACTTGTGAAAAGTGATACCTATATAAAGTAAAGACAGACAAGGCATGCATGAAGCTCCGCTTCCTCCACACTTGTACAAAGCCCAATAAAATCCCACAAGAAATGAGAACCTTCCCCGACGAGTCCCTCGGCACAAGCCCAACACTAGTAGTGTAACGCTCTCCATGAAGCTTGCATCAACATTGACCTTGATATAAGAGTGTGGCTAGGTATCAGTCGACTAAGATTTAATCAAATCTCAGTCAAGTGACATAACATGCAAGAGAGAAAAATAAAAACAGAAAAAAATGCACATACCTCAATGTAAGATCTCACGGATATAGCATTGACTAAGACATAATCAAGTCTCGGTGGACTAAGACTTAGCAAGACTGTTGATATAATTTAAAAGTGGGGATATCTTAATCTGGTTATATAATATAGGACCTCAATAAGTCCCAAACGTTCAGAATTTAAGCAAGTCATCTCGAAAGTTTTTTTATGGCAACTTTAGTTGCTGCAAGGTGGCAACTTTAGTTGTTAACACATGGTAACTTTGTTCCAGTTTGATTTTTTGTCAGAAAATTACCATGTTTGTCCACATTGCCTTAACTAAAGTTGCCATGAAAAGAGTTCGGATTAGCATGCTTAAAAATTAAATGTTCAGGATTTATCTATTCCGATAATATAAGAAAAAAATAAACTGATATGACACACCCCCATTATGTTGGGTTGAGATAAATGAAGCACACCCACAAAAAAACGAAGCACAAGCTCCTTCTTCTATCTTCTCACGAGGTTGTACAACGAACACCAGAAATAATAAAAATTACATCCAAATTTAATCATGGTAGTACAACGAACACCAGAAATAATAAAAATTACATCCAGATTTACAGACCACCTAGCGACAGTTACAAGGACTGAAGCAAGCTGAAGTCGCGCCGCCGTCATCGTCCCTCCATCACCGGAGTCGGGCACAACTAGTTGTAGTAGACAGTCAGGAAGACGTTGAAAGGGCATGTCCCTTCCTATGTGGTTTTGGTGATTGATGACAATGCGTTTGCGGACTAATCGTGTGTGCTAAGTATTTCAGAGATGAATCCATTGGCACGAGACGATCGTCTACCCTCCGAGTTATTAGCTCAAGACGTGTCGTCTTCATCGGCTTTTGTTTTGGTGGACTTGAGTCGTAGGAGACACCGTACTATCAAGGTGGGTCCGCATTGAAAAGGCCAGGATGGAATCATCACGTACACTCATTTTTGGCACCCTCATCCTCTCTCCTTTCCTTGGGGATCCCCACATCTCTCTGTGGAGCTCTTTTCTGTTGGGCGCGGTAGTGCCGCTTGGGGGTATACGCGGCAGTACCGTCGCAGCAAGGCACCACCTCTGTGTCGATTCGAGGCGAGCATTTCTCGTGTCGGGTTCTACGGTAGTAGCAATGACAGCAGCAGCGGTAGTATCGCTTATAAGCGGTAGTACCGCTGCCACCACCGCTGCTACTACCGCTCTTCCCCTCTGTGCCTTGTCCCTAACACAGGGCGGTAGTACCGCTGGGAGTCGTGGTAGTATCGCTGGCACCTGCGGTAGTACCGCTCTGTGCGGGCAGATAAGGAGGTAACGGTTCACTTATCTCCTCCGCTATATAAAGGGTTCTTCTTCCTCTAGAAGACCCACCTCTTCTCCCCCAAGCTCCATTGTTGCTCCAAAAGCTTATTTTTGCCCGATCTCTCTCCCTAGCCAATCAAACTTGTTGATTTTCTAGGGATTGATTGAGAAGCCCTAGATCTACACTTCCACCAAGAGAAATTTCATTCCCCCCACTAATCCCTTGCGGATCTTGTTACTCTTGGGTGTTTGAGCACCCTAGACGGTTGAGGTCACCTTGGAGCCATATCCATTGTGGTGAAGCTCCGTGGTTTTGTTGGGAGCCTCCAATTCAGTTGTGGAGAGAGCCCCAACCTTGTTTGTAAATGTTCGGTCACCGCCTTCAAGGGCACCAATAGTGGAATCACGGCATCTCGCATTGTGTGAGGGTGTGAGGGGAATACGGTGGCCCTAGCCTAGTGGATTCTTGGGGAGCATTGTGCCTCCACACCGCTCCAACGGAGACATACTTCCCCTCAAAGGGAAGGAACTTCGGTAACACATACTTGTCTTCACCGGCTTCACTTTTGGTTATCTCTCACCTTTACTTGTGCAAGCTTTTATTGTGTTAGTCCCTTGTGCTTGCTTGTGTGCTTACTATTGTTGCATCATATAGGTTTTTCACCTAGTTACATATCTAGACAACCTATATTGTTGCTAAGTTTAATTTGGTTAAGAAAAGCTAAAATTGTTAGTTGACTATTCACCCCCCCCCCTAGTCAACCATATCGATCCTTTCAGACGTCATGCTAAGGCCCCAAGGACCAGCGTACCAGAAAAGCAACCGCCACCGATGAAGAATAACATAGATCGGAAGGATCCAACTCAAAGACACACGAATGTAGGCGAACAATGACGAGATCTGAGCAAATCCACCAAAGATAGATGCGCCGGACACACAGCTCCACACGCCCACCAACGATGCTAAAAGCACCGCCAGAACAGGGCTAGGCGAGAAGACCTTTATTCCATCTTCAAGGAGCCAACGCCGTCTCATCTTCCTGAGCAGAACACAAACCCTAACAAAACGGAAAGGAAAGACAAAAATCGGAGCCCTTCCACCGGCCCTTGCCACGATCCACCGCGCCCCCATGCCTCTAAGGCCACCGAAGACGAGGCGGACCTGCGGCGGAGACGGCGAGAGGCAGGAACCCTACCTTTTTTGGAGAAGTGGGAGGCGGCGGCTTGTTTCTGCTAGTCTCTCAAAAGAATTGATTATGTTTTGCTAGTAGCAAGGAGTATTAGTTAGCGGTATTAATAAGACAATAATAAGAAGATGATGGGTCTATTGATCTATGGATCTATGGAGCTCGTGTTAATACATGGCTTTGTCTTATATATGAACAATCAAGTAAGTATGAGTTTATATACGGATCAAAGAAGTTGTTGGGTCATCTTTCGAGTTAAATCAAGTGCATGCGAATTTTATTCTTCATGCAATGCTTCACCTTCTTTTTCTTCATGTTTTCAATGTTAGCAAAACTAGTACAACTAAGCACGGATTCGAATACAACTAACCTATTCCTACCCAAGAAAGTAACCCATGCTAAGCACCAGCCAATTGATTCTAGGATCAGCTGTCTCGCAAGCTGTCTGATTGGGATGCATACGCCCTCAGATTTCCCTCTTCTCGGTCGTATCTCTCCCCTCCTCCCCCCCAATCTACCGCAATGTCCAGGTGTTCGCATCTCCCATGTTCCCATCTCAACTCCCCATGTTTCATAGCTAACATGAAAGGAGATCATAATATATGTGAAACTTCCATGACACAACAACAAACATGTTCCTATCTATTGATGACCCACAAGTGTAGGGGATATATCGTAGTCCTTTCGATAAGTAAGAGTGTCGAACCCAACGAGGAGCAGAAGGAAATGATAGGTAGTTTTCAGTAAGGTGTTTTCTGCAAGCACTGAAATTATCGGTAACAGATAGTTTTGTGATAAGATAAATTGTAACGGATAGCAAATAGTAAAAGTAAATAAGGTGCAGCAAGATGGCCCAATCCTTTTTGTAGCAAAGGACAAGCCTGGACAAACTCTTATATGAAGGAAAGCGCTCCCGAGGACACATGGGAATTATCGTCAAGCTAATTTTCATCACGTTCATATGATCCGCGTTCGTTACTTTGATAATTTGGTATGTGGGTGGACCGGTGCTTGCATCCGCAACTACTATAGCGCCCCCAGTGTCATGTTACAGTAATCCCCTGATAATGGTGCCATGTCATCACACTTACTGTTGTTAATCTTCGCTTGATCCAAATCACAATTCAAATTCAAATCAAACCTGAAGTCAAAAATTCATATTTGTCAGACATGAAAACAAAAATGTTTACCATGTGGCAAATAATCTTTTGTTAATATTGGCGGTGAATCAACTTTTTGCAAGGTGTTTAAATGGCCTAAACCAATTAAAGCAGTGGCTAAAACAATAGACTAAATGGCTTTTTAATTATTAGAAATGGCAAACTTTTTCAAAAGCCTCACAATCTTTTTTGTGGAACTGCCAATGATTGCACTGTAATTATGTGACCAAGTCCCACGTGTTACAGAAAGCTTTTTGGCAGCTCAAATATTGCAAAAACATTTTCTGTAAAAGAAAACAGAGATAAAAATAGAAAAAGGGCCTAGGCTACTGATGGGGACTGGGCCTAAGTGCACAGTGCCTGGAACCCAGCCCACCACGGCCTCCTCCTCCTCCCTCCCCGTTTTCTGTTCAAGCGACCGAGGCGTGCCCGCCGTTACCGTCGAACCCACCTCGCCGACCACACCGCTACAGGCGCCACGGTTGGATAAAGATCCACCTCTCCTTCCTCTCGGCCTCCCCTCAATCCCTATCCACTCTCCCTCCCTCGCCATCGCTCGCTTCGCCCCTCCTCTCCTCCAGATCCGCGGCCCGAGCGTCTTTGCCGCCGTCCTCCGTCGTTGCCGCGGCCACCGGCGGCCCCGTGCCTGTTGGCCTTGTCCATGGGCCTTGCCGCGGTCGGCAACCTCTCCTGGTGCCACCAGGTGGAGATGTGGAGCCCCGTTGCCTCCGTTCGCCTTCGTCCACATCTCCGGTTGCCGCCGCTCATCCTCGGCTCCGGCGACGTGTCTGCAGCTCCTAAACCACCACGGGCCATCGTGTGAGCCACTCGGTGAGCTCCACCCATTCCTCTCCCCGTCCTAGCTCCGTTTACGCGCCGCAGCAAGCTGTGCGCGATGCGCCGCCATTGCCGCGCCCTGGCTCCGCTATCGAGCTCGCAGCCATCATGGTAGGGCTCGTCCTGGTGCGCCGAGCTCACCAACACGTTTGTGGCTTCGAGTAGTCGCCATAGGAGTAGCGCGCAGCCCGTTTTGGCCTCCGTTTCATCGCGCGCGAGTTCGATGTGCTTCGGGTCTCCGCCGTCCCTGTCGCCGGTGGCGGCTCCGGCCATCGCAGCTCACGTGGCCACCCGCGTTGGATGCGGCGTTGCTCACTCGTTCGAATGCGCCTAACCCCAGCCCCGGAGACCCCCTGTAGACGAATCCCGATGAGGTCGGGTGCCCTCCGCCGCATTTTCGTGCTCGCCGGCGTTCAGCCGCCGGCCCGCTGAGCTGGCACACCTCAGACCACCCCCTGGGTCACTGCAAGTGGGGCCCCTGGCCCCCTGTTGACCAATTGACCTGGTCAACCATGCTGACTAGGCAGGCCCCGGCCACTGACGTGCATGTCCCACCACTTAATCCTCTAATTAAAACTAATTAGTTTAGTTAATTAGACACTGACACGTGGGCCCAATAGTTTTACTAACTAAATTTAGATTAGTTTAAACTCTGTTTAACCCATTGTCTATGACAGGTGGGTCCCCCATGTCAGTTTTGACCGGTCAGCCGTCCTGTTGACTGTTGACGTCACTATGACGTCATGCTGATGCAATATTCCTTTTCTATTATTCTAAATAGTTTCTAAAAATGCTTAAACCTTTAGAAAATCATATAAAATAATTCGTAACTCAGATGAAAAAGTTTTATATATGAAAATCGCTCAGAACGACGAGGCAAATCCGAATACGCGGTCCGTTCGTTCGCCACACGTCCCTAGCATAGTGAACCTGCAACTTTCCCCCTCCGATTCATCTGTCCAAAAACACAAAACACCGGGGAGACTTTCCCGGATGTTACCCCCTTCGCCGGTATCGTGTACCACCGCGTTAGAGCACCCTAGCACTACGTTATAACTTTCCGTGCTTCTTTATTGCATCTGTATGCTTTGTATTTATTGTTTCTTCCCCCTCTTTCTTCGGTAGACCGCGAGACTGACGCTACCTCGGTGATCGATTGCATCGACGACGACCCCTCCTTCTTGCCAGAGCAACCAGGCAAGCCAACCCCCCTTGATCATTCCGATATCGCCCACTCTCTTCCCTCTTATGCTTGCATTAGAACTGCTACTGCTTTTTGTATGATCCTATTCTGATGCATAGCCTGTTGTTGATACCTGCTTTCATACCTTACATGTTTATACTGAACTGCTTAGTATAGGCTGGTTAGAGTTCCATCAGAGACCCCCACTTTGTCCTGTCTGCCCCGCTGGATTATCAGAAGACCCGGTCAACGGGATCGAAGACCAGGCCCCGACACCACACATCACTTTCCCCTTAGTTGCTCGAGACTACTGGGTTACTATCGAGTGCCGAGGGTGGGACCTCATCAGCACTTCTGATGTTAACCTTGTAGGTTAGTTCATCGGTTATGGTCATCGAGGGTGATTTCCTCCTTCTCCACTTTCAATAACGACACTATCGTGCAACTCCTCAAGAGTGGACCTCTCCTCTTTTGTTCACCTTGATGATAAACATCAGGTGGAACTCCATCGAGGGTGATTTCCTCAGGTTTCCCTTTGGTGTCAAACACACAGTTACTATGGTTACTATGACTTTACACTGAACCTATTTACTAAAGACGGGTCGACCCTAAGGGGTACCCACGCGAGCTTAATTGCGAGTGATGTGTAGTCGGGTTGACCTGGAAGGTGCCCGCAAGATAAATACGAGGCGTGGTCGGGCACTCGCCCTTGCCGCAAGTTCTCGAGACAAGGCGATGGGGTCACATGATCGTGAGTCTCTGCTCGTTACCGCGCATTCCCAAGACACTAAACCGTTTGGGTATTTGATCCGAGGGGCCTCTGGCCTGATAGCGCTAACCATCATGTGGGCATAGTATGGGTGTTATGCGTCATATGCATCAACCGAAGCTTAACTGACGTCACTGCGACTGAGCGGCGTGCGTCTGGTTGGACTGGTTATGCACCTACCTTTTTAAGGAGGTGTCTAGGTCTGCTCACCGGCCGCGTACGCAACGTGCAGGAGTTCCCGGGGCGATTGGCCCATGACCCCTCGGGGCATAGGGTTTAGTCCGGCGTGCATGACCTCTCCATTAAGCCTAGGTCGGGTTGCGGCGTATTGTTTGGCTGAGGGCAGGCATGACCTGATGGTGTGTTCGGCCGGAGTTAAGCAAGCATGATGGGTAAGTAGGTGCACACCTGCAAGGAAGAAAACATCTATCGATAGCCTGTCCTATGGTAACGGACACTTGGAGTTGTATCCCGATCGCTACAACTAGAACTGGATGCTGAGGCATGATTTGGATATGTTGCTTCAGTTGGAAATATGCCCTAGAGGCAATAATAAAATGGTTATTATTATATTTCCTTGTTCATGATAATTGTCTATTGTTCATGCTTTAATTGTATTATCCGGAAACAGTAATGCAAGTGTGAATACTTAGACCACAATGTGTCCCTAGTAAGCCTCTAGTTGACTAGCTCGTTGATCAACAGATGGTTACGGTTTCCTGACCATGGACATTGGATGTCATTGATAACGGGATCACATCATTACGAGAATGATGTGATGGACAAGACCCAATCCTAAGCCTAGCACAAGATCGTGTAGTTCGTATGCTAAAGCTTTTCCAATGTCAAGTATCCTTTCCTTAGACCATGAGGTTGTGCAACTCCCGGATACCGTAGGAATGCTTTGGGTGTGCCAAACGTCACAATGTAACTGGGTGACTATAAAGGTACATTACGGGTATCTCCGAAAGCATCTGTTGGGTTGGCACGAACCGAGACTGGGATTTGTCACTCCGTATAACGGAGAGGTATCTCTGGGCCCACTCGGTAAGACATCATCATAATGAGCTCAATGTGACTAAGGGGTTGGTCATGGGATGATGTGTTACGGAATGAGTAAAGAGACTTGCCATGACGAGATTGAACAAGGTATCGGTATACCGACGATCGAATCTCGGGCAAGTACTATACCGATAGACAAAGGGAATCGTATACGGGATTGATTGAATCCTTGACATCGTGGTTCATCCGATAAGATCATCGTGGAGCATGTGGGAGCCAACATGGGTATCCAGATCCCGCTGTTGGTTATTGACCAGAGAGTCGTCTCGGTCATGTCTGCGTGTCTCCCGAACCCGTAGGGTCTACACACTTAAGGTTCGGTGACGCTAGGGTTGTAGAGATATTAGTATGCGGTAACCCGAAAATTGTTCGGAATCCCGGATGAGATCCCGGACGTCACGAGGAGTTCCGGAATGGTCCAAAGGTGAAGATATGTATATAGGAAGTCCAGTTTCGGCTACCGGGAAAGTTTTGGGGGTCACCGGTATTGTACTGGGACCACCGGAAGGGTCCCGGGGGTCCACCGGGTGGGGCCACCTATCCCGGAGGGCCCCATGGGCTGAAGTGGGAAGGGAACCAGCCCGTGGTGGGCTGGTGCGCCCCCCATGGGCCTCCCCCTGCGCCTAGGGTTGGAAACCCTGAGGGTGGGGGGCGCCCCACCTGACTTGGGGGCAAGTTCCCCCCCTTGGCCGCCGCCCCCCTTGAGATTGGATCTCTAGGGGCGGGCGCCCCCCAGGGCCCCTATATAAATAGGGGGGAGGGAGGGCTGCGCACCCAAGCCCCTGGCGCCTCCCTCTCCCCCCGTTATGTTGGAAATATGCCCTAGAGGCAATAATAAATTGGTTATTATTATATTTCCTTGTTCACGATAATCGTTTATTATCCATGCTAGAATTGTATTGATAGGAAACTCAGATACATGTGTGGATACATAGACAAACACCATGTCCCTAGTAAGCCTCTAGATGACTAGCTCGTTGATCAATAGATGGTTACGGTTTCCTGACCATGGACATTGGATGTCGTTGATAACGGGATCACATCATTAGGAGAATGATGTGATGGACAAGACCCAATCCTAAGCCTAGCACAGATCGTGTAGTTCGTATGCTAAAGCTTTTCTATATGTCAAGTATCTTTTCCTTAGACCATGAGATTGTGCAACTCCCAGATACCGTAGGAATGCTTTGGGTGTACCAAACGTCACAACGTAACTGGGTGGCTATAAAGGTGCACAACAGGTATCTCCGAAAGTGTCTGTTGGGTTGGCATGAATCGAGACTGGGATTTGTCACTCCGTATGACGGAGAGGTATCTCTGGGCCCACTCGGTAGGACATCATCATAATGTGCACAATATGTGATCAAGGAGTTGATCACGGGATGATGTGTTACGGAACGAGTAAAGAGACTTGCCGGTAACGAGATTGAGCAAGGTATCGGTATACCGACGATCGAATCTCGGGCAAGTGCTATACCGATAGACAAAGGGAATCGTATACGGGATTGATTGAATCCTTGACATCGTGGTTCATCCGATGAGATCATCGTGGAACATGTGGGAGCCAACATGGGTATCCAGATCCCGTTGTTGGTTATTGACCGGAGAGTTGTCTCGGTCATGTCTACATGGTTCCCGAACCCGTAGGGTCTACACACTTAAGGTTCGATGACGCTAGGGTTATAGGGAAAGTATGTACGCGGTTACCGAATGTTGTTCGGAGTCCCGGATGAGATCCCGGACGTCACGAGGAGTTCCGGAATGGTCCGGAGGTAAAGATTCATATATGGGAAGTCCTGTTTTGGTCACCGGAAAAGTTTCGGGCGATATCGGTAATGTACCGGGACCACCGGGAGGGTCCCGGGGGTCCACCAGGTGGGGCCACCAACCCCAGGTGGCTGCGTGGGCTAAGTGTGGGAGGGGACCAGCCCCAAGGGGGCTGGTGCGCCCCCCCACCAAGTCCCAGGGCGCCCCAAGAGGGAAAGGGGGGCAAACCCTAATGCAGTTGGGCCCTAAGGCCCAATAGTGGTGCGCCTCCCCCTCTCTCCCCCTTTGGCCGCCCCCCCTAGATGGATCTAGGGCTGGCCGCACCCTAGGGGAGGGAAACCCTAAAGGGGGGGCGCAGCCCTCCCTTCCCCCTATATATATGAGGGGTTTTGGGGCTGCTAGAGACACGAGAACATCTCCCTCTTGGTGCAGCCCTACCCCTCTTCCTCCTCGTCTCCCGCAGCGCTTGGCGAAGCCCTGCTGGAGTCCCGCGCTCCTCCACCACCACCATGCCGTCGTGCTGCTGTTGGTTGGAGGTTTCCCAACCTCTCCCTCTCTCCTTGCTGGATCAAGGCGTGGGAGACGTCACCGGGCTGTACGTGTGAAGAACGCGGAGGCACCGTCCGTTCGGTGCTAGGATCTTCGGCGATCTGAATCGCGGCGAGTACGACTCCATCAACCGCGTTCTAGTAACGCTTCCGCTTAGCGATCTACAAGGGTATGTGGATCCAACTCTCCTCTCGTAGATGTGCATCTCCTAGATTGATCTTGGTGAACGTAGGAAAATTTTTGTTTCCCATGCGACGTTCCCCAACAGTGGCATCATGAGCTAGGTTCTTGCGTAGATGCTTTCTCGAGTAGAACACAAAAGGGTTTGTGGGCGTTGATGTTTAAATTGCTGCCCTCCTTAGTCTTTCTTGATTCAGCGGTATTATGGGATGAAGCGGCCCGGACCAACTTTACATGTCCACGTACATGAGACCGGTTCCATCGACAGACATGTGACTTTTGTTGCATAAGATGGCTGGCGGGTGTCTGTCTCTCCTATCTTAGTTGAATCGGAATAGAACAAGGCGGTCCTTGTAGAAGGTTAAATAGCAACTTGAATATCACCGTTGTGGCTTTGCGTAGGTAAGAAGCGTTCTTGCTAGATACCCATAGCAGCCACGTAAAACATGCAACAACAAATTAGAGGACGTCTAACTTGTTTTTGCAGGGTATGTATGTGATATGATATGGCCAATGACATGATGAGATATATTTGATGTATGAGATGATCATGTTGTAATAGTTAATATCGACTTGCATGTCGATGCATACGGCAACCGGCAGGAGCCATAGGGTTGTCTTTAATTTTTGTATGACCTGTGTCAATCATTAAGCGCTTTGTAATGCTTTACTTTATCGCTAAACGGTAGCAATAGTAGTAAGAGCATGGTGGGCGCGCGACAACCCCGATGGCGACACGATGATGGAGATCATGATGATGGAGATCATGGTGTGGCGCCGGTGACGATGGAGATCATGCCGGTGCTTTGGAGATGGAGATCAAAAGCACGAGTTGATGGCCATATCATGTCACTTATGATTTGCATGTGATGTTAATCCTTTTATGCATCTTATTTTGCTTAGGACGACGGTAGCATTATAAGATGATCCTTCACTAAAATTTCAAGATAAAATTGTGTTCCCCCCGAGTGTGCGCCGTTGCGAAGGTTCGTCGTTTCGAAGCACCACGTGATGATCCGGTGTGATAGACTCTACGTTCGCATACAACGGGTGCAAGCCAGTTTTGCACATGCAGAACACTCGGGTTAGACTTGACGAGCCTAGCATGTACAGACATGGCCTCGGAACACGGAAGACCGAAAGGTCGAGCATGAGTCATATAGTAGATATGATCAACATGAAGATGTTCACCATTGACACCACCTCATCTCACGTGATGATCGGACTTGGGTTGGTGGATTTGGATCATGTCACGCTCGAATGACCAGAGGGATGTCAATTTGAGTGGGAGTTATAAGTAATTTGATTAGTTAAACTCACTTATCATGAACAATAGTCTAAGATGGCTTTGCAAATTATGTTGTAGATCAATAACTGCGTTGTAGCTCCCTGTTTCATACGATCCTAGAGAAAGACTAAGTTGAAAGATATTGTAAGCAAGGATACGGACTGGGTCCGTAGTCCGAGGAGTGTCCTCACTGCTGCACAGAAAGCTTACGTCTTTGATGCACCGCTCGATGTGCAAACCCCTACAACGTTGTCTGTGGATGTTGTGAACACCTGACAGAGACGTCCTGATGACTACTTGATAGTTTAGTGCACCATACTTTACGGCTTAGAATCGGGATTCCAATGACGTTTTGAACGCCATAGAACATATGAGATGTTCTAAGAGCTGAAATTGGGATTTCAGGCTCATGCCCGTGCTGAGAGGTGTGAGACCTCTGACAAGTTCTTTTGCCAAAAAGATGGAGGAGAATGGCTCAACTAGTGAGCATGTGCTCAGAATGTCTGGGTGCTGAAATCACTTGAACCAAGTGGGAGTTAATCTTCCAGGTGAGATAGTGGTTGACAGAATTCTCTAGACACTATCACCAAGCTACTAGAACTTCGTGATGAACTATGACATGCAAAGGATGGAGATGATCCCGGTGCTGTTAGCAGTTCTTAGTACCGCAAAAGTAGAAATCAAGAAGGAGCATCAAGTGTTGATGGTTTAACAAGACCACTGGTTTCAAAAGGGGTAAGGGCTAGAAGGGAAACTTCATGAATGGCAAACATGTTGTCGCTCTGATGAAGGAACCCCTGGTTGAACCCAAACCTCGAGACTAAGTGCTTCTATTGTAAGGGGGAACGGTCACATGGTAGCGGAACCACCCCAAATACATGGTAGATATGATAGCTGGCAACTTCAACAAAGTATATTTGATATACGTGTTATTGATGTGTACCTTAGTAGTACTCCTTGTAGCACCTGGGTATTGGATACCGGTTCAGTTGCTATTATTAGTGACTTGAAGCAAAAGCTACGGACTGAACGGAGACTAGCTAAGGGCGAGGTGACGATGTGTGTTGGAAGTGTTTCCAAGGTTGATGAGATCACCATCGCACACTTCCTCTATTTTCGAGATTAGTGTTGAACCTAGATAAATGTTATCAGGTGTCTACGTTGAGCGTAAAAATGATTAGATCATGTTCATCGCAATACGGTTATTCATTTAAGTTAGAGAATAATGGTTATTCTGTTTACATGAATAATACCTTTATGGTCATGCACCCAATGGTTCGTTGAATCTCGATCATAGTAATACACATGATGATAATATTAATGCCAAAAGATGTAGAGTTAATAATGATAGTACCACTTTCTTGTGGCACTGCCGCTTAGGTCATTTTGGCATAAAATGCATGAAGAAACTCCATGCTGATGGATGTTTGGAGTCACTTGATTTTGAATCGCTTGACACATGCGAGCCATGCCTCTTGGGCAGGATGACTGAGATCCCGTTTTCAGGTACAATGAAACGGGCAAGTGACTTGTTGGAAGTCATACATGCTGATGTATGTGATCCAATGAGAATTAAGGCGTGTGGTGGATATCGTTATTTTCTCATCTTCACTGACGATTTGAGTAGATATGGTATATTTACTTAATGAAGCAAAAGTCTGAAACGTTTGAAAGGTTCAAAAATTTCAGAGTGAAGATTAAGAATCATCATAACAAGAAGATCATGTTCCTACGATCTGATCAAGGGGATATTATCTTAATTATGAGTTTGGCAATCACTTAAGACATTGTGGAATTGTTTCGCAGTTGAAGTCCCCTGGAACACCACAACGTAATGGTGTGTCCGGACATCGTAATCGAACCTTATGAGATATGGTCCGATCTATGGTGTGTCTTACCGATCTACCGCTATTATTTTGAGGTTATGCATTAGAGACAGCTGCATTCACTTTATATAGGGCACCATCTAAGTCCGTTGAGACGACGTCGTATGGTTTGGCAAGAAACCAAAGTTGTCGTTTTCTTAAATGTTTGGGGCTGCGATGCTTATGGCTTCAGCCAGGAAAAGCTCGAACCCAAAGCGGACAAATACATCTTCATGGAATACCCACTGGTAACGGTTGGGTATACCTTCTATCTCAGATCCAAGGACAAAAATGTTTGTCACTAAGAATGGGTCCTTTCTTGAGAAGGAGTTTCTCTCGAAAGAACTGAGTGGGAGGAAGATAGAACTTGATGAGGTTGTCGAACCCTCACTTCAACCGGAGAGTAGTGCAACACAGAAAGATGTTTCTGTGGAATCTACAACAGTTGAAGAGGAAACTAATGATAGTGATCATGAAGCTCCAGATCAAGTTGCTATCGAACCTCGTAGGTTGACAAGGATATGTACTACTCCTGAGTGGTACGTTGATCCTGTCTTAGAGGTCATGTTGTTGGACAACGATGAACCTACGAACTATGGAGAAGCGATGGTGGGCCCATATTCCGACAAATGGTTAGAAGCCGATAAATCCGAGATAGGATCCATGTATCAAAACAAAGTATGGACTTTGGTGGACTTGCCCTGTGATCGGCAAGCCATTGAGACAAATGGATCTTTAAGACTAAGACGGACGTGGACGGTAATGTCACCGTCTATGAAGCTCGACTTGTGGCGAAGAGTTTTCCACAAGTTCAAGGAGTTGACTACGATGAGATTTTCTCACCCGTAGCGATGCTTAAGTCCGTCGGAATCATGTTAGCATTAGCTGCATTTATGAAATCTGGCAGATGGATGACAAAACAAGTTTCCTTACCAGTTTTCGTAAGGAAAGGTTGTATGTGATACAATCAGAAAGGTTTTGTCGATCCTAAGGATGCTAAAAGGATATGCTAGCTCCAGCGATCCTTCCATGGACTAGAGCAAGCATCTCGGAGTCGGAATATACACTTTGATGGAGTGATCAAAGTTTTTGGGTATACAAAGTTTGTTGGAAACTTGTATTTGCAATAAAGTGAGTGGGAGCACTACAACATTTCTGATAAGTATATGTGAATGACATATTGTTGATCCGAAATGATGTAGAATTTCTAGAAAGCATAAAGGGTTGTTTGAAATGTTTTTCAAAGGAAGACCTGGATAAAGCTGCTTACATATTGGGCATCAAGATCTATACAGATAGATCAAGACGCCTGATGATACTTTCAAAGAGCACACACCTTGTCATATTTTTGAAGGAGTTCAAAATAGATCAGTCAAAGAAGGAGTTCTTACCTGAGTTGTAAGGTGTGAAGTTGAGTAAGACTCAAAACTTGACCACGGCAGAAGAAAGAGGAAGGACGAAGGTCGTCTCCTATGGTTTTGTCATAGGCTCTATACGATATGCCATGCTAAGTACCGCACCTGATGTGTGCCTTGCCACATGTCTGGCAAGAGGGTACAAAGGTGATCCAGGAGTGGATTACTAGATAGTGGTCAAAAATTATCCTTAGAGGAATAAGGAAATGTTTCTCGGTTATGGAGGTGATAAAGAGTTCGACGTAAAGAGTTACGTCGATGCAAGCTTAACACCTATCCGGATAACTCTAAGTAGAGATACCGGATACGTATAATGGAGCAACAGTTTGGAATAGCTCCAAGTGGAACGTGGTAGCAGCATCTACGATATGACATAAAGTTTTGCGAAGTACATAGGGATCTGAATGTTGCAGACCCGTTGACTACAACCTCTCTCACAAGCATAACATGATCAAACCCAGAACTCATTGAGTGTTAATCACATATTGATGTGAACTAGATTACTGACTCTAGTAAACTCTTTGGATGTTAGTCACATGGCGATGTGACCTATGAGTGTTAATCACATGGCGATGTGAACTAGATTATTGACTCTAGTGCAAGTGGGAGACTGTTGGAAATATGCCCTAGAGGCAATAATAAATTGGTTATTATTATATTTCCTTGTTCATGATAATTGTTTATTATCCATGCTAGAATTGTATTGATAGGAAACTCAGATACATGTGTGGATACATAGACAAACACCATGTCCCTAGTAAGCCTCTAGATCACTAGCTCGTTGATCAATAGATGGTTACGGTTTCCTGACCATGGACATTGGATGTCGTTGATAACGGGATCACATCATTAGGAGAATGATGTGATGGACAAGACCCAATCCTAAGCCTAGCACAGATCGTGTAGTTCGTATGCTAAAGCTTTTCTATATGTCAAGTATCTTTTCCTTAGACCATGAGATTGTGCAACTCCCGGATACCGTAGGAATGCTTTGGGTGTACCAAACGTCACAACGTAACTGGGTGGCTATAAAGGTGCGCTACAGGTATCTCCGAAAGTGTCTGTTGGGTTGGCACGAATCGAGACTGGGTTTTTGTCACTCCGTATGACGGAGAGGTATCTCTGGGCCCACTCGGTAGGACATCATCATAATGTGCACAATATGTGATCAAGGAGTTGATCACGGGATGATGTGTTACGGAACGAGTAAAGAGACTTGCCGGTAACGAGATTGAGCAAGGTATCGGTATACCGACGATCGAATCTCGGGCAAGTGCTATACCGATAGACAAAGGGAATCGTATACGGGATTGATTGAATCCTTGACATCGTGGTTCATCCGATGAGATCATCGTGGAACATGTGGGAGCCAACATGGGTATCCAGATCCCGCTGTTGGTTATTGGCCGGAGAGTTGTCTCGGTCATGTCTACATGGTTCCCGAACCCGTAGGGTCTACACACTTAAGGTTCGATGACGCTAGGGTTATAAGGAAAGTATGTAAGCGGTTACCGAATGTTGTTCGGAGTCCCGGATGAGATCCCGGACGTCACGAGGAGTTCCGGAATGGTCCGGAGGTAAAGATTCATATATGGGAAGTCCTGTTTTGGTCACCGGAAAAGTTTCGGGCGATATCGGTAATGTACCGGGACCACCGGGAGGGTCCCGGGGGTCCACCAGGTGGGGCCACCAACCCCAGGTGGCTGCGTGGGCTAAGTGTGGGAGGGGACCAGCCCCAAGGGGGCTGGTGCGCCCCCCCACCAAGTCCCAGGGCGCCCCAAGAGGGGAAAGGGGGCAAACCCTAATGCAGTTGGGCCCTAAGGCCCAATAGTGGTGCGCCTCCCCCTCTCTCCCCCTTTGGCCGCCCCCCCTAGATGGATCTAGGGCTGGCCGCACCCTAGGGGAGGGAAACCCTAAAGGGGGGCGCAGCCCTCCCTTCCCCCTATATATATGAGGGGTTTTGGGGCTGCTAGAGACACGAGAACATCTCCCTCTTGGTGCAGCCCTACCCCTCTTCCTCCTCGTCTCCCGCAGCGCTTGGCGAAGCCCTGCCGGAGTCCCGCGCTCCTCCACCACCACCATGCCGTCGTGCTGCTGTTGGTTGGAGGTTTCCCAACCTCTCCCTCTCTCCTTGCTGGATCAAGGCGTGGGAGACGTCACCGGGCTGTACGTGTGAAGAACGCGGAGGCACCGTCCGTTCGGTGCTAGGATCTTCGGCGATCTGAATCGCGGCGAGTACGACTCCATCAACCGCGTTCTTGAACGCTTCCGCTTAGCGATCTACAAGGGTATGTGGATCCAACTCTCCTCTCGTAGATGTGCATCTCCTAGATTGATCTTGGTGAGCGTAGGAAAATTTTTGTTTCCCATGCTTCGTTCCCCAACACGTTACACCTCTCCCTCTCGCTTAGCTTGGCGAAGCCCTACCGAGATCCCCGCTGCTTCCACCACCACGCCGTCGTGCTGCTGGATCTCCATCAACCTCTCCTCCCCCCTTGCTGGATCAAGAAGGAGGAGACGTCTCTCCCAACCGTACGTGTGTTGAACGCGGAGGTGCCGTCCGTTCGGCGCTCGGTCATCGGTGATTTGGATCACGACGAGTACGACTCCATCAACCCCGTTCTCTTGAACGCTTCCGCCCGCGATCTACAAGGGTATGTAGATGCACTCCCCTCTCCCTCGTTGCTAGATGACTCCATAGATTGATCTTGGTGATGCGTAGAAAATTTTAAAATTCTACTACGTTCCCCAACAGTGGCATCATGAGCTAGGTCTATGCGTAGTATCTTGCACGAGTAGAACACAAAGTAGTTGTGGGCGTCGATTTGTCAATTCTCTTGCCGTTACTAATGTTATCATGATGCGGCGGCATCGTGGGATGAAGCGGCCCGGACCGACCTTACATGTACGCTTACGTGAGACAGGTTCCACCGACTGACATGCACTAGTTGCATAAGGTGGCTAGCGGGTGTCTGTCTCTCCCACTTTAGTCAGATCGGATTCGATGAAAAGGGTCCTTATGAAGGGTAAATAAAAATTGGCATATCACGTTGTGGTTTTGGCGTAGGTAAGAAACGTTCTTGCTAGAAACCTATAGCATCCACGTAAAAACTTGCAACAACAATTAGAGGACGTCTAACTTGTTCTTGCAGCATGTGCCGTGTGATGTGATATGGCCAAAAGGATGTGATGAATGATATATATATGATGTATGAGATTGATCATGTTCTTGTAATAGGAATCATGACTTGCATGTCAATGAGTGTGACAACCGGCAGGAGCCATAGGAGTTGTCTTATTTTATTGTATGACCTGCGTGTCACTGAAAACGCCATGTAATTACTTTACTTTATTGCTAACCGTTAGCCATAGTAGTAGAAGTAATGTTTGGCGAGACGACTTCATGAAGACACGATGATGGAGATCATGATGATGGAGATCATGGTGTCATGCTGGTGACGATGATGATCATGGAGCCCCGAAGATGAAGATCAAAAGGAGCAAAATGATATTGGCCATATCATGTCACTATTTGATTGCATGTGATGTTTATCATGTTTTTACATCTTATTTGCTTAGAATGACGGTAGTAAATAAGATGATCTCTCACTAAAATTTCAAGAATTGTGTTCCCCCTAACTGTGCACCGTTGCTAAGGTTCGTTGTTCCGAAGCGCCACGTGATGATCGGGTGTGATAGGCTCTAACGTTCGCATACAACGGGTGTAAGCCAGATTTACACACGCAATACACTTAGGGTTTACTTGACGAGCCTAGAATGTACAGACATGGCCTCGGAACATGGAAGACCGAAAGGTCAAACATGAGTCGTATAGAAGATACGATCAACATAAAGATGTTCACCGTTGATGACTAGTCCGTCTCACGTGACGATCGGACACGGCCTAGTCGATTCGGATCATGTATCACTTAGATGACTAGAGAGATGTCCATCTGAGTGGGAGTTCATTAAATTTGTTTAGATGAACTTAATGTCATGAACATAGTCTAAAATCTTTACAATATGTCTTGTAGATCCAATGGCCCACGCTAATGTTGCCCTCAACTTCAACGCGTTCCTAGAGAAAACCAAGCTGAAAGACGATGGTAGCAACTATACGGATTGGGTCCGTAACTTGAGGATCATCCTCATAGCTGCCAAGAAAGCATATGTCCTTGAACCGCCGCTAGGTGATGCATCCGTTTTCCCAGCAGCCCAAGATGTTATGAACGCCTGGCAGTCACGTAGTGATGATTACTCCCTGGTTCAGTGCGGCATGCTTTACAGCTTAGAATCGGGGCTCCAAAAGCGTTTTGAGCAGCACAGAGCATATGAGATGTTCCAAGAGCTGAAAATGGTTTTCCAAGCTCATGCCCGAGTCGAGAAATATGACGTCTCCAACAGCTTCTACAGTTGTAAGATGGAGGAGAATAGTTCTGTCAGTGAGCATATACTCAAATTGTCTGGGTTGCACAATCGCTTGTCTCAGTTGGGAATTAATCTCCCAGATGAAGCGGTCGTTGACAGAATCCTTCAGTCGCTCCCACCTAGCTACAAGAGCTTCGTGATGAACTTCAATATGCAAGGGATGGAGAAGTCCATTCCCGAGGTGTATTCAATGCTGAAATCAGCAGAGGTGGAGATCAAGAAAGAACATCAAGTGTTGATGGTGAATAAAACCACTAAGTTCAAGAAAGGCAAGGGTAATAAGAACTTCAAGAAGGACGGCAAAGGAGTTGCCACGCCTGGTAAGCCAGTTGCCAGGAAGAAGCCAAAGAATGGACCCAAGCCTGAGACTGAGTGCTTTTATTGCAAGGGAACGGGTCACTGGAAGCGGAACTGCCCCAAATACTTAGCAGATAAGAAGGCCGGCAACGTCAAAGGTATATGTGATATACATGTTATCGATGTGTACTTTACCAGCGCTCGTAGTAGCTCCTGGGTATTTGATACCGGTGCAGTTGCTCACATTTGTAACTCAAAGCAGGATCTACGGAATAAGCGGAGACTGGCGAAGGACGAGGTGACGATGTGCGTCGGGAATGGTTCCAAGGTCGATGCGGTCGCCGTCGGCACGCTACCTCTGCATCTACCTTCGGGATTAGTTTTAAACCTCAATAATTGTTATTTAGTACCAGCTTTGAGCATGAACATTGTATCTGGATCTCGTTTAATGCGAGATGGCTACTCATTTAAATCCGAGAATAATGGTTGTTCTATTTATATGAGAGAAATGTTTTATGGTCATGCCCCGCTGGTCAATGGTTTATTCTTAATGAATCTCGAACGTGATGTTACACATATTCATAGTGTGAATGCCAAAAGATGTAAGGTTGATAATGATAGTCCCACATACTTGTGGCACTGCCGCCTTGGTCATATTGGTGTTAAACGTATGAATAAGCTCCATGCAGATGGACTTTTGGAGTCTCTTGATTATGAATCATTTGACATGTGCGAACCATGCTTCTTGGGCAAGATGACCAAGACTCCGTTCTCCGGAACAATGGAGCGAGCAACCAACTTATTGGAAATCATACATACCGATGTATGCGGTCCAATGAGTGTTGAAGCTCGCGGTGGCTATCGTTATGTTCTCACCCTCACAGATGACTTAAGCAGATATGGGTATGTCTACTTCATGAAACACAAGTCTGAGACCTTTGAAAAGTTCAAGGAATTTCAGAATGAGGTTGAGAATCAACGTGACAGAAAAATAAAGTTCTTACGATCGGATCGTGGAGGAGAATATTTAAGTCACGAATTTGGCACGCACCTAAGGAACTGTGGAATTGCTTCACAATTGACGCTGCCTGGAACACCTCAGCCTAATGGTGTGTCCGAACGTCATAATCGTACTCTGTTGGACATGGTGCGATCTATGATGTCTCTTACCGACTTACCGCTATCATTTTGGGGTTATGCTTTAGAGATTGCCGCATTCACTTTAAATAGGGCACCGTCAAAATCGGTTGAGACGACACCATACGAACTTTGGTTTGGCAAGAAACCTAAATTGTCGTTTCTAAAAATTTGGTGATGCGATGCTTATGTCAAGAAACTTCAACCTGAAAAGCTCGAACCCAAATCGGAAAAATGCGTCTTCATAGGATACCCTAACGAAACTATTGAGTACACCTTCTACCTCAGATCTGAAGGCAAGGTCTTCGTTGCCAAGAATGGATCCTTTCTGGAGAAAGAGTTTCTCTCGAAAGAAGTGAGTGGGAGGAAAGTGGAACTTGATGAGGTGATAGTCACCCCTTCCGAACCAGAAAGTAGTGCAGTGCGGGAAGATGTTCCCGTGGTGCCTGCACCGACTAGGGAGGAAGTTAATGATAATGATCATGAAGCTTCAGATCAAGTTACTGCAAAACTTCGTAGGTCCACAAGGACACGTTCCGCACCAAAGTGGTACGGCAACCCTGTCATGGAAATCATGTTGTTAGACAACGGTGAACCTTCGAACTATGAAGAAGCGTTGGTGGGCCCAGATTCCAACAAATGGCTTGAAGCCATGAAATCCGAGATAGGATCCATGTATGATAACAAAGTATGGACTTTGGTGGACTTGCCCGATGATCGGCGCGCCATAGAAAATAAATGGATCTTTAAGAAGAAGATTGACGCAGATGGTAATGTGACCATCTATAAGGCTCGACTTGTCGCTAAAGGTTATCGACAAGTTCAAGGAATTGACTACGACGAGTCTTTCTCTCCCGTAGCGATGCTGAAGTCCGTCCGAATCATGTTAGCAATTGCCGCATTCTATGATTATGAGATATGGCAAATGGACGTCAAAACGGCATTCCTTAATGGCTTCCTCAAGGAAGAACTGTATATGATGCAGCCGGAAGGTTTTGTCGACCCTGAGAATGCTAACAAGGTATGCAAGCTCTAGCGCTCAATCTATGGGCTGGTGCAAGCATCTCGGAGTTGGAACATTCGCTTTGATGAGGTGATCAAAGCGTTTGGGTTTATACAGACTTGGGGAGAAGCCTGTATTTACAAGAAAGTGAGTGGGAGCTCTGTAGCATTTCTCATATTATATGTGGATGATATATTGCTGATGGGAAATGATGTAGAACTCTTGGAAAGCATAAAGGCCTACTTGAACAAGTGTTTTTCAATGAAGGACCTTGGAGAAGCTTCTTACATATTAGGCATCAAGATCTATAGAGATAGATCAAGACGTCTCATTGGTCTTTCACAAAGCACATACCTTGACAAGATATTGCAGAAGTTTAATATGGATCAGTCCAAGAAAGGGCTCTTGCCAGTATTGCAAGGTATGAGATTGAGCACAGCTCAATGCCCGACCTCGGTAGAAGATAGAGAAAAGATGAGTGTCATCCCCTATGCCTCGGCCATAGGTTCTATTATGTATGCCATGTTGTGTACTAGACCTGATGTGAACCTTGCCATAAGTTTGGTGGGGAGGTACCAAAGTGATCCCGGTATGGAGCACTGGACAGCGGTCAAGAACATCCTGAAGTACCTGAAAAGGACTAAGGATAAGTTTCTCGTTTATGGAGGTGACGAAGAGCTCGTCGTAAAGGGTTACGTCGATGTTAGCTTCGACACAGATCTGGATGACTCCAAGTCACAAACCGGATACGTGTATATTTTGAATGGCGGGGCAGTCAGCTGGTGCAGTTGCAAGCAAAGCGTCGTGGCGGCATTTACATGTGAAGCGGAGTACATAGCTGCTTCCGAAGCAGCGCAGGAAGGAGTCTGGATGAAGGAGTTCATCACCGACCTATGAGTTAGTCCAAGCGCGTCGGGCCCGATGACTCTCTTTTGTGACAACACTGGAGCTATTGTCATTGCCAAGGAGCCCAGGTTTCACAAGCACACCAAGCACATCAAGCGCTGTTTCAACTCCATCTGGAATTATATTCAAGATGGAGACATAGATATTTGTAAAGTGCATACGGATCTGAATGTCGCAGATCCGTTGACTAAACCTCTTCCATGAGCAAAACATGATCAACACCAGAACTCTATGGGTGTTCGATTCATCACAATGTAACTAGATTATTTACTCTAGTGCAAGTGGGAGACTGTTGGAAATATACCCTAGAGGCAATAATAAAATGGTTATTATTATATTTCCTTGTTCATGATAATTGTCTATTGTTCATGCTTTAATTGTATTATCCGGAAACAGTAATGCAAGTGTGAATACTTAGACCACAATGTGTCCCTAGTAAGCCTCTAGTTGACTAGCTCGTTGATCAACAGATGGTTACAATTTCCTGACCATGGACATTGGATGTCATTGATAACGGGATCCCATCATTAGGAGAATGATGTGATGGACAAGACCCAATCCTAAGACTAGCACAAGATCGTGTAGTTCATATGCTAAAGCTTTTCCAATTTCAAGTATCCTTTCCTTAGACCATGAGGTTGTGCAACTCCCGGATACCGTAGGAATGCTTTGGGTGTGCCAAACGTCACAACGTAACTGGGTGACTATAAAGGTACATTACGGGTATCTCCGAAAGCATCTGTTGGGTTGGCACGAACCGAGACTGGGATTTGTCACTCCGTGTGATGGAGAGGTATCTCTGGGCCCACTCGGTAAGACATCATCATAATGAGCTTAATGTGACTAAGGGGTTGGTCACGGGATGATGTGTTACGAAACGAGTAAAGAGACTTGCCATGACGAGATTGAACAAGGTATCGGTATACCGACGATCGAATCTCGGGCAAGTACTATACCGATAGACAAAGGGAATCGTATATGGGATTGATTGAATCCTTGACATCGTGGTTCATCCTATGAGATCATCGTGGAGCATGTGGGAGCCAACATGGGTATCCAGATCCCGCTGTTGGTTATTGACCGGAGAGTCGTCTCGGTCATGTCTGCGTGTCTCCCGAACCCGTAGGGTTTACGCACTTAAGGTTCGGTGACGCTACGGTTGTAGAGATATTAGTGTGCGGTAACCCGAAAGTTATTCGGTGTCCCGGATGAGATCCCGGATGTCACGAGGAGTTCTAGAATGGTCTGGAGGTGAAGATTTGTATATAGGAAGTCCAGTTTCGGCCACCGGGAAAGTTTCGGGGGTCACCGGTATTGTACCGGGACCACCGGAAGGGTCCCGGGGGTCCACCGGGTGGGGCCAACTATCCCGGAGTGCCCCATGGGCTGAAGTGGGAAGGGAACCAGCCCCTAGTGGGCTGGTGCGCCCCCCATGGGCCTCCCCCTGCGCCTAGGGTTGGAAACCCTGGGGGTGGGGGGCGCCCCACCTGACTTGGGGGGCAAGTTCCCCCCCCCCTTGGCCGCCGCCCCCCTTGAGATTGGATCTCTAGGGGCCGGCACCCCCCCAGGGCCCCTATATAAAGAGGGGGGAGGGAGGGCTGCGCACCCAAGCCCCTGGTGCCTCCCTCTCCCCCCGTTACACCTCTCCCTCTCGCTGAGCTTGGCGAAGCCGTGCCGAGATCCCCGCTGCTTCCACCACCACGCCGTCGTGATACTGGATCTCCATCAACCTCTCCTCCCCCCTTGCTGGATCAAGAAGGAGGAGACGTCTCTCCCAACTGTACGCGTGTTGAACGCGGAGGTGCCGTCCGTTCGGCGCTCGGTCATCGGTGATTTGGATCACGACGAGTACGACTCCATCAACCCCGTTCTCTTGAACGCTTCCGCACGCGATCTACAAGGGTTTGTAGATGCACTCTCCTCTCCCTCGTTGCTAGATGACTCCATAGATTGATCTTGGTGATGCGTAGAAAATTTTAAAATTCTGATACGTTCCCCAACAGCTTCGGGAGTCGAGAAAGGATCCCGGAGCGTTGAAACAACAACATAAATATGACTTATGTTATATTACTCTACTCCCCCTGTTGCTGCAAGACGGTGGTTTCCAGAAGATGCTAGTCTTTGATAGGACTAGCTTCTCCCCCTCTAATTCTGGCATTCTGAAGCTTAGTCCACAGATACTACCCCCTTTCTTTGATACCGATGCATATTTAGTGTAGATCCTTGCTTGCGAGTACTTTGGATGAGTACTCACGGTTGCTTTGCTCCTCCTTTTCCCCCTTCTTCTTCTTTCTGGTTGATGCAACCAGATGGTGGAGTCCAGGGGTCAGAAGCCACCTTTGACGACTGCTACTACCCCGACGGAGGCTACTACTACGTGAAGACCGCCGACGACCAAGAGTAGTTAGGAGGTCCCAGTCAGGACGCCTTGCCTTTTTGATCGTGTTGTTTTTGTGCTAGCCTTCTTAAGGCAAACTTGTTTAACTTATGTCTATACTCAGCTATTATTGCTTCTGCTAACTCTTGTGTTTTCGAGCTTATGTATTCGAGCCCTCGAGGCCCCTGGCTTGTAATATAAAGCTTGTATTATTTTATTTGTGTCTAGAGTTGTGTTGTGATAACTTCCAGTGAGTCCCTGATCTTGGTCGTACACATTTGCGTGCATGATTAGTGTACGGTCAAATTGGGGGCGTCACAACTACAAAGAAGTATTAAGGTAAACCTAACCATAACATGAAACGTGTGGATCCAAATCCGCCCCTCACGAAGCAACGCATAAACTAGAGTTTAAGCTTCTGTCACTCTAGCAACCCATCATCTACTTATTACTTCCCAATGCCTTCCTCTAGGCCCAAACAATGGTGAAGTGTCATGTAGTCGTCGTTCACATGACACCACTAGAGGAAAGACAACATACATCTCATCAAAATATCGAACGAATACCAAATTCACATGACTACTTATAGCAAGACTTCTCCCATGTCCTCAGGAACAAACGTAAATACTCACAAAGCATACTCATGTTCATGATCAGAGAGTTATTAATATGCATAATGGATCTGAACATATTATCTTCCACCAAGTAAACCAACTAGCATCAACTACAAGGAGTAATCAACACTACTAGCAACCTACAGGTACCAATCTGAGGTTTTGGTACAAAGATTGGATACAAGAGATGAACTAGGGTTTGAGAGGAGATGATGCTGGTGAAGATGTTGATGAAGATAACCCTTCCAAAGATGGGAGAGTTGTTGGTGATGACGATGGCGATGATTTCCCCCTCCCGGAGGGAAGTGTCCCCGGCAGAACAGCTCCGCCGGAGTCCTAGATTGGTTCCGCCAAGGTTCCGCCTCGAGACGGCGGCGCTTCGTCCTGAAAGCCTCCTTATGATTTTTTCCAGGTCAAAACACCTCATATAGCAGAAGATGGGCATCGGGGGGTCACTAGGTGGCCCACGAGGCAGGGGGCGCGCCCAGGGGGCGCGCCCCCCACCCTCGTGGACGGTGAATGGCCCCCCTCCTATACTTCTTTCGCCAGATATTTTTTATATTTTCCGAAACGGAGTTTCATGGAGTTTCAGGGCTTTTTGAGTTGTGCAGAATAGGTCTCAAATGTTTGCTCCTTTTCCAGCCCAGAATTCCAGCTGCTGACATTCTCCCTCTTTATGTAAGCCTTGTAAAATAAGAGAGAAAAAGCATAAGTATTGTGACATAATGTGTAATAATAGCCCATAATACAATAAACATCAATATAAAAGCATGATGCAAAATGGATGTATCATCTATCACGATGATGGTTTGTATCACTAAGAAGGGGATGTTAAGGTGAACCGAGGCATTACAAACACATTCGATAGAGTATAATGTGACATGTGCAACATTCATCTTCGGTTAACAATTTTCATGAAAGTAACTTGTCGTCTAACTGCACATCAAATCATGCATACACCGACATATATTTTTCTCGAGATTTGTGATACGTCTCCAACGTATCTATAATTTTTGATTGTTCCATGCTATTATATATTCTGTTTTGGATGTTTAATGGGCTTTATTATACACTTTTATATTATTTTTGGGACTAACCTACTAACCCAAGGCCAAGTGCAAATTGCTTTTTTTGCCTATTTCAGTGTTTCATAGAAAAGGAATATCAAACGGAGTCCAAACGGAATGAAACCTTCGGGCGAGTTATGTTTGGAACGATATCAACACGGAAGACTTGGAGTACACGCCAGGAAGTGAGAGAGGCGGCCACGAGGGCAGGGGCGCGCCCAGGGGGTAGGCGCGCCCCCCACCCTCGTGGGCCCCCTCTGGCTCCCTTGATGTGCCTCTTCAGCCTATATATACTCCCATACCCTGAAAACATCGGGGAGCACGACGAAACCCTAATTCCACCGCCGCAACCTTCTGTTCCCGTGAGATCCCATCTTGGGGCCCGTTCTGGAGCTCCACCGGAGGGGGCATCGATCACGAAGGGCTTCTACATCAACACCATAGCCTCTCCGATGAGTTGTGAGTAGTTTACCGCAGACCTTCGGGTCCATAGTTATTTAGATGGCTTCTTCTCTCTCTTTGGATCTCAATACAAAGTTCTCCTCGATCTTCGAGGAGATCTATTCGATGTAATATTTTTGCGGTGTGTTTGTCGAGATCCGATGAATTGTGGGTATATGATCAAGATTATCTATGAACAATATTGGATTCTTTTCTAAAATCTTTTATGCATGATTTAAATATCCTTGCAAGTCTCTTCGTATTATAGGTTTGGTTTGGCCTACTAGATCTATAGTTCTTGCAATGGCAGAAGTGCATGGCTTTGGGTTCAATCTTGCGGTGTCCTTTCCCAGTGATAGTAGGGGCAGCAAGGCACGTATTGTATTGTTGCCATCGAGGATAAAAAGATGGGGTTTATATCATATTGCATGAGTTTATCCCTCTACATCGTGTCATCTTGCTTAAGGCGTTACTCTGTTCTTATGAACTTAATACTCTAGATGCATGCTGGATAGCGGTCGATGTGTGGAGTAATAGTAGTAGATGCATAATTGTTTCGGTCTACTTGTCACGAACGTGATGCCTATATACAATGATCATGCCTAGATATTCTGATAACTATGCGCTTTTCTATCAATTGCTCGACAGTAATTCGTTCACCCACCGTAGAAATCTGCTATCATGAGAGAAGTCACTAGTGAAACCTATGGCCCCCGGGTCTATCTTTATGATATTATCTTCCATGAACTATTTACTTTATTTGCATTATTTACTTTCTGTCTCTATACCAAAAAAATACCAAAAATCTTATCTTATCATATCTATCAGATCTCACTCTCGTAAGTGACCGAGAAGGGATTGAAAACCCCTTTTATCACGCTGGCTGCGAGGTTATTATTTGTTTGTGCAGGTGCGAGGGAGTCGCGGATGGTCTCCTACTGGATTGATACCTTGGTTCTCAAAAACTGAGGGAAATACTTACACTACTGTGCTGCATCACCCTTTCCTCTTAGAGGGAATACAACGCAAGCTCGAGAAGTAGCAAGAAGAATTTCTGGCGCCGTTGCCGGGGAGATCTACGCAAAAGTCATATACCAAGTACCCATCCCAAACTCTTATCCCTCATATTACATTATTTGCCATTTGCCTCTCATTTTCCTCTCCCCCACTTCACCTTTGCCGTTTTATTCGCCCTTTTTCCGTTCGCCTTTTTGTTTGCTTGTGGCCATGTGCCCTCTATTAGCTTGCATCTTCGCTTGCTAAATTATGGATCCTCGTCCACTTGCTAATCTTTTTAAGAGGTCCAATTATGATGAACCAACTGCTAGTGAGCTGCGTGCACTAGATTATCTTTATGAGGTTTTGCTTGAAATTCGTGAATCTAAAATTTGTGATGAAGTGTTGAAAGAAGAAATTTATGAAATGATTCACGACAGCTCTTTGAATGAAAAACATGATTGCAATGATTTTATTTTAAAATCTATTAATGACAATTGTGTTAATGATATGCAAAAACCTAAGCTTGGGGATGCTTATTTTGCTATGCCCACTATTTGCTGCAATGATCATGATTGGGGTGATGCTTCTTACAATCTTGAAAATTTATTTAATCCTCATGATGAATGTAAGATTGATAATAATGTTTTTAATAATATTGAAATTTGGTTTGGAAGAATGTCAACTTTAGATCCCACATATTTGGAGAATGTTCAATCTTATGAATTTTTTGATAAAAGTGGGTTTGGAGAGGTCATGACTTTAGTTAATATTGATCCCACTATTTTGGAAGAGTGTCAACTTAGTATGCATGTGGATCGTGTTGAGAATATGTTTTGTGATAGCTATATTGTTGAATTTTCTTATGATCCTACATGCAATTATTATGAGAGAGGAAAATATGGTTGTAGAAATCTTCATGTTACTAAATTACCTCTCTTTATGTTGAGATTGATCTTGTTTTCTTTTTCTTCCTTGCATATACTAGATATTGCTTGTATTGATTTGTTTTACTATAAAATGCTTATGCATAGGAAGTATGTTAGACCTAGATGTGTTTTTCACATTCTTTATGATGCTCTTTGTTGTGCTTCAATTCGTGTCTTTCATGTGAACATCATTAAAATTATGCCTAGCTAGGGGCGTTAAACGATAGCGCTTGTTGGGAGGCAACCCAATTTTATTTTCTTTGCTTTTACTTCTGTTTAGTAGTAAATAATGCATCTAGCTTCTGTTTAGATGTGGTTTTGTGTTTTATTTAGTATTTGTGCCAAGTAGAACCTTTGGGAAGACTTGGGTGAAGTCTTTGCGATCATGCTGTAAAAAACAGAAACTTTTGCGCTCACGAGAATAGCTACCGTTTTTTACTGGAGAGTGATTTTTAGTTGATTCTTTTTGAAGATGATTAATAGACAATTACTCACGTCCACCAATGTATTTCAATTTTTTTAGAGTTACATAAGTATTCGAAAGTTACAGATTGCTACAGACTGTTCTGTTTTTTACAGATTCTGTTTTTCGTGTGTTGTTTGCTTATTTTGATGAATCTATGAGTAGTATCGGGGGGTATGAATCATAGATAAGTTGGAATACAGTAGGTTTAACACCAATATAAACAAAGAATAAGTTCATTACAATACCTTTGAGTGGTGGTATGTTTTCTTATACTAACGGAGCTCATGAGATTTTTGGCTAAGTTTTGTGTTGTGAAGTTTTCAAGTTTTGAGTAAGGATTTGATGGACTATGGAACAAAGAGTGGCAAGAGCCTAAGCTTGGGGATTCCCAAGGCAACCCAAGGTAAAATTCAAGGACAACCAAAATCCTAAGCTTGGGGGTGCCCCGGGAAGGCATCCCCTCTTTCGTCTTCGTCTATCGGTAACTTTACCTGAGACTATATTTGTATTCACCACATGATATGTGTTTTGCTTGGAGCGTCATGTATGATTTGAGTCTTTGCTTTTTAGTTTGACACAATCATCCTTGCTGGACACACCCTTTTGAGAGAGATACACATGATTTGGAATTTACTAGAATACTCTTTGTGCTTCACTTATATCTTTTGAGCTAGATAGTTTTGCTCTAGTGCTTCACTTATATCTTTAGAGCACGGTGGTGGTTTTATTTTGTAGAAATTATTGATCTCTCATGCGTCACTTATATATTTTTGAGAGTCTTTTAGAACAGCATGGTAATGTGCTTTGGTTATAAAATTAGTCCTAATATGATAGGCATCCAAGATGGGTATAGTAAAAACTTTCATATTAAGTGCGTTGAATATTAAGAGAAGTTTGATACTTGATGATTGTTTTGAGATATGAGGATGGTGATATTAGAGTCATGCTAGTAGAGTAGTTGTAAATTTGAGAAATACTTGTGTTGACGTTTGCAAGTCCCGTAGCATGCACGTATGGTAACCATTGTGTGACAAATTTGAAGCATGAGGTATTTCATTGAGTGTCATCCTTTGTGTGGAGGTCGGGATCGCGCGATGGTTAACTCCTACCAACCCTTCCCCTAGGAGCATGCGTGTAGTACTTTGTTTTGATGACTTGTAGATTTTTGCAATAAGTATGTGAGTTCTTTATGACTAATGTTGAGTCCATGGATTATACGCACTCTCACCTTTCCACCATTGCTAGCCTCTCTAGTACCGCGCAACTTTCGCCGGTACTATACTCCCACCATATACCTTCCTCAGAACAGCCACCATACCTACCTATCATGGCATTTCCATAACCATTCCTTGATATATTGACATGCAACTTTCCACCGTTCCGTTCATATGACAGGCTTCATCATTGTCATATTGTCATGCATGATCATGTAGTTGACATCGTATTTGTGGCTAGGCCACCATGCATAATTTTTCATACATGTCACTCTTGATTCATTGCACATCCCGGTACACCACCGGAGGCATTCATGTAGAGTCATACTTTGTTCTAGTATCGAGTTGTAATATCGAGTTGTAAGTAAATAGAAGTGTGATGATCATCATTATTAGAGCATTGTCCTAAATAAAAAAATAAAAAATATAAAAAAAGAAAGAAGAAAAGAGAAAAAAAGGGACAATGTTACTATCTTTTTCCACACTTGTGCTTCAAAGTAGCACCATGATCTCCATGATAGAGAGTCTCTTGTTTTGTCACTTTCATATACTAGTGGGAATTTCCATTATAGAACTTGGCTTGTATATTCCAACGATGGGCTTCCTCAAATGCCCTAGGTCTTCGTGAGCAAGCAAGTTGGATGCACACCCACTTAGTTTCTTTTGTTGAGCTTTCATACATTTATAGCTCTAGTGCATCCGTTGCATGGCAATCCCTACTCACTCACATTGATATATATTGATGGGCATCTCCATAGCCCATTCATACGCCTAGTTGATGTGAGACTATCTTCCTCTTTTGTCTTCTCCACAACCACCATTCTATTCCACCTATAGTACTATATCCATGGCTCACGCTCATGTATTGCGTGAAAGTTGAAAGAGTTTGAAAAAATTAAAGTATGAAACAATTGCTTGGATGAAACCGGGGTTGTACATGATTTGAGTATTTTTGTGTGACGAAGATGGAGCATGACCAAACTATATGATTTTGTAGGGATGAACTTTCTTTGACCATGTCATTTTGAGAAGACATGATTGCTTTGTTAGTATGCTTGAAGTATTACTATTCTTATGTCAATATGAACCTTTATCTTGAATCTTTCGGATCTGAACATTCATGCCACAATAAAAAAAATTACATTGAGAATTATGTGGGTTAGCATTCCATATCAAAAATTCTGTTTTATCATTTACCTACTTGAGCACGAGCAGGAAATAAGCTTGGGGATGCTTGATACGTCTCCAACGTATCTATAATTTTTTATTGTTCCATGCTATTATATATTCTGTTTTGGATGTTTAATGGGATTTATTATACACTTTTATATTATTTTTGGAACTAACCTACTAACCCAAGGCCCAGTGCAAATTGCTGTTTTTTTTGCCAATTTCAGTGTTTCACAGAAAAGGAATATCAAACGGAGTCCAAACGGAATGAAACCTTCGGGAGAGTTAATTTTTGGGACGATATCAACACGAAAGACTTGGAGTACACGCCAGGAAGTGAGAGAGGTGGCCACGAGGGCAGGGGCGCGCCCAGGGGGTAGGCGTGCCCCCCACCCTCGTGGGCCCCCTCTGGCTCCCCTGATGTGCCTCTTCAGCATATATATATATACTCCCATACCCTAAAAACATCGGGGAGCACGACAAAACCCTAATTCCACCGCCGCAACCTTCTGTTCCCGTGAGATCCCATCTTGGGGCCTGTTCCGGAGCTCCACCGGAGGGGGCATCGATCATGGAGGGCTTCTACATCAACACCATAGCCTCTCCGATGAGTTGTAAGTAGTTTACCATAGACCTTCGGGTCCATAGTTATTAGCTAGATGGCTTCTTCTCTCTCTTTGGATCTCAATACAAAGTTCTCCTCGATCTTCGAGGAGATCTATTCAATGTAATCTTTTTGCGGTGTGTTTGTCGAGGTCCGATGAATTGTGGATTTATGATCAAGATTATCCTGAACTATATTTGATTCTTTTCTGAAATCTTTTTTGCATGATCTAAATATCCTTGCAAGTCTTTTCGAATTAACAGTTTTGTTTGGCCTACTAGATCTATAGTTGTTGCAATGGCAGAAGTGCTTGGCTTTGGGTTTAATCTTGCGGTGTCCTTTCCCAGTGATAGCAGGGGCAACACGGCACGTATTGTATTGTTGCCATCGAGGATAAAAAGATGGGGTTTATATCATATTGCATGAGTTTATCCCTCTACATCATGTCATCTTGCTTAAGGCATTACTCTGTTCTTATGAACTTAATACTCTAGATGCATGCTGGATAGTGGTAGATGTGTGGAGTAATAGTAGTAGACGCATAATCGTTTCGGTCTACTTGTCACTGACGTGATGCCTATATACAGTGATCATGCCTAGATATTCTCATAACTATGCGCTTTTCTATCAATTGCTCGACAGTAATTTGTTCACCCACCGTAGAAATCTGCTATCATGAGAGAAGCCACTAGTGAAACCTATGGCCCCCGGGTCTATCTTCATCATATTATCTTCCACGAACTATTTACTTTACTTTGCATTATTTATTTTCTGTCTCTATACCAAAAAAATACCAAAAAATTTATCTTATCATATCTATCAGATCTCACTCTCCTAAGTGACCGAGAAGGGATTGACAACCCCTTTTATCGCGTTGGCTGCGAGGTTCTTATTTGTTTGTATAGGTGCGAGGGACTCGCGCGTGGTCTCCTACTAGATTGATAACTTGGTTCTCAAAAACTGAGGGAAATACTTACGCTACTGTGCTGCATCACCCTTTCCTCTTCGAGGGAATACAACGCAAGCTCGAGAAGTAGCGATTTGACATAAAACCATATTGCAAAACTGGATTACCCCTAAAATTACAAGTGTTCGTTTCACAATACAATACATCTTTCAAAGTTGGATTTTTGCAACAAAGGTAGCAACGACAAAGCAAAAAGTTAAAATCAGATGCTATGAGTCGGTCAACACAAGAAGAGAAGAAGGCTCGGACAAAGAAACATCACCTAAACGGCCCACCAACGGGTAGTAGCTGGTGCAAGTATTCTAAGACAACACACACTCTTGTCTTCTCAAGAGAAAGGCAGTAAAGAGATGATGGTATTCCCCCTCCTTGGTGAACACCAGTGAAGCGGTATTTGTTGGGAAACGTAGTATTTCAAAAAAATCCAACGATCACGCAAGATCTATCTACTAGAAGCAAAGTAACGAGAGGGGAGATTGTGTCTACGTACCCTCGTATACCGAAAGCGGAAGCGTCTAGTGACGTGGTTGATGTAGTCGAACGTCTTTGTGATCCAACCGATCCAAGCACCGAACATACGGCACCTCCGCATTCAGCACACGTTCAGCTCGATGACGTCCCACGAGCTCTTGATCCAGTTGAGCTTCACGGGAGAGTTTCGTCAGCACGACGGCGTGGTGACAGAGATGATGAAGTTACCGGCGCAGGGCTTTGCCTAAGCACTACAACATTATGACCGAGGTGTGTTTCTGTGGAGGGGGCACCGCACACGGCTAAAACAATGTTGCTTGTGTGTCCTAGGGTGCCCCCTACCCCTGTATATAAAAGAGCAAGGGGGAGGGCTGGCCGGCCCTAGGGGCGCGCCATAGAGGGAGCAATCCTACACCTAGTAGGAGTAGGACTCCCCTTTCCTACTCCTACCAGGAGTGGGAAAGGAAGGAAGAAGAGAAGAAGGAAGGAGAGGGGCGCCTCCCCCCCACTCCTAGTCCAACTAGGATTCCTTGGAATGGTGCGCGGCCAGCCCCTATGGGCTGCCTCTCACTTTCCCTCAAGGCCCACTATGGCCCAATACTCCCCCAGGCGGTTCCCGTAACCCCTCCGGCACTCCGATTTTCTCCGAAATCACCCGGAACACTTTCGGTGTCCGAATGTAGCCGTCTAATATATCAATCTTTATGTCTCAGACATTCTGAGACTCCTCGTCATGTCTGCGATCACATCTGGGACTCCTAACTACCTTCGGTACAACAAAACTCATAAACTCATAATACCGATCGTCATCGAACATTAAGCGTGCGGACCCTACGGGTTCGAGAACTATGTAGACATGATCGAGACTCATCTCCTGTCAATAAACAATAGCAAAACCTGGATGCTCATATTAGTTCCTACATATTCTACGAAGATCTTTATCGGTCAAACCGCATAACAACATACGTTGTTCCCTTTGTCATCGGTATGTTACTTGCCCGAGATTCGATCGTCGGTATCATCATACCTAGGTCAATCTCGTTATCGGCAAGTCTCTTTACTCATTCTGTAATACATCATATCGTGACTAACTCATTAGTCGTTTGCTTGCAAGGCTTATGATGATGTGTATTACCGAGAGGGCCCAGAGATACCTCTCCGACACTCGGAGAGACAAATCCTATTTTCGATCTATGCCAACACCACAAACACCTTTGGAGACACCTGTACAGCATCTTTATAGTCACCCAGTTACGTTGTGCCGTTTGATAGCTGTCGGTGTACTAAGGTAGGGGTACCTCAGTACCCCAACTTGTGCACGGGCAGTTGCAGCTTCCCGCGGCAGGGTTTACCGCGTGCTCGCCGGAGACCTTCCTGCTCCTTATTAAACCATTCAAAAACAAAGTATACAAGAAAGAAGACCGAGACCCCGGCAAGAGGAGCTTGCCGGGAAGGCCGTACTAGGCTCAAGATTACATCGTTCGGGCAAGGCCCTGGCAAGAGGAGCTTGCTGTTGGGGATCGTAGCAGAAAATCAAAATTTTTCCTACGCATCACCAAGATCTATCTATGGAGTAATCTAGCAACGAGCATAAAGGGGAGTGCATCTACATACCCTTGTAGATCGCGAGCGGAAGCGTTCAAGAGAACGGGGATGATGGAGTCGTACTCGTCGTGATCCAAATCACCGATGATCCTAGCACCGAACGGACGGCACCTCCGTGTTCAACACACGTATGGAGCGGGGACGTTTCCTCCTTCTTGATCCAGCAAGGGGGGAGGAGAGGTTGATGGAGATCCAGCAGCACGACGGCGTGGTGGTGGAAGTAGCGGGATTCCAGCAGGGCTTCGCCAAGCGCTGCGGGAGGAGGGAGATGTGTCACGGGAGGGAGAGGGAGGCGCCAGGGCTTGGGTGCTGCTCCCATGCGCCTCCCCACTATATATAGGGGTGGAGGGGGCTGGTTTCTTGCCCTCCAAGTCCATTGGGGCGTTGGCAAAGGTGGGGGAAAGAAATCCCATCATTTCCTTTCCCCACCGATTGTTATCCCCCCTTTTTAGGGATCTTGATCTTATCCCTTCGGGATATGATCTTATACCTTCTAAGGGGGGATCGTGGTGCGCCTTGACCAGGGGTGTGGGGCCTTGCCCCCACTACCCACGTTCATGTGGGTCCCCCCATGCAGGTGGGCCCCACTTCGGAACCTTCTAGAACCTTCCCGGTACAATACCGAAAAATCTCGAACATTTTCCGGTGGCCAAAATAGGACTTCCTATATATAAATCTTTACCTCCGGACCATTCCGGAACTCCTCGTGACGTCCGGGATCTCATCCGGGACTCCGAACAACTTTCGGGTTTCCGCATACTTATATCTCTACAACCCTAGCGTCACCGAACCTTAAGTGTGTAGACCCTACGGGTTCGGGAGACACGCAGACATGACCGAGACGACTCTCCGGTCAATAACCAACAGCGGGATCTGGATACCCATGTTGGCTCCCACATGCTCCACGATGATCTCATCGGATGATTCAATCAACCCCGTATACAATTCCCTTTGTCTATCGGTACAGTACTTGCCCGAGATTCGATCGTCGGTATCCCGATACCTTGTTCAGTCTCGTTACCGGCAAGTCTCTTTACTCGTTCCGTAACACATCATCCCGTGATCAACTCCTTGATCACATTGTGCACATTATGATGATGTCCTACCGAGTGGGCCCAGAGATACCTCTCCGTCACACGGAGTGACAAATCCCAATCTCGATTCATGCCAACCCAACAGACACTTTTGGAGATACCTGTAGTGCACCTTTATAGCCACCCAGTTATGTTGTGACGTTTGGTACACCCAAAGCATTCCTACGGTATCCGGGAGTTGCACAATCTCATGGTCTAAGGAAAAGATACTTGACATTTAGAAAAGCTTTAGCATACGAACTACACGATCTGTGCTAGGCTTAGGATTGGGTCTTGTCCATCACATCATTCTCCTAATGATGTGATCCCGTTATCAACGACATCCAATGTCCATGGTCAGGAAACCGTGACCATCTGTTGATCAACGAGCTAGTCAACTAGAGGCTTACTAGGGACATGGTGTTTGTCTATGTATCCACACATGTATCTGAGTTTCCTATCAATACAATTCTAGCATGGATAATAAACAATTATCATGAACAAGGAAATATAATAATAACCAATTTATTATTGCCTCTAGGGCATATTTCCAACAGTCTCCCACTTGCACTAGAGTCAATAATCTAGTTCACATCGCCATGTGATTAACACCCACAGGTCACATCGCCATGTGACTAACATCCAAAGAGTTTACTAGAGTCAGTAATCTAGTTCACATCAATATGTGATTAACACTCAATGAGTTCTGGGTTTGATCATGTTATGCTTGTGAGAGAGGTTGTAGTCAACAGGTCTGCAACATTCAGATCCCCATGTACTTCGCAAAAAACTTTATGTCATATCATAGATGCTGCTACCACGTTCCACTTGGAGCTATTCCAAACTGTTGCTCCATTATACGTATCCGGTATCTCCACTCAGAGTTATCCGGATAGGTGTTAAGCTTGCATCGACGTAACTCTTTACGTCGAACTCTTTATCAACTCCATAACCGAGAAACATTTCCTTATTCCTCTAAGGATAATTTTGACCGCTATCTGGTGATCCACTCCTGGATCACCTTTGTACCCTCTTGCCAGACATTTGGCAAGGCACACATCAGGTGCGGTACTCAGCATGGCATATCGTATAGAGCCTATTACAAAAGCATAGGGGACGACCTTCGTCCTTCCTCTTTCTTCTGTCGCGGTCAAGCTTTGAGTCTTACTCAACTTCACACCTTACAACTCAGGCAAGAACTCCTTCTTTGACTGATCTATTTTGAACTCCTTCAAAATCATGTCAAAGGTGTGTGTTCTTTTGAAAGTATTATCAGGCGTCTTGATCTATCTGTATAGATCTTGATGCCCAATATGTAAGCAGCTTTATCTAGGTCTTCCTTTGAAAACCTCCTTTCAAACAACCCTTTACGCTTTCCAGAAATTCTACACCATTTCAGATCAACAATATGTCATTCACATATACTTATCAGAAATGTTGTAGTGCTCCCACTCACTTTATTGTAAATACAAGTTTCTAACAAACTTAGTATAAACCCAAAAACTTTGATCACTCCATCAAAGCGTATATTCCGACTCCGAGATGCTTGCTCTAGTCCATGGAAGGATCGCTGGAGCTAGCATACCTTTTAGCATCCTTAGGATCAACAAAACCTTTCTGATTGTATCACATACAACCTTTCCTTACGAAAACTGGTAAGAAAACTTGTTTTGACATCCATCTGCCAGATTTCATAAATGCAGCTTATGCTAACTTGATTCCGACAGACTTAAGCATCGCTACGGGTGAGAAAATCTCATCGTAGTCAACTCCTTGAACTTGTGAAAAACTCTTCGCCACAAGTCGAGCTTCATAGACGGTGACATTACCGTCCACGTCCGTCTTCTTCTTAAATATCCATTTATCTCAATGGCTTGCCGATCATCGGGCAAGTCCACCAAAGTCCATACTTTGTTTTGATACATGGATCCTATCTCGGATTTCTCGGCTTCTAACCATTTGTCGGAATATGGGCCCACCATCGCTTCTCCATAGTTCGTAGGTTCATTGTTGTCCAACAACATGACTTCTAAGACAGGATCACCGTACCACTCAGGAGTAGTACATATCCTTGTCGACCTACGAGGTTCGATAGCAACTTGATCTGGAGCTTCATGATCACTATCATTAGTTTCCTCTTCAACAGTCGTAGGTTCCACATAAACATCTTTCTGTGTTGCACTACTCTCCGGTTGAAGTGAGGGTTCGACAACCTCATCAAGTTCTATCTTCCTCCCACTCAATTCTTTCGAGAGAAACTCCTTCTCGAGAAAGGACCCGTTCTTAGCGACAAACATTTTTGCCCTTGGATCTGAGACAGAAGGTATACCCAACTGTTACCATTGGGTATCCTATGAAGATGTATTTGTCCGCTTTGGGTTAGAGCTTTTTCCCGGCTGAAGCCATAAGCATCGCAGCCCCAAACATTAAGAAAACGACAACTTTGGTTTCTTGCCAAACCAGACAGCGTCGTCTCAACGGACTTAGATGGTGCCCTATCTAAAGTGAATGCAGCTGTCTCTAATGCATAACCTCAAAATAACAACGGTAGATCGGTAAGATACATCATAGATCGCACCATATCTCATAAGGTTCGATTACGATGTCTGGACACAACATTACGCTGTGGTGTTCCAGGTGGCTTCAACTGTGAAACATTTCCACAATGCCTTAAGTGATTGCCAAACTCATAATTCAGAAAATCTCCCCTCGATCAGATCGTAGGAACATGATCTTCTTGTTATGATGACTCTTAATCTTCACTCTGAAATTGCCTTGAACTTTTCAAACGCTTCAGACTTTTGCTTCATTGAGTAAATATACCCATATCTACTCAAATCGTCAGTGAAGATGAGAAAATAACGATATCCACCACACGCCTCAATTCTCATTGGATCACACACATCAGCATGTATGATTTCCAACAAGTCACTTGCCCATTTTATTTTACCTGAAAACGGGATCTTAGTCATCCTGCCCAAGAGGCATAGCTCGCATGTGTCAAGCGATTCAAAATCAAGTGACTCCAAACATCCATCGGCATGGAGTTTCTTCATGCATTTTATGCCAAAATGACGTAAGCGGCAGTGCCACAAGAAAGTGGTACTATCATTATTAACTCTACATCTTTTGGCATTAATATTATCATCATGTGTATTACTATGATCGAGATTCAACAAACCATTGGGTGCATGACCATAAAGGTATTATTCATGTAAACAGAATAACCATTATTCTCTGACTTAAATGAATAACCGTATTGCAATGAACATGATCTAATCATATTCATGCTCAACGTAGACACCCGATAACATTTATCTAGGTTCAACACTAATCTCGAAAATAGAGGGAGTGTGCGATGGTGATCTTATCAACCTTGGAAACACTTCCAACACACATCGTCACCTCGCCCTTAGCTAGTCTCCGTTCAGTCCGTAGCTTTTGCTTCAAGTCACTAATAATAGCAACTGAACCGGTATCCAATACCCAGGTGCTACAAGGAGTACTACTAAGGTACACATCAATAACACGTATATCAAATATACTTTGTTGAAGTTGCCAGCTATCATATCTACCATGTATTTGGGGTAGTTCCGCTATCATGTGACCGTTCCCCGTACAATAGAAGCACTTAGTCTCAAGGTTTGTGTTTAACCATGGGTTCCTTCATCAGAGCGACAACTGGTTTGCCATCCATGAAGTTTCCCTTCCAGCCCTTGCCCTTTTGAAACCAGTGGTCTTGTTAAATCATCAACACTTGATGCTCCTTCTTGATTTCTACTTTCGCGGTCTTAAGAACCGCTAATAGCTCCGGGATCATCTCCATCCTTTGCATGTCATAGTTCATCACGAAGTTCTAGTAGCTTGGTGATAGTGTCTAGAGAATTCTGTCAACCACTATCTCACCTGGAAGATTAACTCCCACTTGGTTCAAGTGATTTTAGCACCCAGACATTCTGAGCACACGCTCACTAGTTGAGCTATTCTCCTCCATATTTTTGGCAAAGGAACTTGTCAGAGGTATCATACCTCTCAACACGGGCATGAGCCTGAAATCCCAATTTCAGCTCTTAGAACATCTCATATGTTCCATGGCGTTCAAAACGTCATTGGAATCCCGATTCTAAGCCGTAAAGTATGGTGCAATAAACTATCAAGTAGTCATCAGGACGTGTCTCTCAGGTGTTCACAACATCCACAGACAACGTTGTAGGGGTTTGCACATCGAGCGGTGCATCAAAGACGTAAGCTTTCTGTGCAGCAGTGAGGACACTCCTCGGACTACGGACCCAGTCCGCATCCATGCTTACAATATCTTTCAACTTAGTCTTTCTCTAGGATCGTACTAAACAGGGAGCTACAACGCAGTTATTGGTCTACAACATAATTTGCGAAGACAACTTAGACTATTGTTCATGACAATGAAGTTCATCTAATGAACTCCCACTCAGATAGACATCTCTCTAGTCATCTAAGTGATACATGATCCGAATCGACTAGGCCGTGTCCGATCATCACGTGAGACGGACTAGTCATCAACGGTGAACATCTTCATGTTGATCGTATCTTCTATACGACTCATGTTCGACCTTTCGGTCTTCCGTGTTCCGAGGCCATGTCTGTACATGCTAGGCTCGTCAAGTCAACCCTAAGTGTATCGCGTGTGTAAATCTGGCTTACACCCGTTGTATGCGAACGTTAGAACTTATCACACCCGATCATCACGTGGTGCTTCGGAACAACGAACCTTAGCAACGGTGCACAGTTAGGGCGAACACAATTCTTGAAATTTTAGTGAGAGATCATCTTATTCACTACCGCCGTTCTAAGCAAATAAGATGTAAAACATGATAAACATCACATGCAATCAAATAGTGACATGATATGGCCAATATCATTTTGCTCCTTTTGATCTTCATCTTCAGCGCTCCATGATCATCATTGTCACCGGCATGACACCATGATCTCCATCATCATGATCTCCATCATCGTGTCTCCATGAAGTCGTCTCGCCAAACATTACTTCTACTACTATGGCTAACGTTTAGCAATAAAGTAAAGTAATTACATGGCGTTATTCAGTGACACGCAGGTCATACAATAAATAAGACAACTCCTATGGCTCCTGCCGGTTGTCATTCTCATCGACATGCAAGTCGTGATTCCTATTACAAGAACATGATCAATCTCATACATCACATATATATCATTCATCACATCCTTTTGGCCATATCACATCACACGGCACATGCTGCAAGAACAAGTTAGACGTCCTCTAATTGTTGTTGCAAGTTTTTACGTGGCTGCTATAGGTTTCTAGCAAGAACGTTTCTTACCTACGCCAAAACCACAACGTGATATGCCAATTTCTATTTACCTTTCATAAGGACCCTTTTCATCGAATCCGATCCGACTAAAGTGGGAGAGACAGACACCCGCTAGCCACCTTATGCAACTAGTGCATGTCAGTCGGTGGAACCTGTCTCACGTAAGAGTACGTGTAAGGTCGGTCCGGGCCGCTTCATCCCACGATGCCGCCGAATCAAGATAAGACTAGTAACGGCAAGAGAATTGACATGATCTACGCCCACAACTACTTTGTGTTCTACTCGTGCAAGATACTACGCATAGACCTAGCTCATGATGCCACTGTTGGGGATCGTAGCAGAAAATCAAAATTTTTCCTACGCATCACCAAGATCTATCTATGGAGTAATCTAGCAACGAGCATAAAGGGGAGTGCATCTACATACCCTTGTAGATCGCGAGCGGAAGCGTTCAAGAGAACGGGGATGATGGAGTCGTACTCGTCGTGATCCAAATCACCGATGATCCTAGCACCGAACGGACGGCACCTCCGTGTTCAACACACGTACAGAGCGGGGACGTTTCCTCCTTCTTGATCCAGCAAGGGGGGAGGAGAGGTTGATGGAGATCCAGCAGCACGACGGCGTGGTGGTGGAAGTAGCGGGATTCCAGCAGGGCTTCGCCAAGCGCTGCGGGAGGAGGGAGATGTGTCACGGGAGGGAGAGGGAGGCGCCAGGGCTTGGGTGCTGCTCCCATGCGCCTCCTCACTATATATAGGGGTGGAGGGGGCTGGTTTCTTGCCCTCCAAGTCCATTGGGGCGTTGGCAAAGGTGGGGGAAAGAAATCCCATCATTTCCTTTCCCCACCGATTGTTATCCCCCCTTTTTAGGGATCTTGATCTTATCCCTTCGGGATATGATCTTATTCCTTCTAAGGGGGGATCTTGGTGCGCCTTGACCAGGGGTGTGGGGCCTTGCCCCCACTACCCACGTTCATGTGGGTCCCCCCATGCAGGTGGGCCCCACTTCGGAACCTTCTAGAACCTTCCCGGTACAATACCGAAAAATCCCGAACATTTTCCGGTGGCCAAAATAGGACTTCCTATATATAAATCTTTACCTCCAGACCATTCCGGAACTCCTCGTGACGTCCGGGATCTCATCCGGGACTCCGAACAACTTTCGGGTTTCCGCATACTTATATCTCTACAACCCTAGCGTCACCGAACCTTAAGTGTGTAGACCCTACGGGTTCGGGAGACACGCAGACATGACCGAGACGACTCTCCGGTCAATAACCAACAGCGGGATCTGGATACCCATGTTGGCTCCCACATGCTCCACGATGATCTCATCGGATGATTCAATCAACCCCGTATACAATTCCCTTTGTCTATCGGTACAGTACTTGCCCGAGATTCGATCGTCGGTATCCCGATACCTTGTTCAGTCTCGTTACCGGCAAGTCTCTTTACTCGTTCCGTAACACATCATCCCGTGATCAACTCCTTGATCACATTGTGCACATTATGATGATGTCCTACCGAGTGGGCCCAGAGATACCTCTCCGTCACACGGAGTGACAAATCCCAATCTCGATTCATGCCAACCCAACAGACACTTTTGGAGATACCTGTAGTGCACCTTTATAGCCACCCAGTTACGTTGTGACGTTTGGTACACCCAAAGCATTCCTACGGTATCCGGGAGTTGCACAATCTCATGGTCTAAGGAAAAGATACTTGACATTTAGAAAAGCTTTAGCATACGAACTACACGATCTGTGCTAGGCTTAGGATTGGGTCTTGTCCATCACATCATTCTCCTAATGATGTGATCCCGTTATCAACGACATCCAATGTCCATGGTCAGGAAACCGTGACCATCTGTTGATTAACGAGCTAGTCAACTAGAGGCTTACTAGGGACATGGTGTTTGTCTATGTATCCACACATGTATCTGAGTTTCCTATCAATACAATTCTAGCATGGATAATAAACAATTATCATGAACAAGGAAATATAATAATAACCAATTTATTATTGCCTCTAGGGCATATTTCCAACACTTGCCAGGAAGAATAGAGGATTTCATCATAGAAGACCCGGCGAGGGCCCGGGGAGCGGCAAGCTCCCGGGCCCGGCAAGATCAAGACCCCGGCAAGGTGCTTGCCGGGAAGGCTGCGCTGTGTGCCCGCGCTCCAGCTCATCGGCCCACGCGTCGCCCTGGGGCCTATCCAGGGACGCGTGGCGGATGGCTGTGCAGCCTGGGGGACATGGTGGCACTCCACGGTGGTGGATCCATCGCCGTGGCCGACGGAGACGCAAGGGCGGGAGCTTTTGGGGTCGACGGCGACGGGCATTAAATGCCCTTGTCCCCCACTGTCAAAGTAGGTAGCGACCACTGTTCTGCACTGTAGCTCCACTGTTCCCGCACTGTTACAACTACCACCTCTTTTACATTTGTACCCCTTTCTCCTACGTTGACACCTGTCGGTGACCCCTTGCACTATAAAAGGAGGCCCATGCACAACGTGGAGGGGGTTCGGAACCTAGATCACTCACACGCTCGGTGTAGCTGCTTCTTCAAGCTCCCGAGCTCTCCAACTTAATAGACAACCAAGCAGGAGTAGGGTTTTACGCGTCTACCGCGGCCCGAACCTGGGTAAAACTGTCCGCGTGCTCGCCACGATCTGCTCTTCGTGCTCCCTCCGCCCTCGTACCGCACAGACAAGGGGCTCCGGTCCCATAGGTGTTCGTGGCGGACAGTATCCCCCGACATCTTTGGCGCGCCAGGTAGGGGGCGTCGAGGTTGTGCGAACCTGATCCGGCGTTCGCGCGGGCGCATTCTTCATCAACCTCTCCGAATTCGTCAACTTCACCAGCAACAGCTCCATGGCCCCGAAGAAGAAGGCTTCGGAGGTCGGAGGCCCGTCTGCGTCTCACCCGCCGCCACCAGAGCCAACGGTGGGCGGGGGAGACGCCGTCGGAAGGGTGGTCGCCGGCGAGGACACTCACGGCGCCACCAGATCCAAGAACAGGACGGACGACCGGACCTCGGTCTCCGTGGACGCGCCACGTCCCTCTCAGCACACAACAACCCAGCAGCGCCATGTCACAGGAGGTGGCATCCGTTTGCTGGGCCAAGGCCAAACCGGAGGCTCGCGGGACGCCCCGGACCCTCGTCCGGGTACAAGCAAAGCGAAGGCGCCGGCGCGGGACCCCGCTCCTTCTAACGCCGTTAGAAGTCCGAGCGTATCCCGCTCCTCGCACCGCTCGCCCGCGTTCCCCTCCACTCCGGCGGAAGCGCTCGCGAGAGCGCAGCTGCTCCTCGACTTCCCTCCAGCGGCGGACAAGGCCGAAGACTGGAGGGCCACCATTCAGAGCCTGATAGCCTTCGCCAACAACGATTCTCCTCAGCAGCCGGCGGCCTCGCGGCCGCGGCAAGCTGAGAAGACGAAGGCCGACGGCGACAAGACCGCCGGGGGTGCGACAAGCGCGCATTCCCCGCCGCAGAAGCAAAAGACGCCGCCCCGCCGGAACAACGCCGACGACGGCTCCACAGCCTCGTCGGACCCGCGGGCTCGTCGGGACCAGCGCCAGGTCCTCGACGACCGGCAACAGGAAGACGCTCGGACAAGAATCGAGCGCCGCCGAGAAGCTCGGCGACAATCAGACCGGAGGGCTGAGGACGCTGTCGACGCGCGCGCGCCCGGTGAACCAGGAGACTTGCCGTACGCGGCAGGCTGCCCTGTGTTCACCCGCGAGCTGCGGCGCGTCCAGTGGCCCAGCATGAAGAATTTCAAGCCCGACGTACCGGAGAAGTACGACGGCAAGATGCACCCCTCGGAATTCCTCAACGTCTACACCATCGCAGTGCAAGCTGCCGGGGGGCGCGACGAGAAGATCTTGGCAAATTACTTCCCGCTCGTGCTTAAGCCGAACGTCCGTTCGTGGCTTATGCACTTGCCGGAAGGTTCCATCTCTTCTTGGGCCGACCTTTGCCACCAGTTTGATGGCGCCTTCACCGGCGGCCACAAACCCCACGGCCAGGAGAGCGATCTCCACATTCTGGCCCAGAAGGAAGGAGAAACCCTGCGCAAGTACATCCAACGCTTCAGCCGTGTGCAGCACAACATCCCTGACGTTCACCCTGCCGCGGTTATCAGCGCGTTCCATCAGAACGTGCGTAACCGCCGCATGCGTGAAGAGATGGCGATGACCAAGATTCGGGATGTCAGCGAGCTCTACGCTCTTGCTGACAAGTGCGCACGCGCAGAAGAGGGGAGAAGACTCCCCGGAGAGGATACTGGCGCAGGAGGAAGCGACAGCGACGACGCCGCCCCGGCAAAGAAGAGCCGGCGGCGGAATAACAGAAGGAAAGGCAAGAAAGAGGTGCTTGCCGTCGAGAAGTCCGGCAAGGAGGCCCCCGCCAAGCAAACGCAGGCTGGCGGCTCCGGCAAGGAGCCTGCCCCTGTAGCGGCGGCCGACAAGCCGGGTAGCTCCGACAAGCAATACTGTAAGATCCACCGCACCAAGGGTCACGATCTCTCCAACTGCAAGCGCGTCGAGTACCTCGTCGAGCAGCAGAAAGCTGAGTACGAGAGGCGCGACAAGGAGAAGGCCCAAGGTGGCGGGGAGGAGACAAGCAAGAAGCGGCCGTTCAACGGCCGGGGAGGGCGCCGCGGCAAGGCCAAGCAGCGGCAAGGAGATCGACCTCCCCGGGGCCGCGACAAGGACGAAGAAGACGACGACGAAGACATGGAGGACGAGGATAACAGCGAGCAGGAGTTCCAGAAGGCCACGGAGGTCCTATGCGTCGACGGTGGCGCCTCTCTGCACACCTCCCACCGCCAGCTCAAGCAGTGGGTGCGCGAGGTGAATGCAGGAGAGCCGCCCGTGGAGTCGCGCAGGCTCCTCAAATGGTCCAGCACGCCCATCGTTTTTGATCTTGAGGATCACCCTGACCGTACCACTGCGGTCGGGTGCTTGCCGATGCTGGTCTCACCCACCATCCGCAACCTCAAGGTCACCAAAATGTTGGTTGACGGCGGGGCCGGGCTGAACTTGATCTCCTCTGCTGTGATCAAGAAACTCCAGATTCCAGATGGCGAGCTCGAAGAAACCGGTTCTTTCCAAGGAATCAACCCGGGGAGGAGCAAGCCCAAGGGAAAGATCACTCTGCCGGTGACCTTTGGCGGGGAGCTCAACTTCAGAACTGAGCGCATCACTTTCGACGTCGCCGATATTCCATTGCCCTACAATGGAATACTTGGCCGTCCTGCCCTCGCCAAGTTCATGGCAGCTTCCCATTATGCTTACAATGTACTCAAGATGCCGGGGCCGATAAGCGTCATCACTGTCCACGGCGACAAGAAGGATGCGCTTGTCTGCGCCGACAAGATCTACCGGGATGCGGCAGCTGCAGCCGAGAAGGATACTCTTTCCGCTGAAGCTCCTGGGGGGAAGAAGACAAAGACCAAGTCCGGCAAGTGCTCTGGGACCCACTCCGGCAACCGCACCTCCTCGGAGTGCTGCGCTGCCGTCGAGGACGTTCCATCGAGCTCCACCAGCAAGAGTAAGAAAGGAATGGCTGCTCCTCCGGCAACCAAGAAGGTGTCCGCCAAGGAGGACTGCACTGGTGGTACCTTCACCATCAGTGCCACGCTTGACAGCAAATAGGAAAGCGCGCTCGTTGCCTTCCTGCGGGCGAATGTCGATGTGTTTGCCTGGCAACCATCTGACATCCCCGGTGTTCCCAGGAAGGTAATTGAGCACAAGCTTGCTGTTTGTCCTCATGCGCGGCCCATCAAGCAGAAAGTGAGGAAGCAAGCCGTGGAGCGCCAAGAATTCATCAACGAGGAAATCAAAAAGCTAGAGGCAGCAGGCCTAGTTAGAGGTGTGATCCATCCGACGTGGTTGGCAAATCCAGTCGTCGTGCGCAAGGCCAATGGGAAGTGGAGACTGTGTATAGACTTCACCGATGTGAATAAAGCATGTCCCAAGGATCCATTCCCTTTGCCGCGCATTGACCAGATCGTTGACTCCACTGCCGGATGTGAGCTACTCTGTTTTCTTGATGCATACTCAGGCTATCATCAGATTTTCATGGCCAAAGAGGATGAAGAGAAGACTGCATTTATCACTCCATGTGGCACTTATTGCTTCATACGCATGCCATTTGGATTGAAGAATGCAGGTTCAACCTTTGCAAGGGTAGTATACACTGCTTTTGAGCCACAGATCCACAGAAATGCAGAGGCTTACATGGATGACATCGTGGTGAAGAGCAAGAGCAAGGATACCCTGATCCAAGATTTAGAAGAGACATTTCAGAACCTGCGCAGGATTCAGCTCAAGTTGAACCCCGAGAAGTGCGTCTTTGGAGTCCCCTCCGGCAAGCTTCTCGGGTTCTTTGTATCACAGAGAGGAATCGAAGCCAACCCCGACAAGATTAAAGCCATTGAGCAGATAGAGGCCCCAAAGCGCGTCAAGGATGTCAGGAGGCTTGCAGGTTGTGTGGCTGCCCTCAGTAGGTTCATTTCAAAATCTGCAGAACGCGCCCTACCTTTCTTCAAAATCTTGAAGAAGGCAGGTCCCCTGAAGTGGACTCCAGAAGCGGAGGCTGCGCTGCAGGATTTGAAACGGTACCTGTCCTCCACTCCAATACTTGTCGCACCTAGACCACAGGAAAAGTTGTTGCTATACCTAGCGGCAACCAACCAGGTGGTTAGTGCTGCGTTAGTAGCGGAGAGGGAGTCCGACGAGGAGTCAGCACCACCGACAAGCGAATCCAGCGACAAGCAGGGGGCTGCTCCGGCAAGCTCTGGCCCCGACAAGGATAACTCTGCGAAGGAACAGGATGAGGTGCGGAAGAAGATGGTGCAGCGTCCGGTGTATTTTGTGAGTTCCCTTCTCCAGGGGGCTAGATCAAGGTACTCTGGTGTGCAAAAGTTGCTTTTCGGCCTCCTCATGGCCTCGAGAAAGCTGCGCCATTACTTCCAAGCCCATGAGATAACAGTGGTCACTCGCTTTCCGCTGAAGAGGATATTGCATAACCCCGAAGCGACAGGCAGGATCGTTGAGTGGGCACTGGAGCTGTCAAGCTTTGGACTCAAATTTGAAAGTACTTCAACCATACAGAGCCGAGCTTTGGCAGAATTCATAGCTGAGTGGACCCCAACGCCCGAAGAAGAAGTCCAAGAAACAAGTGCACCCGTACAAGAAGCGGCAAGTGAATGGGTAATGTATTTTGATGGTGCCTTCTCGCTGCAAGGCGCCGGTGCTGGCGTAGTACTCATCGCGCCCACCGGAGAGCACCTCAAATATGTTTTCCAGATGCACTTTCCCAGGGAGCAAGCGACAAACAACACCGCAGAGTATGAAGGCTTGCTCGCCGGCCTCAGGATTGCGGCCGAACTTGGGATCAGGAAGCTGATTGTGCGTGGAGATTCTCAGTTGGTGGTCCGGCAAGTCAACAAGAGCTATCAGAGCCCTTTGATGGAAGCTTACGTCGATGAAGTGAGGAAGCTTGAAGAACACTTTGAAGGTTTGCAAATGGAGCACGTCCCGAGAGCTCAGAATGAAATAGCAGATGGCCTTTCAAAGTGTGCTTCGATGAAGTTACCTGTGGAACCAGGGACCTTCTTGCTCAAGCTGACTCAACCATCCGTTACACCATCAATTGGGCAGTCCAAGAAGAGAAAGTTGGTCTCCGGCGACTACTTGCCGGCGGATCTTCCTGAAACCGCCGCCAAGGTCCCTAAGATCAACAACCACAACGCTGAGGAACAGTTTGCTCCTGCAGATCCTCGGGTTTGTACAGTTGAAGCAAGTGTTCCCGACGAGCCTCGCCCCGGCGAGCTTGCCGGGGGGCCTTCAGCTCCGGCGGGACCAGAGGTCCTCGCCGTAGAAGCTGAGGTTCCCGCAGCGGCCCTCGAGCCTTTAGTCCTTGCCGTTGAGCCGCGGGCTCCGGCATGGGCGCAGCAGATAGTCCGTTTTCTGCAAACTGGGGAACTTCCCGACGACCCTCAAGAGATAGAGAAGATAACCAGGCAGTCAAGTATGTACCAGTTCGTGGATAACGAGCTGTACAGAAGAAGACTCAATGGTGTCAGGTTGAAATGCATCTCCAGGGAAGATGGACAGAAGCTGTTGGCAGAAATACACGGAGGCATATGCGGCCACCACATTGGCGCAAGGGCGCTTGCCGGGAAGGCTTTCCGGCAAGGGTTCTTTTGGCAAGAAGCCCTCCAAGATGCAACTGCACTAGTAACCAAGTGTGAAGCGTGCCAGTTCCATGCAAAGCAGATTCATCAGCCAGCTCAAGCTCTCCAAACAATCCCTTTATCCTGGCCCTTCTCGGTCTGGGGGCTCGATATCCTCGGCCCCTTCCCCTGAGCCGTCGGGGGCTTTGAGTACTTGTACGTTGCAATCGACAAGTTCACAAAGTGGCCAGAAGTGGAGCCAGTGAGAAAGGTGACAGCACAGTCAGCAGTCAGGTTCTTCAGGTCAATTGTTTGCCGTTTCGGAATCCCTAACAGGATTATCACCGACAACGGTACACAATTTACTAGTCGCACCTTCATGCAGTACGTCCAAGACCTTGGCGCCAAGGTCTGTTTCGCTTCTGTTGCTCACCCGAGGAGCAACGGTCAAGCAGAGAGGGCCAATGCTGAAGTGCTGCGCGGACTCAAGACAAGAACCTTTGACAGGCTGCGCAAGTGCGGAAGAAATTGGATAGAGGAGCTACCGGCGGCTCTTTGGTCAATCAGAACGACACCGAGTCGAGCCACCGGGCAGACACCCTTTGCTCTAGTCTATGGAGCAGAGGCAGTTCTCCCCACGGAACTCGTATACGGATCTCCTCGAGTGCTCGCTTATGATGAGCTCGAGCAAGAGCAACTGCGGCAAGATGACGCGTTGCTCCTCGAGGAGGGACGTCTCCAGGCTGCTGTACGAGCTGCTCGATACCAGCAAGCCTTGCGTCGCTACCATAGCCGCAAGGTCAAGGCCAGGAGTCTCGAGGAAGGCGACCTTGTTCTTCGGCGTGTTCAGTCCGCCAAGAATTCCAACAAGTTGACGCCGAAGTGGGAAGGCCCTTATCGGGTGAGACAAGTTACGAGGCCCGGCGCTGTCCGCCTCGAGACCGAAGAAGGCTTACCGGTGAGCAACTCCTGGAACATAGAGCATCTTCGCAAGTTTCACCCATAAGGCGCGGTTGCCGTGATCCGCTCCGGCAACCACCTTTTGTACAAGCTTTGCCGCTGTCGCATGTAACCCTTTGTACAAAGCCGGGCGCAGACCCCGTGCATCAGTAAAGTCTTTGTGTTTTTCGCACCAATTGCCATTTGCATGCTTTTCTTCGCTATTTGCATGTTTTGTTTGGCATTTGGAGCAGCACTCAAATATCCGGTAAGCATTAGCACGCCGAAAGGCCATATACTTGTTTCCCTCTCCTTTTTCTTTCCTCTTAAGCAGAAGGAACGTTCCTCGCGCACAAGTTTGCCGGGGGGGGAGGAGGTGGAGGAGGAACCAAGTGCTGTTCAAGAAAGAGAAGCCTTACCGGAAAGCAAGCAATATATGAAAGCTAAGTTGTTAGAGTTTGACCAGTTCAAATTTTAAATTTTAGTTGCCTTCCTTGAACAATCACACTTTGTATGGAAAACCAGTGCGCGGAGGAACCTACCCGTAGCTTGCCGCACCCTTATCTTGTTTCCGAGTTCGCTCAACAATTTAAGTGAGCTGCGATAAGTGTCGCGCCCTTGCTTCGTTTCCGAGTACGCTCAGCAAGCTAAGTGCGTTGCGACTAGCCGCGGCGAGGTTGCTTGCCGGTAAGACCTTGGCCAGCAGGCTGCTCAGAGTCCAGCACTCAGCGCTCCCGGCAAAGGTCCCTTGCCGGCAAGCTCCCCGGGAGCGTAGGGTGAAAAACATACAAAGTCAAAGATTAAGACAAGGAAGATAACATTGCACTGATTGATCAAAATAAGGTAAATATCTTACAAAGGATAACTTGTCGCAATGGACTAATGAGTTCATGACATCATATGCAGCAGTAAAAAGAGATAAAGATAATGGAGGCCTAATCTACGCGGTCGCCCTCCTTCCTGGAGATCTTGGCCACCTTGGCAATGATGTGGGCGACCTGCTCCTTCAGAGCCTCCGTGTTCGCATCGGCCGGCAAGCTGCGAAGAATGTTGGTGAGGTTGATGCCCGGATTGCGGTACACGATCTTCGTCAGCACGCGCTCCAGAGTTCCCGTGCAGAGCAGGCGCGACTCCTCGGCCAGCTGCGCGGGGATTTGGTTCCGGAGACCTGCCAGGGCCGGCGCGATCCCTCTGAAGAAGAGGCTGAGCTTGGCGCTGTGCGGGAGATCCGGATCCGGGGAGTAGATGAGATGTTCAACTTTCAGCGCCAGCAGCTCCTGGTCAATGTTGGACGCAGAAGATACCAAGTCTTCGGTCCATACCTCAATGGTATGGCGGAAGAGCTCGGACGCTTTGTTGACGCTGTCCACCACCGCTCCTTGCGGAGCTCCTCCTTCAGCTTGTTCTCCCGAGCCCGGGCAGCGTCGAGTGAATCCTTCAGTGTCGTGACCTTCAACTCCAGGTCCTCGATGGAGTCCTTGGCGGCCTTCAACTCGTCGCCCCTCTTAGAAAGACGCACCTGGAGTTCTGAATTGGTGTGGGCGTCCTTCTCGCGCTCCGTGATGAGCGCGGCAACCTTCTCCTCACTCACCTTCAGCGCCTTCTCCAGCTGCACGACCTTGGCGGCGAGCTCCTTCTTGGCGTTTTCCGCGGCAACCGCGGCGGCTTTCGCCTCCTTCAATTCCCCGCCAAGGGCCGCCTCGCGAGCGGCAAGGTCCTCCTCATGGGAGTCGAGCTGGACCTTCCGCTGCGCGAGTTCTCCTTCTCGCCGGGACAGCTCCACCCCGGCAAGCCGCTGCTGTTCCTCAGCTTCGGCCTTCTCCAGCACCCATTCTTGGTATTCGCCGGCGAGCCGCTCACGCTCCCCCGCCACCTCGCGGAGGGCCGCCTGGTTGGCGGCGCTGAGCTCCGCCGCGCGCTTCTCCATCTCCGCGGCGGCCTTGGCGGCAAGGGCTTCCCGGGAAGCGAGCTTCGCCTGCCTGGCCCGGTAAAGGGCCAGGAGCTGGTGGAGCAGCTTCTCCTCCTCGGGCCCTTCACTCCCGCCGGGCGCCTCGACGATCTTCAGGCCCGCGGAGGCGAGGACTTCCCCGTCAAACGCCTCGCCCTCCGCGGGAGCTCGCGACGAAGACCCCCAAGGCATCTGGATGAAGACGCCGTTGGGGGCCTCAAGGTAGTAACCCTGCTCCTTGCCGGCGGAGGGGTCGGCGGCCGGCGCAGCACTTGATGCTCCCGCCGCCTCCGGGTCGGCGGTGCGGTCGTCGTCCCCCTCCCCGGCCGCTGCGTCTGCAGCCGGAGCGGTCTCCTGCGCGGTCGGCTCGGCGGCTCTCGCCGTGTCCTCGGCGACGGGGACGCCGCCGCCGCCGCCCTGCGCGCCCTCCTCGTCCTCGATGTTGATGACTTCAGTCTCCATCGGCTCGGGAGGAGGAGGATCTAAGAAGAAAAAGAAGAAAAAGAAGTTCAAGCAAATATCCAAAAAGAGACGAAGCCAAGAAGACAAACTACAAGACATACCTTGGCGGACGTCCTCAGCGGCGGGCTCCCTCGCCGGGGAGCTCTGCCTTGGCGGAGTAGCCGCCCTCGCCGGGCTGCTCGCCCTTGGCGGGGTACTCTGCCTTGGCGGAGTACCCTCCCTTGGCGGAGCGCTCTCCCTTGCCGGAGAGTTCGGCCTTGGCGGGGACGGCGGGGCCTGCGGCTCCTCGATGACGGCCTCCGGACGCTCCTGCGGTTGTGGCTCCACCTCTGCACAAATCAAGACAAGAAACGTCAAGATGATGAAAGAAGACAAAATCCCTAAGCGCATCCCGACAAGCGGAAGGATGGACCCCAGACTTACGCTGGGGGCTGCGCTGGGGGCTGCTCCTCGGAGCAGCGCTCGGGTCCGGCAGGGTTGGCTCCGGCACATCCCCTGTTGCCGCGGTGGCCGAACCTTTCGCGACCTCGACCGCCGGCGCCTTGGCTTTCTTCGCCGCACGCTGAACCAAGGTCCTGAAATCACAGCAACAAACAAAGTCAGCATCAACAGAAATCAAGACAAAACTCGAAAAGGTGTAAGATCTTGGATCCTTACTCCTGATCCTCCTGGTCGTCCTCGCTCAAGGCGGAGAAGTCGTACTCCACCGGGGGCGCGTCGGCGCGAGGAGCGGAAGATGAAGATTCCCTCGGACGCTTGGCGATCCCAGGGGCTGGGGGCTGCGAAGACCCAGCCCCTGTGGTAGCCGGAGCCCGGGGAGCAGGCGGAGCCGCTGCTCCGCTCCGAGAAGACCCCTGTCGGCTCGGCGCCGGCCTGCGAGGCGCCTCCGTCGTGGCCCGCGCGCGGGCCGCCTCTGCTGTGGCTGGTGCGCCGGTCGCCCTTGGCGCGGCTTGGCTCCCCCGGGGAGCTGCCCGGCGAGCTGGTTGTTGCCGGGGCGCTTGCGCCCTCTCTGCCGTCGCCGTCTTGCGGAGACGCTTCGGTGGAGACTGCCTTGGGCTTGCCGGGGGCGGGGAGCTCTCCGACGAGGAGAGGTCGTCGGCGTAAAGGTCCGTAGATCCGCCGGAGTCCTCGGCCTCCTCCTCCTCCTCTTCCCCGGCCGGCTCACTGGGCCCAGCGCCCTGCGCTGCAGCCTCTTTTCCCTTGGCGCCTCCGCTCCCTCCGGCGCCTCTGTTCCCTCCGGCAGCACCCTCCATTGCCGCGGCCTCGGCCACGATTCCGTGGATCCCGGAGTGCCTCAGAGAGGGGACCCCGGCGAGCGCGTCGGGAGGGAGCTGCAGCAGCCTGCGGATCTCCGCCTCCTCCGCCTGGCTGGACGCATCCGCAGCCTCCGCCTCAGCAAGCGTGTATCCAAAATCTCCTGCCGCTGCAGCCGCAGCGGCCTCTTCAGCCCGAGAAGCCATATAGGCAATCTCCTGGTCGGTGGTGTCCCGCGTGTGCTCCTTGATGTCATTCTTGTTCTTCGCCACCTCCACGAGGTTGTCGTAGAAGTTGAGGACGTCGATGGGCTTGGGCGCAATCCACGTGCGGTCCACGCCGTGCGAATCGCATGCGGGCATCATGGCGAGGAGACGATCCCGGACTGTGCTGATGCAGAGCGGCACCACTCCCCGGGGAGCTCGGAACCACTCAGGGTGTGCCGGGTCGTACTTGAAGAGTTCCCGGACCATCCCCTTCAGCTCCAGCGTCGTGAAGTTGAAGTTTAGCCCGGGGCGCAGCCTCATTATATCCGCCGGGCCGCCGTACTCCCAGGCCGGCCTTTTCCTGTCTTGGAGAGGGGCGATGCGGCGGCGGAGGAAGTCTGCGCCTACCTCTGCAACGGACAGCTGTGCCACCCGAAGACGAAGAATCCGGACGAGGGCGATGTCGAGCTTGATGTCGTCCGAGTCTAGCTCGCTCCAGTCCCTGCCGCGCACGATGGGCGTTGTGCGCGGCGCGGTGAAAGCTTGCGGCTGGTCTTCGACGACCCAGCACCACTCCGCGCGCCATTCCTCCCACTTGCCGCGGAGCTCCCCCGGCAAGTAGGACCCCTTCTTGTTCAGACGGAAAACCCAAGAAATTCCTCCGGAGAGGGGGGCGTCGGCCTCTGCTCTAGGAGTGAAAAAGTGCCTAAACAACGCTACGTTGGGCTGTATCCCTATGAAGTTTTCGCACATGTGTGCGAAAACCGCCATGGTGAGGATGGCGTTGGGGGTGAAGTCAAGGAGGTGGAGGCCGTAGGTGTGCATGACATCGCAGAAGAAGTTTGAGAAAGGAGGGCAAAGACCGCAGTGAAAGAAAGCTACGAAGAAGTAGTACCCGCCGGGGTAGTTGTCCTTGGCGGCGGCCGGATATGCTCGCGTGCGGGGGTGCGCCTTGGTTTCCTTGGCCCAGAACAAGTAGTACTTGTTCCAGAGTTCCCGCGCGCCGAGCCTCGGCGGGAAGACGAGATGCTGTTTCCGATACGCGGCGAGCTTCGCCGCTTGCTCCGACTTCTCCCTCTTGGCCTTCTCCGCCTTCGCCTTGTCGGTCTTCGGGTCCATGGCGGACGCGGCGGAAGAAGGGGGGCGAAGAACTCAGCGACGCCGGAGATGCAGACGGCGGCGGCGGAGGTGGGGAGGCGGGGCGCAAGAGGAATCTCTGGAGGAAGAAGACGATGCAATGAAAGCGCAAGGAGGGGAATCGCTCCTGCTTTCTCTGCTTTTATGGGGAAGTGGGGGGCGTTTTCGCCCCTTTCCAATAAGAGATCGTGGGCACGTCCAATCCCACGACGCCGCGATCGACGCGTGCCGTTACGGGGGGATGCGGCGGATACGGAAGTGGATTCGTCGCGCCGCGGGCCGCGTGTGCCCGTGCACTGTTTTGGGCCTGGCCCAACAGCGCTCGGCACCGTGTGTGGCCCAGGCCCGGGGGCTCCTGTCGGTGTACTAAGGTAGGGGTACCTCAGTACCCCAACTTGTGCACGGGCAGTTGCAGCTTCCCGCGGCAGGGTTTACCGCGTGCTCGCCGGAGACCTTCCTGCTCCTTATTAAACCATTCAAAAACAAATTATACAAGAAAGAAGACCGAGACCCCGGCAAGAGGAGCTTGCCGGGAAGGCCGTACTAGGCTCAAGATTACATCGTTCGCGCAAGGCCGTGGCAAGAGGAGCTTGCCAGGAAGAATAGAGGATTTCATCATAGAAGACCCGGCGAGGGCCCGGGGAGCGGCAAGCTCCCGGGCCCGGCAAGATCAAGACCCCGGCAAGGTGCTTGCCGGGAAGGCTGCGCTGTGTGCCCGCGCTCCAGCTCATCGGCCCACGCGTCGCCCTGGGGCCTATCCAGGGACGCGTGGCGGATGGCTGTGCAGCCTGGGGGACACGGTGGCACTCCACGGTGGTGGATCCATCGCCGTGGCCGACGGAGACACAAGGGCGGGAGCTTTTGGGGTCGACGGCGACGGGCATTAAATGCCCTTGTCCCCCACTGTCAAAGTAGGTAGCGACCACTGTTCTGCACTGTAGCTCCACTGTTCCCGCACTGTTACAACTACCACCTCTTTTACGTTTGTACCCCTTTCTCCTACGTTGACACCTGTCGGTGACCCCTTGCACTATAAAAGGAGGCCCATGCACAACGTGGAGGGGGTTCGGAACCTAGATCACTCACACGCTCGGTGTAGCTGCTTCTTCAAGCTCCCGAGCTCTCCAACTTAATAGACAACCAAGCAGGAGTAGGGTTTTACGCGTCTACCGCGGCCCGAACCTGGGTAAAACTGTCCGCGTGCTCGCCACGATCTGCTCTTCGTGCTCCCTCCGCCCTCGTACCGCACAGACAAGGGGCTCCGGTCCCATAGGTGTTCGTGGCGGACAGTTTCCCCCGACAATAGCACACAAGATGTTCCTCCGGTGTTCGGGAGTTGCATAATCTCATAGTCATAGGAACATGTATAAGTCATGAATAAAGCAATAGCAGTAAAACTAAACGATCAAGTTGCTAAGCTAACGGATGGGTCTTGTCCATCACATCATTCTCCTAATGATGTGAACCCATTGATCAAATGACAACTCATGTCTATGGCTAGGAAACATAACCATCTTTGATCAATGAGCTAGTCTAGTAGAGGCATACTAGGGACACTCTGTTTTGTCTATGTAATCACACATGTACTAAGTTTCCGGTTAGTACAATTCTAGCATGAATGATAAACATTTATCATGATATAAGTAAATACAAATAACAACTTTATTATTGCCTCTAGGGAATATTTCCTTTAGTCTCCCACTTGAACTAGAGTGAATAATCCAGATTACATAGTAATGATCCTAACACTCATGCAGTCTTGGTGCTGATCATGTTTTGCTCATGGAAGAGGCTTAGTCAACGGGTCTGTGACATTCAGATCCATATGTTTCTTCCAAATTTCTATGTCTCCCTCCTTGACTTGATCGTGGATGGACTTGAAGCGTCTCTTGATGTGCTTGGTTCTCTTGTGAAACCTGGATTCCTTCGCCAAGGCTATTGCTCCAGTGTTGTCACAAAAGATTTTCATTGGACCCGATGCACTAGGTATTACACCTAGATTGGATATGAACTCCTTTATCCAGACTCCTTCATTTTCTGATTCCAAAGCAGCTATGTACTCTGCTTCACACGTAGATCCCGCCACGACGCTCTGCTTGGAACTACACCAACTGACAACTCCACCATTCAATAAAAATACATATCTGGTTTGACTTAGAGTCATCCGGATCAGTGTGAAAGCTTGAATCGACATAACCGTTTACGACGAGCTCTTTGTCACCTCCATAAACGAGAAACATATCCTTTGTCCTTTTCAGGTACTTTAGGATGTTTTTGACCGCTGTCCAGTGATTCACTCCTGGATTACTTTGGTACATCCCTGCTAAACTTATAGCAAGGCACACATCAGGTCTGGTACACAGCATTGCATACATGATAGATCCTATGGCTGAGGCATAGGGAATGACTTTCATTTTCTCTATATCTTCTGCAGTGGTCAGACATTGAGTCTTACTCAACTTCACACCTTGTAACACAGGCAAGAACCCTTTCTTTGACTGGTCCATTTTGAACTTCTTCAAAACTTTATCAAGGTATGTGCTTTGTGAAAGTCCAAATTAAGCGTCTTGATCTATCTCTATAGATCTTGATGCCTAATATATAAGCAGCTTCACCGAGGTCTTTCATTGAAAAATTCTTATTCAAGTATCCTTTTATGCCATCCAAAATTCTATATCATTTCCAATCAACAATTTGTCATTGATACGTCTCCAACGTATCTATATTTTTTTTATTGTTCCATGCTATGATATTATCCTTCTAGGATGTTTTATGGGCTTTTATATACACTTTTGTATGATTTTTGGGACTAACCTATTAACCCAGAACACAGTGCGAGTTTATGTTTTTCTCTTGTTTTAGAGTATCGCATAAAAGGAATATCAAACGGAGCCCAATTAACCTGAAACTCAATGGAGGTTATTTTTGGACCAGAAGAAGCCCAAGAAGTGCAGGAGGGGGACCAGAAGGTTCCCGGACTGCCCACGAGGGTAGGGGCACCACCCTGGGCGCGCCCCCTACCTCATGGACAGCCCGAAGGTCCCCTTTACTTGTCCCCGACTCCAACACCCTCTATATATAGAGAAACCTCCAGAAAATAACCTAGATCGGGAGTTCCGCCACTGAAAGCCTCTGTTACCACCAAAAACCAATCTAGACCCTGTTCCGGCACCCTGTTGGTGGGGGAATCCCTCTCCGGTGGCCATCTTCATCATCCCGGTGCTCTCCATGACGAGGGGGGAGTAGTTCACCCTCGGGGCTGAGGGTATGTACCAGTAGCTATGTGTTTGATCTCTCTCTCTCTCTCTCTCTCTCTCTCTCTCTCTCTCTCTCTCTCTCTCTCTCTCTCTCTCTCGTGTTCTTGAGATGGCATGATCTTGATGTATCGCGAGCTTTGCTATTATAGTTGGATCTTATGATATTTCTCCCCCTCTACTCTCTTGTAATGGATTGAGTTTTCCCTTTGAAGTTATCTTATCGGATTGAGTCCTTAAGGATTTGAGAACACTTGATGTATGTCTTGCATGTGCTTATCTATGGTGACAATGGGATATCACGTGATCTACTTGATATATGTTTTGGTGATCAACTTGTGGGTTCAGTGACCTTGTGAACTTATGCATAGGGGTTGGCACACGTTTTCGTCTTGACTCCCTGGTAGAAACTTTGGGGCACTCTTTGAAGTTCTTTGTGTTGGTTGAATAGATGAATCTGAGATTGTGTGATGCATATCGTATAATCATGCCAATGGATACTTGAGGTGGCAATGGAGTATCTAGGTCTAGGGATTTGGTTGATGTGTGTCTTAAGGTGTTATTCTAGTATGAACTCTAGGATAGATCGAACGGAAAGAATAGCTTCTTGTTATTTTACTACAGACTCTTGAATAGATCGATCAGAAAGAATAACTTTGAGGTGGTTTCGTACCCTACAATAATCTCCTCATTTGTTCTCCGCTATTAGTGACTTTGGAGTGACTCTTTGTTGCATGTTGAGGGATAGTTATATGATCCAAGTATGTTATTATTGTTGAGAGAACTTGCACTAGTGAAAGTATGAACCCTAGGCCTTGTTTCGAAGTATTGCAATACCGTTTATGCTCACTTTTATCATTAGTTACCTTGCTGTTTTTATATTTTCAGATTACAAAAACATATATCTACCATCCATATTTCACTTGTATCACCATCTCTTCACCGAACTAGTGCACCTATACAATATACCATTGTATTGGGTGTGTTGGGGACACAAGAGACTCTTTGTTATTTGGTTGCAGGGTTGTTTGAGAGAGACCATCTTCATCCTACACCTCCCACGGATTGATAAACCTTAGGTCATCCACTTGAGGGAAATTTGCTACTGTCCTACAAATCTCTGCACTTGGAGGTCCAACAACGTCTACAAGAAGAAGGTTGCGTAGTAGACATCAAGCTCTTTTCTGGCGCCGTTGCCGGGGAGGTGAGTGCTTGAAGGTATATCTTTAGATGTTGCAATCGAATCTTTTAGTTTCTTGTTTTATCACTAGTTTAGTTTATAAAAGAAAACTACAAAAATGGAATTAAGGTTACCTCATATGCTTCATCTTTTCAATATCTTTCGTGAAAATGATGGGAAGGAAAATTGTGCTCAAGTACTAGAAGAAGAATTACATAGAATGCTTGGCATGAAATATGTGAATGATGAGCATGATTGCAATGTTGTTAGTATGAATTCTTTGAATACCTATGATGTTAATGATATGCAAAGCCACAAGCTTGGGGATGCTATGTTTGATGAAGATGATATTTTTTGTCCCCCAAGTTTTGATGAGCAAATTTATTATGATGAAAGCATGCCTCCTATTTATGATGATTATTGTGATGACATGTATGCTATAAAGAATAAATATAACCATGAAACTTTTCATCATGATTTCAATTTTCAATTGGATTATGCTTCACATGATAATTATTTTGTTGAGTTTGCTACCACTACTATTGATGAGAATAAATTTGCGTATGTGGAGAGTAGTAAAATTTCTATGCAAGTAGATCATGAAAAGAATGCTTTATGTGCTGGTTATATTGTTGAATTCATTCATGATGCTACTGAAAATTATTATGAGAGAGGATCATATGCTTGTAGGAATTTCAATAATATCAAGTTTCCTCTCTATGTACTTAAAGTTTTGAAGTTATACTTGTTTTGCCTTCCTATGCTAGTTGATTATTGTTCCCATAAGTTGTTTGCTCAAAAAATCCCTATGCATAGGAAGTGGGTTAAACTTAAATGTGCTAGTCATATTCTTCATGATGCTCCCGTTATGTTTCAATTCTTATCCTTTATGCGAGTATCATTGAAATCATCATGCCTAGCTAAAAGGCACTAAAGAAAAGCGCTCGTTGGGAGGCAACCCAATTTTCTTTTCTTTGCTTTTACTTATGTTTAGTATTAAATAATGCATCTAGCTTCTGTTTAGATGTGTTTTTGTGTTTTAATTAGTGTTTGTGCTAACTAGAACCTTTGGGAAGACTTGTGTGAAGTTTATGCGATCATGCTGTATAAAACAGAAACTTTAGCGCTCAAGAGATTAGCTACCATTTTTTAATGGAGAGTGCTTTTTAGTTGATTATTTTTGCAGATGATTAACAGACAAATTCCTCACGTCCACCAATTTATTTCAAAATTGTTAGAGTTACAGAAGTATTCGAAAGTTACAGATTGCTACAGACTATTCTGTTTTTGACTGATTCTGTTTTCTATGTGTTGTTTGCTTATTTTGATGAATCTATGAGTAGTATCGGAGGGTATGAACCATAGAGAAGTTGGGATACAATATATATTACATCAATATGAATTTATAATGAGTTCACAACAGTACCTAAGTGGTGGTTTTATTTTCTTATACTAACGGAGATTACGAGTTTTCTGTTGAGTTTTGTGATGGGGAACGTAGTATTTTCAAAATTTTCCTACGATCACGCAAGATCTATCTACCAGATGCATAGCAACGAGGGGGAGAGTGTGTATACGTACCCTCGTAGACCGGGAGCAGAAGCGTCAAGTGACGCGGTTGATGTAGTCAAACTTCTTCGCGATCCAACCGATCAAGCACCGAACGTACGGCACCTCCGCGTTCAGCACACGTTCAGCTTGATGACGTCCCACGAGCTCTTGATCCAGTTGAGCTTCACGGGAGAGTTTCGCCAGCACGACGGCATGGTGACAGATATGATGTATCTACTGGCGCAGGGCTTCGCCTAAGCACTGCAACGGTATGACCGAGGTGTGTTTCTGTGAAGAGGGGCACCGCACACGGTTAAAACAATTCAACTTGTGTGTCATAGGATGCCCCCTGCCCCCGTATATAAAGGAGCAATGGAGAGGCCGGCCCTAGAGGGGGCGCGCCAAGTGTGGGGAGTCCTACTAGGACTCCCATGTCCTAGTAGGATTCCCCTTTCCTTTCCGGAGTAGGAGAGAAGGAAAGAGGTGGAAAGGGAGAAGGAAAAGGGGGCTGCACCCCTTGACCAATTCGGACCAGAGGGGGGGCGCGCGCCTCCTTCCTTTTGGCCTTTCTCCTCTATTCCCGTATGGCCCAATAAGGCCCATATACTCCGAAAAATACTCGAATCACTCGGAACCTTTCCGATGTCCGAATATAGTCGTCCAATATATCGATCTTTACGTCTCGACCATTTCGAGACTCCTCGTCATGTCCCCGGTCTTATCCGGGACTCCGAACTCCTTCGGTACATCAAAACTCATAAACTCATAATATCGATCGTCATCGAACGTTAAGCGTGCGGACCCTACGGGTTCCAGAACTATGTAGACATGACCGAGACTCACCTCCGGTCAATAACCAATAGCGGAACCTGGATGCTCATATTGGCTCCTACATATTCTACGAAGATCTTTATCAGTCAAACCGCATAACAACATACGTTGTTCCTTTTGTCATTGGTATATTACTTGCCCGAGATTCGATCGTCGGTATCTCTATACCTAGTTCAATCTCGTTAGCGGCAAGTCTCTTTACTCGTTCCGTATTACATCATCTCGTGACTAACTCATTAGTCTTTTGCTTGCAAGGCTTATTATGATGTGCATTACCGCGAGGGCCCAGAGATACCTCTCCGACACTCGGAGTGACAAATCCTAGTCTTGATCTATGCCAACACCACGAACACTTTCGGAGACACCTGTAGAGCATCTTTATGATCACCCAGTTACGTCGTGACGTTTGATAGCACACAAGGTGTTCCTACGGTATTCGGGAGTTGCATAATCTCATAGTCATAGGAACATGTATAAGTCATGAAGAAAGCAATAGCAGTAAAACTAAACGATCATAGTGCTAAGCTAACGGATGGGTCTTGTCCATCACATCATTCTCCTAATGATGTGATCCCGTTGATCAAATGACAACTTATGTCTATGGTTAGGAAACATAACCATCTTTGATCAATGAGCTAGTCTAGTAGAGGCATACTAGGGACACTCTGTTTTGTCTACGTATTCACACATGTACTAAGTTTCTGGTTAATACAATTCTAGCATGAATAATAAACATTTATCATGATATAAGTCAATATAAATAACAACTTTATTATTGCCTCTAGGGCATATTTCCTTCAGTCTCCCACTTGCACTAGAGTCAATAATCTAGCTCACATCGCCATGTGATTTAATACCGATAGTTCACATCGTTATGTGAATAACACCCATAGTTCACATTGCCATGTGACCAACACCCAAAGGGTTTACTAGAGTCAATAATCTAGTTCACATCGCTATGTGATTAATACCCAAGAGTAATAAGGTGTGATCATGTTTTGCTTGTGAAAGAAGTTTAGTCAATGGGTCTGTCACATTCAGATCCGTATGTATTTCGCAAATTTCTATGTCTATAATGCTCTGCATGGAGCTACTCTAGCTAATTGCTCCCACTTTCAATACGCATCCAGATTGATACTTAGAGTCATCTGGATTTAGTGTCGAAGCTTGCATCGGCGTAACCCTTTACGACGAACTCTTTATCACCTCCATAATCGAGAAACATTTCCTTAGTCATCCAGTTACTAAGAATAATTTTGACCGATGTACAGTGATCTACTCCTGGATCACTATTGTACCCCCTTGATAAACTCATGGCAAGGTACACAACATGTTTGGTACACAGCATGGCATACTTTATAGAACCTATGGCTGAGGCATAGGGAATGACTTTCATTCTCTATATTTTTCTGCCGTGGTCTGGCTTTGAGTCTTACTCAACTTCACACCTTACAAGTCAGGCAAGAACTCCTTCTTTGACTGATCCATTTTGAACTACTTCAAAATCTTATCAAGGTATGTACTCATCGAAAGTCTTATCAAGCGTCTTGATCTATCTCTATAGATCTTGATGCCCAATATGTAAGTAGCTTCACCAAGGTCTTTCTTTGAAATACTCCTTTCAAACACTCCTTTATGCTTTCCAGAAAATTCTACATCATTTCCGATCGACAATATGTAATTCACATATACTTATCAGGAAGGTTGTAGTGCTCCCACTCACTTCTTGTAAATACAGGCTTCACCGCAAGTCTGTATAAATCTATATGCTTTGATCAACTTATCAAAGCGTATATTCCAACTCCGAGATGCTTGCACCAGTCCATAGATGGATCGCTGGAGCTTGCACATTTTGTTAGCACCTTTAGGATTGACAAAACCTTCTGGTTGCATCATATACAAGTCTTCTTTAATAAATCCATTAAAGAATGCAGTTTTGTTATCCATTTGCCCGATTTCATAAAATGCGGCAATTGCTAACATGATTCGGACAGACTTAAGCATCGCTACGGGTGAGATAGTCTCATCGTAGTCAACTCTTTGAATTTGTTGAAAAACTTTCGCAACAAGTCGAGCTCTGTAAACAGTAACATTACCGTCAGCGTCAGTCTTCCTCTTGAAGATCCATTTATTTTCGATGGCTGTCGATCATCGGGCAAGTCAACCAAAGTCCACACTTTGTTCTCATAGATGGATCCCATCTCAGATTTCATGGCCTCAAGCCATTTTGCGGAATCTGGGCTCATCATCGCTTCCTCATAGTTCGTAGGTTCATCATGGTCCAGTAACATGACTTCCAGAACCGGGTTGCCGTACCATTCTGATGCGGAACGAACTCCGTTGATCTACAAAGTTCAGCAGAAACTTGATCTGAAGTTTCATGATCATCATCATTAGCTTCCTCACTAATTGGTGTAGGAATCACTGGAACTAATTTCTGTGATGTTCCACTTTCCAATTCGGGAGAAGGTACAATTACCTCATCAAGTTCTACTTTCCTCCCACTCACTTCTTTCGAGAGAAACTCCTTCTCTAGAAACGATCCACTCTTAGCAACAAAGACCTTGCCTTCGGATCTGTGATAGAAGGTGTACCCAACAGTTTCTTTTGGGTATCCTATGAAGATTTACTTCTCCGATTTGGGTTCGAGCTTATCATTTTGAAACTTTTTCACATAAGCATCGCAGTTCCAAACTTAAAGAAATGACAGCTTAGGTTTCTCGTCAAACCACAGTTCATACGGTGTCATCTCCACGGATTTAGATGGTGCCCTATATAACGTGAATGTAGCTGTCTCTAATGCATAACCCCAAAAGCGATAGTGGTAGATCGGTAAGAGACATCATCGATCGCACCATATCTAATAAAGTACGGTTATGACGTTTGGACACACCATTACACTGTGGTGTTCCAGGTGGCGTGAGTAGTGAAACTATTTCACATTGTTTTTACTGAAGGCCAAACTCGCTAACTCAAATATTTTACCTCTACGATCATATCGTAGAAACTCTTATTTTCTTGTTACGATGATTCTCCACTTCACTCTGAAATTCTTTGAACTTTTCAAATGTTTCAGACTTGTGCTTCATTTAGTAGATATACCCATATCTGCTCAAATCATCAGTGAAGGTCAGAAAATAACGATACCCGCCGCGAGCTTCAACACTCATTGGTCCACATACATCTTTATGTATGATCTCCAACAAATCTGTTGCTTGCTCCATTGTTCCGGAGAACGGAGTTTTAGTCATCTTGCCCATGAGGCATGGTTCGCAAGCACAAAGTGATTCATAATCAAGTTATTCCAAAAATCCATCACTATGGAGTTTCTTCATGCGCTTTACACCATTATGACCTAAACGGCAGTGCCACAAATAAGTTGCATTATCATTATTAACCTTGCATCTTTTGGCTTCAATATTATGAATATGTTTATCACCACGATCGAGATCCAACAAACTATTTTCACTGGGTGTATGACCATCGAAGGTTTTATTCATGTAAACATAATAACAATTATTCTATGACTTTAAATGAATAATCGTATTGCAACAAATATGATCAAATCATATTCATGCTCAACGCAAATGTCAAATAACATTTATTTAGGTTTTACACTAATCCCGAAAGTATAGGGAGTGTGCGATGATGATCATATCAATCTTGGAACCACTTCCAACACACATCGTCACTTCACCTTTAACTAGTCTCTGTTCATTCTGCAATTCTCGTTTCGAGTTACTAATTTTAGCAACTGAACCGGTATCAAATACCCAAGGGTTGCTATGAAAACTAGTAAAGTACACATCAATAATATGTATATCAAAATATACCTTTGTTCACTTTGCCATCCTTCTTATCCACCAAGTATCTAGGGCAGTTCCACTTCCAGTGACCATTTCTTTTGCAGTAGAAGCACTTAGTTTCAGGCTTGAGTTTTAGCTTTGGGTTTCTTCACGGGAGTGACAACTTGCTTGTCATTCTTCTTGAAGTTCCCCTTCTATCCCTTTGCCCTTTACTTGAAACAAGTGGTCTTGTTAACCATCAACACTTGATGCTTTTTCATGATTTCTACCTTCGCCGACTTCAGCATCGTGAAGAGCTCGGGAATTCCTTTCGTCATCCCTTGCATATTATAGTTCATCAGGAAGTTCTACTAACTTGGTGATAGTCACTAGAGAACTTTGTCAATTACTATCTTATCTGGAAGATTAACTCCCACTTGATTCAAGTAATTGTAGTACCCAGACAATCTGAGCACATGCTCACTGGTTGAGCTATTCTCCTCCATCTTGTAGGCAAAGTACTGTCAGAAGTCTTATACCTCTCGACACGGGCATGAGTATGAAATACTAATTTCAACTTTTGGAACATCTTATATGCTCCGTGGCGTTCAAAACGTTTTTGAAGTCCCGGTTCTAAGCCGTAAAGCATGGTGCACTTAAACTATCAAGTAGTCATCATACCGAGCTTTTGTCAAAACGTTCATAATGTCTACATCTGCTCCTGCAATAGGTCTGTCACCTAGCGGTGCATCAAGGACATAATTCTCTGTGCAGCAATGAGGATAATCCTCAGATCACGAAACAATTTCGTATCATTGCTACTAACATCTTTCAACTTAGTTTTCTCTAGGAACATATAAAAAATAAACGGGGAGCAACATCGTGAGCTATTGATCTACAACATAGATATGCTAATACTACGAGGACTAAGTTCATAATAAATTAAAGTTAAATTTAATCATATTACTTAAGAACTCCCACTTAGGTAGACATCCCTCTAGTCATCTAAATGATCACGTGATCCAAATCAACTAAACCATGTCCGATCATCACGTGAGATGGAGTAGTTTCAATGGTGAACATCTTATGTTGATCATATCTACTATATGATTCACGCTCGACCTTTCGGTCTCCAGTGTTCCGAGGCCATATCTGCATATGCTAGGCTCGTCAAGTTTAACCCGAGTATTCTACGTGTGCAAAACTGTCTTACACCCGTTGTATTTGAACGTAGAGCTTATCACACCCGATCATCACGTGGTGTCTCGGCACGAAGAACTTTCGCAACGGTGCATACTCAGGGAGAACACTTGTACCTTGAAATTTTGTAAGGGATCATCTTATAATGCTACCGTCGTTCTAAGCAAAATAAGAAGCATAATAAGATAAACATCACATGCAAATCAAAATATGTGACATGATATGGCCATCATCATCTTGTGCTTTTGATCTCCATCTCCAAAGCACCGTCATGATCACCTTTGTCACCGGCGCGACACCTTGATCTCCATCGTAGCATCGTTGTCGTCTCGCCAATTATTGCTTCTACGACTATCGCTACTGCTTAGTGATAAATTAAAGCAATTACATGGCGATTGCATTTCATACAATAAAGCGACAACCATATGGCTCCTGCCAGTTGCCGATAACTTTACAAAACATGATCATCTCATACAAAACCGTATAACTCATCATGTCTTGACCATATCACATCACAACATGCCCTGCAAAAACAAGTTAGACGTCCTCTACTTTGTTGTTGCAAGTTTTACGTGGCTGCTACGGGCTTTAGTAAGAACCGTTCTTACCTACGCATACAAAACCACAACGATGTTTCGTCAAGTATGTGCTGTTTTAACCTTCACAAGGACCGGGCGTAGGCACACTTGATTCAGCTAAAGTGAGAGAGACAGACACCCGCCAGTCACCTTTAAGCAACGAGTGCTCATAACGGTGAAACCAGTCTCGCGTAAGCGTACGCGTAATGTCGGTCCGGGCCGCTTCATCTCACAATACCGCCAAAGCAAAGTATGACATGCTGGTAAGCAGTGTGACTAGTATCGCCCAGAACTCATTGTGTCCTACTCGTGCATATCATCTACGCATAGACCTGGCTCATGATGCCACTGATGGGGAACGTAGTATTTTCAAAATTTTCCTACGATCATGCAAGATCTATCTACTAGATGCATAGCAACGACGGGGAGAGTGTGTCTACGTACCCTCGTAGACCGGGAGCGGAAGCGTCAAGTGACGCGGTTGATGTAGTCGAACTTCTTCGCGATCCAACCGATCAAGCACCGAACGTACGGCACCTCCGCGTTCAGCACACGTTCAGCTTGATGACGTCCCACGAGCTCTTGATCCAATTGAGCTTCATGGGAGAGTTTCGCCAGCACGACAGCGTGGTGACAGATATGATGAATCTACCGGCGCAGGGCTTCGCCTAAGCACTGCAACGGTATGACCGAGGTGTGTTTCTGTGAAGAGGGGCACCGCACACGGTTAAAAAATTCAACTTGTGTGTCATAGGGTGCCCCCTGCCCCCGTATATAAAGAAGCAATGGAGAGGCCGGCCCTAGAGGGGGCGCGCCAAGTGTGGGGAGTCCTACTAGGACTCCCAAGTCCTAGTAGGATTCCCCTTTCCTTTCCGGAGTAGGAGAGAAGGAAAGAGGTGGAGAGGGAGAAGAAAAAGGGGGTTGCACCCCTTGTCCAATTCGGACCAGAGGGGGGGCGCGCGCCTCCTTCCTTTTGGCCTTTCTCCTCTATTCCCGTATGGCCCAATAAGGCCCATATACTCCGAAAAATACCCGAATCACTCGGAACCTTTCCGATGTCCGAATATAGTCGTCCAATATATCGATCTTTATGTCTCGACCATTTCAAGACTCATCGTCATGTCCCCGGTCTCATCCGGGACTCCGAACTCCTTCGGTACATCAAAACTCATAAACTCATAATATCGATCGTCATCAAACGTTAAGCATGCGGACCCTACGGGTTTGAGAACTATGTAGACATGACCGAGACTCATCTCCGGTCAATAACCAATAGCGGAACCTGGATGCTCATATTGGCTCCTACATATTCTACGAAGATCTTTATCGGTCAAACCGCATAACAACATACGTTGTTCCTTTTGTCATTGGTATGTTACTTGCCCGAGATTCGATCGTCGGTATCTCTATAACTAGTTCAATCTCGTTACCGGCAAGTCTCTTTACTCGTTCCGTAGTACATCATCTCGTGACTAACTCATTAGTCTTTTGCTTGCAAGGCTTATTATGATGTGCATTACCGAGAGGGCCCAGAGATACCTCTCCGACACTCGGAGTGACAAATCCTAGTCTTGATCTATGCCAACACCACGAACACTTTCGGAGACACCTGTAGAGCATCTTTATGATCACCCAGTTACGTTGTGACGTTTGATAGCACACAAGGTGTTCCTACGGTATTCGGGAGTTGCATAATCTCATAGTCATAGGAACATGTATAAGTCATGAAGAAAGCAATAGCAGTAAAACTAAACGATCATAGTGCTAAGCTAACGGATGGGTCTTGTCCATCACATCATTCTCCTAATGATGTGATCCCGTTGATCAAATGACAACTCATGTCTATGGTTAGGAAACATAACCATCTTTGATCAATGAGCTAGTCTAGTAGAGGCATACTAGGGACACTCTGTTTTGTCTATGTATTCACACATGTACTAAGTTTCCGGTTAATACAATTCTAGCATGAATAATAAACATTTATCATGATATAAGGCAATATAAATAACAACTTTATTATTACCTCTAGGGCATATTTCCTTCATTTTGTGTTGTGAAGTTTTCAAGTTTTGGGTAAAGATTCGATGGACTATGGAATAAGGAGTGGCAAGAGCCTAAGCTTGGGGATGCCCAAGGCACCCCAAGGTAATATTCAACGACAACCTAGAGCCTAAGCTAGGGGATGCCCCGGGAAGGCATCCCCTCTTTTGTCTTCGTCTATCGGTAACTTTACTTGAGGCTATAATTTTATTCACCACATGATATGTGTTTTCTTGGAGTGTCAATTTATTTTATTTTGTTTTGCTTGTTGTTTGAATAATATCCCAAGATCTGAAATTCTTAAATGTTAGAGAGTCTTCACATAGTTATTTCAACTACTCATTGATCTTCACTTATATCTTTTGGAGTAGTTTGTTGTTTGCCTAGTGCTTCACTTATATCTTTTTAGAGCACGACAGTGGGTTTTTTTTTGAAGAAATAGATGAACTCTCATGCTTCACTTATATTGTTTTGAGAGTCTTTTAGAACAGCATGGTAATGTGCTTTGTTTATGAATTTAGTCCTAATATGATGGGCATCCAAGAGGGATATAATAAAAACTTTCATATAAAGTGCATTGAATACTATGAGAAGTTTGATACTTGATGATTGTTTTGAGATATGAGGATGGTGATATTAGAGTCATGCTATTAGAGTAGTTGTGAATTTGAGAAATACTTGTGTTGAGGTTTGCAAGTCCCGTAGGATGCACGTATGGTAACCGTTGTGTGGCAAATTTTAAGCATGAGGTATTTCATTGAGTGTCATCCTTTGTGTGGAGGTTGGGATCGCGCGATGGTTAAGTCCTACCAACCCTCCCCCTAGGAACATGCGTGTAGTACTTTGTTTTGATGACTTGTAGATTTTTGCAATAAGTATGTGAGTTCTTTATGACTAATGTTGAGTCCATGGATTATACGCACTCTCACCCTTCCACCATTGCTAGCCTCTCTTGTACCGCGCAACTCTCGCCAGTACCATACACCCACCATATACCTTCCTCAAAACAGCCACCATACCTACCTATCATGGCATTTCCATAGCCATTCCGAGATATATTGCCATGCAACTTTCCACCGTTCCGTTCATATGACACGCTTCATCATTGTCATATTGCCATGCATGATCATGTAGTTGACATCGTATTTGTGGCAAGGCCACCATGCATAATTTTTCATACATGTCACTCTTGATTCATTGCACATCTCAGTACACCGCCGGAGGCATTCATATAGATTCATACTTTGTTCTAGTATCGAGTTGTAACTAAATAGAAGTGTGATGATCATCATTATTAGAGCATTGTCCCAAACAAAAAGAAAAGAAAAAAAGGCCAAAGAAAAGAGAAAGGCCCAAAAAAGGAAAAGAAAAAAAACAGAAGAAAAAAAAGAAAAAAAAGAAAAAAGGGACAATGCTACTATCTTTTTCCACACGTGTGCTTCAAAGTAGCACCATGATCTTCATGATAGAGAGTCTCTTGTTTTGTCACTTTCATATACTACTTGGAATTTTCATTATAGAACTGGGCTTGTATATTCCAACGACGGGCGTGTTAGGCTGGCTGTGCTCGCCAGGGAGGAACAAAGTTCCCGTCCAGAACATGTCTCTGGACAACGGTGCACCTAGCCCCACGGTGGGCGCCAAATGTCGGGGTTTTGGGGCGACATATGCCAAAGGATGGCTTATCATGCATGGGGACAATAGAGCGTCGCCGGGCCCTAGAAGCGGGATAAGGCGGAACTTAGGACGCCTACGGATCTTACCCAGGTTCGGGGCTCTCCGTGGAGATAACACCCCTAGTCCTGCTCTGCGGGGACTCCGCGTCATGACTAATGTCACTATGGTAGCTACAAGGTTGCTCCTCGAGTTGTGTCATCTAGAGGAGGAAGATGAGCAAGGCTAGCTCACTACCTTCGCTCTAGGGAATTGGGGTGGTTGCTAGGGTTTCTCCCTCTCTCTCTCTATGTGTCCCTCTTCCTTATAGAGTTTGATCTTCCGACCCCTCCTCATGGAGGACCCTGGGGGGTTTATATAGGCCTACCCCCCAGGGGTACAATGGTAATCTCGACGGAGTGGCCCCCGGCTGTCAGCGTCTCCTGGTGCTGGCCTCGCCGTCTGTCTGGTGGGGCCTGCCGCATGCGGGCCCATGTGATTGCTTTTCACTGTAGGCGTGCTTCTGCTGACGGCAGCATCATCAGGAGGGAAGTGGCTACAGTGCCGCCGTCTCCCGCCGTACACTGCCGCCACGCCCTGTCTTGTCATCTTGATGAGGTTCAGACTTCTAGGGCAGGATTCGCCGTCTGTTACCAGGTGGCCGCCTCCCCTGGCCGCCTGCCAGGGGCGGCTTGTTTATGACTTACCCACTGACCAGTGGGGCCAGCCGCCTGTTGGCCCCACCGTCTGTGGGTAGTGGGATCGTGTCTTCCTCTGACCGAAGCTTGGTCACTGGCAGCGTGGCTACAGTGACTCGCCGCTTAAGAGATGGCCATAAGGTACACATTCACTGTAGCCACGCCCTTATAGATTCTCTAACGTCGTGCTCAACTGTAGCCATGCCTCAGCTACGCGGCGGTCCCCCAGCACACATCCCAAGGGAGAGGCGTAGGACCGTCTGCTAGCTGCTGACTGTGGAGCTGCCGCCTGTTTGGGCCCCAGCCGCCTGCTGGCAGCCGGCTCCTAGGGTAAGCTGTTCTAGGAGGTGGCCTGATGAGCAGACGGCCATGGGGTTACAGGAGGCCCCAAACTGTCTTGAAATACCTTGGGTGGTCGATGAGGACACCCATGGTCAATATCTCCGACAGTAGTCCCCGAAGCTGGTGGAACTCTGTGGTTTGTGTTTGAGGGCTGCGGGGTTCCAGCAGCTTCCCCCCCTAGGCAGGACCAGCGTCCTTTGTCCGTCTTCTGAAAAGATCTATCTGCTGGCAGCCGGGCCTTCGCAAAGGGGGCCGGCTCCTGGCAGTCGGACCTCCGTCTTCAAATCTTCGATGGGAAGGTACCGCCTAGTCGGCAGACAGCCATGCAGGTCTGCCGACCGTTGCCAGCTCCCCACGCGTCGCCGCCCCGTCACGTCGGCCTGCTAGCCCACACGTGTGACGGGACGTAACAATGGGCCGGGGCCCGCCACTACAGAACCTCGGTCCGCGCGCGGATCCGGTGTGGCAGGGGCAATCGATCGCCCTCCTCACACGCAATTAATGCGCACGGATTTGGCGCGCAAAAAGCAGGGGTAGTGTGGGGCATGGAGCAGTTGATCCCACGCCCGCCCCCTCGGCTGCGCCGCCCCGAGCCTATAAGTAGGCCGGGGGAGAGGGATTAGCGATGTTCTCGCACCCGCCCCTCTCCATTCTCCTTCTTCTCCCGTCCGCTCCTCTTGCTAACTCCGCAGCGAGCCGCCGCCTAACCCATGGCCACCGCAGCGCCAGGCCGCCACCACGGCGAGTGGGACGGCAGCGACGTCCTCGAGGAACGCATCGACTACCTCCACCGGGCGTGGAAGCTGCCTCCCGCGGACAAGATCGCGTGCACCTAGCGCCGACGGCGGAGATTAGGCCGGCGTCGCGGCTCGGCGAGCGGGTCATCTTCCGCTCGCACTTCCCGTGCGGCTTCGGCCTCCCAGCGAGCGGGTTTTTCTGGTCCTTCTTGGAGTTTTTCAACGTCCAACCTCACCACCTCACATCGAACACGGTGGTGACGTTGTCCTCCTTCGTCGTCCTGTGCGAGGCATACTTCGGCATCCTCCCCACGATGGAGCTGTGGACCGAGCTTTTCTATATGAAGCTCGGTACCGCAGTCCAAGGTGTGGCCGCCCAGTGCGGGGGGTGTATCGCGGTGAAGCGCGGCGGGGCAAGAAACTACTTCCCGGTGCCGCAACTCGTGGCGTCGGTGAAGTTGTGGCAGAAGACATATTTCTATATCTCCAATGTCGATCCCGCCCATGATTTCATCGGCCTGCCGAACTGGGCACCCAGCCCGCCTGTCGAGCCCCGTGCCTCCTGGAAGACTTGGCCCACCTCCCTCTCGGAAGGCGCATCCATCGCCGTGCGGCGCCTCCGGGAGCTGAGGGACAACGAGGGCTTGGTCTTTGCGGACCTTTTGCTCACGTTCGCGGAGCGCCGGGTGCTACCGCCGCAGCGCCGCCCTCACTTGATTTGTGACATGAGTGGGCACCGGGACCCGAGCCAGACGTGCACCAAGTCAATGCCATACAAGGAGGTGGCGTACTTGGTGAAATACGTGTCCAACTGCAAGGTCTTCGACTCCGGCTGGGCCTTTGGCAAGGCGCCGTACAGCCGCAGCAACCAGCCGCCTGCGGTGAGTTTTCTTCTTTCTCAATTCTTCTTTCTTCTTCTTCCGCCTGCCACAGCCGTCTGATCTTGTGCCGTCTGCAGATCTTCCCCGGCCAGCCGGCACCGGGTTCTGGCCAGCCAGGCCGCCCTCTGGAACCAGATCGCTCCCAGAGCGACATGAGCGATCCCGATCTTGGGGCCGCCGCCATGGAGGAGGCAGAGATGACAGGCGGCGGGGGGCAGTCAGCAGCCGGTCAGCCAGAAGGCGGCATCGAGAGCTGGCCGGACGAGGAGGAGGAGGAGAAGGCGCCGATCTGCGTCCGGGAGGCGGATCCGCCTGGTCGGGGCAGCCAACAGGCGGGGCCGTCAGCCGCAGCCGGTAGCGTGAAGCGCCGGTCTTCTACGGGGCCGTCTGGCACCCAACCCAGGAGGCTCCGGCTATCGACCGCCGCCACCAGGCGCCGAGAGGCGGCCACCAAGGCGATCCTACCCAGGCTACCCAAGGCCAGGCCGATCGTATCTGGGTAAGTACCTTGCTTTCTTCGTTTTGTTTGATGTTTATCTTCTTATGTCGTTCCCAACTTGGCTGATTTTTCATCTTCTTCGGGATGCCCACGCAGTGCGCCGCTCTCCCTCTCGCGGGCGCCAGGGGGCTCCATTGTGGAGGGCACGGATGTTCCCCCTACGCCCCGCCGCGTGGATCCTGCCGCCGCGCTCCGGGAAGAGACGGAGAGGAACGCCCGCGAGGTGCGCGAGGAGCAGGAGGCCGCGGACTGTGAGCGAGCGGTGGCTGATGCCGCTGCCAGGGCAGAGGTCGAGGCGGCTACTAAGGCCCAGGCAGACGCCGCCGCCCGAGCCCAGGAGCAAGAGGCGGGCTCCCAGCAGCCAGCGGATTGCGTCGTCCTCCAAGAGGCGGGCTCTGTGGAGCCGTCCGCCCGAGTGCCAGCTGCTGACAATCAACCAACTCTAGACAACGAGGGGGGCGGCCGCGTCGCCATGGAGACAGAGGCGCCGCCCCCCGCGCCACCTGCTGGGACACAAGGCAGCCGGCCTGCAGGAGCGGAGGTGCCGCCAGCTGAGGGCGTGCTGGTGACAGGCCCGCAGCCGGCCCCCCAAGCTCCTGCCCGTCCGCGCCCTGCGAGGGCAGTCTCCGTGCCGCAGTAGGTAGAGGCCGGCGGCGCCAGCTCGTCCGCGCCAGAGAGTGAAGCCACCAGCGCGGCGCCATCAGGATGGAGGCCCGGAGGCGGCGGCGCGCTGATTGTCGCGTCACGGGACGTCCTCGACCGCTTCAACTCCCTGAGCAATGTCGTGCAGACGGTGATGCAGGAGTTCGTGGCTACGCGAACCTCTGTTCGGGTACGTTGACTCCATGCTCTTTTGCTTCTATTCCTTCAATTTCTTCTGTGGGGGCACGTCAGCGCACCCACTGGGTGTAGTCCCCGAGTTCCGAGCCGGCTGCTGAGTAGGCGGCTTGGAACTCCAAAGTGTACCTTGCGGGCTGATACGTCCAAAACGTATCTATAATTTCTGCTTGCTCCATGCCTCTTTTGGGTGATATTGCTATGATATTTATACACTTCCATACACTTTTGATCATATTTGGAGTAACCTATTAACTCAGTGCACCCTAGTGCCAGTTTCTGTTTTCTGTTGTTTTTGTATTTCAGGTTTTCTCATTACGTAAATTGCCAGAAAAATTCCAGGAAAAATATATAAAAAATCAGCGTTCCGAAAGCTTCCATGCGGCCAAAGTAGGGCCGGAGGGGACCCACAGGGGCTCCAGGCGGCCTGCCCACGCGGCCCCCCCTGGCCGCGCCGGGGGGGCGCCTGGGCACCCCTGACCCCCTCTGATGCCCCCCTTTGGCATATATTTACACCGTGTCGCGGAAACCCTGATTCCGGACCCCTTTTCTCCAGACGCAATTCCGATCTCCGCCGCCATCGCCATCAAGCTTTGGGGGACCAGAATTCCTGCGCCGGCACCCTGCCGGGACGGGGAAGTGCTCCCGGATTCATCTCCATCGACGTTGCTTCCTCCCTCCATGATGCGGGAGTAGTTCCTCCTCGGGGCTGAGGTTTCTACCAGTAGCTATGTGGTCAATTCTCTCTCCCATGATGTGATCTTCGTTGTGATCATAGGCTATGTTAATCTAGGGTGATCCCATGATATTTTCCCTTCCTATATGTATTGGATTGATGTACTCACTTGTCTTTATCTAGTATAATCCCCGAGACCAAGGTGACAGCGGTCTATTGGACATGGATTAGAAAAGTATTTTCATGAGTGATTTCCTCTCTTGTGTGTTGATTGAAGATTGAGAGTCTCTTGGTGCTTGTCTTTGACTATCCTTTAGATATGTTGTGGTGATTGTGGGACTCTCTTTGGATGGCCGCGGTGACATTGGGAAATCCTTAGATTGAGAACTACGAACTTTGAGGTGTGCTTTTGTAGCCCTACATAATTCTCGTCCTCTCTTGACCACGAAGGAATGACCTCCGAGTGTGTCCCCTTTGCATGTTTTATGGGAAATATCATGTGATTTGATTATGTTAATGTTGTTGGGAGTTGCCACTAGTGAAAGTATGAAGCCTAGGCCTTGTTTCCACCATTGCAATACCATTTGTGCTCACGTTTACCACTTGTTTGCTTGCTGCACTTTTTATTACAGATTTATATTACTTTGTTTTGCCATCCATATCACTTGCCATTTAACATCTCTTCGCCGAACTAGTGCACCTATACATCTAACAGTTGTATTAGGTGTGTTGGGGACACAAGAGACTTCTTGTATCTTAGTTGCAGGGTTGCTTGAGAGAGACCATCTTCAACCTCTACTTCCCTGAGTTCGATAAACCTTAGGTCATCCACTTGAGGGAAATTGCTGCTGTCCTACAAACCTCTGCGCTTGGAGGCCCAACATAGTCTACAAGAGTAGAAGCGTGTGTAGACATCAAGCTATTTCTGGCGTCGTTGCCGGGGAGGTGAGCGCTTGAAGGTATATCTTTAGATCTTGCAATTAAATCTTTTTGTTTCTTGTTTTTATTTCACTAGTTATGCTTATGGACAACCTTGCTATTGGATCGTTGCTTGCGGGAAGACGCCCCACACCTGTGGTGGTTGCTCCTCCCCCTACTGAAATTGTGCCCTATAAAATACCAGCTGGTATTATCGATTATGTTTTGGCTAATCGTTATGCAAGAGACAAACATCCCGGTGAACACTTGCTATATCTGTCACAACTATGTTCATTATTTAAGCTTGCAGGTGTATCAAGGGAGTTTGTCATGAGGAAATTATTTGCCTTGTCACTGAAAGGAAAAGCATTGGAATGGTATAGGCTACTAGATGACTCTCACCTGCTGGATTGGGAAGAGATCCAGTCTCTCTTTTACTCCAAGTTTTATCCTCTTCATGAAGTCCATGAGAATAGGAATTATATTTATAATTTCTATCCTCATGACGGAGAGAGCATAGCTCAAGCTTGGGGGAGATTGAAAACGTTAATGCTAAAATGTCCTAACCATGGGCTTCCCAAAGAAATTATTATTACTAATTTCTATGCGAGGCTTTCTCGACAGGATAAAGATTTGCTCGACGCTTCCTCTATGGGTTCTTTCACAAACAAAAAGATTGGTGCTAAATGGGAACTCCTTGAAAGAATTCAACGCAACACTGAAGATTGGGAGATCGACAAAGGTAAAGAGTTAGGTATAATTTATGAGTATGATTGCATTAAGTCCTTTGTTGAAACTACAAGTTTTAATAAGTTTAGTGCTAAGTTTGGGCTTGATTCTCAACTCCTTGTTGATTTCCTCAAATCTTTTGCTTCACATCTTAATATGCCTAAGGAGGATTGGATCAAGTATCATAAACCTTTTAAAGAGACTTGCAAAGAAAATGAAATTGTTCATGATGATTGCAACATGCATGATCCAATTCCTAAAAATGAAGTTTTATATAAGCATGTTAATTTTTGTGGAGTGGATAGACCTTGTGAAAGGCCTACGATCGAAGAAGAGAAGTATTGTAAGCAACATAAGCATGAAAGAACAATCACTTGGGTCAGAGATTTAAATGAAATTGCTAGAGAATTGTGTGACCTTTATCCTTTTACTTGTGAACTTTGCCGTATAGAGGGTCACTTTAATTTTCAATGCATGAACTTTCAAAACATAACTGTTAAGCAGTTGTGTGATAACATGATCACCTCTGATCTTTATGATGAGCTTATGTTATTTTTGATGTGTGAAGAGTTATCAGAAAAGACTTCTTGGCTAGATGTTAATACCATAGGAATAAAAAACACTTTGCAAAATTGCCATCTCTATTGTGTTGTTAACTGCCATGAAAATGATTACATAAGTAAGATTAGAAAGGAGGGAACTTTACCAAAGTATAAAAATGTCTCTTATATTTCTACTAATAAAAAGGAGAGTTTCTCCCAAGTTTCCCCTATTGTTTCTAATGATAAACCAGGATATGTGGAGAAGCTTCATCTCCAACCACTCCCTCCTAAGGTTAAGAAGAAGAAAAAGAAGAGGAGGAGGAAGAGGAGCAAGAAGGAAGAAGAATGGGTATCAACCTGGCCTGAGCATATTCCTCCCATCAACTTTTATCCTAACGTTTGTAAGTTTAAAGAAGAAGGTGAAGTTTATTGCCTTAATTATCATCTTGATGATACGTCCGTAGGTACTATTGAAGATGATTTTGATTATGATATGCATGTTACTTATTGTGATTGGGAAAATGATGATAATGCTACTTATGATCTTGAAAATCTTTTTGGTACCAACTCTGAAAGTGATGATATGGGAAGCTCTAAGCTTGGGGATGATAGGATTGCAAATCCTTTACCCACTAGTGATGTGATAATTGATAATTCTCTTGCTAGTAAGAATAAAGACAACATGTTTACAAATATAGTTGCTAGCAATGATAATGCTCTTCTCTACCATGATTGTCGGTGTACTAAGGTAGGGGTACCTCAGTACCCCAACTTGTGCACGGACAGTTGCAGCCTCCCGCGGCAGGGTTTACCGCGTGCTCGCCGGAGACCTTTCTACCCCTTATTAAGCCATTCAAAAACAAAGTATACAAGACAGAAGATCGAGACCCCGGCAAGAGGAGCTTGCCGGGAAGGCCGTACCAGGCTCAAGACTGCCCCGCTAGCACAAGGCCCTGGCAAGAGGAGCTTGCCAGGAAGACTAGAAGACAACGCCTCGGCGCTATATGCGCCCCGGCAAGGGCCCGAGGAGCGGCAAGCTCCCGGGCCCGGCAAGATCAAGGCCCCGGCAAGGTGCTTGCCGGGAAGGCTACGCTGTGTGCCCGCGCTCCAGCTCATCGGCCCACGCGTCGCCCTGGGGCCTATCCAGGGACGCGTGGCGGATGGCTGTGCAGCCTGGGGGACACGGTGGCACTCCACGGTGGTGGATCCATCGCCGTGGCAGACGGAGACGCAAAGGCGGGAGCTTTTCGGGTCGACGGCGACGGGCATTAAATGCCCTTGTCCCCCACTGTCAAAGTAGGTATAGGCCACTGTTCTGCACTGTAGCTCCACTGTCCCCGCACTGTTACAACTACCACCTCTTTTACATTTCTACCCCTTTCTCCTACGTTGACACCTGTCGGTGACCCCTTGCACTATAAAAGGAGGCCCATGCACAACGTGGAGGGGGTTCGGAACCTAGACCACTCTCACGCTCGGTGTAGCTGCTTCTTCAAGCTCCCGAGCGCTCAAACTCAATAAACAACCAAGCAGGAGTAGGGTTTTGCGCGTCTACCGCGGCCCGAACCTGGGTAAAACTGCCCGCGTGCTCACTACGATCTGCTCTTCGTGCTCCCTCCGCCCTCGTACCGCACAAACAAGGGGCTCCGGTCCCATAGGTGTTCGTGGCGGACAGTTTCCCCCGACATGCAGGCTCCACCTTTGCAAGGGTAGTATACACCGCTTTTGAGCCACAGATCCACAGAAATGTGGAGGCTTACATGGATGACATCGTGGTGAAGAGCAAGAGCAAGGATACCCTGATCCAAGATTTAGAAGAGACATTTCAGAACCTGCGCAGGATTCAGCTCAAGTTGAACCCCGAGAAGTGCGTCTTTGGAGTCCCCTCCGGCAAGCTTCTCGGGTTCTTTGTATCACAGAGGCGGATCGAAGCCAACCCCGACAAGATTAAAGCCATTGAGCAGATAGAGGCCCCAAAGCGCGTCAAGGATGTCAGGAGGCTTGCAGGTTGTGTAGCTGCCCTCAGTAGGTTCATTTCAAAGTCTGCAGAACGCGTCCTACCTTTCTTCAAAATCTTGAAGAAGGCAGGTCCCATGAAGTGGACTCCGGAAGCGGAGGCGGCGCTGCAGGATTTGAAACGGTACCTGTCCTCCACTCCTATACTTGTCGCACCTAGACCACAGGAAAAGTTGTTGCTATACCTAGCGGCAACCAACCAGGTGGTTAGTGCTGCGTTAGTAGCGGAGAGGGAGTCCGACGAGGAGTCAGCACCACCGGCAAGCGAATCCAGCGACAAGCAGGGGGCTGCTCCGGCAAGCTCTGGCACCGACAAGGATAACTCTGCGCAGGAACAGGATGAGGTGCGGAAGAAGATGGTGCAGCGCCCAGTGTATTTTGTGAGTTCCCTTCTCCAGGGGGCTAGATCAAGGTACTCTGGTGTGCAAAAGTTGCTTTTCGGCCTCCTCATGGCCTCGAGAAAGCTGCGCCATTACTTCCAAGCCCATGAGATAACAGTGGTCACTCGCTTTCCGCTGAAGAGGATATTGCACAACCCAGAGGCAACAGGCAGGATCGTTGAGTGGGCACTGGAGCTGTCGAGCTTTGGGCTCAAGTTTGAAAGTACTTCAACCATACAGAGCCGAGCTTTGGCAGAATTCATAGCTGAGTGGACCCCAACGCCCGATGAAGAAGTCCAGGAAACAAGTGCACCCGTACAAGAAGCGACAAGCGAATGGGTAATGTATTTTGACGGTGCCTTATCGCTGCAAGGCGCCGGTGCTGGCGTGGTACTCATCGCGCCCACCGGAGAGCACCTCAAATACGTTATCCAGATGCACTTTCCCAGGGAGCAAGCGACAAACAACACTGCTGAATATGAAGGCTTGCTTGCCGGCCTCAGGATTGCGGCCGAACTTGGGATCAGAAAGCTGATTGTGCGGGGAGATTCTCAGTTGGTGGTCCGGCAAGTTAATAAGAGCTATCAGAGCCCTTTGATGGAAGCTTATGTCGATGAAGTGAGGAAGCTTGAGGAGCACTTTGAAGGTCTGCAGATGGAGCACGTCCCGAGAGCTCAAAATGAAATTGCAGATGGCCTTTCAAAGTGTGCTGCGATGAAGTTACCTGTGGAACCAGGGACCTTCCTGCTCAAGCTGACTCAACCATCCGTTACACCATCAATTGGGCAGTCCAAGAAAAGAAAGTTGGTCTCCGGCGACTACTTGCCGGCGGATCTTCCTGAAACCGCCGCCAAGGTCCCCAAGATCAACAACCACAACGCTGAGGAACAGTCTGCTCCTGCAGATCATCGGGTCTGTACAGTTGAAGCAAGTGTTCCCGACAAGCCTCGCCCCGGCGAGCTTGCCGGGGGACCATCAGCTCCGGCAGAGCCAGAGGTCCTTGCCGTAGAAGCTGAGGTCCCCGCAGCGGCCCTCGAGCCTTTAGTCCTTGCCGTTGAGCCTCAGGCTCCGGCATGGGCACAGCGGATAGTCCGTTTTCTGCGGACTGGAGAACTTCCCGACGACCCAGAAGAAATAGAGAAGATAACCAGGCAGTCAAGTATGTACCAGTTCGTGGATAACGAGCTGTACAGAAGAAGACTCAATGGTGTCAGGTTGAAATGAATCTCCAGGGAAGATGGACAGAAGCTGCTGGCAGAAATACACGGAGGCATATGCGGCCACCACATTGGCGCAAGGGCGCTTGCCGGGAAGGCTTTCCGGCAAGGGTTCTTTTGGCAAGAAGCCCTCCAAGATGCAACTGCACTAGTAACCAAGTGTGAAGCGTTCCAGTTCCATGCAAAGCAGATCCATCAGCCAGCTCAAGCTCTCCAAACAATCCCTTTGTCCTGGCCCTTCTCAGTCTGGGGGCTCGATATCCTCGGCCCTTTCCCTCGTGTTGTCGGGGGCTTTGAGTACTTGTACGTTGCAATCGACAAGTTCACAAAGTGGCCAGAAGTGGAGCCAGTGAGAAAGGTGACAGCACAGTCCGCAGTCAGGTTCTTCAGGTCGATTGTTTGCCGTTTCGGGATCCCTAACAGGATCATCACCGACAACGGTACACAATTCACTAGTCGCACCTTCATGCAGTACGTCCAAGACCTTGGCGCCAAGGTCTGTTTCGCTTCTGTTGCTCACCCGAGGAGCAACGGTCAAGCGGAGAGGGCCAATGCTGAAGTGCTGCGCGGACTCAAGACAAGAACCTTTGACAGGCTGCGCAAGTGCGGAAGAAATTGGATAGAGGAGCTACCGGCGGCTCTTTGGTCAATCAGAACGACACCAAGTCGAGCCACCGGACAGACACCCTTTGCCCTAGTCTATGGGGCAGAGGCAGTTCTCCCCACGGAACTCGTATACGGATCTCCTCGAGTGCTCGCTTATGATAAGCTCGAGCAAGAGCAACTGCGGCAAGATGACGCGTTGCTCCTCGAGGAGGGACGTCTCCAGGCTGCTGTACGAGCTGCTCGATACCAGCAAGCCTTGCGTCGCTACCATAGCCGCAAGGTCAAGGCCAGGAGTCTCGAGGAAGGCGACCTTGTTCTTCGGCGCGTTCAGTCCGCCAAGAATACCAACAAGTTGACGCCGAAGTGGGAAGGCCCTTATCGGGTGAGACAAGTCACGAGGCCCGGCGCTGTCCGCCTCGAGACCGAAGAAGGCTTACCGGTGAGCAACTCCTGGAATATAGAGCATCTTCGCAAGTTTCACCCATAAGGCGCGGTTGCCGTGATCCGCTCCGGCAACCACCTTTTGTACAAGCTTTGCCGCTGTTGCATGTAACCCTTTGTACAAAGCCGGGCGCAGACCCCGTGCATCAGTAAAGTTTTTGTGTTTTTCGCATCGATTGCCTTTTGCATGCTCTTCTTCGCTATTTGCATGTTTTGTTTGGCATTTGGTGCAGCACTCAAGTATCCGGTAAGCACTAGCACGCCGAAAGGCCATATACTTGTTTCCCTCTCCCTTTTTCTTTCCTCTTAAGCAGAAGGAACGTTCCTCGCGCACAAGTTTGCCGGGGGGGAAGGAGGTGGAAGAAGAACCAAGTGCTGTTCAAGAAAGAGAAGCCTTACCGGAAAGCGAGCAATATATGAAAGCTAAGTTGTTAGAATTTGACCAGTTCAAATTTTAAATTTTAGTTGTCTTCCTTGAACATTCACACTTTGTATGGAAAACCTGTGCGCGGAGGAACCTACCCGTAGCTTGCCGCACCCTTATCTTGTTTCCGAGTTCGCTCAACGATTTAAGTGAGCTGCGACAAGTGTCGCGCCCTTGCTTCGTTTCCGAGTACGCTCAGCAAGCTAAGTGCGTTGCGACTAGCCGCGGCGAGGTTGCTTGCCGGTAAGACCTTGGCCAGCAGGCTGCTCAGAGTCCAGCACTCAGCGCTCGCGGCAAAGGTCCCTTGCCGGCAAGCTCCCCGGGAGCGTAGGGTGAAAAACATACAAAGTCAAAGATTAAGACGAGGAAGATAACATTGCACTGATTGATAAAAATGAGATAAATATCTTACAAAGGATAACTTGTCGCGATGGACTAATGAGTTCATGACATAATGTGCAGCAACAAAAAGATAAAGATAATGGAGGCCTAATCTACGCGGTCGCCCTCCTTCCTGGAGATCTTAGCCACCTTGGCGATGATGTGGGCGACCTGCTCCTTCAGGGCCTCCGTGTTCGCATCAGCCGGCAAGCTGCGAAGAACGTTGGTGAGGTTGATCCCCGGATTGCGGTACACGATCTTCGTCAGCACCCGCTCCAGAGTTCCCGCGCAGAGCAGGCGCGACTCCTCGGCCAGCTGCGCGGGGATTTGGTTCCGGAGACCTGCAAGGGCCGGCGCGATCCCTCTGAAGAAGAGGCTGAGCTTGGCGCTGTGCGGGAGATCCGGATCCGGGGAGTAGATGAGATGTTCAACTTTCAGCGCCAGCAGCTCCTGGTCAATGTTGGACGCAGAAGATACCAAGTCTTCGGTCCATACCTCAATGGTATGGCGGAAGAGCTTGGATGCTTTGTTGACGCTGTCCACCAAGGTCCGCTCCTTGCGAAGCTCCTCCTTCAGCTTGGTCTCCCGAGCCCGGGCAGCGTCGAGCGAATCCTTCAGTGTAGTGACCTTCAACTCCAAGTCCTCGATGGAGTCCTTGGCGGCCTTCAACTCGTCGCCCCTCTTAGAAAGGCTCACCTGGAGCTCTGAATTTGTGTGGGCATCCTTCTCGCGCTCCGTGATAAGCGCGACAACCTTCTCCGCGCTCACCTTCAGCGCCTTCTCCAGCTGCACGACCTTGGCGGCGAGCTCCTTCTTGGCGTTTTCCGCGGCAACCGCGGCGGCTTTCGCCTCCTTCAACTCCCCGCCAAGGGCCGCCTCGCGAGCGGCGAGGTCCTCCTCATGGGAGTCGAGCTCGACCTTCCGCTGCGCGAGCTCTCCTTCTCGCCGGGACAGCTCCACCCCGGCGAGCCGCTGCTGTTCCTCAGCTTCGGCCTTCTCCAGCACCCATTCTTGGTACTCGCCGGCGAGACGCTCGCGCTCCTCCGCCACCTCGCGGAGGGCCGCCTGGTTGGCGGCGCTGAGCTCTGCCGCGCGCTTCTCCATCTCCGCGGCGGCCTTGGCGGCAAGGGCTTCCCGGGAGGCAAGCTTCGCCTGCCTGGCCCGGTAAAGGGCCAGGAGCTGGTGGAGCAGCTTCTCCTCCTCGGGCCCTTCACTCCCGCCGGGCGCCTCGACGATCTTCAGGCCCGCGGAGGCGAGGACTTCTCCGTCAAACGCCTCGCCCTCCGCGGGAGCTCGCGATGAAGACCCCCAGGGCATCTGGATGAAGACGCCGTTGGGGGCCTCAAGGTAGTAGCCCTGCTCCTTGCTGGCGGAGGGGTCGGCGGCCGGTGCAGCATCTGATGCTCCCGCCGCCTCCGGGTCGGCGGTGCGGTCGCCGTCCCCCTCCCCGGCCGCTGCGTCCGTAGCCGGAGCGGTCTCCTGCGCGGCCGGCTCGGCGGCTCTCGCCGCGTCCTCAACGACAGGGACGTCGCCGCCGCCGCCCTGCGTGCCCTCCTCGTCCTCGATGTTGATGACCTCAGTCTCCATCGGCTCGGGAGGAGGAGGATCTAAAAAGAAGAAGAAGAAAAAGAAGTTCAAGCAAAAATCCAAAAAGAGACGAAGCCAAGAAGACAAATTACAAGACATACCTTGGCGGACGTCCTCAGCGGCGGGCTCCCTCGCCGGGGAGCTCGGCCTTGTCGGAGTGACCGCCCTCGCCGGGCTGCTCGCCCTTGGCGGGGTACTCTGCCTTGGCGGAGTACCCGCCCTTGGCGGAGCACTCTCCCTTGCCGGAGAGTTCGGCCTTGGCGGGGACGGCGGGGCCTGCGGCTCCTCGATGACGGTCTCCGGGCGCTCTTCCCGCTGTGGCTCCACCTCTGCAGAAATCAAGACAAGAAACGTCAAGATGTTGAAAGAAGACAAAATCCCTAAGCGCCTCCCGACAAGCGGAAAGAATAGACCCCAGACTTACGCTGGGGGCTGCGCTGGGGGCTGCTCCTCGGAGCAGCGCTCGGGTCCGGCAGGCTCGGCTCCGGCGCGCCTCCTGTTGCCGCGGCGGCTGAGTCTTCCGCGGCCTCGACCACGGGCGCCTTGGCTTTCTTCGCCACGCGCTGAACCAAGGTCCTGAAATCAAAGCAGCAAACAAAGTCAGCATCAACAGAAATCAAGACAAAACTCGAGAAGGTGTAAGATCCTGGATCCTTACTCCTGGTCCTCCTCGTCGTCCTCGCTCAGGGCGGAGAAGTCGTACTCCACCGTGGGCGCGTCGGCGCGAGGAGCGGAAGACGAAGATTCCCTCGCGCGCTTGGTGGTCCCCGGGGCTGGGGGCTGCGAAGACCCAGCCCCTGTGGTAGCCGGCGCCCGAGGAGCGGGCGGAGCCGCTGCTCCGCTCCGAGAAGACCCCTGTCGGCTCGGCCCGGCCTGCGAGGCGCATCCGTCGTGGCCCGCGCGCGGGCCGCCTCTGCTGTGGCTGGTACGCCGGTCGCCCTTGGCGCGGCTTGGCTCCCCCGGGGAGCTGCCCGGCGAGCTGGTTGTTGCCGGGGCGCTTGCGCCCTCTCTCCCGTCGCCGTCTTGCGGAGACGCTTCGGTGGAGACTGCCTTGGGCTTGCCGGGGGCGGGGAGCTCTCCGACGAGGAGAGGTCGTCAGCGTAGAGCTCCGTAGATCCGCCGGAGTCCTCGGCCTCCTCCTCCTCCTCTTCCCCGGCCGGCTCGCTGGGCCCAGCGCCCTGCGCTGCGGCCTCTTTTCCCTTGGCACCTCCGCTCCCTCCGGCGCCTCCGCTCCTCGCGGCGCCTCTTTTCCCTCCGGCGGCACCCTCCATTGCCGCGGCCTCGGCCACGATTCCGTGGATCCCGGAGTGCCTCAGCGAGGGGACCCCGGCGAGCGCGTCGGGAGGGAGCTGCAGCAGTCTGCGGATCTCCGCCTCCTCCGCCTGGCTGGACGCATCCGCAGCCTCCGCCTCAGCAGGCGTGTACCCGAAGTCTCCTGCCGCTGCGGCTGCAGCGGCCTCTTCAGCCCGAGAAGCCATATAGGCAATCTCCTGGTCGGTGGTGTCCCGCGTGTGTTCCTTGACGTCGTTCTTGTTCTTCGCCACCTCCACGAGGTTGTCGTAGAAGTTGAGGACGTCGATGGGCTTGGGCGCAATCCACGTGCGGTCCACGCCGTGCGAATCGCATGCGGGCATCATGGCGAGGAGACGGTCCCGGACGGTGCTGTTGCAGAGCGGCACCACTCCCCGGGGAGCTCGGAACCACTCGGGGTGTGCCGGGTCATACTTGAAGAGTTCCCGGACCATCCCCTTCAGCTCCAGCGTCGTGAAGTTGAAGTTGAGCCCGGGGCGCAGCCTCATTATGTCCGCCGGGCCGCCGTATTCCCAGGCCGGCCTCTTCCGGTCTTGGAGAGGGGCGATGCGGCGGCGGAGGAAGTCTGCGCCCACCTCAGCAACGGACAGCTGTGCCACCCGAAGACGAAGAATCCGGACGAGGGCGATGTCGAGCTTGATGTCGTCCGAGTCTAGCTCGCTCCAGTCCCTGCCGCGCACGATGGGCGTTGTGCGCGGCGCGGTGAAAGCTTGCGGCTGGTCTTTGACGACCCAGCACCACTCCGCACGCCACTCCTCCCACTTGCCGCGGAGCTCCCCCGGCAAGTAGGACCCTTTCTTGTTCAAACGGAAAACCCAAGAAATTCCTCCGGAGAGGGGGGCGTCGGCCTCTGCTCTAGGAGTGAAAAAGTGCCTAAACAACGCTACGTTGGGCTGTATCCCTATGAAGTTTTCGCACATGTGTGCGAAAACCGCCATGGTGAGGATGGCGTTGGGGGTGAAGTCAAGGAGGTGGAGGCCGTAGGTGTGCATGACATCGCAGAAGAAATTCGAGAAAGGAGGACACAGACCGCAGTGAAAGAAAGCTGCGAAGAAATAGTACCCGCCGGGGTAGCTGTCCTTGGCGGCGGCCGGATACGCTCGCGTGCGGGGGTGCGCCTTGGTTTCCTTGGACCAGAACAAGTAGTACTTGTTCCAGAGCTCCCGCGCGCCGAGCCTCGGCGGGAAGACGAGATGCTGCTTCCGATACGCGGCGAGTTTCGCCGCTTGCTCCGACTTCTCCCTCTTGGACTTCTCCGCCTTCGCCTTGTCGGTCTTCGGGGCCATGGCGGACGCGGCGGAAGAAGAGGAACGGAGAACTCAGCGACGCCGGAGATGCAGACGGTGGCGGCGGAGATGTGGAAGCGGAGCGCAAGAGGGATCTCTGGAGGAAGAAGGAGAAGCAATGAAAGTGCAAGGAGGGGAACCGCGCCTGCTTCCTCTGCTTTTATGGGGGAGTGGGGGGGCGTTTCGCCCTTTCCATTAAGAGATCGTGGGCACGTCCCATCCCACGACGCCGCAATCGACGCGTGCCGTTACAAGGGGATGCGGCGGATATGGAAGTGGATTCGGCGCGCCGCGGGCCGCGTGTGCCCGTGCACTGTTTCGGGCCTGGCCCAACAGCGCTCGGCACCGTGTGTGGCCCAGGCCCGGGGGCTCCTGTCGGTGTACTAAGGTAGGGGTACCTCAGTACCCCAACTTGTGCACGGACAGTTGCAGCCTCCCGCGGCAGGGTTTACCGCGTGCTCGCCGGAGACCTTTCTACCCCTTATTAAGCCATTCAAAAACAAAGTATACAAGACAGAAGATCGAGACCCCGGCAAGAGGAGCTTGCCGGGAAGGCCGTACCAGGCTCAAGACTGCCCCGCTAGCACAAGGCCCTGGCAAGAGGAGCTTGCCAGGAAGACTAGAAGACAACGCCTCGGCGCTATATGCGCCCCGGCAAGGGCCCGAGGAGCGGCAAGCTCCCGGGCCCGGCAAGATCAAGGCCCCGGCAAGGTGCTTGCCGGGAAGGCTACGTTGTGTGCCCGCGCTCCAGCTCATCGGCCCACGCGTCGCCCTGGGGCCTATCCAGGGACGCGTGGCGGATGGCTGTGCAGCCTGGGGGACACGGTGGCACTCCACGGTGGTGGATCCATCGCCGTGGCAGACGGAGACGCAAAGGCGGGAGCTTTTGGGGTCGACGGCGACGGGCATTAAATGCCCTTGTCCCCCACTGTCAAAGTAGGTATAGGCCACTGTTCTGCACTGTAGCTCCACTGTCCCCGCACTGTTACAACTACCACCTCTTTTACATTTCTACCCCTTTCTCCTACGTTGACACCTGTCGGTGACCCCTTGCACTATAAAAGGAGGCCCATGCACAACGTGGAGGGGGTTCGGAACCTAGACCACTCTCACGCTTGGTGTAGCTGCTTCTTCAAGCTCCCGAGCGCTCAAACTCAATACACAACCAAGCAGGAGTAGGATTTTGCGCGTCTACCGCGGCCCGAACCTGGGTAAAACTGCCCGCGTGCTCGCTATGATCTGCTCTTCGTGCTCCCTCCGCCCTCGTACCGCACAGACAAGGGGCTCCGGTCCCATAGGTGTTCGTGGCGGAGAGTTTCCCCCGACAATGATGATGTTATAACTCCAATCTATAGTGATTATAAAGGTACCTATGACATAAGGAGAAATTATCCTTATGAAACTTATCATAATCATGGAGGGAATTACTCCCTTGTTGAACACCACCCTCCTAATATACAATTAATCTATAGTGTTCAAGTTGTTTATGATAGTCCTACTCCCACTATTACCAATGAGAAAGATTATGCTTATGTGGAGAGTGAGAGTACCTTGTTGCATGTGGATCATGGTAACAATGCCTTATGTGATAGTTATATTGTTGAGTTCATCCATGATGCCACTGAAATTTATAATGAGAGAGTGAGACATGGTTCTAAATATCTTAATAATAAGAAGTTTCCTCTTTTTATGGTGAATATTTTGAAGTTATGCTTGTTTTGCCTTCCTATGCTTATTGCTTTGTGCTTCAATGAATTATTCTATTGCAATATTCCTATGCATAGGAAGCATTTTAGGTTTAAATGTGTTTGGTATTTGCTTCTTGATGCTCTCTTTTGTTCTTCAACTCTTATTCCTACGAGAGCATCATTAAAGTCTTATGCCTAGCTTAAAGGCATAAAAGAAAGCGCTTTTGGGAGGCAGCCCACAATGAATAAAATTTTATTTTGCTTTTGTTGTGTCTTGATGTTGTTACTACAGTAGCATCATCATTGTATCTTTACTTTTCAGCTTTGTGCCAAGTGTAGCCTCTGATTGCAAGAAAGTTCAAAAGTTGTGACGTGTTGTCCAGGAAACAGATTCTGTCCTTGGATAGAAAAATTCGTATAAAATCACCAGATCATCTTTTTGGTCTGAATTGTTTTGACAGCGTGCTCTGTACAATTGGCTTTCGGGCGTCTGTTCTGAGTTTTTTGATTTGAGTTGCATAAGTGCCCCGAAAAAATTATTTACTACCTGCTGGTCTGTTTTTCACAGATTATGTCCTGCTTTGTCTTTCCTTCGTTTTGCAAACCTTGAGCTTGCTTTTTCTTTACAAAAACCTTTTGGCAATCTTGAGAAACAGTAGGCCTTCAAGAATATCCTTATTTCAAGCAAGGAAAAATTATTTTATTATGGGTACTAACCTCGCTAATCAGATTATGATGAGTTATGTATGAAGGGAGTTTTCAAGTGTGCGAGGGAAGATGATAAAAAGATTCAGGAGTGTCAAACGCTCAAGCTTGGGGATGCCCCCATGCACCCCCAAGAAATATTCAAGAAGACTCAAGCATCTAAGCTTGGGGATGCCCCCGTGCATCCCCTTCTCCATCAACATTATCAGTTCGTCTTTCGTTCCACTATATTTTTATCACTTCATGTGTTATGTGCTATGCTTGGAGTGTCTTGCTTTTAGTTTCCTTTTTAGTTTCTTTAGCTTTGCTTGCTGTTCATAACGAGTTGGAACTCAGCTTTATTTGTGTGGGAGAGAAACACGCTCCACTTCAACCTAGAACATAACATAGAATTTTCATGTCTATCCTTGCTGTGTGTGTTCTTTGTCTTTCAATAGCTACTATCATGTTCAGCTCTTAGTTTTCATGCTTATCTTTTTAAAGAGCTTTTGTTTAGTTGGTCGCTGGAACTCTCTTTAGTTATCATGCTTATCTTGTTAAGAGAGTTGGCTTCTGTTGCACTGGCTGATATTTCTATGATAAAAATGCTATGTGCATAATGATGCTTAGTAGTTCATGTTTTCTTATGGTTAGTCTCAAATAGCTGGGGGGTTCTCAATGTGTTAATGGAGTACCAACATGATTTGTTTGCCTATGATGTGGTATGGTTTAGTGGTATCTTCCCCCAAGAATTTATTTTGATTGACTTGGCGTATGCTCACGCATATTTAAGACTGTAAAGAAAGTCTATCAAGCCTTGATGATCTTTAATTTCTGAGTAGCGATATAACTTCCATGCCTGATTCAATGTTGCTTTGTCGCTCTGCATGATTATGACCGTCATTGCTCTCTTAGTTGGTCGCTCCCAGTCTTTTGCTAACCTTCGCCTGTACTAAGCGGATTGACTGCTTGTGCATCCAAAATCCTTTAAACCAGTTATGCCATATGAGTCCACCATACCTTCCTATACATGGTATTTACCTGCCATTCCTAACGAAGACTTTCATGTACCATCTCGAAATTATTCAAAAAAAAGCATTTCTCTTTTGTGCGTCTGTTTTAGCTCATGAGGAAGTAGTAGTTAATTCATGATCTTTTTAAGTTGGACAAGCTTCACCCCGGGATTGCATGTCTAATGTGCAAACCCATAATACGAGAAGGAACTGGCAAAGAGTGCGCCCGGCTCAAAATAATAAAACAAACAAACCCTCCTTCATGCTCTGTTCATGAGAAATCAGAAAACTTTGGCAGTGATAAACAAAGGAGATTAAGAGGATGTGATCGTCCTCATTCGGGAGCCGTTCCTCGAAACTTGTTGTCGGTGTACTAAGGTAGGGGTACCTCAGTACCCCAACTTGTGCACGAGCAGTAGAAGCTTCCCGCGGCAGGGCCTACCACGTGCTTGCCGGAGACCTTTCTGCTCCATATAAAACCATTCAAAAACAAAGTATACAAGACAGAAAACCAAGACCCCGGCAAGTGGAGCTTGCCGGGAAGGCCGTCCCAGGCTCAAGATTACCTCACTAACACAAGACCCTGGCGAGAGGAGCTCGCCAGGAGGACCAGAAGACATGCCTCGGCGCAACATGCGCCCCGGTAGGGCCCGGGGAGCGACAAGCTTCAGAGCCCGGCAAGCTTCCGGGCCCGGCAAGGTCAAGACCCCGGCAAGATGCTTGCCGGGGAGGGTTGCGCTGTGTGCCCGCGCTCCAGCTCATCGGTCCACGCGTCACCCTGGGGCCACTCTAGGGACGCGTGGCGGATGGCTGTGCAGCTTGGGGGACACGGTGGCGCTCCACGGTGATAAAGCTATCACCGTGGCAAACGGAGACGCAAGGGCGGGCGCTTTTGGGGTCGACGGCGACGGGCATTAAATGCTCTTGTCCCCCACTGTCAAAGTAGGTGATGACCACTGTTCATGCACTGTTCGTCCACTGTTCCTGCACTGTTACAACTACCACCACTATTACCTTTTTACCCTTTCTCCTACGTTGACACCTGTCGGTGACCCCTTGAGCTATAAAAGGAGGCCCATGCACAACGTAGAAAGGGTTCGGAACCTAGATCGCTCATTCGCTCGGTGTAGCTAGTTCTTCAAGCTCCCGAGCTCTCCAACTCAATACAAACAAAGCAGGAGTAGGGTGTTACGCGTCCATCGCGGCCCGAACCTGGGTAAACTGCCCGCGTGCTCACCACGATTTGCTCTTTGTGCTCCCTCCGCTCCCTTACCGCACGAACAAGGGGCTCCGGTCCCATAGGTGCTCGTGGTGGACAGTTTCCCCCGACATCTTTGGCGCGCCAGGTAGGGGGCGTCGAGGTTGTGCGAACCTGATCTGGCGTTCACGCGGGCGCATTCTTCATCAACCTTTCCAGTTTCATCAGCAACCTCATCAGCAACAGCGACATGGCCCCGAAGAAGAAAGCTTCGGAGGTCGCAGGCCCGTCTGCGTCTCATCCGCCGCCACCGGAACCAACGGTGGGCGGGGGAGACACCGTCGGAAGGGTGGTCGCCGGCGAGGAAACTCGCGGCGCCACCAAATCCAAGGACAAGACGGACGACCGAGCCTCGGTCTCCGTGGACGCGCCACGTCCATCTCAGCAAACAACAACCCAGCAGCGCCATGCCACAGGAGGTGGCATCCGCTTGCTGGGCCAAGGGCAAACCGGAGGCTCGCGGGACGCTCCGGGCCATCGTCCTGGCACGAGCAAGGCACGGTCGCCGGGGCGGGACCCTGCTCCTTCTAACCCTGTTAGGAGTCCGAACATATCCCGCTCCTCGCACCGCTCGCCCCCGCTCCCCTCCTCTCCAGCAGAAGCGCTCGCAAGGGCCCAACTGCTCCTCGACTTCCCTCCAGCGGCAGACAAGGCCGAAGACTGGAGGGCAACCATCCAGAGCCTGATCGCCTTCGCCAACAACGATACGCCACAGCAGCCGGCGACCTCGCGGCCACGGCAAGTCGAGAAGACGAAGGCTGACGGCGACAAGACCACCGGGGGTGCAACCACCGTGCACTCCCCGCCGCGGAAGCAGAAAACGCCTCCCCGCCGGATCAACGTCGACGACGACTCCACGGCGTCGTCGGATCCGCGGGCTCGTCGGGACCAGCGCCAAGTCCTTGACGACCGGCGACAAGAAGACGCTCGAACGACGATCGAGCGCCGCCGAGAAGCTCGGCGACAATCAGATCAGCGAGCTGGGAACGCTGTCGACACGCGCACGCCCGGTGAACCGGGTGACTTGCCGTACGCGGCAGGTTGCCCCGCGTTTACCCGTGAGCTGTGGCGCGTCCAGTGGCCCAGCATGAAGAACTTCAAGCCCGACGTACCGGAGAAGTACGATGGCAAGACGCACCCCTCGGAGTTCCTCAGCATATACACCATCGCGGTGCAGGCTGCCGGGGGGCGCGACGAGAAGATACTGGCGAACTACTTCCCGCTAGTGCTTAAGCCAAACGTCCGTTCTTGGCTTATGCACTTGCCGGAAGGCTCCATTTCTTCTTGGGCAGATCTTTGCCACCAGTTTGTTGGCGCCTTTACGGGCGGCCACAAACCCCACGGCCAGGAGAGCGATCTCCACATTCTGGCCCAGAAGGAAGGAGAACCCCTGTGCAAGTACATCCAACGCTTCAGTCGTGTGCAGCACAACATCCCCGACGTCCACCCTGCCGCGGTTATCAGCGCGTTCCACCAGAACGTGCGTAACCGCCGCATGCGTGAAGAAATGGCCATGACCAAGATACGGGATGTCAGCGAGCTCTATGCTCTAGCTGATAAGTGCGCGCGCGCCGAAGAGGGGAGGAGACTCCCCGGAGAGGATGCTGGCGCAGGGGGAAGCGACAGCGACGACGCCGCCCCGGCAAAGAAGAGCCGGCGGCGGAACAACAGAAGAAAGAACAAGAAGGAAGTGCTTGCCGTCGAGAAGTCCGGCAAGGAGGCTCCCGCCAAGCAAGCACAGGCTGGCGGCTCCGCCAAGGAGCCTACCCCTGTAGCGGCAGCCGACAAGCAGGACGGCTCTGACAAGCAATACTGCAAGATCCACCGCACCAAGGGCCACGACCTCTCCAACTGCAAACGCGTCGAGTACCTCGTCGAGCAGCAGAAAGCTGAGTACGAGAGGCGCGACAAGGAGAAGGCCCAAGGTGGCGGAGGAGAACCAAGCAAGAAGCGGCCATTCAATGGCCGGGGAGGACGCCGCGGCAAGGCCAAGCAGCGGCAAGGTGACCGACCTCCCCGGGGCCGCGACAAGGACGAAGAAGACGACGATGATGACATGGAGGATGAGGATAACAGCGAGCAGGAGTTCCAGAAGGCTACGGAGGTCCTGTGCGTCGACGGCGGCGCCTCTCTGCACACTTCCCACCGCCAACTCAAGCAGTGGGTGCGGGAAGTGAACGCAGCAGAGCCGCCCGTGGAGTCGCGCAGGCTCCTCAAATGGTCCAGCACGCCCATCATTTTTGATCTTGAGGATCACCCTGACCGCACCACTGCGGTCGGGTGCTTGCCGATGCTGGTCTCACCCACCATCCGCAACCTCAAGGTCACCAAAATGTTGGTTGACGGCGGGGCCGGGCTGAACTTGATCTCCTCTGCTGTGATCAAGAAACCCCAAATCCCAGATGGCGAGCTCGAAGAGACCGGTTCTTTCCAAGGAATCAACCCGGGGAGGAGCAAGCCCAAGGGGAAGATAACTCTGTCGGTGACCTTTGGCGGGGAGCTCAACTTCAGAACTGAGCGCATCACATTCGACGTCGCCGATATCCCACTGCCATATAATGGGATACTCGGCCGTCCCGCCCTCGCCAAGTTCATGGCAGCTTCCCACTTCGCATACAACGTACTCAAGATGCCGGGGCCGATAAGCGTCATCACTGTCCATGGCGACAAGAAAGACGCGCTTATCTGCGCCGACAAGATCTACCGGGATGCAGCAGCCGCAGCAGAGAAGGATACACTTGCCGCTGAAGCTCCCGGGGGGAAGAAGACGAAGACCAAGTCCGGCAAGTGCTCTGGGGCCCACTCCGGCAACCGCACCTCTTCGGAGTGCTGCGCTGCCGTCGAGGACGTTCCATCGAGCTCCACCGGCAAGTGCAAGAAGGGAATGGCCGCTCCTCCGGCAACCAAGAAGGTGCCCGCCAAGGAGGACGGCACTGGTGGTACCTTCACCATCAGTGCCACACTTGACAGCAAATAGGAAAGCACGCTCGTTGCCTTCCTGCGGGCGAATGTCGATGTGTTTGCCTGGCAACCATCTGACATCCCCGGTGTTCCCAGGAAGGTAATTGAGCACAAACTTGCTGTTTGTCCTCATGCGCAGCCCGTCAAGCAGAAGGTCAGAAAGCAAGCCGTGGAGCGCCAAGAATTCATTGCCGAAGAAATCAAGAAGCTAGAAGCAGCAGGCCTAGTTAGAGGCGTGATCCATCCGACGTGGTTAGCAAACCCAGTCGTCGTGCGTAAGGCCAACGGGAAGTGGAGACTGTGTATAGACTTCACTGATGTGAATAAAGCATGTCCCAAAGATCCATTTCCCTTGCCGCGCATTGACCAGATTGTTGACTCCACCGCCGGATGTGAGCTGATCTCTTTTCTTGATGCGTATTCGGGCTACCATCAGATTTTCATGGCCAAGGAAGATGAAGAGAAGACTGCATTTATCACTCCATGTGGCACTTATTGCTTCATACGCATGCCATTTGGACTGAAGAATGCAGGATCAACATTTGCAAGGGTAGTGCACACTGCTTTCGAGCCACAGATCCACAGAAATGTAGAGGCTTACATGGATGACATCGTGGTGAAGAGCAAGAGCAAGGATACCTTAATCCAAGATTTGGAAGAGACATTTGAGAACCTGCGCAAGATACAGCTTAAGTTGAACCCCGAGAAGTGCGTCTTTGGAGTCCCCTCCGGCAAGCTTCTCGGGTTCGTTGTGTCACAGAGGGGGATCGAAGCCAACCCCGACAAGATTAAAGCCATCGAGCAGATAGAAGCCCCGAAGCGCGTCAAGGATGTCAGAAGGCTGGCAGGTTGTGTGGCTGCCCTCAGTAGGTTCATTTCGAAGTCTGCAGAACGCGCCCTGCCTTTCTTCAAAATCTTGAAGAAGGCAGGTCCTATGAGATGGACTCCAGAAGCGGAGGCAGCGTTGCAGGACTTGAAACGGTACCTATCCTCCACTCCGATACTTGTCGCACCTAGGCCACAGGAGAAGTTGCTGCTGTACCTAGCGGCAACCAACCAAGTGGTTAGTGCTGCGTTAGTAGCGGAGAGGGAGGCCGACGAGGAGTCAGCACCACCGGCAAGCGGATCCAGCGACAAGCAGGGGGCTCCTCCGACAAGCTCTGGCCCCGACAAGGAGAACTCTGCGCAGGAGCAAGAAGAAGTGCGGAAGAAGATGGTGCAGCGCCCGGTGTATTTTGTGAGTTCCCTCTTGCTGGGGGCTAGATCAAGATACTCCGGGGTGCAAAAGTTGCTTTTCGGCCTCCTCATGGCCTCGAGAAAGCTGCGCCATTACTTCCAGGCACATGAGATAACAGTGGTCACTCGCTTTCCGCTGAAGAGGATATTGCACAATCCAGAAGCAACAGGCAGGATCGTTGAGTGGGCACTGGAATTATCAAGCTTTGGACTCAAATTTGAAAGTACCTCAACCATACAGAGCCGAGCCTTGGCAGAATTCATAGCTGAGTGGACCCCGACGCCCGATGAGGAAGTTCCAGAGACAAGTGTGCCCGTACAAGAAGCGACAAGTGAATGGGTGATGTACTTTGATGGTGCCTTCTCGCTGCAAGGCGCCGGTGCTGGCATGGTACTCATCGCGCCCACTGGAGAACACCTCAAGTATGTTATCCAGATGCACTTTCCCAGGGAGCAAGCGACAAACAACACTGCAGAATATGAAGGTTTGCTTGCCGGCCTCAGGATTGCGGACGAACTTGGGATCAGGAAGCTGATTGTGCGGGGAGATTCTCAGTTGGTGGTCCGACAAGTTAACAAGAGTTACCAGAGCCCTTTGATGGAAGCTTATGTAGATGAAGTGAGGAAGCTTGAAGAGCACTTTGAAGGTCTGCAAATGGAGCACGTCCCGAGAGCTCAGAATGAAATTGCAGATGGCCTTTCGAAGTGTGCTACGATGAAGTTACCTGTGGAACTAGGGACCTTTTTGCTCAAGCTAACTCAGCCATCCGTTACACCATCAATTGGGCAGTCCAAGAAGAGAAAGTTGGTCTCCGGCGACTACTTGCTGGCGGATCTCCCCGAGGCCGCCGCCAAGGTCCCCAAGATCAACGATCAGAACGCTGAGGAACAGTCTGCTCCTGCAGATCCGAGGATCTGTGCAGTTGAAGCAAGTGTTCCCGACAAGCCTCGCCCCGGCGAGCTTGCCGAGGGACCATCAGCTACGGCAGAACCAGAGGTTCTTGCCGTAGAAGCTGAGGTCCCCGCAGCGGCCCTCATGCCTTTAGTCCTTGCTGTTGAGCCTCGGGCTCCGGCATGGGCGCAGCAGATCGTCCGTTTTCTGCAAACTGGAGAACTTCCCGACGACCCAGAAGAAATAGAGAAAATAACCAGGCAGTCAAGTATGTACCAGTTCGTGGACAATGAGCTGTACAGAAGAAGACTCAATGGTGTCAGGTTGAAGTGCATTTCCAGAGAAGATGGACAGAAGCTGTTGGCAGAAATACACGGAGGCATATGCGGCCACCATATTGGCGCAAGGGCGCTTGCCGGGAAAGCGTTCCGGCAAGGGTTCTTTTGGCAAGAAGCCCTCCAAGATGCAACTGCACTAGTAACCAAGTGTGAAGCGTGCCAGTTCCATGCAAAGCAAATTCATCAGCCAGCTCAAGCTCTCCAGACAATCCCTTTATCCTGGCCCTTCTCGGTCTGGGGGCTCGATATCCTCGGCCCTTTCCCTCGTGCTGTCGGGGGCTTTGAGTACTTGTACGTTGCAATCGACAAGTTCACAAAGTGGCCAGAAGTGGAACCAGTGAGAAAGGTGACAGCACAGTCAGCGGTCAGGTTCTTCAGGTCGATTGTTTGCCGTTTCGGAATGCCTAACAGGATCATCACCGACAACGGTACACAATTTACTAGTCGCACCTTCATGCAGTACGTCCAAGACCTTGGCGCCAAGGTCTGTTTCGCTTCTGTTGCTCACCCGAGGAGCAACGGTCAAGCGGAGAGGGCAAATGCTGAAGTGCTGCGCGGACTCAAGACAAGGACCTTTGACAGGCTGCGCAAGTGCGGAAGAAACTGGATAGAGGAGCTACCGGCGGCTCTTTGGTCAATCAGAACGACACCAAGTCGAGCCACCGGACAGACGCCCTTTGCCCTAGTCTATGGGGCAGAGGCAGTTCTCCCCACGGAACTCGTATACGGATCTCCTCGAGTGCTCGCTTATGATGAGCTCGAGCAAGAGCAACTGCGACAAGATGATGCATTGCTCCTCGAGGAGGAACGTCTCCAGGCTGTTGTACGAGCTGCTCGATACCAGCAGGCCTTGCGTCGCTACCATAGCCGCAAGGTCAAGGCCAGGAGTCTCGAGGAAGGCGACCTTGTTCTTCGGTGTGTTCAGTCCGCCAAGAATTCCAACAAGTTGACGCCGAAGTGGGAAGGCCCTTATCGGGTGAGACAAGTAACAAGGCCTGGCGCTGTCCGCCTTGAGACCGAAGAGGGCTTACCGGTGAGCAATTCCTGGAACATAGAGCATCTTCGAAAGTTTCACCCATAAGGCGCGGTTGCCGTGATCCGCTCCGGCAACCACCTTTTGTACAAGCCTTGCCGCTGTTGCATGTAACCCTTTGTACAAAGCCGGGCGCAGACCCCGTGCATCAGTAAAGCTTTTGTATTTTGCGCTATTTGCCTTTTCCATGCTTTTCTTCGCTATTTGCATGCGTTATTTGGCATCTTGTGCAACATACGTACCCGGTAAGAATTAGCACGCCGAAAGGCCATATACTTGTTTCCCTCTTATTTTTCCTTGCCTCTTAAGCAGAAGGTATGTTCCTCGCGCACAAGTTTGCCGGGGGGGAAGGAGATGGAAGATGAACCAAGTGATGTTCAAGAAAAAGAAGCCTTTGCCGGGAAGCAAGCATGTATAAAAGCTAAGTTATTGGAATTTGAGCAGTTCAAATTTTTAAATTTTACTTGTCTTCCTTGAACAATCACACTTTGTATGGAAAACCTGTGCGCGGAGGAACCTACCCGTGGCTAGCCGCACCCTTATCTTGTTTTCGAGTACGCTCAACGACTTAAGTGAGCTGCGACAAGTGTCGCGCCCTTGTTTCGTTTTCGAGTTCACTCAACAAGCTAAGAGTGTTGCGACTAGTTGCGGCAAGGTTGCTTGCCGGTAAGACCTTGGCCAGCAGGCTGCTCAGAGTCCAGCACTCAGCGCTCGCGGCAAAGGGCCCTTGCCGGCAAGCTCCCTGGAAGCGTAGGGTGAAAAGCATACAAAGTAAAGGACCAAGACAAGGGAGATAACATTGCGCTGATTGATCAAAAATAAGGTAAATATCTTACAAGGGATAACTTGTCACAATGACTAATAAGTTCATGGCACACTATGCAGCAACAAAAGAGATGAAGAAGAGGAGGCCTAATCTACGCGGTCGCCCTCAATCCTAGAGATCTTGTTCACTTTGGCGATAATGTGGGCGACCTGCGCCTTCAGCGCCTCCATATCCACGTCGGCCGGCAAGCTTCGGAGAACGTTGGCGAGATTTATACCAGGATTGCGGTACACTATCTTCGTCAGAACGCGCTCCAAGGTTCCCGCGCAGAGCTGGCGTGACTCCTCGGCCAGTTGCGCGGGAAGCTTCTTCTGAAGATTTGCAAGGGCCGGCGTGATCCCTCTGAAGAAGAGGCTGAGCTTGGCGCTGTGGGGGAGATTTGGATCCGGAGAGTATATAAGATGCTCAACCTTCAGCGCCAACAGCTCCTTGTCGATGTTGGATGCAGAGGCCACCAAGTCATCGGTCCATACCTCGACGGTCCGGCGGAAATTATCAGCCGCAGTGGTGGCGCTCTCCACCAAGCCTCGCTCCTTGCGGAGCTCTTCCTTCAGCTTGGTTTCCCGGTCCCGGACGGCATCAAGCGAGTCCTTCAACGTGGAAACCTTCAGCTCCAGATCCTCAATCGAATCCTTGGCGGCCTTCAGCTCGTCGCCCTGCTTGGAGAGACGCACCTGGAGTTCAGAGTTAGTGTGGGCGTCCTTCTCGCGCTCTGTGTTGAGCGCGGTGACCCTCTCCATGCTCGCTTTCAGGGACCCCTCCAGCTGCGCAACCTTGGCCTCGAGCTCCTTCTTGGCGGTCTCCACGGCAGCCGCGGCGGCCTTCGCCTCCTTCAGCTCTCCGCCAAGGGCCTGCTCCCGGGTGGCAAGGTCTTCCTCGTGAGAGTCGAGGTTGACCTTCCGTTGGGTGAGCTCTCCTTCTCGCCGGGACAGCTCTTCTCCGGCGAGTCGCTGCTGCTCCTCGGCCTCGGCCTTCTCCAAGAGCCACTCCTGGTACTCCCCGACGAGCCTCTCGCGCTCCTCCGCCACGTCGCGGAGGGCCGCCTGGTTGGCAGCGCGGAGCTCCGCCGCGCGTTTCTCCATGTCTGCGGCGGCCTTGGCGGTGAGGGCCTCCCGAGACTCGAGCTTCGCCTGCCTGGCCCGGTAATGGGCCAGGAGCCGGTGGAGCAGCTTCTCCTCCTCGGGCTCGTCGCTCCCGCCAGGCGCCTCGACGATCTTCAGCCCCGCGGAGGCGAGGACCTCCCCATCGAAGGCCTCTCCCTCCTCGGGGGCTCGCGACGAGGACCCCCACGGCACTTGGATGAAGATGCCGTTGGGGGCCTCAAGGTAGTAGGCGGACTGCTCCTTCTCGGTGGAGGGGTCGGCGGCCGGCGCAGCGCTCGACGCTCCTGCCGCCTCCGGGCCGGCAGTATGGCCGCCGTCCCCCTCCCCGGCCGCTACGTCTGCGGTCGGAGCAGTCTCCTCCGCAGCAGGCTCGGTGGCTCCCGCCGTGTCTTCAACGACAGGGGCGTTGCCGCCGTCGCCCTGCGCGCCCTCCTCCTCGACGACAACCTCCGTCTCCATCTGCTCTGGGGGAGGAGGATCTAGAAGAAGAAGAAAAAGAAGAAGAGGTTCAAGCAAATATCCAAAAAAAGAGACGAATCAAGAAGACAAGATTACAAAACTTGCCTTGACGGACTTCGTCGACGGCGGGCTCCCTCGCCGGGGAGCTCTCCCTTGGCGGGGTGGCCACCCTCGCCGGGCTGCTCGCCCTTGGCGGGGTACCCGCCCTTGGCGTAGTACCCGCCCTTGGCGGAGCACTCTCCCTCGCCGGAGAGTTCGCCCTTGGCGGGGACGGCGGGGCCTGCGGCTCTTCGGGAGCGGTCTCCGGATGCTCCTGTAGCTGCGGCTCCACCTCTGCACAAGGCAATCAAGACAAAAACAAGGACAACAAGGTGTTAGTATAAACAAGATCCTCAAGCGCGCCCGACGAGTGGAAAGATCAAACCCAGACTTACGCTGGGGGCTGCGCTGGGGGCTGCTCCTCGGAGCAGCGCTCAGGTCCGGCAAGCTCGTCGCTGGGGTGTCCCCTGTCGCCGCGACGGGCGAGTCGTCCTCGACCTCGACGACGGGAACCTTGGCCTTCTTCGTCGCTCGCTGGGCCAGGGTCCTGAAATCAAAGCAAGAAGCAAAAATCAGAATCGTCGAAAGAAGAATCAAGGCAAAGTTGAAGAAAATACAAAGCTCCAAGTCCTTACTCCTGTTCCTCGTCGTCGTCGTCGTCGCTCAGGGCGGAGAAGTCAAACGCCACCTGAGGCGCGTCCGCGCGAGGAGCGGGGGGAGAAGGCTCCCTCGGGCGCTTGGCGGTCCCCGGGGCTGGGGGCTGCGAGGACCCGGCCCCTGTGGACGCCGAGGCCCGGGGAGTAGGCGGAGCAGCTGCTCCGCTCTGTGAAGGCCCTCCTCCGCTTGGCGCTGATGTACGGGGCGCCTCCGCCGTAGCCTGTGTGCGGGGCGCCTCCGGCACGGTTGGCGCGCCGGGCGCCCCCGTCGCGGCTTGGCTCCCCCGGGTAGCTCGCGCCGCCCGGCGAGCTGGTTGTTGTCGGGGCGCCTGCGCCCTCGTCCCCGTCGACGCCTTGCGGAGGCGCTTCAGCGGAGATCGCCTGGGACTTGCCCGAGGCGGGGAGGTCTCCGATGACGAAGAGACGTCGTCGTTGTAGAGCCCCAGAGATCCATCGGAGTCCTCGCCGGCCTCGGCGTCCTCCTCCTCCTCCTCGGCCGGCTCGCTGGGCCCGGCGCCCTGCCCTGCGGTTGCGCTCCCTCCGGCGCCTCCGCTCCTTCCGGCGCCTCTGTTTCCTCCGGCAACCTCGCCCCTTGCCGCGGCCTCGGTCACAACTCCGGGGATCCCGGCGTGCCTCAGAGAGGGGACCCCGGCGAGCTCGTCGGGCGGAAGCTTCAGCAGCATGCGGATCTCCGCCTCCTCTGCTTGGCAGGACGCTTCCGCAGCCTCTGCCTCTTCAACCGTGAAGCCAAACTCCCCTGCCGCTGCGGCTGCGGCGGCCTCTTCTACTCGGGAAGCTATATAAGCAATCTCCCGGTCAGTGCTGTCCCGAGTGAGCCCCTTGATCTCATCCTTGTTCTTCGCCACCTCCACCAGGTTGTCGAAGAAGCTCATGATGACGTCTGGCTTGGGCGGAATCCATGTGCGGTCGACGCCATGCGAGTCACATGTGGGCATCATGGCGCGAAGGGAATCCCGGGCCGTGCTGTTGCATAAGGGCACCACTCCCCGGGGAGCTCTGAACCACTCTGGGTGGGCCGGGTCGTGCTTAAAGAGTTCCCGGACCATCCCCTTCAGCTCCAGCGATGTGAAGTTGAAGTTTAGCCCCGGGCGCAGTCTCATTATGTCCGCCGCGTTGCCGTACTCCCATGCTGGCCTCTTCCTATCCTGTAGAGGGGAATGCGGCGGCGGAGGAAATCTGCTCCTACCTCTCCGACGGACAACTTAGCTACCCGGAGACGAAGAATTCTGACGAGGGCGACGTTGAGCTTGATGTCGTCCGAGTCCAACTCACTCCAGTCCCTGCCGCGCACGATGGCTGTTGTGCGCGGCGTAGTGAAAGGTTGCGGCTCGTCCTCAACTACCCAGCACCAGTCCGCGCGCCACTCCTCCCACTTGCCGCGGAGCTCCCCGGGCAGGTAGGACTCTTTCTTGTTCAGGCGAAAGACCCAAGAGATTCCTCCGGAGAGGGGAGCGCCGGCCTCTACTCTAGGCGTAAAGAAATGCCTAAAAAGCGCTACATTCGGATAGATCCCAATATAGTTTTCGCACAGATGTGCGAAAACCGCCATCGTGAGGATGGCGTTGGGGGTGAAGTCTAGAAGGTGGAGGCTGTAGGTATTCATGATATCGCAGAAAAATTCAGAAAAAGGAGGACAAAGGCCGCAGTGGAAGAAAGCAGCGAAGAAGAAATACCCGCCGGGGTAATTGTCCTTGGCGGCGGCGGGATAGACTCTGGTCCGAGGATGCGCCTTGGTCTTCTTGGCCCAGAACAAGTAGTACTTGTTCTAGAGCTCCCGCGCGCTGAGCCTCGGCGCGAAGACGACATTCCTCTTCCGCAGAAGAGCAAGCCTCGCCGCCTGCTCGGATTTTTCCTTCTTGGCCTTCTCCGCCTTCGCCTTTTCGGTCTTCGGGGCCATGGCGGAGGCGGCAGGGGAAGGGGAGCGGAGAATCCGGCGGCACCGCAGATGCGGAAGACGGCGGAGGAGGTGTGGAGGCGGAGCGCAAAGGGGAATTTCTGGAGATGGAAGAAGAAACAATGAAAGCGTAAGAGGGGAACCGCTCCTGCTTCCTCTGCTTTTATGGGGAAGTGGGGGACGTTTCGCTCTTTCCATTAAAAGAACGTGGCCACGTTCCCTCCCACGACGCCGCAATCGACGTGTGCCGTTACGGAGGGACGCGGCGGATGCGGATGTGGATTCGGCGTGCCGTGGGCCGCGCGTGCCCGTGCACTGTTCTGGGCCTGGCCCAACAGCGCTCGGCACCGTGTGTGGCCCAGGCCCGGGGGCTCCTGTCGGTGTACTAAGGTAGGGGTACCTCAGTACCCCAACTTGTGCACGGGCAGTAGCAGCTTCCCGCGGCAGGGCCTACCACGTGCTTGCCGGAGACCTTTCTGCTCCATATAAAACCATTCAAAAACAAAGTATACAAGACAAAAAACCAAGACCCCGGCAAGTGGAGCTTGCCGGGAAGGCCATCCCAGGCTCAAGATTACCTCACTAACACAAGACCCTGGCGAGAGGAGCTCGCCAGGAGGACCAGAAGACATGCCTCGGCGCAACATGCGCCCGGTAGGGCCCGGGGAGCGACAAGCTTCAGAGCCCGGCAAGGTCAAGACCCCGGCAAGATGCTTGCCGGGGAGGGTTGCGCTGTGTGCCCGCGCTCCAGCTCATCGGTCCACGCATCACCCTGGGGCCACTCTAGGGACGCGTGGCGGATGGTTGTGCAGCTTGGGGGACACGGTGGCGCTCCACGGTGATAAAGCTATCACCGTGGCAAACGGAGACGCAAGGGCGGGCGCTTTTGGGGTCGACGGCGACGGGCATTAAATGCTCTTGTCCCCCACTGTCAAAGTAGGTGATGACCACTGTTCATGCACTGTTCGTCCACTGTTCCTGCACTGTTACAACTACCACCACTATTACCTTTTTACCCTTTCTCCTACGTTGACACCTGTCGGTGACCCCTTGAGCTATAAAAGGAGGCCCATGCACAACGTAGAAAGGGTTCGGAACCTAGATCGCTCATTCGCTCGGTGTAGCTAGTTCTTCAAGCTCCCGAGCTCTCCAACTCAATACAAACAAAGCAGGAGTAGGGTGTTACGCGTCCATCGCGGCCCGAACCTGGGTAAACTGCCTGCGTGCTCACCACGATCTGCTCTTTGTGCTCCCTCCGCTCCCTTACCGCACGAACAAGGGGCTCCGGTCCCATAGGTGCTCGTGGTGGACAGTTTCCCCCGACACTTGTCCATCTCAAGAAGTGATTGAGTTGTCTGCTAGCATTCGTTGACGAAACATGCATATTCTAAAAAAATAATTATTACCTCTGTTTTTAAAACCAAGAGCTCTGGTACATGTTTAGTTTTTGTTTCCGACCAAGGGTTTTCAACCTTGCCAACAAAAGCCACGGTTCGTGAGTCTCCACCTTCTTTTAAAGCACCAACTACTGAGAGCATGATTGTCATTCTGAGTGTAATGTGCATTGTCCCAAAGTAGCATTGTCTTTTGCATGATTATGATATCGTTTATTCTGAAATTATTGTATCTAGTCATCACTTAAACCTTGGAGGTGCCCCTGCATTTATGTTTTGCTTCACTAAAGGGGGCAAGCGAGATATCACTTTGTCATATTTGCACACCATGCTCATTACAAATCTATTTGATGTTTCAGTATCATGTTGTAAAACTTTCAGTTCTTTGTGAGTTTCTCATGAGGCAACTTAATTACTACGGATTCATTGTCTTAGTAAGCTTTTGTCATATGACTATGAAAAGTCCTATATGGTTAATAGCATGTCACCACAGAAATTATTCTTGTTATCATTTACCTACTCGAGGACGAGCAGGAATTAAGCTTGGGGATGTTGATACGTCCAAAACGTATCTATAATTTCTGCTTGCTCCATGCCTCTTTTGGGTGATATTGCTATGATATTTATACACTTCCATACACTTTTGATCATATTTGGACTAACCTATTAACTAAGTGCACCCCAGTGCCAGTTTCTGTTTTCTGTTGTTTTTGTATTTCAGGTTTTCCCATTACGCAAATTGCCAGAAAAATTCCGGGAAAAATATATAAAAACTCAGCGTTCCGGAAGCTTCCATGCGGCCAAAGTAGGGCCGGAGGGGACCCACAGGGGCTCCAGGCGGCCTGCCCACGCGGCCCGCCCCTGGCCGCGCCGGGGGGCGCCTGGGCACCCCTGACCCCCTCTAATGCCCCCCTTTGGCATATATTTACACCGTGTCGCGAAAACCCTGATTCCGGACCCCTTTTCTCCAGACGCAATTCCGATCTCCGCCGCCATCGCCATCAAGCTTCGGGGGACCAGAATTCCTGCGCCGGCACCCTGCCGGGACGGGAAAGTGCCCCCAGATTCATCTCCATCGACGTTGCTTCCTCCCTCCATGATGAGGGAGTAGTTCCTCCTCGGGGCTGAGGTTTCTACCAGTAGCTATGTGGTCAATTCTCTCTCCCATGATGTGATCTTCGTTGTGATCATAGGCTATGTTAATCTAGGGTGATCCCATGATATTTCCCCTTCCTCTATGTATTGGATTGATGTACTCACTTGTCTTTATCTAGTATAATCCCCGAGACCAAGGTGACAGCGGTCTATTGGACATGGATTAGAAAAGTATTTTCATGAGTGATTTCCTCTCTTGTGTGTTGATTGAAGATTGAGAGTCTCTTGGTGCTTGTCTTTGACTATCCTTTAGATATGTTGTGGTGATTGTGGGACTCTCTTTGGATGGACGCGGTGACATTGGGAAATCCTTAGATTGAGAACTACGAACTTTGAGGTGTGCTTTTGTAGCCCTACATAATTCTCGTCCTCTCTTGACCACGAAGGAATGACCTCCGGGTGCGTCTCCATTGCATGTTTTATGGGAAATATCATGTGATTCGATTATGTTAATGTTGTTGGGAGTTGCCTCTAGTGAAAGTATGATCCCTAGGCCTTGTTTCCACCATTGCAATACCATTTGTGCTCACGTTTACCACTTGTTTGCTTGCTGCACTTTTTATTACAGATCTATATTACTTTGTTTTGCCATCCATATCACTTGCCATTTAACATCTCTTCGCCGAACTAGTGCACCTATACATCTAACAAGTGTATTAGGTGTGTTGGGGACACAAGAGACTTCTTGTATCTTAGTTGCAGGGTTGCTTGAGAGAGACCATCTTCAACCTCTACTTCCCTGAGTTCGATAAACCTTAGGTCATCCACTTGAGGGAAATTGCTGCTGTCCTACAAACCTCTGCGCTTGGAGGCCCAACATAGTCTACAAGTGTAGAAGCGTGTGTAGACATCAGCCGGCACCCTGCCGGGACGGGGAAGTGCCCCCGGATTCATCTCCATCGACGTTGCTTCCTCCCTCCATGATGCGGGAGTAGTTCCTCCTCGGGGCTGAGGTTTCTACCAGTAGCTATGTGGTTATCTCTCTCTCCCATGATGTGATCTTCGTTGTGATCATAGGCTATGTTAATCTAGGGTGATCCCATGATGTTTCCCCTTCCTCTATGTATTGGATTGATGTACTCACTTGTCTTTATCTAGTATAATCCCCGAGACCAAGGTGACAGCGGTCTATTGGACATGGATTAGAAAAATATTTTCATGAGTGATTTCCTATCTTGTGTGTTGATTGAAGATTGAGAGTCTCTTGGTGCTTGTCTTTGACTATCCTTTAGATATGTTGTGGTGATTGTGGGACTCTCTTTGGATGGCCGCGGTGACATTGGGAAATCCTTAGATTGAGAACTACGAACTTTGAGGTGTGCTTTTGTAGCCCTACATAATTCTCGTCCTCTCTTGACCACGAAGGAATGACCTCCGGGTGCGTCTTCATTGCATGTTTTATGGGAAATATCATGTGATTCGATTATGTTAATGTTGTTGGGAGTTGCCACTAGTGAAAGTATGAAGCCTAGGCCTTGTTTCCACCATTGCAATACCATTTGTGCTCACGTTTACCACTTGTTTGCTTGCTGCACTTTTTATTACAGATTTATATTACTTTGTTTTGCCATCCATATCACTTGCCATTTAACATCTCTTCGCCGAACTAGTGCACCTATACAACTCCTAGTTGTATTAGGTGTGTTGGGGACACAAGAGACTTCTTGTATCTTAGTTGCAGGGTTGCTTGAGAGAGACCATCTTCAACCTCTACTTCCCTGAGTTCGATAAACCTTAGGTCATCCACTTGAGGGAAATTGCTGCTGTCCTACAAACCTCTGCGCTTGGAGGCCCAACATAGTCTACAAGAGTAGAAGTGTGTGTAGACATCACGGGCTAACTCGTGTCTTGCTGTAGGACTACCACAACCTCCGGGTGGCCTCCTACAACGCCCAGCGCTAGGAGCTGGCGCAACTGCAGGCTGCCCTGGCAGACAGTCAGGGTGAGTGCTCCTTTTCTCCTCCTTGCGGGGGCGCGTCAGCGCACCCGCTGGGTGTAGTCCCCGAGTTCTGACCCGGTTGCTGAGTAGGCGGCTTGGAACTCCAAGGTTATCTTTTTACTGATGTTGATATTCTTCTTCTTCTTCCCTTGCCAGCGGTCACAGCCAACCTCCGCCACCAACTGGGCAAGGCCCAGTCAGAGCTTGCTCCCAAGGAGCGAGAGTGCGATCTTGCTGCCCAGGATCGTGACCGTCTGGCCAAGAAGCTGGCAGACTAGGCGGCAGACCACAAGGTTGAGCTTGGGAATATGTCAGATGCCGAGACGCTCCTTCGGGCAGAATTTGAGGCCGAGCACTCGAATTGGGTCGAGAAGGAGGCGGCTCTGCAAGACGGCTATGGGGCCATTGCAGACATGGTCGATGGTAAGATGCCTGCCCCTTCTTCTTGTGCCTGCCGTCTGTTACAGCCGCTTCTCTTTCTTCTGATTCTTCTTCTAGCTTTTGCAGAGTTCTTCCCGGGCCACTCTGTGGCCGCCAGCCAGGCCATCGAGGCCCAGCGTGACGAGAGGCGCAAGGCGGGCCAAGGACTCCGTCGGAGCAGCTTGTTGCTATCAAGGCGCGCCTCTAGCTGGCTGATGGGCCTCGAACCCCTCGTTGGTTACCCCAAGTGGAAGGTGTAAGATGCAGTAAGTAGAAGTGTTTTCCCCTAGCAAAGATGCCAAGGATCGAATCCCCAGAGACTCCTAGGTTCAACAGGTAGGTGTCAACTGCTAACGGCGCAATTAGCAATCAACGTGGACCTGCACACAGATACAAATAACTTTGCTCCCAACGAGTACAGAGAGGTTGTCAATCTCTCCGGCCTTGTAGTTCACAAAGGGTTAAAAGCAATATGATAGTAGTGATAGATAGTGTTTTGCAATAGTAAATAAAATAGCGGAAAAGTAAATAGTGTATGTGATCAATGATGGTAATATGGACCGGAGTCACATGATGTTCACTAGTGATGTCTCTCTCCCAAAAGACGATAAAACAGCTATGTGAGGTAACAAATTACAGCTGGGCAATTGACAGGACCACGAACGCAAACCAATGCTGACTACATTGCAAGAAAGGTTGAGGTTCAAAGCATGGGTGGTACGCCAAAGTAAGTAGACCGAAATCCATCTGCATCTACTACTAATCATCCACCTTGAGATATCTATCCAGAACATCTCGCTGGTATTAAGTTGCGAGTCCCACCCATAGTGTAAACTCAATGCAACAGACAACTGCATTAAAAGAACTTTGCGTAAAGTAAACAATCCTTGCACCCGCGGGCACAAGCACCGTTGTTTTCCCCCTTGTGGCAACAGCACATCCCCTAGACTCATGTTTCTGTCACTCAAGCTAGTCATCGAGGGGCATGAACCCACAATCGAGCATAACGTTCCCTCTTGGAGTCACTACCTACTACTTGGTCAAAGCAATAAATAACAACGTAGAACATGCAAGAATTACTTATGAACTAAAATATAAAAGAGGTGAATCAAATATATTACTCAAGATCAATTTGAACATCATCTCATAATCCATCGGATCCCAGCAAACTCAACATAGCAACAGCATAAGGATTACATAGGTGCCTCGATCATGTAGGGCAGCTCACGAGGACTAATTAGTGAAGCACAAGAACGGGAGGAGAACATCACATAGCTACTGGTCATGGACTCATGGTCCAAGGGAGACAACTCACGAGTCATCCGGGAGGCGTCCATGGTGGTGGAGAAGCTCCCGGTGGTGATCCTCCCCTCCGGCAGGGTGCCGGGAAGAGTTCTCCTGGTGCTCCCGATCTTGGAAGCGGCGGCGGCGGCGGAACAGAGATGGGATCGCGAAAAGAAGTCATGTTTCAAGGGTTACGGGGAACCCTTTAAATATCTGCCAAAGTAGGGCACCGGGGGGCTCTCGGGGGGCCGAGGC
>LR738714.1:692542502-692592206 GCA_902687465.1 Secale cereale | reverse complement strand
CCCCCCGGCGCGGCCCAAGGGGGGCGCCCACAGGGCGCCTGGAGCCCCTGTGGCCTCCCCCAAGCTGCCCTTCGGACGCAGTGTTGTTTCTGGTTCGCTGATTTTTTATATAATTTTTCTGGATTTTTCTGGGCAGTTCTCGAAACGTGAAAACCTGAAATACAAAAACAGCCGAAAACAGAAACTAGCACTGGGGTGCACTGGATTAGTAAGTTAGTCCAAATATGATCAAAAGTGTATGGAAGTGTATGAATATCATAGCAATATCACCCAAAAGTGGCATGGAGCAAGCAGAAATTATAGATACGTTTTGGACGTATCACTGGCCCACCGCCTGCTTCGCCGTCTGCAGCGTGCTGGTGCCCAAGTGCTGGCCACCCACTGGCCAGGCGTCCCGGTACTCCACACTCCCAGCCGGACCGCCGACTGGCTGGAGGTGGCCGGCCACTGCTTCGAGGCCTGGAAGGGTGCCGCAGCGAGGGCGGGTGCGCGGACCGCCCTGGAGTTTGCCAAGGGCTGGTACCCGGACCTGAGCCTCGACCAGTTGAAGACCTTCCGTGTAGAGGCTGAGCCCGAGCTGGCTGTGGTGCAAGAGATCTCGCCAGATGTGCCGCCGCCCTTGCTGAGTACGCCGACACCTCCATTTTCGTCCCAGAGCTGGATGAGAATGGTCATGTGGTGCCACCCAGCCACTTCAGGTTGGACTTGGCGGCGTCAGAAGAGCTGGACGAAGAGATCGCCTCCAGCGATGAAGGCGAGGAGGAGGGAGACAGCGACGAGGAGGCCAGCTCCCAGGAGGCGGATTCGTCTGCTGGCCATCAGCCTGACAAATCCTCGACAAGCGGACCTGGCATGGCGGCTCCGCCTGCTGCAGGAGGTGGCTAAGCCGAGACCCGTCAAGCGGCACCCCCAGAAGACGGCTTTGTCGTGCCGCCCACTCCGCCTGCTGCGCCCTAGGCTTTATTCTTGTATCATTTGATTCCTGTTTCTTTGTAAGACTTGGTAGGATTAGTCCGAACAATTCCACCTGCTGGGTGTATAAGTAAGCTGCTACTGGAAGGCGTCCCTTGAGGCCTATTTTGATGAAAATATTCTTCTAATGTTGCATAATGTTTATGCAATTTGGCCGGGTTCTGGGATTAGCCCCGCCATTGGTTCCTTTGGGCGATTTTCTTTTGCTGTCTCCTTTAACTGCCGTCCTACCAGCCAGACAGCCACTCTGTGGTTTTGCAGCTGGGTCAGGTACTTAGTTGTTTTCCGGATGGGCAAGTATCCCGCCCTCTGGAAGGCGGCGTGGCTAAGCCCAAAGCCGGCTGGCCGGCTACGTAACAGCGGCTAATTTGTATGAAGGGCCGTCTTGCCCTATGTTTGTTTTCCTTAGCCATTTTTCATGTGGGCACCGCTTCTTGTCTTTGGCTCCTGCCAGTCGGACAGCTGCGTTCTGCGAGTCTTTGACTGAAGGCGGGAGAGGGATTGGATGCCATCACATTACTTGTCCGACTATTTTAAGGAGAAGTTTAAAACATAGGGCTAGGCGGCCAGTCCCCGGGCCGTCTGCTAGGCTCCGGTGCCGGACAAAGGAATGAACAACACTCATTCACAGGCATAATTCTTATCATATAGATAAAGGGTTGGGCAGTCCCCGAGAACTCCTCGGGGGTCCCAATGGTTCTCAAAATAAAGTAGATAGCGCGACACATACTGTTTTTTAGCTATAAAAGCAACGAAGTATGTTTGCGTTCCACGGGCGCTCCGACTCCTTGCCCGAGTCGTCTCTCTTGCGTGCTCTGGGCTTCTGGGCATCGATGAGGTAGTAGGCATCGTTGCCTAGTATCTTGCAGATGATGAACGGTCCTTTCCAAGGAGCCGATAGTTTGTGCTGGCCGGTTGTTCGCTGGATCAGCCCGAGCACAAGGTCCCCCTCGCGGAAGGAGCGTGGCTTGACTCGCCGGCTGTGATAGCGGTGGACACCCTGCTGATAGATGGTGGAGCAGCTGAGTGCTACCAGCCGGGCCTCCTCCAGCAGGTCTACGCCGTCTTCTCGTGCTTCTTTGGCTTCGGCTTCTGTGTACATGGTGACGCGAGGTGAGTCAAACTCAACATCTGTTGGGATGACAGCCTCGGCCCCATAAACGAAGAAGAAAGGAGTGAAGCCGGTGGACTTGTTCGGAGTTGTTCTGAGGCTCCAGAGGACGGATGGCAACTCTTCAGTCCAGCAGCCGGCTGATCGTTCCAAGGATTCGACCAGCCGGGGCTTGATGCCAGACAAGATAAGGCCGTTGGCACGCTCAACTTGGCCGTTGGACTGTGGGTGAGCAACGGACACTGGGTCCAGTCGGATGCCCTGTGTTGCACAAAAATGGGCCGGTGCGCCTTTGGCAAAATTTGTGCCATTGTCGGTGATGATGTTGTGCGGTATGCCATACCGAACTATGATGTATGCGATGAATGTCACAGCAGTTGGGCCGTTGAGTTTCTTGATTGGTTTTGCTTCGATCCACTTGGTGCATTTGTCCACTGCCACGAGTAAATGTGTCAAGCCGCCTCGGGATGTCTTGAAGGGCTCCACCATATCCAGTACCCAGACGGCAAATGGCCAAGTGATCGGAATGGTCTTGAGTGCAGAAGCCGGCAAGTGCTGCTTGGAACTGAAGCGCTGGCAGCCATTGCACTTTTTTACCAAGTCTTTGGCGTCGTCCAAAGCAGTCGGCCAGAAGAAACCGTGGCGGAAGGCTTTGGCGACGAGAGATCTTGAGGCCGCGTGGTGGCCGCATTCCCCTTGGTGAACGTCCTTCAGAATAGCCAGGCCCTTTTCTGCTTCCACGCAGCGCTGGAAGACGCCTGTTGCACTTCTTCTGACAAGCTCTTTGTTGACTATTGTGTATGCTGAAGCTCGGCGTTGAACTTGTCGTGCCAGGGTTTCATCTGCTGGCAGCTCTCTTCTGAGCAGGAAGGTGAGGATTGGCTGTGCCCAAGACGGCGCTGAGACTCCTATTGTTTCTGCCAAAGAGACCAGGGCGGTTGGGCTGGGAGGCGAAGGGCTGGGTTGAGCCGCCTGCTGTGCTTCCAAAGTCCCCGAGCCGGCTGCGATAGTCCCCGGGCCATCTGCTGGGGCTGGCACCTCCTGGCCGTCTGCTGGAGCAGTCCCCGGGCCAAGAACCGGTGCAGCGACTGCTGGACCGTCTACTGGAGTTGGAGTATCAAGGCCGCCTGCTGGAGCAGCCTTCGGGCCGGCTGCTGAAGTTGCCGGGCCGTCTACTCCAGGATCGGCTGGTATGAAGATTGACTCCGATTCTCGTGAAGGCTTGATAAACGGCTTGCACAGGCATTGAAGAGACACGTCGGCTGGTATTGCCTAGCAGGTGGAGCCGATTCACGCCAAGGTGTCGGCTTGCATGTTGTCGGCTCGTGGCACGTGGAGGAACTCGCAGCCGTCAAAATGCCCACTGGTCTGCTGGACAAGGAAACGATAACTTGCCATATTTGCGTCCTTGGCATCCCAGTCCCCAGATGACTGCTGGACAACCAAGTCTGAGTCACCATAGCACAACACTTGGCGGATACCAATCTCTTTGGCCATCCGGAGCCCGTGGATGAGTGCCTCATACTCCGCCACATTGTTAGAGGCGGCAAAGTGGATTTGCAGGGTGTACTTGAGCTTGTTGCCCTTGGGGGAGGTGAGGACGACGCTGGCTCCCAAGCCAGTGCACATCTTTGACCCGTCAAAGTGCATCCGCCAATGGGTTGAGTCTAGAGCAGGCGGCAGGTACTGGGTCTCGGCCCAGTCGACGAGGAAGTCGGCCAATGCTTGTGATTTGATGGTGATGCGCGGCTGGTAGAAGATGGTGAAGGGGGCCAGCTCGATGGCCCACTTGGCCACTCTTCCTGAAGCATCTCTGTTGCCCATGATCTCAGCAAGTGGGGCCGTGCAGACAAACGTGATCGGGTGCTCTTGGAAGTATTGCTTGAGTTTCTTGGCGGTGAAATACACGCCGTAGCACATCTTCTCGTAATGGGGGTAGTTCTGCTTGGAGACGGACAGCACCTCGCTCAAGTAGTAGACCGGCCTCTGGACGGGCAAGGCTCTGCCGTCTTCTGGGCGCTCGACCACAATGATCGTGATGACCACCCGGCTGGTGGCGGCTATGTAAAGGAACATGGGTTCCTTGTCTGTTGGCGCCGCCAAGACAGGCGGGGTGGACAGTAGTTTCTTGAGCTGCTGGAAGGCTTCATCTGCCTGGTCATTCCACTCGAAGCAAGTGGTTTTCTTCATAAGTTGATACAGGGGGAGTGCCTTCTCTCCCAGCCGGCTGATGAAACGGCTGAGAGATGCCAGGCACCCTGTGAATTTCTGGACATCTCGCACACGAGTTGGCCGCTCCATTCTCTCAATGGCCTTGATCTTTGCAGGGTTGCACTCGATGCCGCGTTCAGATACCAGGAAACCAAGGAGCTGTCCGGCTGGTACCCCGAAGACGCATTTCTTCGGGTTTAGCTTGATCTAAAAGCGGCGCAAGTTTTCAAAAGTCTCTTGGAGATCCTCCAAAAGAGTTCCTCTCTTCTCCGTCTTCACCATGATATCATCCACATAAACGTGGGCGTTTCTGCCCAGTTGCTTGAGGAGACACTTCTGCATGCAACACTGAAAGGTGGCACCGGCGTTTCTCAGGCCGAACTTCATGGTCAGGTAGCAGAAGGCCCCAAATGGCGTGAGGAAGGCGGTCTTCAGACGGTCAGCCAGATCGAGTTTGATCTGGTGGTACCCGAAATAAGCATCAAGGAATGACAGAAGCTCGCATCCGGCTGTGGAGTCAATCACTTGATCTATTCGCGGCAGAGCAAACGGATCTTTAAGGCAGGATTTGTTGAGGCTGGTGTAATCAATACACATGCGCCATTTGTTGTTCTTCTTCAGCACTAGGACTGGGTTTGCGAGCCACTCTGGGTAGAAAACTTCCATAATGAAGTTGGCTGCTAGCAGGCGGGCAACTTCTTCCCCAATAACTCTTCTCATCTCTTCTGACATGCGGCATAGCAGTTGTTTGATAGGCTTTGCATCTTCTCTCACATGGAGCTTGTGCTCGGCGAAATCCGTTGGGACACCCGGCATGTCTTCGGGGGACCATGCAAAGATGTCCCGATTCTCACGAAGGAAATCGACGAGCTCGCTTTCCTATTTGCTGTCTAGGTTTGACCCTATGACAGCAAATCACTCTGGGTGAGACGGGTCCAAGGCAATCTTCTTTGTCTTCTTGGCCAGCTGGAACAAGCCTTGCGGCTCCGCCTCCCTGGGATCGGCTGGTATGGCTGGCTGCTCGCCAGCCATTGCCACCAATCGTTCCAGGCAGCGCTTCTCTTCAGCTACGACAAGGGACTCGGCCAGACGGTTGCTGGCTGTTGCACATGCGATGGACTTCTCGTAGTCCTCGGCTATGGTGATTATTCCCTTGGGGCCCGGCATCTTCATCTTGAGGTAGGCATAATGGGGTACTGCCATGAACTTCGCAAGAGCAGGCCGGCCCAAGATCACGTGATAGGGACTTTCCAGGTTCACCACTTCAAACCAGACTGGCTCTCTCCGGAAATGCTTCTTGTCACCAAACAGGACATCAATCTTGGCCTTGCTGATTGGTGAGCAAGAGAGGCCTGGCACAATGCCGTGGAACACAGTCCTGGTAGGTTGAAGCTGCTTTTCTTTGATGCCCAATTTCTCCATGGTGTCGCGGTACATGATGTTGATGCTGCTGCCGCCGTCTACCAGTACTCGGGAGAAACGACAAGCCCGTCTGTCGGTGGAGAGTGTCGCATCCAGAACCAAGGCATAGGCCCCTGGTGAAGGCATGACAGCCGGGTGATCTTCTCGGCTCCAGCTGACGGGCCTCTCATGCCAGTGCATGAATTCTGGGGCTTTGATGGCAATGGTGTTGACTTCTCTGCGCTGCTAGCGCCGGCTGTGCCTATCGTCCGCCTGGCTTGTGAAGACGACATAGGCCCCGTTTTCTTCTGGGAACTCATCCTGGACCTGGCCGCCCGGATGAGCAGCCTGTGGATTGGGAGGCGGGGCCGCCTGCCAAGCAGGCGGCGGTGGAAGAGCTTCTCCTCTGGCAATCCGTGTGAACTAATGACACTTTCGTGTGGTGTGGTTGGAAGGCTTCGCGCCACTGTGGAACTTGCAGGGGGCGTCCAAAGCTTGGTCGAATGAGAAAGCTGGCTATCAGGCTGGCTTGCCGCCCTTCTAGCGCTTGGGTCCTGCTTGAGCTTCTGGCTGCTGGCCATCAACTGCTGCCACCAGCCGGCTGTTGGCAGCCGGCGCGTGGGTCTTGCGTTTGTGATCGTTCGGCTACTGGCGTCGGCTGGACTCTCCAGCCGGCGTTTTGGGAGTTGGAGGAGTCATCTTTCCATAAGCATCCACTTGCATCTCGGTCTTCATGGAAGAGTCAGCGGTGGCGTACTTGTCTGCTATGCTTAGCAGCTCGTCCAGCGTAGCAGGCTCGTCACAAAGGAGTTTGTGCTTGAGCAAGGTGCCTTCTCTGCACCCGGCCGTGAAATACTCGATGGCTTGCACCTCGTGCACTCCCTCGCAAGAGTTTCGCAGCTCTGCCCAACGCGTCAGATAATCGCAGGCTGACTCATCTGGGCCTTGGACACATAGCGAGAGCTGGCGCGGCTTAGGAGGACGCTTGTAGGTGCTGGTGAAGTTGCGAGTGAAGGCGTCGGTGAAATCCAACCAGCCGTTGATGTTGTTGGGTTTGCGGCTATTCAGCCACGTCCGGGCCATGCCCTGGAGCATAAGTGGCACGTACTTCACTGCAACACGCCTGTTGCCGGTTGCTATGCTGACGGCTGTGGAGTAATCCACCAGCCAATCCTCTGGCTTCACTGATCCATTATACTTGGGGGTATCTCTGGGGAGCGAGAATCCCTTGGAGAAAGGCTCGTTACGGATGCGGAGGCCGAAACAGGCCGGGCCGAGGTCATCTTCTTCTTCGACCACCTGGGACCGAGCCAGTCGGTCTAGGCGGTGGCGGGCGTCGTTCTCCCCAACCCCCTCGCGACGGCCTGCCAGAGAGGGGTGATCAACAGGCGTAGGAGACACGCGCCTCTCCCGTCTAGGAGGAGGCGGATGTTCCTCTCGCCGCTCTACGGCCCTTGGGCGGTGTCGTGGAATTAACACGGCAGATGTCCGGTTTAACGGACTTAGTTGAGGAACCATCGCACGGGTTAACTTGAAGGGGTTCAGAGCACACAAAGGACATAGAGGTTTTATACTAGTTCGGCCCCTTCGAGGAAGGTAAAAGCCTACGTCTAGTTTGGTTTGGTATTGCTTGGGCGTCGATGAACAGGGAGCGGATTGCTTGTGTGTGTCTCGACGGGTTGTTTCTTGTCCTTGAACCGTCACCGGGTCGTCCCTTTATATAGAGGTGACGCCCGGTCCGGTTTACAGAGTCCCGAGGCCGGCTCATATTTGTGTCCGCCTCGGTCTCTGCTCTTTCTTCCTTGTCTCTCAAGTTACATGACCAGGCGGTTTACAAACCGTAACTCCATACATGGGCCCTAAACCTTCATGGGCCGTAACCTCTACTGGGTTTTACAATTACACAGCTATATTATCATAATCCGGTTTACACTAGTCGGTTTACACCTGCTAGTAATATCCCTGACATTAGGCCCCAGAATGATTTGAACTTGTTCACATCAGTCTTCCCAGTCTTGCATAATCTTCTTTCTTGTATCTTCTCAGTTTTGTAAACCGGCGATGACGTCATCCTTGGAAATCACTTAATTCGATCGTGACATCACTTCCGCATTTATCGCACGCAGCTGTTTGTTATTTTTGTTTAAAGGCTATCCCGAGAATCGAGGCGACAGGGAATCTTTATCCAATCTCTCTCTTCCTCAAATCCCGTGCCTGCCATTTCGTCTCTCCCCCTTTATAAATACCGCCGCATCTCTTCTCCATCTCCTTCCGCTCGTCTTCTTCCTCTATCGCCCGAGCTCAAGCTTCCGCCGTCGTCCGTCGAGCTCGCCGTCGCCAGCAAGTCCGGCCGCTGCATCAACCTGAAACGACCAGATAACTCCGCCGCCGCTTCCTGCTGCCTCAGGTATTCTTTCTCCCTAGCTGTAGATCTGTAGCCTTAGGGTTCTTTCCATGCCTCCGCCATTAAACCTAGAAAAAGCTTCATCTGTTCGTCCTAGACGCCATGCTCGTAGTGGTTTCAACCTTTAGATTTGTCTTCGAAACTTGCTTCTGCTCCGCTGCATTATGCTTAGATTTTGGCATTAGATTCAACCTTTAGATTCGTCCGCTCTATATAAGACCCCTGTAGTTCTTTCTGTAATAAACCTGCATAATTTTTCTCTTTTTCTTACCGCTCAGATCTGTTTTTCCTTATCTTTCTGTAGAAACTTGTTTCTTCATCCTTATAGATCTGTAATATACTCGCCGGTTTAGTCGGTCATATATTGCTTCTGTAATGCATCCACAATGAACACGATGGTTTAGCTCCTCTCTTTTGTTATCATGAACCGGTAGTAGCGTGTTTTCCTGCTTACTTTCGGGTTAGCAATTTCATTAGTCCCTTTGTCTAAACCGTCGTTGTGATTTTGCATATGTGTTCCGGTTTATGCCTCTGTACTTGAATAATCCAGATTTTATACTTCACTCTTTCAGCACTTTCCTTTTGCTACCATGTCCGCCAAACAGTTTGTTTCCTGCGACTGGGTCCCTTCCATCATTACGGAAGAAGACTTAGTTAACGCTGCTGCCATTGGCACTCTGGGTCCTCACGCAGACCTAAAATGGCGGGCCCCAGGAAATGAATGTCCCCCTACTCCCAGGGAAGGGGAAGTTATTGTCTTCTTTGACCACATGGCCCAAGGTTTTACTCCTCCCGGTTCAAAATTCTTCCGGGACGTGCTTGCCGCTTTTCAACTTCACCCTCAGGACATAGGTCCAAACTCCATTTCAAACATCTGTGATTTTCAAGTTTTCTCAGAGGTGTATCTGCAAGAGGAGCCATCAGTCAACTTGTTCCGGGATTTTTTCCATTTGAACCGGTGAACTGAGTTTACTGGCGGACCTCATCAAGAACTGGGCGGGGTCAGCATCCAAAAGAGAAGAGATGCAGTCTATCCTCATGCCGCTCTCCATACACACCCGAAGGATTGGAACAAGTCTTGGTTCTATTGCCATGACACTTCACCTGAAGGAGAAAACCCACTGCCGGGTTATCGCGAGCATCGTCTTCCTGAAGATCACCCTTTGCCACAGCGTCTCAGCTCCTCAGAACGGCCCCGGTTTGCTTCTCAACTCGCCAAGCTCAAGGCCTTTATGGCCAACGGATTAACCGGAATTGATTTTATGCGTTGCTGGCTTACCTGGAGTATCCTCCCTCTGAGCCCGCGCTCCAGTTTAATGTGTAAATATTCCGGAAAGCCGGATGATCCTCAACGGTTTTCCAAGGTAACGCTTTCTGAATCGGAAGTTATTGAATCTGCCAAGAAGATGCTCAACGTCTCTTTGGAAGAATGTAGCCAAACCGGATTGGCTCCATACTATAAGAAGAACAAGCTGCCTGCAGTAAGCCTTAATCCTTTCTGTTCCCTTTTAATCCGTCCATTTCAATTATCTTCTATTTATCTTTCTTCTTGTGTACAGGCCGATGATCCTTTTTGGAAGAGGAAACCTCAGGATAAGGCAGGTAAACAGCCACGTCGGAAAACTTACGTTATTAAGAAGAAAAAGGCGGTTGCTGGCTCCGGTTCACATGCTGAAGAAGATGATCCGGACTCTGAGGTATGAGTTAATCCGGCTATGATTTGTTCACTTTTATCCAGACTTGTGTTAACGGTGTCTTTTCATAGGATTTGGCTGAAGGAGATAAAGCGGCAGAAACTGAGCTAATCACTCTTTCTTCAGATTCAGAACCGCCTCCACCAAAAATTCGTCGGGTAGTCCGGAAATATCAATTTTCTCATCCTTACGCTCAACTGGACCCCAATTTTCTTTTGAAGAAACAGTAACATCAAGCTCGCCGGGCTACACGCCATAGTGGCCTTGTATTCGAGTCTTCCGGAATATCTCTTACTCCGGCTCGGAGGCGCCGCTCTAAGGTTATACTTTCTCCAACTCTTCTTCATCCCAAGGCCGGGCTTATACACAAACCACTTAAACCGTCTGACCCTAATTATCAGGAGACTCCTTTATCTTCTTCTAGCGAATCCACTGCCACACAAGTTCCAGCCCTGAAAACTGTCCCAGGGTAGGTCCTTCATCTTATCTGGTTTATGATTGCATTTGCTTTTATGACTCGGATTTATTTTCTAATTCCTTTCAGCAAGCCTAAGCCTAGCAAAAAGGCAAAGGCCAGCAAAACGGCTGCTGAGACTGCCACTGATGATCCGGCGGTTGATCCGGATACAACTATCCCTCCAGAAGGTGAGCCCACAGTTCAGCTTGAAGATCCTGCTCCCATGGATCACACTTATGCCACTGCTCCTGAGAATCCCAATACTGAAAACGTCCATGAACCGGCGAGTCCTGCCCGGGCCAACCCTCCTCGGACTAGCCCGGCTCCCGCTAGTCCGGTTCATATTGCTACTCCACAACCGGCAGCTGCTCCTTCTCCGGATGTTCAAATAATCGGTACAGCTTACACCGCTCCTGCTGAGCCCGTTGTTTTAGCCAAGCATACAGCTAAAGAGGAGAAACTCCAGCAAGAGAAGGGCAAATGGAGTACAGACTTGTCTAATTTCGCCGAGCTGAGTGCCCAGGAGCTTTATTCCGGGTATTTGAACCGTCTTCATACTAGTCGGGACTATGAAGCGGGCTTGGTCAACATGATGAAGGAAAAATATGAGGTATCTCCCTTGTCTTTTGTTTTTGCCTTTGTTGTGTTTCTGTCTATATCACGGTAGCCCCCAAGTTCCGATTTAGCTATGTTTAGAAGGTGAACCGGTACTTCCACTTCGAGCAAATGATCTTACATTAGCCCCCAAGTGCCAGGGGCATAATTTGGTTTATGTGCCTGGGACTTGTCTGAATCTTTCCTTTGATGTTTCAACTATCCATTAGCCCCCAAGTGTCAAGTAGACAACTTGTTTTGTGTGCTTGAGACTTGTTTTGAATTGCCATTCTTTGATACTTCAATAGCCCATTAGCCCCCAAGTGTCAAGTGGATAACTTGGTTATGTACTTGGGACTTTGTCTGAATTTATGTTATTTATTCCACTTGAATTCCCTTGCAGGCTGATTTAAACCGGAGGGCTGAAGAAATCACTGAACTCCGGAATAGACTGGCTGAAACTGAATCTGCTGCTGCTAAGGCCAACAAAGATTTGGCGCTGAGCTTAACTACTGCTGAACAGCTGAAGAATTTTTTTGAAGAGGAGCGGACAGCCTTTGAAGTGCAAAAGAACGCTCTGGAAAAAAGAGCAAAGGATGCTGAGGAAGCTCTTAATCCGATAACAGAAGAGTTAACCGGTTTAAAGCGGCAAATAGAACTGATGACTTCTGCCGTCTTCGGTAAGTACTTAATCTGCACGCATGCTTTCATCCTTGCAATCTGTATTCCAGTCTGGTTTAACTGTAACGATCATATGTAGGTCGCCGCGTTACCCATCTTGCGGATGATTTACGGAAGAAACTCAAAGCGTCTTATACTATGGTCGAGCAGCTGTATTCCGGCGCTCAAAGGATTATAAGCGCAATGTCTTTCACTAAACCGGCCCCTACCACCATCCAAGGCACTCTGGAGAAGTTGTCTATCTTACCTGCATGCTTGGAAGAGGTGAAGAAGTCTGCTGCCCGAGCCGGTGCTCTCGTAGCGCTCACCAGAGCCAAGGCGTGGGTTCCAAACTTTGATCCGGAAGAAGCTCTGAATGGATACCCCAGCACCAAAGAAGACGGATCAGCCTTCACTGGTAAAGATCTTCATGTTTTGACAAAGGAGATGCGTCCTCTTGCCAGCAAACTTGCTGTTGAATCAGATTTGACCAGGTATCATCCGGCGTACGATTTACAAAATGAGCGGGTGGATCGACCGGTTTATGATACCATGAATCTAATCCCACCAGTGCGCCCCCACACTTTCGCCCCAGATGTTGATCCGTCTGATCTTATTACGGAAGAGATGTACTTCCGTGCTTTAACAAAAATCGACTGGTGCGTCCCTAACTTTCAGCCGCTTCAAGAAGAGGAAGAAGCTCCAGAACAAGTTGATCCTCAGCCGTCGCAGCAGGAGGAAGCATAGGCCACTCAATTTATCTTTGTAGCTGCAGTATTATTTTGCCAAAAAACTTTAATCCGTTCAGGCTTGCTGTGCCTTGTAATAGGATAGCATAAAACATTATTCGTCTTGATCCGGATGTCCCAACTTTTTGCTTTGACGTTTGCCAATTTGAATTTTGTTTGATATGGTTTATCTTGCATAATATCTATTTCTGCATAGATAACACTTAAAAGATGTCCTAGCGGTTTACCGCTGGACCGATTAAATTGCTCACAAAATATATCAAACAAGTGTTTGTTTATACCAGAAATAACTTCATACCTGCAATTAAGTATGCTTGATATTCTTAATCCAGCGAACTTTGTAGTTTTCTGAGGGAGCCTTTGTGATAGACCCAGTAATAATTCCGGGTTTATAGAAGCTACCGGTTTAGATCATGCTGGAACTCTGTCCAGACTTTTGAAGATACGTGGTCAACTCTGGAGTTGTTCCACTCCGGATCAAAGAACCATAAAACACAAATACAAGAAATACAAGTTTGCAAATAAAACCATGTAGTCGAGGCTTTTTGCGAGCTGCCAGGCTCCAAATCAAGACTTCTGATTTGAATACGATCAGTAAACCGGACCATAGGGGCTAAGCTAGGATTCGAATACGATCCTAACCCCCTACTGGCCTTAAAAATTTAGCCAAGCAATGGATTCGAATACGATCTATTGAGCTTCTGATTCGAATACGATCAGTAAACCGGACCATAGGGGCTAAGCTAGGATTCGAATACGATCCTGCCCCCTACTGGCCATTTAATTTTAGCCAAGCGGTGGATTCGAATACGATCCACTGAGCTTATGATTCGAATACGATCATACAAACCGGACCATAGGGGCTAAGCTAGGATTCGAATACGATCCTGCCCCCTACTGGCCATTTAATTTTAGCCAAGCAGTGGATTCGAATACGATCCATCGAGCTTATGATTCGAATACGATCATACAAACCAGACCATAGGGGCTAAGCTAGGATTCGAATACGATCCTGCCCCCTACTGGCCTTTGCCATGTTCTCTTTGGTTCGAATACGACCTATGTTTGAACAAAATGGCTATGTTCTCTTTGGTTCGAATATGACCTATGTTTGAACAGGAAATGGCTATGTTCTCTTTGGTTCGAATACGACCTATGTTTGAACAGGAAGCCCTTTAGTGATCATCTCTCCAGAGTACATATACGGCAATTGTCCTGCACAACCAGATAGACTGATCAAAGCATTTTATTTTCTTTTTAAAATATGACATATAGCAAAAGACGTAAGCTGTAGATGGTTATCACCACAAGACACTTTTTATTGGAAAAAAGGCTGATCCCCCGGTTTACCGAGGGTGTCGGTTTATTCATTAATCATAATATATACATAGGATACAGCAGAGCTCATGGCTCAGGTATAGTAGGGCCGCAAGAGGGCAATGTTCCACGGCCTCTTTGACTCTTCCTATGATGTCCGTTAGTCCTTGTGTTCTCGAACGTCCACCAGGTAATATGAACCGTTGTGCAGATTCTTGCTGACCACAAAGGGCCCTTCCCAAGGCGGGGATAGCTTGTGCATATCTGTTTGATCTTGGATGAGCCGGAGTACCAAATCCCCCTCCTGGAACGTCCTGGTCTTGATCTGGCGGCTGATAAATTGCAGACCGTGCTGCTGCTATGTCACGTTCTTCATCCAGCCGGTCCAAACTGTTCTGTCTTGCCTGCTCATTGGCCACTTCAACATAAGCCGTCACTCGTGGCGAATCATGACGGATATCACTTGGAAGGACCGCTTTAGCACCATACACCATAAAGAAAGGTGTATAACCTATGGACCGGTTCGGCGTAGTATTGATGCTCCAAAGGACAGAAGGTAACTCCTCAACCCAGCACCCTGGTGTTCTTTGCAGGGGAGTCATAAGCCGGGGCTTGATACCTCGCAAAATCTCCTGATTTGCTCTTTCAGCTTGACCATTGGATTGAGGATGAGCTACAGAAGACACATCTAGGCGAATATGCTCCCGTTGACAAAACTCTTCCATCTCTCCTTTAGATAAATTGGTGCCGTTGTCTGTGATGATGCTGTGTGGAAAGCCAAACCGGAAAATTACCTTTTTGATGAATTTAACCGCTGTTGCCGCATCACACTTGCTCACAGGCTCTGCCTCAATCCATTTTGTAAACTTATCCACAGCCACCAGCAAATGAGTTTTTTGATCTTGGGATCGTTTGAAGGGCCCAACCATATCAAGCCCCCAAGTGGCAAACGGCCAAGTTATCGGTATCATCCGGAGCTCCTGTGCCGGAACAAGAGCACATCGTGAAAATTTCTGGCAAGCATCGCACTTCCGGACTAGATCCGCTGCATCAGCATGGGCTGTCAGCCAATAGAACCCATGTCGAAAAGCTTTAGCCACCAAGGATTTTGAACCGGCATGATGACCACAATCCCCTTCATGGATCTCACGAAGAATATCACAACCTTCCTCAGATGACACACACCGCTGAAACGCTCCAGAAACGCTGCGATGGTGAAGTTCTCCATTTGCAATTGTCATGGACTTAGAGCGCCGGATTATCTGTCTTGCTTCGATCTCGTCATCCGGCAGTTCTCCTCGGCTTAGATACGCCAAATATGGCAGCATCCAATCCGGAATAACATGAAGTGCTGCAACTAGCTGTGCCTCCGGATCAGGAACAGCCAGGTCTTCCTCCGATGGTACTTGAACTGATGGACTGTGCAACTCATCCAAAAAGGTATTCGGTGGTACCGGTTTACGTTGAGAACCCAGCCGGCTCAGAGCATCAGCCGCTTCATTCCTTCGCCGGTCTATGTGATCCACCTGATACCCTTTGAAATATCCTGCGACTGCTTCAACTTCTCTTCTGTAAGCTGCCATGAGAGGGTCTCTTGAATCCCACTTGCCGGATACTTGTGGTGCCACTAAATCTAAATCGCCAAAACACTTGACCCGGCTCAAGTTCATTTCTTTGGCCATCCGTAAGCCATGAAGCAATGCTTCATACTCTGCTGCATTATTAGTACAAGGAAACAGTAAACGGAGGACATAACAAAACTTGTCCCCTCGCGGGGAAGTTAAAACAACTCCAGCCCCTGAGCCTTCTAATTGCCTTGAACCGTCAAAGTGAATCGTCCAGTATGTAAGATCTGGCTTCTCCTCTGGTGTTTGCAGTTCTGTCCAATCATTGATGAAATCCACCAATGCTTGAGATTTGATAGCGGTGCGTGGCACATACTTCAATCCGTGTGGGCTAAGCTCAATGGCCCACTTCGCCACTCTGTCAGTAGCTTCCCTATTCTGGATTATATCCCCCAATGGTGCTGAACTAACAACAGTTATTGGGTGGCCTTGGAAATAATGTTTCAACTTCTGGTTTGCCATGAATACACCATATACCAGCTTCTGCCAATGCGGGTACCTTTGCTTAGACTCAATGAGAACTTCACTGACATAATAGACTGGACGTTGAACTGGGTATTCCTTTCCTGCCTCCTTGCGCTCAACCACAATCGCCACGCTTACTGCTCGTGCGTTGGCGGCAATGTATAATAGCAATGGCTCATTATCAACAGGGGCAGCAAGGACCGGTGGCTCTGCCAATTGCCGCTTCAAATCCTCAAACGCAGCATTTGCTTCATCACTCCATATAAACCGGTCTGTCTTTTTCAGCATCTAATAAAGCGGAATTGCCTTCTCTCCCAGACGGCTGATGAACCGGCTCAATGCTGTGATCCGGCCAGCGATACGCTGAACATCATTGATGCAAGCCGGTTTAGTCAAAGATGTGATTGCTTTGATCTTTTCCGGATTGGCTTCTATTCCTCTGTTTGACACCAAGAATCCAAGGAGCTTGCCCGCCGGAACACCGAAAGCACACTTCTCCGGATTAAGCATCATTTTATAGGCTCAAAGGTTGTCAAAGGTCTCCTTGAGGTCCTCTATCAGCGTCTCCTCCTTCCTTGATTTCACCACAATATCATCAACATAAGCATGAACATTCCTCCCTATCTGCCCCTTAAGACAATTATGTACACAACGCTGGTAAGTCGCTTGGGCACTCTTGAGCCCAAAGGGCATAGACACATAGCAAAAAGCACCAAAAGGGGTTATGAAGGACGTCTTCTCCTGATCTTTAACTGCCATCTTGATCTGGTGATACCCTGAATATGCATCCAAAAAACTTAGCCGCTCACATCCCGCTGTAGCATCAATGATCTGATCAATACGAGGGAGAGCAAAAGGATCGGTCGGACAAGCTTTGTTTAGGTCTGTGTAATCCACACACATTCTCCATTTGCCATTTTTCTTTAATACCAGCACCGGATTAGCCAACCACTCCGGGTGAAAAACTTCAACTATGAACCCTGCGGCCAAAAGCCTGGCCACTTCTTCTCCTATAGCCTTGCGCCTTTCTTCGTTGAAGCGGCGCAGATACTGCTTGATCGGTTTAAACTTCGGATCAATGTTAAGACTGTGCTCAGCGAGTTCCCTCGGAATACCTGGCATGTCAGAAGGTTTCCATGCAAAAATATGTCGGTTCTCACGGATGAACTCGATGAGCGCGCCTTCCTATTTAGGATCAAGGTTAGCACTGATAGTGAACTGCTTGGATGAATCGCCTGGCACAAAATCAACTTGTTTGGTCTCCTTCGCAGACTTAAACTTCAATGCCGGATCATGCTCTGTAGTTGGCTTCTTCAACGGTGACATATCTGCCGGATCAATATTGTCCTTGTAAAACTTCAACTCCTCCGTAGCGCATACTGCTTCTGTGTAAGCAGCGTCTCCTTCTTCACATTTCAATGCAATCTTGCGGCTTCCATGAACCGTGATGGTTCCTTTGTGATCCGGCATCTTGAGCTGTAGATAAACATAACACGGCCTGGCCATAAACTTGGCATAAACCGATCTCCCAAACAGAGCATGATAGGGGCTCCGGATCTTGACAACTTCAAAGGTTATCATCTCCGACCTGGAATCCTGTTCATCTCCAAAGGTAACTTCCATGTCAATTTTCCCAACTGGGTAAGCTGATTTACCTGGCACCACTCCATGAAACACCGTGTTTGACTGTCTTAGCTTCTTATCTGTCAGCCCCATGCGACGGAAAGTCTCATAATATAAGATATTGATGCTGCTGCCACCGTCCATGAGGACTTTAGTGAATTTGTAGCCACCCACCTGTGGTGCCACCACTAAAGCCAATTGGCCCGGATTATCCACTCGTAGCAGATGATCCTCTCGGATCCATACGATAGGTTGCTCCGACCAGCGCAGGAACTATGGTGTTGCCGGTTCAACCGCATGGACCGCCTGTTTTAAAATTTTCTGATCCCGTTTGCACAGACTCGTAGTGAACACATGATACTGCCCGCTACTCAGCTCCTTCGGATTACTTTGATATCTGGACTGCTGCTGCTGCTGCTGACGCTGCTGATTGCCTGGGTTATTGTGATTACCCTGGCCCTGCTGTTGGCTGTTTTGGTTATTGTAACCATCCTGACCATGCTGCTGATTGCTTTGGTTATTATAACTGCCCTGACCATACTGATTATTGCCTTGGTTATTATAACCACTGTTGATGCCACGATATCCTGATCCGGAGCCGTTCCCCTGGTGACCCGGACCGTAAAACCCGGGGCTTGATCCGCCGCCTGGTGGCCTGTTGTTAGATCTGAACCGGCTCATGGCTTCCATCATGGCCTTGCATTCTCCTATAGTGTGTTTAGCTGGATGTTCCTTTGATCCGTGTTTCGGGCAAGGCTCATTCAACTCTTGCTCCCAGCTAACGGGCCCTCCGCCGGTTTGTAGAGGCGGTTTACCCTTATTGCGCTGAAAGCCTCCTTGAACCTGGGTATTGGCCACGAAATCAGAGCCACCCTCCGCTTTTCGTTTGCCTAAGAAGCTTGTTCCGACCGGATTAGCCTGTGCCGGTTTACCGGGCTTATTGGCTTTTCCCGTTTTATCTCCATGCGCTTCTGGATACTTAGTGTTGTCAGAGTCCCCGTACTTCACCAGAGCGCTCATGAGAGCTTCCATGTCATTACAATCCCGTTTGAGCCGTCCTAGTTTTAAATTCGGAGACTCAAACCGGCAATTGTTTTCCAGCGTCACTATTGATGTACTGGGATTGATACCGTTCGAAGAGTGCAAGATTTCTGATACTCGCCGCACCCATGCACTTGTAGGCTCCTGGTCTCCTTGTATACAGGCTGCCAGATCCACCACTGACATTGGCTGCTTGCACGTATCCTTGAAATTTTTAATAAACTGGCGGTGTAACTCTCCCCATGATCCGATGGAATTAGGTGGTAAACCCTTTAGCCAGGTCCGGGTTGTACCCTCAAGCATCATGGTAAAGTACTTTGCGCAAGCCGCTTCATCCACGTCCAGCATCTCCATGGCCATCTCGTAACTCTCAACCCAAGCTTCCGGGGCTAAATCTGTTGTGTAATTAGGCACCTTACATGGACCCTTAAAATCCTTGGGCAACTTCACGCTCCGTAAAGCGGGAACAAGACACTGCACCCCGAGGGAACTCGTCGTGACTCATGTTTCTGCTGTGGTTGTGTGAATCGGCGTCGTTTGGCAGACCTCCTCGCAAGCCGCAGATCTAACCCGGTCTTGCGCCCCCTGAGCTTGGGCCTCTGGGCCCGTCGGATTATCTTGTCTGTGACGGTGTCGCCTCCGTTCACTACTAGACACCTCCGGTTCCTCCCAATGCCTAGTGTAACTCCGGCTGTGGCGGGGTGTTGAATGAAGCCTCTCCCTGCTATAAGAATACGCTTGCTGTTGTGTTAATGCCGTGTTAAGCAGATCCTTAACCTTGCGTGCCTCCATTGCCACGGGGGATGTCCCCTCAATGGGTAAAGCGGCCAGGCATGAAGCGGCAGCAACAATGTTGTCCAAAGGATTTGAGTAATGACCCGGAGGGGTAGGGACGTGAGGCGCGGACATAATCCGCCGATCTTGCGCCGCAGCGGGCTGCTGAACCGGCTCACCCCTCGCCGGAGCCGCCCTCCGGTTTACCGTCGGATCATTGCTGGCTCCCACTCCTGGTGTCCTGAAAAGATTCGTCGCCTCGTAAACCGGCGGTAGACGAGACTGGTACCTTCGATTCCTTACTCCCTGCGTAGAGGCCTGTTCCATCCTCAGCTAAAAAGCCTGATCATCTAGCTCTGCCTGCCTCATTGCTATCATAGCCTTCTCTGCCTTCAGATCCTCTTTTGCTTGATCGATCCGGCCCTTCAGCTGAAGGAGTTCTGCATCGTGTTGCGCCTTGTCTGCTGGAGCCACCTCTGCTACGGCCCGGATTGTGAACTCCTCGATCAAGGTGGATAGAGCGTCAGAGGGCGAGAGGGCTTGGCTGCTCCCCCCTACACCAGCTTCTGATGTCATCGCCCCGTTCACCGTGGACTGTGGCGTAGGTTGTGATCCGGCCATAAAAACAGCCACCCAGTTTGGCGGATCGAAGAGGTCCGGAATACTGTCTCCATCGGACACACCCTCAGATCGGCCGTCCCGCAACAGATACAAGGACTCAGTCTCTCCGGATGAGGATTCATCGTCGGAATAAATAACTGTCTCGCCACCGGAATCCGATCCGTCCTCGGCTTGAACCCCGTGAACTGCTCCGACGAAAACACGCTTCATGGCTGGTTGAATCCGGGCCGATCTCGCACGCTGAGCCGGCTCGACGATGTTGGGGAAGATGTCCGGCCCACGTCCCGGTTCACCAATTTTACCGATGAAGACGTGGATGCCACCGAAGGGAACCCGGTACCCGTATTTGATTGAATCGGCCTCCGGGCCCTAGCCTGCATCATCGATGTAGATCCGGCCGTGGTGACTCTTGATCATCCGGCCGACCGCGTAGCCCCTGAGCCCTTCAAAGCTGCCCTTCAAGAACTCGAAACCATCGTGCGGAGGCCCCACGGTGGGCGCCAACTGTCGTGGAATTAACACGGCAGATGTCCGGTTTAACGGACTTAGTTGAGGAACCATCGCACGGGTTAACTTGAAGGGGTTCAAAGCACACAAAGGACACAGAGGTTTTATACTAGTTCGGCCCCTTCGAGGAAGGTAAAAGCCTACGTCTAGTTTGGTTTGGTATTGCTTGGGCGTTGATGAATAGGGAGCGGATTGCTTGCCTGTGTCTCGACGGGTTGTTTCTTGTCCTTGAACCGTCACCGGGTCGTCCCTTTATATAGAGGTGATGCCCGGTCCAGTTTACAGAGTCCCGAGGCCGGCTCATATTTGTGTCCGCCTCGGTCTCTGCTCTTTCTTCCTTGTCTCTCAAGTTACATGACCAGGCGGTTTACAAACCGTAACTCCATACATGGGCCCTAAACCTTCATGGGCTGTAACCTCTACTGGGTTTTACAATTACACAGCTATATTATCATAATCCGGTTTACACTAGCCGGTTTACACCTGCTAGTAATATCCCTGACAGGCGGCCATCTTCGTCGCGCTCGATGGTGATACGAGTCTGCTGGCTACGGCTAGCAGCCGGCTCTGAGTCTCGCCGGTTGGGGGCACCGACTGGTCGAGAGCGGGACGTAGCTCCTTGCTCTCGCCGAAGGGGGTGGTTGTTAGCCTGCACGCCAGCCTCTAATGCCCGGTGACAGGCCTCCTGCTGCGCAGCAGCAGCGTCGAGGAGCTGGCGAGCGCGCTGAGTCACGCAGCGAAGCTCGTCTCCCTCCAAGTGGCCCATCTCATCGACTGCCGCCTGGGCAGCCTTTAGGTTCTCCGATGGAGTGAGGTACATGGGCCATGGGGCCCCCAGCATGTCTGCGAGTAGCCCGCCGCGATCGCGAACGGCACCAGCCCGGCTAGGCTCGCCAGCAGCCAGCGTGCCGCAAATGGCACGGTCCATCTCACGGCGGTAGGCTTCAGTGAGGCGTCGGGAAGCGGCCAGCTTGTTGGCGCCGTCGAAGAGCGAGACGTGAAGTGCCTCCAGCGCCACGCCGTCTGCCCCGCCGCAACAGGTGTGGCGAGGTTCTGCAGTGCGTCTTGGAGCGGGTCTTGGCCCGACCCGCCGGACGGTTCGTCGTGGTTGGTGGCGAGCACCTGCTTGACGGTGCTGGCGGTGCTGCCACCCATTAGACCAGGGAGGGGGTCGTCGATGATCACCATGTGCTCGGGGAAGGAATCGACGAGCTCTGCGTCGAGGTCGATGATCATGTCTACTGGTGGGTCAGAAGAGCCCATTGACTCCACGTCAGAGGCGCGCTCGTCGACGATGTGGAGCTTGTCGAGGAGCTCGACGAGGCAGCTCTCCGGAGCTAGTGGCTCAGCCGCCGGAGAAGGCTCGTCATGAATGTGGACGACACCGAGAGGGTCGGCGAGTCCGCTCGCGGCGCATGCGGCCTCAGCGCCGCGAAGCATCCCGATTTCCACGCCTGCGGGCGTGTCAGGTTGGTTGTGCTCGCCAGGGAGGAACAAAGTTCCCATCCAGAACATGTCTCCGGACGACGGTGCACCTAGCCCCACGGTGGGCGCCAAATGTCGGGGTTTTGGGCGACATATGCCAAAAGATGGCTTATCATGCATGGGGACAATAGAGCGTCGCCGGGCCCTGGAAGCGGGATAAGGCGGAAATTAGTACGCCTACAGATCTTACCCAGGTTCGGGGCTCTCCATGGAGATAACACCCCTAGTCCTGCTCTGCGGGGACTCCGCGTCATGACCAATGTCACTATGGTAGCTACAAGGTTGCTCCTCGAGCTGTGTCGTCTAGAGGAGGAAGATGAGCAAGGCTAGCTCACTACCTTCGCTCTAGGGAATTGGGGTGGTTGCTAGGGTTTCTCCCTCTCTCTCTACATGTCTCTCTTCCTTCTAGAGTTTGATCTTCCAACCCTTCCTCATGGAGGACCCTGGGGGGTTTATATAGGCCTACCCCCAGGGGTACAATGGTAATCTCGACGGAGTGGCCCCCGGCTGTCAGCGTCTCCTGGTGCTGACCTCGCCGTCTGTCTGCTGGGGCCCGCCCCCTGCGGGCCCTTGTGATTGCCTTTCACTATAGGCGTGCTTCTGCTGACGGCAGCATAGTCAGGAGGGAAGTGGCTACAGTGCCGCCGTCTCCCGCCGTACACTGCTGTCACGCCCTGTCTTGTCATCTTGATGAGGTTCGGACTTCTAGGGCAGGATTCGCCGTCTATTACCAGGCGGCCGCCTCCCCTCGCCGCCTGCCAGGGGCGGCTTGTTTATGACTTACCCACTAGCCCATGGGGCAGCCGCCTGCTGGCCCCACCGTCTATGGGTAGTGGGATCGTGGCTTCTTCTGACCGAAGCTTGATCACTGATAGTGTGGCTACAGTGACTCACCGCTTAAGAGACGGCCATAAGGTACACATTCACTGTAGCCACGCCCTTATAGATTCTCTAAGGACGTGCTCAATTGTAGCCATGCCTCAGCTGCGCGGCGGTCCCCCAGCACACATCCCGAGGGAGAGGCGTAGGACTGTCTGCTAGCTGCTGGCTGTGGAGCTGCCGCCTGTTTGGGCCCCTGCCGCCTGTTGGCAGCCAGCTCCTAGGGTAAGCTATTCTAGGAGGTGGCCCGATGAGCAGACGGTCGGGGGGTTACAGGCGGCCCCAAATTTTCTTGAAATACCATGGGTGGTCGATGAGGACACCCGTGGTCAATATCTCCGACAGCACCTATACAATTTACCATTGTATTGGGTGTGTTGGGGACACAAGAGACTCTTTGTTATTTGGTTGCAGGGTTTTTTAAGAGAGACCATCTCCATCCTATGCCTCCCACGGATTAATAAACCTTAGGTCATCCACTTGAGGGAAATTTGCTACTGTCTTACAAACCTCTGCACTTGGAGGCCCAACAACGTCTACAAGAAGAAGGTTGCGTAGTAGACATCAGTCATCCACATATAATATCAGAAATGTTACAGTGCTCCCACTCACTTTCTTGTAAATACAGGCTTCTCCAAAAGTCTGTATAAAACCATATGCTTTGATCACCTCAACAAAGCGTATATTCCAACTCCGAGATGCTTGCACCAGTCCATATATGGATCGCTGGAGCTTGCACACTTTGTTAGCACCTTTAGGACCGACAAAACCTTCTGGTTGCATCATATACAACTCTTCTTTGAGATATCCATTTAGGAATGCAGTTTTGACATCCATTTGCCAGATTTTATAATCATAAAATGCGGCAATTGCTAACATGATTCGGACAGACTTAAGCATCGCTACGGGTGAGAAAGTCTCATCGTAGTCAACTCCTTGAACTTGACGAAAACCTTTCGCAACAAGTCGAGCTTTGTAGACAGCAACATTACCGTCGGCGTCGGTCTTCCTCTTGAAGATCCATTTATTTTCAATGGCTTGCCAATCATAGGGCAAGTCAACCAAAGTCCACACTTTGTTCTCATACATGGATCCCATCTCAAATTTCATGGCTTCAAGCCATTTTGCGGAATCTGGGCTCATCACCGCTTCCTCGTAGTTCGTAGGTTCATCATGGTCTAGTAACATGACTTCCAGAACTGGGTTGCCGTACCACTCTGGTGCGGAACGTACTCTGGTTGACCTATGAGGTTCGGTAATAACTTGATCCCAAGTTTCATGATCATCATCATTAGCGTCCTCGTTAATTGTTGTTTGAATCAATGGAACTAGTTTCTGTGATGTGCTACTTTCCAATTCGGGAGAAGGTATAATTACCTCATAAGTTCTACTTTCCTCCCACTCACTTCTTTCGAACGAAACTCCTTCTCTAGAAAGGATCCATTCTTAGCAACGAATATCTTGCCTTCGGATCTATGATAGAAGGTGTACCAAACAGTCTCCTTTGGGTATCCTATGAAGAGACATTTCTCTGACTTGGGCTCGAGCTTATCAGGTTGAAGCTTTTTCACATAAGCATCGCAGCCCCAAACTTGAAGAAACGACAACTTTGGTTTCTTGCCAAACCATAGTTCATAAGGTGTCTTATCAACGGATTTAGATGGTGCCCTATTTAACGTGAATGCAGCTGTCTCTAAAGCATAACCCCAAAACGATAGTGGTAAATCGGTAAGAGACATCATAGATCGCACCATATCTAATAAAGTACGGTTACGACATTCAGACACACCATTACGCTGTGGTGTTCCGGGTGGCGTGAGCTGTGAAACTATTCCACATTGTTTCAAATGAAGACCAAACTCGTAACTCAAATATTCGCCTCCATGATCAGATCGTAGAAACTTTATTTTCTTGTTACGATGATTCTCTACTTCATCTGAAATTCTTTGAACTTTTCAAATGTTCCAGACTTGTGTTTCATCAAGTAGATATACCCATATCTACTCAAATCATCAGTGAAGGTTAGAAAATAACGATACCCGCCGCGAGCTTCAACACTCATCGGTCCACATACATCAGTATGTATGATTTCCAACAAATCAGTTGCTCGCTCCATTGTTCCAGAGAACGGAGTCTTAGTCATCTTGCCCATGAGGCATGGTTCGCAAGCACCAAGTGATTCATAATCAAGTGATTCCAAAAGTCCATCAGCATGGAGTTTCTTCATGCGCTTTACACCAATATGACCTAAACGGCAGTGCCACAAATAAGTTGCACTATCATTGTCAATGTTGCATCTTTTGGCTTCAATATTATGAATATGTGTATCACTACGATCGAGATTTAACAAGAATAGACCATTCTTCAAGGGTGCATGACCATAAAAGATATTACTCGTATAAATAGAACAACCATTATTCTCCGATTTAAATGAATAATCGTCTCGCAACAAACAAGATCCAGATATAATGTTCATGCTCAACGCTGGCACCAAATAACAATTATTTAGGTCTAAAACTAATCCCGATGGTAGATGTAGAGGTAGCGTGCTGATGGCGATCACCTCGACTTTGGAACCATTTCCCACGCGCATCGTCACCTCGTCCTTAGCTAATCTTCATTTTAATCTGTAGCCCCTGTTTCGAGTTACAAATATTAGCAACCGAACCAGTATCAAATACCCAGGTGCTACTACGAGCATTAGTAAGGTACACATCAATAATATGTATATCAAATATACCTTTGTTCACTTTGCCATCCTTCTTATCCGCCAAATACTTGGGGCAGTTCCGCTTCCAGTGTCCAGTCCCTTTGCAGTAGAAGCACTCAGTTTCAGGCTTGGCTCCAGACTTTGGTTTCTTCGCGGGAGTAGCAACTGTCTTGCTATTCTTCTTGAAGTTCCCTTTCTTTCCCTTGCCCTTTTTCTTGAAACTAGTGGTCTTGTTAACCATCAACACTTGATGCTCCTTTTTGATTTCTACCTCCGCAGCTTTGAGCATAGCGAAGAGCTCAGGAATTGTTTTCTGCATCCCTTGCATGTTATAGTTCATCAAGAAGCCTTTATAGCTTGGTGGCAGTGATTGAACAACCCTATCAATAACACTATTTTCGTCAACTTTTCAACCAAGTTGAGTCATATGATTATAGTACCCAGACATTCTGAGCAAGTGTTCACTGATAGACCTGTTCTCCTCCATCTTGCAGCTACAGAACTTATTGGAGACTTCATATATCTCAATTAGGGCATTTGCTTGAAATATTAACTTCAACTCTTGGAACATCCCATATGCTCCATGACGTTCAAAACATCGTTGAAGTCCCGATTCTAAGCCATAAAGCATGGCACATTGAACTATCGAGTAGTCATCAGACCGCGTCTGCCAGACATTCAAAGCTTCTACATTAGCCGAAGGGGGCTTGTCACCTAGCGGTGCTTCAAGGACATAATTCTTCCGTGCAGCAATGAGGATAATCCTTAAGTTACGGATCCAGTCTGTGTAGTTGCTACCATCATCTTTCAACTTAGCTTTCTCTAGGAACGCATTAAAATTCAAGGGAACGGTAGCACGAGCCATTGATCTACAATAACATAGATATGCAAAAACTATCAGGACTAAGTTCATGATAAATTAAAGTTCAATTAATCATATTACTAAAGAACTCCCACTTAGATACACATCCCTCTAGTCATCTAAATGATCACGTGATCCAATCAACTAAACCATGTTCGATCATCACGTGAGATGGAGTAGTTTTCAATGGTGAACATCTTATGTTGATCATATCTACTATATGATTCACGCTCGACCTTTCGGTCTCCAGTGTTCCGAAGCCATGTCTGTACATGTTAGGCTTGTTAAGTTTAACCAGAGTATTCTGCATGTGCAAAACTATCTTACACCCGTTGTATTTGAACGTAGAGCTTATCACACCCGATCATCATGTGGTGTCTTGGCACGACAAACTTTCGCAATGGTGCATACTCAGGGAGAACACTTGTACCTTGAAATTTTGTAAGGGGTCATCTTATAATGCTATCGTCGTTCTAAGCAAAATAAGAAGCATAATAAGATAAACATCACATGCAATCAAAATATGTGACATGATATGGCCATCATCATCTTGTGCTTTTGAACTCCATCTCCAAAGCATCGTCATGATCTCCATTGTCACCGGCTAGACACCATGATCTTCATCGCAGCGTCGTGGTTGTCTCGCCAACTATTGCTACTACTACTATCGCTAACTCATAGTGATAAAGTAAAGCAATTACATGGCCTTCACAATTGATACAATAAAGAGACAACCATAAGGCTCCTGCCGGTTGTCGATAACTTTACAAAACATGATCATCTCAAACAATAACGTATAACTCATCATGTCTTGACCATATCACATCACAACATGCCCTGCAAAAACAAGTTAGACGTCCTCTACTTTGTTGTTGCAATTTTTATGTAGCTGCTACGGGCATAGCAAGAACTGTACTTACCTACGCGTACAAAACCACAACGATTTTTCATCAAGTGTGTTGTTTTAACCTTCACAAGGACCGGGCGTAGCCACACTCGATTCAACTAAAGTGAGAGAGACAGACACCCGCCAGTCACCTTTAAGCAACAAGTGCTCGTAACGGTGAAACCAGTCTCGCGTAAGCATACGCGTAATGTTGGTCCGAGCCGCTTCATCTCACAATACCGCCGAATCAAAGTATGACATGCTGGTAAGCAGTATGACTATTATCGCCCACAACTCATTGTGTTCTACTCGTGCATATCATCTACGCATAGACCTGGCTCATGATGCACTGTTGGGAAACGTAGTATTTCAAAAAAATCCTACGATCACGCAAGATCTATCTACTAGAAGCATAGCAATGAGAGGGGAGAGTGTGTCTACGTACCCTCGTAGACCGAAAGCGGAAGCGTCTAGTGACGCAGTTGATGTAGTCGAACATCTTCGCGATGCAATTGATCCAAGCATCGAACGTACGGTACCTCCGCGTTCAGCACACGTTCAGCTCGATGACGTCCCACAAGCTCTTGATCCAGTTGAGCTTCACGGGAGAGTTTCGTCAGCACGACGGCATGATGACAGAGATGGTGAAGTTACCGGTGCAGGGATTCGCCTAAGCACTGCAACGATATGACCGAGTTGTGTTTCTGTGGAGGGGGGCATCGCACACGGCTAAAACAATGTTGCTTGTCTGTCCTAGGGTGCCCCCTGCCCCTGTATATAAAGGAGCAAGGGGGAGGGCCGGTCGGCCCTAGGGGCGCGCCATAGAGGGAGCAATCCTACTCCTAGTAGGAGTAGGGCTCCCCTTTCCGACTCCTACTAGGAGTGGGAAAGGAAGGAAGAAGAGAAGAAAGAAGGAGAGGGGCGCCTCCCCCCCCCACTCCTAGTCCAACTAGGATTCCTTGGGAGGGGGCGCGGCCAGCCCCTATGGGATTCCTCTCACTTTCCCTCAAGGCCCACTATGGCCCAATACTCCCCGAGGGGTTCAAGTAACCCCTCTGGCACTCCGGTTTTCTCCGAAATCACCCGGAACACTTCCAGTGTCCGAATGTAGCCGTCCAATATATCAATATTTATGTCTCGGACATTCCGAGACTCCTCGCCATGTCTGTGATCTCATCCGGGACTCCGAACTACCTTCGGTACATCAAAACTCATAAACTCATAATATCGATCGTCATCAAACGTTAAGCGTGCGGACCCTACGGGTTCGAAAACTATGTAGACATGACCGAGACTCATCTCCGGTCAATAACCAATAGCGGAACCTGGATGCTCATATTGGTTCCTACATATTCTACGAAGATATTTATCGGTTAAACCGCATAACAACATACGTTGTTCCCTTTGTCATCGGTATGTTACTTGCCCGAGATTCGATCGTCGGTATCATCATACCTAGTTCAATCTCGTTATCGGCAAGTCTCTTTACTCATTCCGTAATACATCATCTCGTGACTAACTCATTAGTCGTTTGCTTGCAAGGCTTATTATGATGTGTATTATCGAGAGGGCCCAGAGATACCTCTCCGACACTCGGAGTGACAAATCCTATTCTCGATCTATGCCAACACCACAAACACCTTTGGAGACACCTGTAGAGCATCTTTATAATCACCCAGTTATGTTGTGACATTTGATAGCATACAAGGTGTTCCTCCGGTGTTCGGGAGTTGCATAATCTCATAGTCATAGGAACATGTATAAGTCATGAAGAAAGCAATAACAGTATAACTAAACGATCAAGTTGCTAAGCTAACGGATGGGTCTTTTCCATTACATCATTCTCCTAATGATGTGATCCCGTTGATCAAATGACAACCCATGTCTATGGCTAGGAAACATAACCATCTTTTATCAATGAGCTAGTCTAGTAGAGGCATACTAGGGACACTCTATTTTGTCTATGTATTCACACATGTACTAAGTTTTCGGTTAATACAATTCTAGCATGAATAATAAACATTTATCATGATATAAGGAAATATAAAACAACAACTTTACATAAAGTTGTTGTTTTATATTTCCTTATATCATGATAAATGTTTATTATTCATGCTAGAATTGTATTAACCGGAAACTTAGTACATGTGTGAATACATAGACAAAACAGAGTGTCCCTAGTATGCCTCTACTAGACTAGCTCATTGATCAAAGATGGTTATGTTTCCTAACCATAGACATGAGTTGTCATTTGATCAACGGGATCACATCATTAGGAGAATGATGTGATGGACAAGACCCATCCGTTAGCTTAGCACTATGATCGTTTAGTTTTACTGCTATTGCTTTCTTCATGACTTATACATGTTCCTATGACTATGAGATTATGCAACTCCCGAATACCGGAGGAACACCTTGTGTGCTATCAAACGTCACAACGTAACTGGGTGATTATAAAGATGCTCTACAGGTGTTTCCGAAGGTGTTTGTGGTGTTGGCATAGATCAAGATTAGGATTTGTCACTCCGAGTGTCGGAGAGGTATCTCTGGGCCCTCTCGGTAATGCACATCATAATAAGCCTTGCAAGCAAATGACTAATGAGTTAGTCACGAGATGATGTATTATGGAACGAGTAAAGAGACTTGTCGGTAACGAGATTGAACTAGGTATTGAGATACCGACGATCGAATCTCGGGCAAGTAACATACCGATGACAAAGGGAACAACGTATGTTGTTATGCGGTTCGACCGATAAAGATCTTCGTAGAATATGTAGGAGCCAATATGGGCATCCAGGTTCCGCTATTGGTTATTGACCGGAGAGATGTCTCGGTCATGTCTACATAGTTCTCGAACCCGTAGGGTCTGCACGCTTAAACTTTCGTTGACGATATAGTATTTAATGAGTTATGTATGTTGGTGACCGAAAGTTATTTGGAGTCCCGGATGTGATCACGGACATGACGAGGAACTCCGGAATGGTCCGGAGATAAAGATTAATATATGTGATAATAGTGTTTGACCTCTGGAAGGGGTTCCGGATGTTTCCCTAAATGTTTGGGTACGAGAACACTTTATTTGGGCCAAAGGGGAAAGCCCACGAGGCTTTAGGAAAGTGCAAAAGGAAGCTTTGCGGAGACCAGAGGCTAGACGCCAGGAACCCTGGCGTCTAGGGGGTAGACGCCGGGAATCCTAGCGTCTAGCCCTGGAGTCCGAGTGGGACTCTTTCCTTTCGGGAAAAACCGACTTTGAGGAGGCTTTTGCTCCAAGTTTTGACCCCAGGCTCAACATATAAATAGAGGGGTAGGGCTAGCACCCAAGACACATCAAGATACACCAAGCCGTGTGCCGGCAACCCCGACCCTCTAGTTTATCCTCCGTCTAGTTTCTGCAGTGCTTGGCGAAGCCCTGCAGAGATTGTTCTTCATCAACAACCGTCACCACGCCGTCGTGCTGCCGGAACTCATCTACTACTTCGCCCGTCTTGCTGGATCAAGAAGGCGAGGACGTCAGCGAGCTGAACATGTGCTGAACGCGGAGGTGCCGTACGTTCGGTACTAGATCGGGACGGATCGTGAAGGAGCACGACTACATCAACCGCGTTGATAAACTCTTCCGCTTTCGGTCTACGAGGGTACGTAGACACACTCTCCCCTCACGTTGATATGCATCTAGTAGATAGATCTTGCGTGATCGTAGGAAAATTTTAAAATACTACGTTCCCCAACAGTGGCGTCATGAGCCAAGTCTATGCGTAGATGATATGCACAAGTAGAACACAATGAGTTGTGGACGATACTAGTCATACTGCTTACCAGCATGTCATACTTTGGTTCGGCAGTATTGTGAGATGAAGCGGCCCAGACCGACATTACGCCTACGCTTATGCGAGACTGGTTTCATCGTTATGAGCACTCGTTGCTTAAAGGTGACCGGCGGGTGTCTATCTCTCTCACTTTAGCTGAATCAAGTATGGCTACGCCCGGTCCTCGTGAAGGTTAAAACAACACATACTTGACGAAATATCGTTGTGGTTTTGTATGCGTAGGTAAGAACGGTTCTTGCTAAGCCCGTAGCAGCCACGTAAAACTTGCAACAACAAAGTAGAGGACGTCTAACTTGTTTTTGCAGGGCATGTTGTGATGCGATATGGTCAAGACATGATGAGTTATACGGTTTTGTATGAGATGATCATGTTTTTGTAAAGTTATCGGCAACTTGCAGGAGCCATATGGTTGTCGCTTTATTGTATGAAATGCAATCGCCATGTAATTGCTTTACTTTATCACTAAGCGGTAGCGATAGTCGTAGAAGCAATAGTTGGCGAGATGACAACGATGCTACGATGGAGATCAAGGTGTCGCGCCGGTGACGAAGGTGATCGTGACGGTGCTTTGGAGATGAAGATCAAAAGCACAAGATGATGATGGCCATATCATGTCAGATATTTTGATTGCATGTGATGTTTATCTTATTATGATTCTTATTTTGCTTAGTACGACGGTAGCATTATAAGATGATCCCTTACAAAATTTCAAGGTACAAGTGTTCTCCCTGAGTATGCACCGTTGCGAAAGTTCTTCGTGCTGAGACACCACGTGATGATCGGGTGTGATAGGCTCTACGTTCACATACAACGGGTGCAAGCCAATTTTGCACACGCAGATACTCGGGTTAAACTTGACGAGCCTAGCATATGCATATATGGCCTTCGAGCGTGAATCATATAGTAGATATGATCAACATAAGATGTTCACCATTGAAAACTACTCCATCTCACGTGATGATCGGACATGGTTTAGTTGATTTGGATCACGTGATCACTTAGATGATTAGAGGGATGTCAATCTAAGTGGGAGTTCTTAAGTAATATGATTAAATTAAACTTTAATTTATCATGAACTTGGTCCTGGTAGTATTAGCATATCTATGGTGTAGATCAATAGCTCACAATGTTGCTCCCCATTTATTTTTTATGTGTTCCTAGAGAAAACTAAGTTGAAAGATGTTAGTAGCAATGACGCGGAATTGTTCCGTGATCTGAGGATTATCCTCATTGTTGCACAGAAGAAATATGTCCTTGATGCACCGCTAGGTGACAGACCTATTGCAGGAGCAGATGTAGACGTTATGAACGTTTTGACAAAATCTCGGTATGATGACTACTTGATAGTTTAGTGCACCATGCTTTACGGCTTATAACCGGGACTTCAAAACGTTTTGAACGCCACAGAGCATATGAGTTGTTCCAAGAGTTGAAATTAGTATTTCATACTCATGCCCGTGTCGAGAAGTATAAGACCTCTAACAGTACTTTGCCTACAAGATGGAGGAGAATAGCTCAACCAGTGAGCATGTGCTCATATTGTCTGGGCACTACAATTACTTGAGTCAAGTGGGAGTTAATCTTCCAGATAAGATAGTAATTGACAAAGTTCTCTAGACACTATCACCAAGTTAGTAGAACTTCGTGATGAACTATAATATGCAAGGGGTGACGAAAGTAATTCCCGAGCTCTTTGCAATGCTGAAATCGGCGAAAGGTAGAAATCAAGAAAGAGCATCAAGTGTTGATGGTTAACAAGACCACTTGTTTCAAGTAAAGGTCAAAGGGATAGAAGGGGAACTTCAAGAAGAATGACACCGTGAAGAAACCCAAAACTAAACTCAAGCTTGAAACTAAGTGCTTCTACTACAAAGGAAATGGTCACTAGAAGTGGAACTGCCCTAGATACTGGGTGGATAAGAAGGATGGCAAAGTGAACAAAGATATATTTGATATACAGATTATTTATGTGTACTTTACTAGTGTTCATAGCAACCCCTGGGTATTTGATACCGGTTCAATTGCTAAAATTCGTAACTTGAAACAAGAGTTGCAGAATGAACATAGTCTAGTTAAAGGTGAAGTGACGATGTGTGTTGGAAATGGTTCCAAGATTGATATGATCATCATCGCACACTCCCTATACTTTCGGGATTAGTGTAGAACCTAAATAAATGTTATTTGGCATTTGCGTTAAGCATGAATATGATTTGATCATGTTTGTTGCAATATGGTTATTCATTTAAAGTCATAGAATAATTGTTATTCTGTTTACATGAATAAAGCCTTCGATGGTCATACACCCAATGAAAATAGTTTGTTGGATCTCGATCGTAGTGATACACATATTCATAATATTGAAGCCAAAAGATGCAAGGTTAATAATGATAGTGCAACTTACTTGTGGCACTATCGTTTAGGTCATATTGGTGTAAAGAGCATGAAGAAACTCCATAGTGATGGACTTTTGGAATCACTTGATTATGAATCACTTGGTGCTTGCGAACCATGCCTCATGGGCAAGATGACTAAAACTCCGTTCTCCGGAACAATGGAGCGAGCAACAAATTTGTTGGAAATCATACATACAGATGTATGTGGACCGATGAGTGTTAAAGCTCGGGGCGGGTATCGTTATTTTCAGACCTTCACTGATGATTTGAGCAGATATGGGTATATCTACTTGATGAAACACATGTCTGAAACATTTGAAAAGTTCAAAGAATTTCATGAGTGAAGTAGAGAATCATCGTAACAAGAAAATAAAGTTTCTACGATCTGATCGTGGAGGTGAATATTTGAGTTACGAGTTTGGTCTTCATTTGAAACAATGTGGATTTCACAACTCACGCCACCCGGAACACCACAGCGTAATGGTGTGTCCGAACGTCGTAATCATACTTTATTAGATATGGTGCGATCTATGATGTCTCTTACCGATTTACCACTATCATTTTGGGTTATGCATTAGAGACAGCTGCATTCACGTTAAATAAGGGAACCATCAAAATCCGTTGAGACGACGCCTTATGAACTGTGATTTGGCAAGAAACCAAAGTTGTCGTTTCTTAAAGTTTGGGGCTGCGATGCTTATGTGAAAAAGCTTCAACCTGGTAAGCTCGAACCCAAGTCGGAGAAATGTGTCTTCATAGGATACCCAAAGGAGACTGTTGGGTACACCTTCTATCACAGATCCGAAGGCAAGATATTCGTTGCTAAAAATGGATCTTTTCTAGAAAAGGAGTTTCTCTCGAAAGAAGTGAGTGGGAGGAAAGTAGAACTTGATGAGGTAATTGTACCTTCTCCTGAATGGGAAGGTAGTACATCACAGAAACTAGTTCTAGTGATTCCTACACCAATTAGCGAGGAAGCTAATGATGATGATCATGAAACTTCATATCAAGTTTCTGCTGAACTTCGTAGACCAACCAGAGTTCGTTCCACACCAGAGTGGTGGGGCAACCCAATTCTGGAAGTCATGTTACTAGACCATGATGAACCTACGAACTATGAGGAAGCGATGATGAGCCCAGGTTCCGCGAAATGGCTTTAGGCCATGAAATCTGAGATGGGATCCATGTATGAGAACAAAGTGTGGACTTTGGTTGACTTGCCCGATGATCGGCAAGCCATCGAAAATAAATGGATCTTCAAGAGGAAGACCGACGCCGACGGTAATGTTACTATCTATAAAGCTCGACTTGTTGCGAAAGGTTTTCGACAAGTTCAAAGTGTTGACTACGATGAGATTTTCTCATTTGCAGCGATGCTTAAGTCTGTCTGAATCATGTTAGCAATTGCCGCATTTTATGAAATCTGGCAAATGGATAACAAAACTGCATTCTTTAATGGTTTTATTAAAGAAGAGTTGTATATGATGCAACCAGAAGGTTTTGTTAATCCTAAAGGTGCTAACAAAGTGTGCAAGCTCCAGCGATCCATCTATGGACTGGTGCAAGCATCTCGGAGTTGGAATATACGCTTTGATGAGGTGATCAAAGCATATGTTTTATACAGACTTACGGTGAAGCATGTATTTACAAGAAAGTGAGTGGGAGCACTACAATATTTCTGATAAGTACATGTGAATGACATATTGTTGATCAGAAATAATGTAGAATATTCTGGAAAGCATAAAGGAGTGTTTGAAAAGAGTTTTTCAAAGAAATACCTCGGTAAAGATGCTTACATATTGGGCATCAAGATCTATAGAGATAGATCAAGACGCTTGATAAGACTTTCGATGAGTACATACCTTGATAAGATTTTGATGTAGTTCAAAATGGATCAGTCAAAGAAGGAGTTCATTGCCTGATTTGTAAGGTGTGAAGTTGAGTAAGACTCAAAGCCTGACCACGGCAGAAAATGTAGAGAGAATTAAAGTCATTCCCTATGCCTCAGCCATAGGTTCTATAAAGTATGCCATGCTGTGTACCAAACCTATTGTGTACCTTGCCATGAATTTGACAAGGAGGTACAATAGTGATCCAGGAGTAGATCACTGTACAACGGTCAAAATTATCCTTAGTAACTGGATGACTAAGGAAATGTTTCTCAATTATGGAGGTGATAAAGAGTTCGTCGTAAAGGGTTATGTCGATGCAAGCTTTGACACTAAATCCAGATGACTCTAAGTATCAATCTGGATGCGTATTGAAAGTGGGAGCAATTAGCTAGAGTAGCTCCATGCAGAGCATTGTAGACACATAGAAATTTGCGAAATACATACGGATATGAATGTGACAGACCCGTTGACTAAACTTCTCTCACGAAGCAAAAACATGATAACACCTTAGTACTCTTTGGGTGTTAATCACATCGCGATGTGAACTAGATTATTGACTCTAGTAAACCCTTTGGGTGTTGGTCACATGGCGATGTGAACTATGGGTGTTAATCACATGACGATGTGAACTATCGGAGTTAAATCACATGGCGATGTGAACTAGATTATTGACTCTAGTGCAAGTGGGAGACTGAAGGAAATATGCCCTAGAGGCAATAATAAAGTTGTTATTTTATATTTCCTTATATCATGATAAATGTTTATTATTCATGCTAGAATTGTATTAACCGGAAACTTAGTACATGTGTGAATACATAGACAAAACAGAGTGTCCCTAGTATGCCTCTACTAGACTAGCTCATTGATCAAAGATGGTTATGTTTCCTAACCATAGACATGAGTTGTCATTTGATCAACGGGATCACATAATTAGGAGAATGATGTGATGGACAAGACCCATCCGTTAGCTTAGCACTATGATCGTTTAGTTTTACTGCTATTGCTTTCTTCATGACTTATACATGTTCCTATGACCATGAGATTATGCAACTCCCGAATACCGGAGGAACACCTTGTGTGCTATCAAACGTCACAACGTAACTGGGTGATTATAAAGATGCTCTACAGGTGTTTCCGAAGGTGTTTGTGGTGTTGGCATAGATAAAGATTAGGATTTGTCACTCCGAGTGTCGGAGAGGTATCTCAGGGCCCTCTCGGTAATGCACATCATAATAAGCCTTGCAAGCAAATGACTAATGAGTTAGTCACGAGATGATGTATTACGGAACGAGTAAAGAGACTTGCCGGTAATGAGATTGAACTGGGTATTGAGATACCGACAATCGAATCTCGGGCAAGTAACATACCGATGACAAAGGGAACAACATATGTTGTTATGCGGTTCGACCGATAAAGATCTTTGTAGAATATGTAGGAGCCAATATGGGCATCCAGGTTCCGCTATTGGTTATTGACCGGAGAGATGTCTCGGTCATGTCTACATAGTTCTCGAACCCGTAGGGTCCGCACGCTTAAACGTTCGTTGACAATATAGTATTTAATGAGTTATGTATGTTGGTGACCGAATGTTATTCGGAGTCCCCGATGTGATCATGGACATGACGAGGAACTCCGGAATGGTCCAGAGATAAAGATTAATATATGGGATAATAGTGTTTGACCTCCGGAAGGGGTTCCAGATGTTTCCCGAAATGTTTGGGTACGAGGACACTTTATTTGGGCGAAAGGGGAAAGCCCACGAGGCTTTAGGAAAGTGCAAAAGGAAGTTTTGCGGAGACCAGAGGCTAGATGCCAGGAACCCTGGCGTCTAGGGGGTAGACGCCGGAACCCTGGCGTCTAGCCCTGGAGTCCGAGTGGGACTCTTTCCTTTTGGGCAAAACCGACTTTGAGGAGGCTTTTGCTCCAAGTTTCGACCCCAGGGCTCAACATATAAATAGAGGGGTAGGGCTAGCACCCAAGACACATCAAGATACACCAAGCCGTGTGCCGGCAACCCTGACCCTCTAGTTTATCCTCCGTCTAGTTTCTGCAGTGCTTGGCGAAGCCCTGCAGAGATTGTTCTTCATCAACAACCGTCACCACGCCGTCGTGCTGCCGAAACTCATCTACTACTTCGCCCGTCTTGCTGGATCAAGAAGGCGAGGACTTCATCGAGCTGAACGTGTGCTGAACGCGGAGGTGCCGTACGTTCTGTACTAGATCGGGACGGATCGTGAAGGAGCACGACTACATCAACCGCGTTGATAAATGATTCCGCTTTCGGTCTACGAGGGTATGTAGACACACTCTCCCCTCTCGTTGCTATGCATCTAGTAGATAGATCTTGCGTGATCGTAGGAAAATTTTGAAATACTACGTTCCCCAACACTTTATTATTGCCTCTAGGGCATATTTCCTTCAGTATTTTCCCTCCTCCTGTAGTTGATACCGTTTCTCTCCCAGTCTATACATAGAGGTTGGGTTAGGTATTCGTCCAATGGCACCGGTGCGGAGAGGATGGCACAACATCGAAGAAGTTGATCTCTCGGCCTCTCCCTTATCACAGTCGCGTCAAATAGTGCTGAGTCTCGTCTACTTGTCGTTCGATCGAGGCAACGATCCTTAGTTTTTTGTTGGTGATGGGCTATGTACGGACGACGCCGATGGTGATATTGGAGCATGATTGGAGGTGTGGCGACGGCGGATACAGCGATCCCTGCGCCATCTATGACAGGAACCAACATATCTAGATCCTAGTCAGTGCGGCGACAATCTTCGTGGCGGACATGCCACATGGACAATGATAAGACTCGACTAGACGGCGAGTCGCTAGTTGGTCCGATCTTCCATGATACTTGCGAAATAACAGTGAGCAACGACAGCAATAGTCATACAAGAAATAGGCGTAGAAGAAAACAACCTTCGGATCAAACGAAAAGGATAAGAAGCCAAAGGAGAAGACTCTGCATCGATGTTGATACGAGATCAAACACGAGCACAGCAGCAACGAATCCCTAGGATTCGTAGGTACACATCCTGGCTGCCTCCCGACGTGAGGCCTTTTTCTGTAGTTTTTATTCAACTCCAAACTAAAACCAATCTGCCCTGATACAAAACTGAATATGCCCAATATATAGGTGACCCCAACCAGCCGCAAACGGCGTACCAAACTCTAACCGACTCAATCACGTATACTATTTTAAAAGAAAACAAGGACATGTCTTCTCTCGCCTAGTACTAGTATTTCCTAATTAAATACACTAATTAATCTTCTGGCCGATTACATAGGACTTGTTTAGAAAAGAAAGGACTTTGCCTGCTACTGAATGAAGACGGCACCAACATACACTTATCTTGGAGGAGTCCTGAAGTTTGGTTTGACACTATCCTTCCTGGGTTCGACTGGTGGAATCTCAAAATTAAACGAACCGATCTGTAACACATTTGGTGGATCATATCTTGAATGCTCCAGTATACTTTCATCTGAATATCTTGTCAAGCGCATCTTTTGTTCAGCACATGGACCAGCACCAAGTAAACCTGCTGTGTTCCGCACTGGAAAAATAATAGAACCATTGTTGCGCAGATTATCCTCTCCCTCTTGAATCGAATCCGTCCTCGGTTTCGAAATAACCTTTGCAGTCTTTTTTTTTTGAAGAGAAGCATCAACATCTACCTTGATTGCATCGGTAAACATTGGTCACAGCACATGTCGTCTTCCTTTGTTCCAAAATGAATAAGTGTTGGACCTCTCGTCATGTATGGCACCACGATCATATTGCCATGGCCTTCCCAATAATAAATGACATGCATCCATGGGCAAAACATCACACACCACAATATCAGTATAGTCGCCAACAGAAAAATTAACACGGACCTTATGAGTAATCTTCAGCTTCCCTATATGATACATCCACTCGACACGATGTGGCTGAGGGTGCCTCCATGCAGGTAACCCTAAAGCTTCCACCAATCCCTTGTTGACCGTGTTGGTGTAGCTTCCTTCATCTATGATCAACTTACAATTGGTGTTGTTGATTTTGCATTGAGTTTGAAAAATATTCCAACGTTGTCCCTTATCCTCAATGCGATCCTCTTGCACTCGATGCACCATTAATGATGGATATGATTCAGCAGCTTCAAAACCTGCAATCACCTTTTCAATATATTCAGATTTTTCATTAGAATTGTCAGGAATTGCCTCTTCATCACTAGCGGATGCATAGCCATCTCTTGTAAGCAACACTCTTTTCTCATTAGGACATTCATGTCTCATATGACCCCTTCCTCCACATTTAAAACACTCAATGTCACTAGTACGTGTGGTCGATTGCACACTAGAATCAACCCTCAGCAGTCCTGATTTTGAAGCCTCCTTTTGCACTGAACCATGAGAACGATTTGACGCCGTTGTCCTAGAGCTAGAACCGACATCCTCACTCTTATGTTGCGGACATTTCCATGTGTTTAAAGTGGTATCGGGAACTGTGCTGACTTGGCGTCGCTTAATCTGTTGTTCTGCACGCACAGCTTGGTGCATAAGATCTTGTATGTTGCAATAGACCACCATCTCAACACGATCCTGCACCTCAATATTTAGTCCATTAAAGAAACGTCCCATGGTTGCCTCCGGATCCTCCGTTGTTCCTGTACAAATCATAAGCAATTCCATCTCCTTGTAATATTCATCAACACGCATATTACTTTGACAGAGCCGCTGCAACTTGTTGTACATATCCCTTTTTATAGTGCTCGGGAACAAAACACCGCCTCATGAATTCTTTCATCCCTCGCCAAGTCGTCGGGCGATGTCTTGAACGACAAATTCGATTCCACCAAATTAGCGCGTAACCGGTGAACTCTATTCCAGCAAGTTGAACTTTCTTCTCCTCGCTATAATGATGGGCATCAAAAAAATTATCAACACACATCTCCCACTCCAAAGGGATTGAAATTTTTACGCGCCCAATTCCATCATCCAAAGGCACACGCACAACTTGACCAACTCGGTCATGCACTCCGCCACAAACAGAAGTTTCGGGACGAGGCTCATAGTGTCGTGGTCGTGGAGCGTACCCCGCTGCCTGCTCAACGCCGTCATCGAAACCATCATCTCCAACATGAAGATGCACCGCCAAACGACGATCATGCACGCCGGCATGTTCATCGCGAGCCAGTGGTGCATAACGCAGTGGAGCAGGCGGAGCAGTCTGTGGTGGTGCAGAATTCATTGCCGGCATATTGATGATGTCTCCCAAACCATCGAACCGAGTGATCAGGACATCTATCCTTTTGCCGAGCGCATCATGGCATTGCTTGATATAGTTGCATGTGTGGTCAAAACCATCCCGAATATTTTAAGGAATATCATCCGCATACACTGGACGTACTATTTCCTCAGAATCAGCAGCAACCTCATCACCCATGTTGACCGAGGTTGACATCTTGATCAACACAGTACCGTGAACAAACTTAGCTTTGATATCACTTGATAAGACTCGACTAGACGATGAGTCGCTAGTTGGTCCGATCTTCCACGATACTTGCGAAATAACAACGAACAACGGCAGCAATAGTCATACAAGAAATAGGCGTAGAAGAAAACAACCTTCGAATCAAACGAAAAGGATAAGAAGCCAAAGGAGAAGACTTTGCACCGATACTGATACGAGATCAAACACGAGCACGGCAGCAATGTAGGTACACATCCTGGCTGCCTCCCGACGTGAGGCCTTTTTCTATAGTTTTTATTCAACTCCAAACTAAAACCAATCTGCCCTGATACAAAACTGAATATGCCCAATATATAGACGACGCCAACCAGCCGCAAACGGCGTACCAAACTTTAACCGACTCAATCACGTATACTATTTTAAAAGAAAACAAGGACACGTCTTCTCTCGCCTAGTACTAGTATTTCCTAATTAAATACATTAATTAATCTTCCGGCCACGTTGATTATATAGGACTTGTTTAGAAAAGAAAGGACTTTGCCAAGACGGCACCAACATACACTTATCTTGGAGGAGTCTTGAAGTTTGGTTTGACAGTATCCTTCTTCGGTTCGACTGGTGGAATCTCAAAATTAAACGAACCGATTTGTAACACATTTGGTGGAGCATATCTTGAATGCTCCAGTATACTTTCATCTGAATACCTTGTCAAGCGCGTCTTTTGTTCAGCACGTGGAGCAGCACCAAGTAAACCTGTTGTGTTCCGCATTGGAAAAATAATAGAATCATTGTTGCGCAGATCAGACAAGAGCCCGCTGTTCATCATATCTCAACACCTTACCAGGCATGGTTTTGGCCTAGATCTAGGGATGTTCAAGACCTACGTCCTCTTCCAGCAAGCGTCACGGCGGCGTAGGAGGTTGGCGACGGGAGAGTATCTGGTGCTACCAAGTTTTAGGTGATACCATGATACAGACATCTCGGCCGTCGGATTCTTACAACGGACGACATCCGTGAGCTGTTGAATCTGCTGAACCTATGCGCAATTTTTGTACTCCTCATAGGCTTTTTTGCAAAATATTGCAGAGTTATTGAGAGCCATCAGATCCGAGAATCCAACGGTCCAAAAGCTTGTATCATGGTATCACCAAAAACTTGATAGCACCAGATATTTTCCCGGTTGGCGACGGTTGATGGTTTGGGTTTTTGTAGGGGGGCCTAATAAGGATTTAAATGTAATAACCTTTTCTTCAAGGTCCATTCAGCAAAATCTATATGACACCTGTCCTACCTTGGTCTTTTGGAAGATTCCTCATCTGTTTCTTTCTCTTTTTTTCATTGAGGGGAAATTCCTCATCTGTTTCTAATCATACTCCGTTTATTGTCCAATTTTATCGTGCGGTTTCTCCATAAAGAAGGAGGCAGTGGGCCGGAGCGTTAGCTTCTCTTCCCCACTTCTTCCGCGCCGGCGACTTCAGAATCCAAATCGACACCCCCCTTCCACCTCCTCCGCTCGTCGGCGGCGAAGGCATCGATCCCGCGCGACCCCGCCTCCAACCAGATCCAGGCATGGAGGCGTCCCGGTTCGGCTTCCAGATGGCGCCGGCGTTCAAGTTCGACCCGACGGACGCGGACCTCGTCGCCCACTACCTCCTCCCGCGCGCGGCCGGCGTCCCCGACCCGCCCTTCGCGCACGCCATCATCGACGACGACCCGGCGGGCCTCCCGCCGGCGGACCTGTTCGCGAAGCACGGCCACGGCGGCAGCCACCACGCCTTCTTCGTGCACACCGCCGCCGACGCGCCGGAGAGCCGCGAGCGCGCAGTGAAGGGCGGAGCCGGCGGCCGGTGGCGCGGCCAGAAGGCCTCCGTCGAGTCCGTCACCCTGGCGCACCCCGGCGGCGGCGAGCTGGACATCCAGTACAGGCGCTCCGAGCTCGCCTATGAGCGCGACGCGGGAGAGGGGGAGAAGAAGGGCGAGGACGCCGGCGCCGCCGCGGACGCCACCGGCTGGGTCATGCACGAGTACCAGATCGTGTTGCCGCCGCTCCAGGCGACAGTGCTCAGCCGCATCAGCAAGGCCAGGGTGAAGCAGCAGCCGGCCGCCGCTGCTCAAAGCTGAAATCTTTGGTGAGATTGACTGATCAGGGAGGGCTACCGGCATTGTAATTTGGTAGGAACTGCATAGGTTATCTGTGGCACTTGAATAATTTTGTTTTAGGGGAGGCCGTTGAATACTTATCTTGGTATTTATGTGAAACATGCTCATGATGCTTACTTGAAATCTACTCCGTACGATGAGAAAATGAGATTATTTAGAGACCAGTAACAAAATATGAAAACAGAACAGCATGATGTTCTTGAATCTCAGGACAAAAGTTGGAAGAAAATATGTGGCTGTCATTGTGGATGAAGTGACTGCTACTCAAAACTTTGTCGATATTTCACTGCTGATGGGTTGGTGAACCACTAATGCCGGATGATCGATCACACCATAATGGACTGCAAATGTATAACTGCTCAGTCTGCTCTTAAACATGTTAATAGTCGGGGCAGGTACATGGCAATGTCATCAAGTATCGCCTGTGCTTGATGTGAGGGGAAGGTTAAGGCTTGGCTCCTAGCTCTGCTTGTGCTTCTGAGTTGCTGGTTATGGATTGTGCTGGTGTTGCTTCAACAGTTATCCTGTGATTACACAGAACCTATGTTAATACGTTGGGTGTGGCTAGGTAACCAAAGTCTGAACTCTGAATCAATCAAGTGACATAACAATATAAAAATGAAAAAGCTACAAAGAAAATTTTGAACGAATCTCCAGGCAAGATCTCACGGATATATCATCAACCGAGACATAACAAAGTCTCAGTCGACTAAGATTAGCAACACTGTTTCGCGTATTAGCGTCGTGGATGGATGTTCCGTTTGGGATCTATCATTTGTTACTGTACCTCAAATGGTCAACAAAAAACTGTTATTTGAGCAAGGCTCTGCAAGTTGGAAGGGCATCACTTGTGCATCAGAACCCCCTTACACTTTAAACTGGAGCATATCAGGTAGTATTAGTTACACAAGATCATTCTCTCTCCAAACAGGAACGCAACCCCGTGGCTTGACAAAATTTGGCGTCGTCCACCAGAACAAAAAAAATGTAACACTATCAAGAACATGCAGAGACGACCTCACGCCTCCTGTCCTCGAGCCTCAACGCTCGTTCGAACCGTTCCCAGAATCTCTGATCTCAGCTGCATCAGCAGTCTACCCAGGTAATTCAGGCCCTCGCCCTCGCGCCCACCGCCCCAGAACAAGTCATGGGGCGAGGCCTCGACGAGGACAGAGCCAGCCGTCGACAGCAGCATCTCGTTCAGGTGGGCGTAAGTTGAAAACTTGCATTTCAGAGCTCTGTACATCACATCGATTTTCATCGACTCCCAGTCTGGCCGTATCTGACAGGGAAAGAAATACAATCAATTAAAAGGAGTGACAGAACTGGTTTGGTTTATACATAACCAAATAAGAGTGTGCAGATGGTCGCAGTTCAGAAAATATTAAAGCAGAATATTCAGATATACCAATTCAGGGAATTCTCTTTGCCGTGTCCTTCCTATTCTAGCAGCTTCTTCGGGGCTCCTTGCCTGCTTTATTTCTTGCACAATGTCGCTTGCTTGAGGATTGTCAACACCAACAAACTTATGTGCCTGCAAAAACTTTTCGGCTTACTGACGGGTTCGCAGGTGCAGTTATCATGCTAATGCAACGTCTGCAGACGTTGCAGATTTACAAAATGTTGTGCTGCGTCATGATCCAGAATTCATTTTCGAAGCACAGAGAATGACACAAAAGTAGCACTAATAGACATCAGGAAAGAGAGACCTGGTAATAGTGCTCCACTGTTGGCCATGTCAAACAATCTCCTTTTTCGTCGGGCATGTCAATTGGATGAGGAGAAAAGTTTGAGAAAGCCCCAAAGGTATCCCAAGTCTTGTAAAAGGATATAATATTTGTTTCATATGGAGATACTTCTGGATCATCTGAAGGTATTTCATCCGCAGATGGTATTACAGGTGATAGATCAGGAATAGGTTGGATGAATCCACTCATGAGCATGTCACGATCAATCTGCAATATTGTAAGGAAATATAATATACTGCCATGAAACTAAGAGGGACATATGCAGATGCCATTCCTACAACAAAACAATATACATATGCCTACATTCACAAACAGTTACTCCGATGGTTCAGTGTAACTTGTATAATCATATAAGATAAGACTTGTAGGAAATTTTATCCAAAGCTGGAACTGGTAGCCAGTAGGGGACTACTGAATTCTATAGAAATATATCAGCAAGAAAGCATGACACATGGTGTAATAAAAGTGTAATATAGCAACTAACAAGTACATATAATGATATAATTGATGAAGAACAGAACACGTATGAGAACTGGAAGTGGAACATAAGGAATTAACCTGCTCATATGAAACATCAATTAAATCAATCGCCTGAGTCATTTGATTCATCCCTAGGTCACCTACTGGTGTTGGAGCAGTTACTCCGCCGATTATTTTTGGGGCACAGAATGCATAAACCTGTTAGAAGAATAAAAAAATCACCAATGTGAAGCTGTAAGCACTAAGCAGAGCTCAACCGTAACACGGCATACAACATGCACACAGAGTCAGAGGCAAAAAGAAAAAGAGAAAATCTAATAAAGTGAAGCCGTTTTAATGCACATACGAGGACTGCCTGAAGTTCATGGTGCATGGTGGATATAAGATGTTTAGGGAAGTGAATGCACATAGACTATCCCTATAATTCTGCGAGTCCGCTCCCAGAACTTACGTCCAAAGAGTGGTCCCTCCCCAAAAGTCACTAAGCAGTACTGTGTTTCTCCCTGATATAAAGCATGTCTACATAGTGCTGAAATGGGTAGCTTCAGCATACCCAAGTCATAAGAATATCCTTTTAACATTCTTATTCTAGAAGACGGGAAGCTGATTAAGCTGAAGTAAAAAATCAACTGCAAAGACATTGAACATAACATGTTTCACCAATTCAACGGATAACATGAAATCCATGGTACCACTTCTTTTTAGAAATGATATAGTTGTGAATATCATTCAGATTTGGTGGTGGCAATCAACACAAGAGTACAATTTCACCTAACAATTCACAAGATAACTCTATCAACTTTTAAACTGCAATGGAAAATGGAACAGTGTCTTAACATTGCCAGGTTTGATTTCAGATCCAGAATTCAATGAACTACAACAGACAAAGGCAGCCAATAAACATTCTGGATAACTATGTAATATGTTCTATACATATGTAAATGCACACAGCAACCATATAGTGAAAGAAAAAGTATTACCTTATGAATAACTCTTGCAGATATAGCAGCAGCTGATAGGGTCCCACCGCACTCCCATAATACAGAAAGGTAACCACGATCATAACAATATGACATAACATCTCTAGGATTTAGCATATCAAATTCCACCACTTCAACACCCTTCATAGCAAGCTTCTTTTGGAAATCTCTCCGAGCACCTCTTTGTGTTGCAACTATTGTATAGGCCTCATGAACATTCCATAAATTTGCTTCTTCAGGAAGGTTACAAGTTTGTGACATTACAATGCGCACTGGAACATGCCCCTTCACATGCCTTGCAGTTAATCGAGGATCTACAACACAACTAAAAGCCTTTCAATCCTATGAAGGAACACCAATGTGAAACACGCTAAATAGAATTTATTGCATTATTTCTTCATTACCATCACGGCGGACTGTATTCCCACCAACTATAACAGCATCACTTCTACCACGCAATTCAAATACTCGGCCTCTGGATGCTCTGCCGCTTACCCAAGACGCATGCCCACTACTAGCTGCAATTTTTCCTGTCAATTCCATCGATGGAAGTGAAGCAAGTTACAAGTTGGATATTAATGCTCGGATGTAGTATGTAAGAAATTAACCAAACTAAGAAGAGCAAATGGAAAAAAACTAGGCCTCACCATCTGCAGTCATAGCATACTTCAGAACAGAGAATGGAACACGAAAGGCAGCTCGGTAAAGTAATGGAGCATTTACGATGAGGCATGAAGTAAGAGCTTCCTACAGTGAACACACGAAAACATATTAGCAAGCCGGCGAAGTTCATGCTTGTCTGCACTGTAATTTTCTTATTGGAAAAGCTGGTGGGGAACGATAACCATGATCTATTGCAATGCCAAACGACGTCTAAGCAACCAGTATGCACAGAAAACTAAAAGAGCTAACTGATAACACACATTCTGAGATGCTTACTAGGTTAAACATGAAAACACATTAGACAAAAAAAAGGAAGGGGTTTGTAGGTGCTCCAAACTCATAACAAAAGAACTGAAGTGAATAAATGAGAGGTGGAACTAAAAAGCTGCCTAAATCAAGACTGCCAATACAATATATGCATAAAACCATGAAATAAAATTAAATCATTATGCTACATTGTATTTTGCATTCAGTAGGGGTGCTGACCCTACAGCTTAAAAGGTCATCAAGGAGCTCTTAGCTTTAGTGAGATGCTCAGTACTTGTTAGTAATTATACTCGAAATGTTAGACACTATGGTGAAACGGTTGTCTTTGTTACATTCTACCTTGTGACAATGCACATCATATCCATATTGCTCAAGACATGGAGCAGTCTCCTATGTGCTAAAAACAATGCATGATCTCAGATATAATCCTTGTGTTCACTCTTTCCAATATGCTATAAATGAAGTTAATGAACTTGAATTTCTGATTAAACTCAGATAGATCAATAGAAGTGGACACTACAAGATTCGCATTTGTGGTAAAGATAATCTAAGAATATAAAAAACATTTTATCATTAGTGTCAGCCGTCACATCCACAAAACTATAACAGTACAGCGCATGATCTTACAAAGCACGGTTGCATAGTGATTCAGATCCAATGGTTACTCTAAGTAAAGCATACAAAATATTTCTGGAACTTAACGTCCAGTTGTGTGCTTTTCTTTAGCATTCATATTGCAGAAATAAATATTTGCACTTTAAAATTGTTAAACTACTTCTAAAAATGGTTTCTAGATAAAATCATGCAACATCACTACAAGGTAGGGTGCCCCTCGCGAAGTGCTTACTGCTACTTTGACTTGTAGCTAATAGAGGTAGTAATTGAGAATGAACATATAAGCCAAGAGTCACCTTGAACAATTTGCTCTGGAGATCCTCCCCCACAACATCGACCTGAATGCCTTCACTTCGCAATGATTGGATCGCTTTCCCTCTCAAGTGCTTCAAGGGATGTCTAAGACCCACCACAACTCTTGTGATTCCTGCCTGATAAAATCATTAGTTTTCTCCCTGCATTTAGGACATCTTTTAACATGAATATAGTCAATCTGAATGTGTATGACTAAATTATCAGTAAAGAAGGTTGAGCAAAACATATTTCTAGTTTTATCAGTGTTCATGTGAGCAAGCTCACGACGATCAAAACATCCCAATTCGAACAAAAATGGGATCCAATTTGCACATCCTCATATAGTCATCCTCAGTAAAGTGATACTCTGCCACTACAAGATACATAGAAATCTAGGGGATTGAGATAAGGGAGAATAAGTATCCAGCATTATGGCTTATTACACTTATGGAATCTGCGCTATCTATCTATGACAGATCAGAATTATGCTCACAAAGCTACCATCGTATGCTTGCAGATGCAGTACTATGCACATTTGGTCTTGTAACAATCTTCAGAGATATAGCAATCTTCTTAGAGAAACAGAGAAGGGGGGATTCATTCAGTGGAGCACCTGCACGAGGGAGGAGACGGCGGTGCTGTCCCCGTAGCAGTCGCCGGGCTCGAGGTTGAGGTAGGCGGTGGCGCCGCGGGCGCGCTCGCCGGCCTCCTCCGCGGCGAGGAGCTCGGCGCAGCGCGTGCCCTGCGCGTAGAGGAACCCCTCCCCGACCACCCGGGCCTCCTCCGGTCCGCCGGGCTCGGGCCGGGCGATGACGCAGCCGAAGTTGGGGTGCGGGCAGGTGAGCCCCGCGGAGCTGTCGGCCACGTCGGCGGCGCGGCGGAGGAAGGCGGCGTCGTGCGCGTGAGAGGCCGCGACGGATACGGCGCGGAGGGTGGCGGGGAGGCGGCGGCGGCTGGGCGCGACGCGGATAGGGCAGGATGCTGCCGGGGCAGGCGCGGCCACCGGCGGCCGCGGCGGCGGGGGCATGCTCGCTCTCGGGTGAGGTCGCACGGGTGTGTGGTGCGGCAGACTGGGAGCCCAAAACTGGAAAAGGGGGACGACAACATTGCGTGAGCGAAAAATTGATCTTGCGATGGCAGCCCGAGAGTGGAAGTGGAGGCCCAACTCGACGCGTACGAGCCCATGCCATGTTTTGGTCCGAACATTTTTGTTTTTTGCGGGTGCAAAATTTCTTTTTTAAGCTATATTCTTTTATCCCCTAAAAAAAGCTATATTCTTTTATCCCTAAAAAAACTACTGTATATTATCGGAATCACTAATTGAGGAGTACTCGTTGCAAAGATCACCTCAAAACTCCATGTTGAGACAAGTGACGCGCTGCATGTGCGCCACTTGTCGCAACCTGAGCGTTTTTCCTTTTTTCTAGATCCGTTTATTTAAAACGTTTTATCTCTTAAACCGTGCGTCCAAATCTCAAATCGTTTTCACTGTTGAATTCCACGCGTCGAGATCTTCAAAAATAGACACCATGTTGATAGGTTTTGACGCACTTTTTTCTCACGAAAAAAAACGGACGGAAAAACTGGACGAAAAAACCGAACTGGACGCACTGGTTTTTTCCCTTTCCGAAAGAGGCACGGCTGTGACTCTCGCGGAAGCACAAGCGTGACTCTCGTGAAAGAAAAAACAGAAAATGTGTTTTTTCCCTTTCCGAGAGGCATGGCCGTGACTCTCGCGAAAGCACAACCGTGCCTCTCGCGGAAGCAAAACCGTGACTCTCGCGAAAGAAAAAAAAATGTGTTTTTTCCCTTTCCGAAAGAGGCACGGCCGTGACTCTCGCGTAAGCACAACCGTGCCTCTCGCGAAAGCAAAACCATGACTCT
>LR738714.1:692526031-692542362 GCA_902687465.1 Secale cereale | reverse complement strand
AAAATACGTTTTTTTTCCTTTCCAAGAGGCATGGCCGTGACTCTCGCGAAAGCACAACCGTGCCTCTCGCAGAAGCAAAACTGTGACTCTCGCGAAAGAAAAAAAACGCGTTTTCCCTTTCCGAAAGAGGCACGGCCGTAACTCTCGCGTAAGCACAACCGTGCCTCTCGCGAAAGCAAAACCGTGACCCTCGCAAAAAGAAAAAAAACAGGAAACGCGCTTTTTCCCCTTCCCGAGAGGCACGGCCATGAATCTCGCGAAAGCACAACCGTGCCTCTCGCGAAAACAAAACCGTGACTTTCGCGAAAAAAACATGTTTTTTCACAACAAGAAAATCAAGTTTTTTTTCGTCGAAAAGCGAAGGAAGACCCATAGAAAACCAAAACGTCGAAAAAAAACCCGGGAAAAAACCGTTCAATAAGCCGAAAACGCGTACGGAAAAATTAAAAAAATAAAATTCAGAGGGAGCGTCTAGAGCGCGACACGTGGCGAATGGCTGAGAGCGCGCCAAGTGCCGCTGATCGCTGCGAGGCTCCCGAAGGAGCGCTCGTTAACTAGTTGCTCTCGTATATTATTTTGTGGATGGTAATTTTATTGGTAGCTCCGTTTTGATGATTACTGGCGTCGATGATCCAGCAGAGGCCATCGCATGTCGTGAAGCTTTGTCACTTGTCGAAGATCTTCATGTGCAAAACTTGGTCATATCCTCGGACTCAAAGCAGGTCATCGCCGACATCCAGAAGGGCTCCTGGGGCATGTTTGGTGCAATCATCGACAAGATCAAGCTTAAAGCAGATAATTTTAATTCTAGTCTTATTTTCAAAGGTCGTGCGGCAAATGTTGACACACACGGTCTAGCCAGGTTCTCTCTTTCTCTCTGGTTTGAAGCGTCATGTCTGGTTTAGCCAACCTCATGGTCCAATTTATATCCCACCAAATGTGGTCTTTGATGAATAAAATCTAGTTGTACCCCTAAAAAAAGTTATCACTCCGCAAGGAGGAAGAGGTCCGGGTCAAAACCAAGTGCCTCGACTCTTTCAAACTGCGCGCGTGATACGTCTCAAACGTATCTACTTTTCCAAACACTTTTGATATTGTTTTGACCTCATTCTTGCATGATTTGAACTAAACTAACCCGGACTGACGCTGTTTTCAGCAGAGCTGCCTGTATGGTTTTATTGTGCGCAGGAAAACAGATTTTTAGGTATCTCAGAAAATTCCACGAAAAATCACAGAAAATCCACGCACCCGAAAGAACCCGGAGCCAGAAGAGGGGCCAGAGGGGGGCCAGGGGGGCCCTAGGCGCCCTGGTGGCGCGGCCCACCCCCTGGCCGCGCCGGGGGGTCGCCTGGGTGGGCCCCACCTCCCCTGGTGCCCTACTTTGACCCGTATTTTAGCTCGTGACGGAGAAATCCCAGATCAGAAGTTCTTTTCCCAGTTTTCGTCGCGGAGCCGCCGCCACCCTCTGTTCTTCTTCGGGAGGGCTAATCTGGAGGCTGAATTGGCCTCCCGAGAGGGGAGATCGTCGCCATCGTCATCATCATCACCACTCCATCATCCCTCCATGACTTCTCCTTCCATGTGTGAGTAATCCCCTGCTGTAGGCGAAGGGGATGGTAGGGATTGGATGAGTTATATCATGTAATAGTTTGTCAGATCGTTGGGGGCATGTTGCCTATCATCTACTATGGTGTTTATCATCTTTGCTTCAACTCGTTATTCTTAATGCTTGTCACTTAGGGCCCGAGTGCCATGATTTCAGATCTGAACCATATGTGTTTGCATGAATATATTTGTGTTCTTGATCCTATCTATGAGTTGTTAGCACCTATTACGGTTCGGAACCGGCGATCCCAAAAGTGACAGCTTGGGACACCAAAGGGGATGGTCCGTAGTTTGAGGATTACATGTATCCATTGAGTTCATTGCTTTGTTCCGGTGCTCTTTGACAGGAGCACCTTAATCTCCATAAGTTCCTTTTGGCCCCATTCGTAGCGGGATGGTAGGACAAAAGATATTGTGCAAGTTCTTATTGCAACCACGTACAACTACCTACGGGATACATGCCTAATGTTTGATATTTGCCTAGATGATCATTACTTTTCCGTGTGCCTTGCCCCAAGTTAGAATCATGATATATCTCATCCATGCAGCGCCCAACCATCCGTCTCCCTAGCCTACAGTGTTTTAAATCCTGCTCGTTACTAGTTGCTACTTTTGCCATTTATTCTTGCTATTTACTTTTGCTGTTTACTTTTACTATCACCATCATCACTATCATATCACTGTTACCACTTATCTTTTGTTGCAAGTAAGTATATTTCAGGTGCGGTTGAATTGACAACTCAACTGTCAAAGCTTATAAATACTCTTTGGCTCCCCGTGTGTCGAATCAATAAATTGGGTTATTCTTACGCGCGAAGACTATCTCGATCCCTTACGGTTGAGGGTTATCAAGTACCGTTTTCTGGCGCCGTTGCCGGGGAGCATAGCAATATTTACAAGTCTACTTGAAGTATCCTACTGATACGTCCAAAACGTATCTATAATTTCTGCTTGCTCCATGCCACTTTTGGGTGATACTGCTATGATATTCATACACTTCCATACACTTTTGATCATATTTGGACTAACTTACTAATCCAGTGCACCCTAGTGCCAGTTTCTGTTTTCAGCTGTTTTTGTATTTCAGGTTTTCACGTTTTGAGAACTGCCTAGAAAAATCCAGAAAAATTATATAACAAATCAGCGTTCCGGAAACAACACTGCGTCCGAAGGGCAGCCTAAGGGGGGCCACCAGGGCTCCAGACGCCCTGGCGGCGCACCCCCCCTGGGCCGCGCCGGGGGGGCGCCTGGGCCCCCCGAAGCTCCCCCGATGCCCTACTTTGGCATATATTTAAAGGACCCTCCGTAACCCTCAGAACAGGGACCCTTTTCGCGATCCCATCTCTGTTCTGCCGCCGCCGCCGCTTCCAAGATGGGGAGCACCAGGAGAACTCTTCCCGGCACCCTGCCGGAGGGGAGGATCACCACCGGGAGCTTCTCCACCACCATGGACGCCTCCCGGATGACTCGTGAGTAGTCTCCCTTGGACCATGAGTCCATGACCAGTAGCTATGTGATGTTCTCCTCCCGTTCTTGTGCTTCACTAATTAGTCCTCGTGAGCTGCCCTACATGATCGAGGCACCTATGTAATCCTTATGCTGTTGCTATGTTGAGTTTGCTGGGATCCGATGGATTATGAGATTATGTTCAGATTGATCTTGAGTAATATATTTGATTCACCTCTTTTATATTTTTGTTCATAAGTAATTCTTGCATGTTCTCCGTTGTTACTTATTGCTTTGGCCGAGTAGTAGGTAGTGACTCCAAGAGGGAACATTATGCTCGATTGTGGGTTCATGCCCCTCGATGACTAGCTTGAGTGACAGAAACATGAGTCTAGGGGATGTGCTGTTGCCACAAGGGGGAAAACAACGGTGCTTGTGCCCGCGGGTGCAAGGATTGTTTACTTTACGCAAAGTTCTCTTAATGCAGTTGTCTGTTGCATTGAGTTTACACGATGGGTGGGACTCGCAACTTAATACCAGCGAGATGTTCTGGATAGATATCTCAAGATGGATGATTAGTAGTAGATATTGATGGATTTCGGTCTACTTACTTTGGCGTACCGCCCATGCTTTGAACCTCAACCTTTCTTGCAATGTAGTCAGCATTGGTTTGCGTTCGTGGTCCTGTCAATTGCCCAGCTGTAATTTGTTTACCTCACATAGTTGTTTTATCGTCTTTTGGGAGAGAGACATCACTAGTGAACATCATGAGACTCCGGTCCATATTACCATCATTGATCACATCCACTATTTACTTTCAGTTATTATTTACTATTGCAAAACACTATCTATCACTACTATCATTGCTTTTAATCCTTTGTGAACTACAAGGCCGGAGGGATTGACAACCTCTCTGTACTCATTGGGAGCAAAGTTATTTGTATCTGTGTGCAGGTCCACGTTGATTGCTACTAATCTGGCGCCGTAGCAATTGACACCTACTTGTTGAACCTAGGAGTCTCTGGGGATTCGAACCTTGGCATCTTTGCTAAGGGAAAACACTTCTACTTACTGCATCTTACACCTTCCACTTGGGGTAACCAACGAGGGGTTCGAGGCCCAGCAAGGAGTATTTTCGGGCACCGTTGCCGGGGACTCCACTCTTCAGGATAGGGGAGTTGCATGCTATCTTTTACCTTTGCTTTTTAGTCTTGTTAGTTTACCTTTCGTTTTTGCTTTAGTACCTTTTATCGAAAATCACAAAAATAGTTATCTTGTTCCTTAAGTTGTCATTATGTCGGGTCCTTTTGTCTTTGACGAGGCAGAAGTTCTCACCTTTAAACAAAGAGGTGGGGAAAGTTTGAAAGATGCTTGGTATAGAATTAATGATTCACAAAAAAGAGCCACCAAGAAGCAACCTACTACTATCTTACTTAGAAATTTTTATGTTGGAATTACTTCTTGGAATTGGTTTATTCTAGATACTGCTATCAATGGGAATTTCCTGGAGGCCCCAGTTTGGGAGTCTCTTAGTATTATTGAAAATCTTGTTGGGAGTCCCCCTGTTGTTAGCATTCAAGAGGACATCACCCTAGCTCGCATTATGAAAAAACTTGAAAGGATAGAGCTAGAGATGCCAAGCATTAATAAGATGAATGAGTTGGATCGTAAGATCCAAGGGAATTTGAATAGACTTGATAGCTCCATGCATAAAATTTTCAAAATTTTGGAGACCGTCAAATTCCATGACTTGGACTCTTTTAGGGTAGATAAGATTGAGGAAATATTTCATACTCTAGGAACTACTTTCTCCTCGATCAAAACCAAAAAGGTAGAAACTCCGGCAAAGCGGGAGCCTAAGTTTGTTCACGTTCCAAAGGCTCCCCGTTCTAAAAGTAATCCATCTATTGCCAAAGGGGTTGAAACTATAAAGACTTTGGAAGAAACACCTTTATGTGATGAATTTATAAATGAATCTTCCCTTGACTTTTATCCTTTTGGTCTTCTACCTAGAAGTATCTCTATGAGGCCTTTGTTTGAGAGTCCTCTTAAGACTAGTTGTATTATTGAAGAGCTTTTTGATGATCTTGATGATGGTTCAATTGATACAACTTGATCTATGCATTATGCCTAGCTTAAAGGCATAAAAGAAAGCGCTTTTGGGAGGCAACCCAATGAATAAAATTTTTGCTTTTGTTGTGTCTTGATGTTGTTTACTGCTGTAGCATCATCATTGTATCTTTGCTTTTCATATTTGTGCCAAGTATAGCCTCTGATTGCTAGAAAGTTCAAAAGTTGTGAGGTGCTGTCCAGGAAACAGATTCTGTCCTTGGATAGAAAAATTCGTATAAAATCACCAGATCATCTTTTTGGTCTGAATTTTTTCGACAGCGTTCTCTATATAATTGTCTTTCGTGCGTCCGTTCTGAGTTTTTTGATTTGAGTTGCAGAAGTATCCCGAACAGATCAATTACTACCTGCTGTTCTGTTTTTCACAAATTCTGTCCTGTTTTGCCTTTCCTTCACTTTGCAAATCAAGAACTTGCTTTTTCTTTGCAAAAACCTTTTGGCAATCTTGAGAAACAGTAGAACTTCAATAATATCCTTATTTCCAGCAAGGTATAATTATTTTATTAAGGGTACTAACCTCGCTAATCAGATTATGATGAGTTATGTATGAAGGGAGTTTTCAAGTGTGCGAGGGAAGATGATAAAAAGATTCAGGAGTGTCAAGCGCTCAAGCTTGGGGATGCCCCCATGCACCCCCAAGAAATATTCAAGGAGACTCAAGCGTCTAAGCTTGGGGATGCCCCCGTGCATCCCCTTCTCCATCAACATTATCAGTTCGTCTTTCGTTCCGCTATATTTTTATCACTTCATGTGTTATGTGCTATGCTTGGAGCGTCTTGCTTTTAGTTTTCTTTTTAAGTTTTTCATAACGAGTCGGAACTCAGCATTCCTTTATGTGGAAGAGAAACACGCTCAACTTCTACCTAGAACATAACATAGAATTTTATGTCTATCTATGATGTGTGTGTTCTTTGTCTTTTAATAGCTACTATCATACTCTGCTCTTAGTATTCATGCTTATCTTTTCAAAGAGCTTTTGTTTAGTTGGTTGCTTGAACTCTCTTTAATTATCATGCTCACCTTATTAAGAGAGTTTGCTTCCGTTGCACTGGTTAATGTGTCTATGATAAAGATGCTACTTGCATGATGGTGCTTAGTAGTTCAGGTTTTCTTATGGTTAATCTCAAATAGCTGGGGGGTTCCCAATGTGTTATTGGAGTACCAACTTGATTTGTTTGCTTATGATGTGGTATGGCTTAGTAATATCTTCCTTCGAGAATTTATTTTGATTGACTTGGCGTATGCTCACGCATGTTTAAGACTATAAAGAAGGTCTGTCAAGCCTTTATGATCTTTTATTTCTGAGTAGCGATATAACTTCCATGCCTTATTCAATATTGCTTTGTCGCTCTGCATGATTATGACCGTCATTGCTCTCTTAGTTGGTCGCACCCAGTCTTTTGCTAACCTCCACCTGTACTAAACAAACTAACCGTGCAATACATAGCTCATGGGAAAGTAGCCTAAAAACTATTGTGGTAAAGAATATGTTGCTTATGTATCTTATTTCTTATAAGTTGCTTGCTGAGCGGTAACCATGTTTCTGGGGACGCCATCAACTGTCACACTTTTGTTGAATATCATGTGAGTTGCTATGCATGTTCGTCTTGTCTAAAGTAAGGGTGATTTACCGTGGGTTGTATGAATATGCATATTGTTAGAGAAGAACATTGGGCCGCCAACCAAAGCCATGCATCATGGTGGAAGTTTTAGCTTGGACCTTAATCCTCAATCTCTTATGAGAATATGCTTATGCATTGAAGAGGAGTCCATCATCTATTTTCTATGTTGTCCCAGTATGGATTTCCTCAAGTTGAGATCTATCAAAAACGAGAAATCAAATGCGATTTATCTCCTTGGACCTTTGTACAGGTGGCATAGAGGTACCCCTTTGTGACACTTGGTTAAAACATATGTAATGCAATGATAACCCATGGAGATCCGAGCTAATTAGGACAAGGTGCGAGCACTATTGGTATTCGATGCATGAGGCTTGCAACTTATAGGATGTTTTATGCATGACACATATGAAGTACTACTACCGTTGACACAATTGCTTCCATGTTTTCAAAATAAAAAGCTCTAGCACTTCAAGCACCAACTACTGAGAGCATGATTGTCATTCTAAGTGTAATGTGCATTGTCCCAAAGTAGCATTGTCTTTTGCATGATTGTGACATCGTTTATTCTGAAATGATTGCATCTAGTCATCACTTAAACCTTGAATGTGCCCCTGCATTTATGTTTTGCATCACTAAAGGGGGCAAGCTAGATATCACTTTATCATATTTGCACATCATGTTCATTGCAAATCTTTTTGATGTTTCAGTCTCATATTGTAAAACTTTCAGTCATTCGTGATTTTCTCTTGAGGCAACTTAATTACTTTAGAATCATTGTCTCAGTAAGCTTTTGTCATATGACTATGAAAAAGTCCTATATGGTTAATAGCATGTCACCACATAAATTATTCTTGTTATCATTTACCTACTCGAGGACGAGCAGGAATTAAGCTTGGGGATGTTGATACGTCCAAAATGTATCTATAATTTCTGCTTGCTCCATACCACTGTTGGGTGATATTGCTATGATATTCATACACTTCCATACACTTTTGATCATATTTGGACTAACTTACTAATCTAGTGCACCCCAGTGCTAGTTTCTGTTTTCGGCTGTTTTTGTATTTCAGGTTTTCACGTTTCGAGAACTGCCCAGAAAATCCAGAAAAATTATATAAAAAATCAGCGTTCCGGAAACAACACTGCGTCCGAAGGGCAGCCTGGGGGGGCCACCAGGGCTCCAGGCGCCCTGGCGGCGCCCCCCCCTGGGCCGCGCCGGGGGGGGCGCCTGGGCCCCCCGAAGCCCTCCCGATGCCCTACTTTGGCATATATTTAAAGGACCCTCCGTAACCCTCAGAACATGAACCCTTTTCGCGATCCCATCTCTGTTCCGCCGCCGCCGCCGCTTCCAAGATCGGGAGCACCGGGAGAACTCTTCCCGGCACCCTGCCGGAGGGGAGGATCACCACCGGGAGCTTCTCCACCACCATGGACGCCTCCCGGATGACTCGTGAGTAGTCTCCCTTGGACCATGAGTCCATGACCAGTAGCTATGTGATGTTCTCCTCCCGTTCTTGTGCTCCACTAATTAGTCCTCGTGAGCTGCCCTACATGATCGAGGCACCTATGTAATCCTTATACTATTGCTATGTTGAGTTTGCTGGGATCCGATGGATTATGAGATTATGTTCAGATTGATCTTGAGTAATATATTTGATTCACCTCTTTTATATTTTTGTTCATAAGTAATTCTTGCATGTTCTCCGTTGTTACTTATTGCTTTGGCCGATTAGTAGGTAGTGACTCCAAGAGGGAACGTTATGCTCGACTGTGGGTTCATGCCCCTCGATGACTAGCTTGAGTGACAGAAACATGAGTCTAGGGGATGTGCTGTTGCCACAAGGGGGAAAACAACGGCGCTTGTGCCCGCGGGTGCAAGGATTGTTTACTTTACACAAAGTTCTTTTAATGCAGTTGTCTGTTGCATTGAGTTTACACTATGGGTGGGACTCGCAACTTAATACCAGCGAGATGTTCTGGATAGATATCTCAAGGTGGATGATTAGTAGTAGATATTGATGGATTTCGGTCTACTTACTTTGGCGTACCGCCCATGCTTTGAACCTCAACCTTTCTTGCAATGTAGTAAGCATTGGTTTGCGTTCGTGGTCCTGTCAATTGCCCAGCTGTAATTTGTTTACCTCACATAGCTGTTTTATCGTCTTTTGGGAGAGAGACATCACTAGTGAACATCATGAGACTCCGGTCCATATTACCATCATTGATCACATCCACCATTTACTTTTCGTTATTTTATTTACTATTGCAAAACACTATCTATCACTACTATCATATTGCTTTTAACCCTTTGTGAACTACAAGGCCGGAGAGATTGACAACCTCTCTGTACTCGTTGGGAGCAAAGTTATTTGTATCTGTGTGCAGGTCCATGTTGATTGCTACTAATCTGGCGCCGTAGCAATTGACACCTACTTGTTGAACCTAGGAGTCTCTGGGGATTCGATCCTTGGCATCTTTGCTAAGGGAAAACACTTCTACTTACTGCATCTTACACCTTCCACTTGGGGTAACCAACAAGGGGTTCGAGGCCCATCACCTACCTGCTGCACTTCATTCGCTATGGGTAAGAAAGGAGACCCCAAGGTTCCGATCTTACTATCCAGTACAAGAAGAGGTACTGTTCTGAGCACTAGTGCTACACTTGATTCACCTTCTGTTATGAGTAAGTTTGCCTCACCGCCACCACATGATGCTCCTACTTAATCTGTTACTATGTCCGATACTCTTGATGATGCTTCTACTAGTATTGATGATATTAGTTCACTCGGTTATGCTCTTGAGAAACAGATCGCTGCTGCTGCAAAAAAGTCTGGAATTGAAATTCCTGTTACTCGCTACCCTATTGGTGAAACTTATGATTATCCTGATTTGAGTAAACTGAAGGAGAGAATCCTTGATGATGATTACTATATGCTTGATGAAGATTTATGTAGGGAACTGACAGAGTTTTCTGGCTGTGACCCTGAAGTTATTAAGAAGCTGTTTGAAAAACACTCTTTGAAGAACAAAACCGTTCCTGATCCTGAATTTGCTACATCTCCTATATGCATTGATGATGGGCCTCTAACCCCTCGTTGGTTACCCCAAGTGGAAGGTGTAAGATGCAGTGTTGTGGAAGTTTTTCCCTTAGCAAAGATGCCAAGGATCGAATCCCCAGAGACTCCTAGGTTTAACAAGTAGGTGTCAACTGCTAACGGTGCCAGATATTAGCAATCAACATGGACCTGCACACAGATACAAATAACTTTGCTCCCAACGAGTACAGAGAGGTTGTCAATCCCTCCGGCCTTGTAGTTCACAAAGGATTAAACGCAAATGATAGTAGTGATAGATAATGTTTGCAATAGTACATAAAAGTGAAAAGTAAATAGCGGATGTGATCAATGATGGTAATATAGACCGGAGTCTCATGATGTTCACTAGTGATGTCTCTCTCCCAAAATACGATAAAACAGCTATGTGAGGTAAACGAATTACAGCTGGGCAATTGACAGGACCACGAACGCAAACCAATGCTGACTACATTGCAAGAAAGGTCGAGGTTCAAAGCATGGGCGGTACGCCAAAGTAAGTAGACCGAAATCCATCAATATCTACTACTAATCATCCACCTTGAGATATCTATCCAGAACATCTCGCTGGTATTAAGTTGCGAGTCCCACCCATAGTGTAAACTCAAAGCAACACACAACTGCATTAAAAGAACTTTGCGTAAGGTAAACAATCCTTGCACCCGCGGGCACAAGCACCGTTGTTTTCCCCCTTGTGGCAACAGCACATCCCCTAGACTCATGTTTCTGTCACTCAAGCTAGTCATCGAGGGGCATGAACCCACAATCGAGCATAACGTTCCCTCTTGGAATCACTACCTACTACTTGGCCAAAGCAATAAATAACAACGGAGAACATGCAAGAATTACTTATGAACATAAATATAAAAGAGGTAGATCAAATATATTAATCAAGATCAATCTGAACATAATCTCATAATCCGTCGGATCCCAGCAAACTCATCATAGCAACAGCATAAGGATTACATATGTGCCTCGATCATGTAGGGCAGCTCACGAGGACTAATTAGTGAAGCACAAGAACGGGAGGAGAACATCACATAGCTACTGGTCGTGGACTCATGGTCCAAGGGAGACTACTCACAACTCATCCGGGAGGCGTCCATGGTGGTGGAGAGGCTCCCGATGATGATCCTCCCCTCCGGCTGGGTGCCGGGAAGAGTTCTCCTGGTGCTCCCGATCTTGGAAGCGGTGGCGGCGGCGGAACAGAGATGAGATCGTGAAAAAGAGTTCCCGTCCCGAGAGTTTCGAAGGAAGCTCTAAATATATGCCAAAGGGGGGCACCAGACGGGGCTCGGGGGGCCCAGGCGCCCCCCCGGCGTGGCCCAGGGGGGGGGGGCGTGCCGCCAGGGCGCCTGGAGCCCTGGTGCCCCCCCGGCTGTACTTCGGGCACAAGGAAGTTTCTGGAACGCTGATTTTTTATATATTTTTTCTGGATTTTTCCTGGCAGTTCTCGTAACGTGAGAACCTGAAATACAAAAACAGCCGAAAACAGAAACTGGCACCGGGGTGCACTGGATTAGTAAGTTAGTCCAAATATGATCAAAAGTGTATGGAAGTGTATGAATATCATAGCACTATCACCCAAAAGTGGCATGGAGCAAGCAGAAATTATAGATACGTTTTGGACGTATCAACATCCCCAAGCTTAATTCCTGCTCGTCCTCGAGTAGGTAAATGATAACAAGAATAATTTCTGTGGTGACATGCTATTAACATATAGGACTTTTTATAGTCATATGACAAAAGCTTACTGAGACAATGATTCTATAGTAATTAAGTTGCCTCATGAGAAAATCACAAATGACTGAAAGTTTTACAATATGATATTGAAACATCAAATAGATTTGCAATGAACATGGTGTGCAAATATGATAAAGTGATATCTAGCTTGCCCCCTTTAGTGAAGCAAAACATAAATGCAGGGGCACCTTCAAGGTTTAAGTGATGACTAGATACAATGATTTCAGAATAAACGATATCACAATCACGCAAAAGACAATGCTACTTTGGGACAATGCACATTACACTTAGAATGACAATCATGCTCTCAGTAGTTGGTGCTTGAAGAAAGAAGGTGGAGACTCAACATAAAAGAATGGTTATGTGCTAGAGCTTTTTATTTTGAAAACATAGAAGCAATTTTGTCAACGGTAGTAGTACTTCATATGTGTCATGCATAAGACATCCTATAAGTTGCAAGCCTCATGCATCGAATACCAATAGTGCTCGCACCTTGTCCTAATTAGCTCGGATTTCCATGGGTTATCATTGCATTACATATGTTTCAACCAAGTGTCACAAAGGGGTACCTCTATGCCACTTGTACAAAGGTCCAAGGAGATAAATCGCATTTGATTTCTCGTTTTTGATAGATCTCAACTTGAGGACATCCATATCGGGACAACATAGAAAATAGATGATGGACTCCTCTTTAATGCATAAGCATATTCTCATAAGAGATCGAGGATTAATGTCCAAGCTAAAACTTCCACCATGATGCATGGCTTTGGTTGGCGGCCCAATGTTCTTCTCTAACAATATGCATACTCATTCAACCCACGGCAAATCACCCTTACTTCAGACAAGACGAACATGCATAGCAACTCACATGATATTCAACAAAAGTGTGACAGTTGATGACGTCCCCAGAAACATGGTTACCGCTCAGCAAGCAACTTATAAGAAATAAGATACATAGGCAACATATTCTTTACCACAATAGTTTTTAAGCTACTTTCCCATGAGCTATATATTGCAAAGTTAGTTCGCTTAGTACAGGTGGAGGTTAGCAAAAGACTGGGAGCGACCAACTAAGAGAGCAATGACGGTCATAATCATGCAGAGCGACAAAGCAATATTGAATCAGGCATGGAAGTTATATCGCCACTCAGAAATAAAAGATCATCAAGGCTTGACAGACTTTCTTTACAGTCTTAAATATGCGTGAGCATACGCCAAGTCAATCAAAATAAATTCTTGAAGGAAGATATTATTAAACCATACCACATCATAGGCAAACAAATCATGTTGGTACTCCAATAACACATTGGGAACCCCCCAGCTATTTGAGACTAACCATAAGAAAACCTGAACTACTAAGCGCCATCATGCACGTAGCATCTTTATCATAGATATATTAACCAATGCAACGAAAGCAAACTCTCTTAATAAGGTGAGCATGATAATTAAAGAGAGTTCAAGCAACCAACTAAACAAAAGCTCTTCAAAAAGATAAGCATGAATACTAAGAGCAGAGCATGATAGTAGCTATTAAAAGACAAAGAACACACACAGCAAAGATAGACATGAAAATTCTATGTTATGTTCTAGGTAGAAGTGGAGCGTGTTTCTCTCCCACATAAAGAACGCTGAGTTCCGACTCGTTATGAAAAATTAAAAAGAAAACTAAAAGCAAGACGCTCCAAGCATAGCACATAACACATGAAGTGATAAAAATATAGCGGAACGAAAGACGAACTGATAATGTTGATGGAGAAGGGGATGCACGGGGGCATCCCCAAGCTTAGACGCTTGAGTCTCCTTGAATATTTCTTGGGGGTGCACGGGGGCATCCCCAAGCTTGAGCGCTTGACACTCCTGAATCTTTTTATCATCTTCCCTCGCACACTTGAAAACTCCCTTCATACATAACTCATCATAATCTGATTAGCGAGGTTAGTACCCTTAATAAAATAATTGCACCTTGCTGGAAATAAGGATATTCTTGAAGTTCTACTGTTTCTCAAGATTGCCAAAAGGTTTTTGCAAAGAAAAAGCAAGCTCTTGATTTGCAAAATGAAGGAAAGGCAAAACAGGACAGAATCTGTGAAAAACAGAACAGCAGGTAGTAATTGATTTGTTCGGGGTACTTCTGCAACTCAAATCAAAAAACTCAGAACAGACGCACGAAAGACAATTATATAGAGAACGCTGTCGAAAAAATTCAGACCAAAAAGATGATCTGGTGATTTTATACGAATTTTTCTATCCAAGGACAGAATCTGTTTCCTGGACAGCACCTCACAACTTTTGAACTTTCTAGCAATCAGAGGCTATACTTGGCACAAATATGAAAAGAAAAGATACAATGAAGATGCTACAGCAGTAAACAACATCAAGACACAACAAAAGCAAAAATTTTATTCATGTGGGCTGCCTCCCAAAAGCGCTTTCTTTTATGCCTTTAAGCTAGGCATAATGCATATAGATCAAGTTGTATCAATTGAACCATCATCAAGATCATCAAAAAGCTCTTCAATAATACAACTAGTCTTAAGAGGACTTTCAAATAATGGCCTCATAGAGATACTTCTAGGTTGAAGACCAAAAGGATAAAAGTCAAGGGAAGATTCATTTATAAATTCATTACAGAGAGGTGTTTCTTCCAAAGTCTTTACAGTTTCAACCCCTTTGGCAATAGATGGATTACTTTTAGAACGGGGAGCCTTTGGGACGTGAACGAACTTAGGCTCCCTCTTTACCGGAGTTTCTACCTTTTTGGTTTTGATCGAGGAGAAAGTAGTTCCTAGAGTATCAAATATTTCCTCAATCTTATCTACCCTAGAAGAGTCCAAGTCATGGAATTTGACGGTCTCCAAATTTTAAAAAATTTATGCATGGAGCTATCAAGTCTATTCAAATTCCCTTGGATCTTACGATCCAACTCATTCATCTTATTAATGCTTGGCATATCTAGCTCTATCTTTTCAAGTTTTTTCATAATGTGAGCTAGGGTGATGTCCTCTCGAATGCTAACAACAGGGAGATTCCCAACAAGATTTTCAATAATACTAAGAGACTCCCAAACTGGGGCCTCTAGGAAATTCCCATTGATAGCAGTATCTAGAATAAACCTATTCCAAGAAGTAATTCCAACATAAAAATTTCTAAGCAGGATAGTAGTAGGTTGCTTCTTGGTGGCTCTTTTTTGTGAATCATTAATTCTATACCAAGCATCTTTCAAACTTTCCCCACCTCTTTGTTTAAAGGTGAGAACTTCTGCCTCGTCAAAGACAAAAGGGCCTGACATAATGACAACTAAAGAACGAGATAACTATTTTTGTGATTTTCGATAAAAGATACTAAAGCAAAAACTGAAAGGTAAACTAGCAAGACTAAAAAGCAAAGGTAAAAGATAGCATGCAACTCCCCTATCCTGAAGAGTGGAGTCCCCGGCAACGGCGCCAGAAAAACTCCTTGATGGGCCTCTAACCCCTCGTTGGTGAGGGGCCTCGAACCCCTCGTTGGTTACCCCAAGTGGAAGGTGTAAGATGCAGTAAGTAGAAGTGTTTTCCCCTAGCAAAGATGCCAAGGATCGAATCCCGAGAGACTCCTAGGTTCAACAGGTAGGTGTCAACTGCTAACGGCGCAATTAGCAATCAACGTGGACCTGCACACAGATACAAATAACTTTGCTCCCAACGAGTACAGAGAGGTTGTCAATCTCTCCGGCCTTGTAGTTCACAAAGGGTTAAAAGCAATATGATAGTAGTGATAGATAGTGTTTTGCAATAGTAAATAAAATAGCGAAAAGTAAATGGTGGGTGTGATCAATGATGGTAATATGGACCGGAGTCTCATGATGTTCACTAGTGATGTCTCTCTCCCAAAAGACGATAAAACAGCTATGTGAGGTAAACAAATTACAGCTGGGCAATTGACAGGACCACGAACGCAAACCAATGCTTACTACATTGCAAGAAAGGTTGAGGTTCAAAGCATGGGCGGTACGCCAAAGTAAGTAGACCGAAATCCATCAATATCTACTACTAATCATCCACCTTGAGATATCTATCCAGAACATCTCGCTGGTATTAAGTTGCGAGTCCCACCCATAGTGTAAACTCAATGCAACAGACAACTGCATTAAAAGAACTTTGCGTAAAGTAAACAATCCTTGCACCCGCGGGCACAAGCACCGTTGTTTTCCCCCTTGTGGCAACAACACATCCCCTAGACTCATGTTTCTGTCACTCAAGCTAGTCATCGAGGGGCATGAACCCACAATCGAGCATAACGATCCCTCTTGGAGTCACTACCTATTACTCGGCCAAAGCAATAAATAACAACGGAGAACATGCAAGAATTACTTATGAACTAAAATATAAAAGAGGTGAATCAAATATATTACTCAAGATCAATCTGAACATAATCTCATAATCCATCGGATCCCAGCAAACTCAACATAGCAACAGCATAAGGATTACATAGGTGCCTCGATCATGTAGGGCAGCTCACGAGGACTAATTAGTGAAGCACAAGAACGGGAGGAGAACATCACATAGCTACTGATCATGGACTCATGGTCCAAGGGAGACTACTCACGAGTCATCCGGGAGGCGTCCATGGTGGTGGAGAAGCTCCCGGTGGTGATCCTCCCCTCCGGCAGGGTGCCGGGAAGAGTTCTCCTGGTGCTCCCGATCTTGGAAGCGGC
>LR738714.1:692513926-692526021 GCA_902687465.1 Secale cereale | reverse complement strand
CCCCCCGGCTGCCCTTCAGACGCAGTGTTGTTTCCGGTTCGCTGATTTTTTATATAATTTTTCTGGATTTTTCTGGGCAGTTCTCGAAACGTGGAAACCTAAAATACAAAAATAGCCGAAAACAGAAACTGGCACTGGGGTGCACTGGATTAGTAAGTTAGTCCAAATATGATCAAAAGTGTATGGAAGTGTATGAATATCATAGCAATATCACCCAAAAGTGGCATGGAGCAAGCAGAAATTATAGATACATTTTGGACGTATCAACATCCCCAAGCTTAATTCCTGCTCGTCCTCGAGTAGGTAAATGATAACAAGAATAATTTCTGTGGTGACATGCTATTAACCATATAGGACTTTCTCATAGTCACATGACAAAAGCTTACTGAGACAATGATTCTAAAGTAATTAAGTTGCCTCAAGAGAAAATCACAAATGACTGAAAGTTTTACAACATGAAACTGAAACATCAAAAAGATTTGCAATGAACATGATGTGCAAATCAGATAAAGTGATATCTAGCTTGCCCCCTTTAGTGATGCAAAACATAAATGCAAGGGCACCTTCAAGGTTTAAGTGATGACTAGATACAATCATTTCAGAATAAACGATATCACAATCATGCAAAAGACAATGCTACTTTGGGACAATGCACATTACACTCAGAATGACAATCATGCTCTCAGTAGTTGGTGCTTCAACATAAAGGTAAAAGAAAGGTTAAGTGCTAGAGCTTTTTATTTTAAAAACATGGAAGCAATTGTGTCAACGGTAGTAGTACTTCATATGTGTCATGTATAAAACATCTTATAAGTTGCAAGCCTCATGCATCGAATACCAATAGTGCTCGCTCCTTGTCCTAATTAGCTCGGATCCCCATGGGTTATCATTGCATTGCATATGTTTTAACCAAGTGTCACAAAGGGGTACCTCTATGCCACCTGTACAAAGGTCCAAGGAGATAGATCGCATTTGATTTATCATTTTTGATAGATCTCAACTTGAGGACATCCATACTGGGACAACATAGAAAATAGATGATGGACTCCTCTTTAATGCATAAGCATATTCTCATGAGAGATTGAGGATTAAGGTCCAAGCTAAAACTTCCACCATGATGCATGGCTTTGGTTGGCGGCCCAATGTTCTTCTCTAACAATATGCATATTAATTCAACCCACGGTAAATCACCCTTACTTTAGACAAGACGAACATGCATAGCAACTCACATGATATTCAACAAAAGTGTGACAGTTGATGGCGTCCCTAGAAACATGGTTACCGCTCAGCAAGCAACTTATAAGAAATGAGATACATAGGCAACATATTCTTTACCACAATAGTTTTTAGGCTACTTTCCCATGAGCTATGTATTGCATGGTTAGTTTGCTTAGTACAGGTGGAGGTTAGCAAAAGACTGGAAGCGACCAACTAAGAGAGCAATGACGGTCATAATCATGCAGAGCGACAAAGCAATATTGAATCAGGCATGGTAGTTATATCGCTACTTAGAAACAAAAGATCATCAAGGCTTGACAGACTTTCTTTACAGTCTTGAATATGCGTGAGCATACGCCAAGTCAATCAAAATAAATTCTCGAAGGAAGATAATACTAAACCATACCATATCATAGGCAAACAAACCAAGTTGGTACTCCAATAACACATTGGGAACCCCCCAGCTATTTGAGATTAACCATAAGAAAACCTGAACTACTAAGCACCATCATGAAAGTAGCATTTTTATCATAGACACATTAACCCATGCAACGGAAGCAAACTCTATTAATAAGGTGAGCATGGTAATTAAAGAGAGTTCAAGCAACCAACTAAATAAAAGCTCTTGAGAAGATAAGCATGAATAATAAGAGCAAAGCACGATAGTAGCTATTAAAAGACAAAGAACACACACATCATAGATAGACATGAAAATTCTATGTAATGTTCTAGGTAGAGGTGGAGCGTGTTTCTCTCCCACATAAAGGAATGCTGGGTTCCGACTCGTTATGAAAAACTAAAAAGAAAACTAAAAGCAAGACGCTCCAAGCATAGCACATAACACATGTAGTGATAAAAATATAGCGGAATGAAAGACGAACTGATAGTGTTGATGGAGAAGGGGATGCATGGGGGCATCCCCAAGCTTAGACGCTTGAGTCTCCTTGAATATTTCTTGGGGGTGCACGGGGGCATCCCCAAGCTTGAGCGCTTGACACTCCTGAATCTTTTTATCATCTTCCCTCGCACACTTGAAAACTCCCTTCATACATAACTCATCATAATCTGATTAGCGAGGTTAGCACCCTTAATAAAATAATTATACCTTGCTGGAAATAAGGATATTCTTGAAGTTCTACTGTTTCTCAAGATTGCCAAAAGGTTTTTGCAAAGAAAAAGCAAGTTCTCAATTTGCAAGGTGAAGGTAAGGCAAAACAGGACAGAATCTGTGAAAAACAGAACAGCAGGAAGTAATTGACCTGTTCGGTTACTTCTGCAACTCAAATCAAAAAACTCAGAACTGACGCACGAAAGAAAATTATATAGAGAACGCTGTCGAAAAAATTCAGACCAAAAAGATGATCTGGTGATTTTATACGAATTTTTCTATCCAAGGACAGAATCTGTTTCCTGGACAGCACCTCACAACTTTTGAACTTTCCAGCAATCAGAGGCTATACTTGGCACAAATATGAAAAGAAAAGATACAATGATGATGCTACAGCAGTAAACAACATCAAGACACAACAAAAGCAAAAATTTTATTCATGTGGGCTGCCTCCCAAAAGCGCTTTCTTTTATGCCTTTAAGCTAGGCATAATGCATAGATCAAGTTTTATCAAGAGTAAAAGAATAGCTAGCCCGTACAACGGACTCAAAAGGTAACTTGACCTTCTTACGAGGGAAGTGTTCCATCCCTTTCTTGAGAGGAAACTGAAATTTTATATTACCCTCTTTCATGTCAATGACAGCACCAACGGTGCGCAAAAAGGGACGTCCCAAAATAATTGGACATGAAGGATCACATTCAATATCCATAATAGTAAAATCAACGGGCACATAATTATCATTGACAACAATAAGAACATCGTCGATCCTCCCCAAAGGTTTCTTTATGGAAGAATCAACGAGACGAACACCAAAAGAACAAGAATCATAAGGTTTCAATTTAAGCATATCATATATCCTTTTGGGCATAACAGAGGTACTAGCACCAACATCACATAATGCATAGCAAGAGAAGTCATTCAAATAAATTTTTATCATAGGATCCCAACCATCTTCTAGCTTTCTAGGTATGGAGGCTTCTACTCTAAGTTTCTCCTCCCTAGCTTTGATGAGAGCATTAGTGATATGCTCTGTGAAGGCAAGGTTAAGCGTGCTAGTGCGGGGATCTCTAGACATCTTGTGAAGGAAATCAATAACTTCGGTAAGAGTGCAATTATCAAAATCAAGGTCACGAGCATCAAGTAAAGTGGTAGTGGTGTCCTTAAGGTTCACTTGTTTGGTAGTTTCTATAGCATCACCATTAATAGGTCCATTGGGACCAGGAGTACATTGGGTGCTAAGAGTGTGAACATCCTCAATAACTTGGATAGTAGCAACAGTGTGGTGGGTAGGAAGGCTCTTAATTCTTTCCTCTTCCTCCCTTTCTCTAGCCCATCTTTCTTTAAGCTTAGCCATCATCCTAATATTTTCATTAATTCGTACTTGAGTAGCATTAATAGGGATGACTTCCCTCTCCTTAAGAGGAGAAGTTTCAATTTTTAGCAATTTTACCTCATTGGCTAAGTGGTCTACCTTAAAAGAAAGATCATCTAGTTTATGTAGTTTCTCTTCTACATTCTTATTAAAGGCTTTTTGGGTAGTGATGAAATCTCTAAGCATGGTCTCTAGTTCAGTACTGGAGTTCTTGGTGCTAGGATAAGCATTGTTGTTCCCATAAGGGTTAGAGGGGAACGGTCTAGAATTGTTACCAAAGTTACTCCTATAGGCATTGTTGTTAAAATTGTTTTTAGAGATAAAGTTAACATCTACTTGTTCTTGAGAAATCAAAGAATTTAAAGGAACATCACGAGGATCAACAGTAGATTGCTTCCAAAGTAGAGACATGATCAAGTCAACTTTTTCATTAAGGGAGGAAATCTCCTCGACAGAGTTTACCTTCCTACCTGTTGGAGCGCGTTCGGTGTGCCATTGAGAATAGTTGGTCATCATCTCATCGAGAAGCTTTGTGGCAGCACCAAGTGTAGTTGACATAAAAGTTCCTCCCGCGGCTGAGTCTAACAAGTTCCGCGAGGTAAAGTTCAAGCCTGCATAAAAAGTTTGGATAACCATCCAAGTAGTCAAACCGTGAGTAGGGCAGTTCTTGATAAGAGACTTCATACGTTCCCAAGCTTGGACAACGTGTTCATTATCCAATTGTTTAAAATTCATGATGTTACTTCTAAGTTGGATAATTTTAGCAGGTGGATAGTATTTTTTGATAAAAGCATCTTTGCACTTGTCCCATGAATCTATGCTATTCCTAGGCAAAGACTGAAACCAAATTTTAGCTCCTCCTCTCAAAGAGAAAGGAAAAAGCTTAAGCTTAACAATATTACCATCTATTTATTGGTACTTTTGCATATCACAAAGTTCTACAAAGTTGTTCAAGTGTAAAGCAGCATCATCTCCGGCACCGGAGAATTGTTCTCTCATGACTAAGTTAAGTAAAGCAGGTTTAATTTCATATGAAGGTGCTGAAGTGGCAGCTGTAGTGATAGGTGTGCTGATAAAGTCATCGTTGTTGTGACTAGTGAAGTCACACAACTTGGTGTTCTCGGTGGAACCCATAGTAGCAAGCAAGCAAGATAACTATTTTTGTGATTTTCGATAAAAGGAACTAAAGCAAAAATGAAAGGTAAACTAACAAGACTAAAAAGCAAAGGTAAAAGATAGCATGCAACTCCCCCATCCTGAAGAGTGGAGTCCCCGGCAACGGCGCCAGAAAATACTCCTTAATGGGCCTCGAACCCCTCGTTGGTTACCCCAAGTGGAAGGTGTAAGATGCAGTAAGTAGAAGTGTTTTCCCCTAGCAAAGATGCCAAGGATCGAATCCCCAGAGACTCCTAGGTTCAACAGGTAGGTGTCAACTGCTAACGGCGCAATTAGCAATCAACGTGGACCTGCACACAGATACAAATAACTTTGCTCCCAACGAGTACAGAGAGGTTGTCAATCTCTCCGGCCTTGTAGTTCACAAAGGGTTAAAAGCAATATGATAGTAGTGATAGATAGTGTTTTGCAATAGTAAATAAAATAGTGAAAAGTAAATAGTGGATGTGATCAATGATGGTAATATGGACCGGAGTCTCATGATGTTCACTAGTGATGTATCTCTCCCAAAAGACGATAAAACAGCTATGTGAGGTAAACAAATTACAGCTGGGCAATTGACAGGACCACGAACGCAAACCAATGCTTACTACATTGCAAGAAAGGTTGAGGTTCAAAGCATGGGCGGTACGCCAAAGTAAGTAGACCGAAATCCATCAATATCTACTACTAATCATCCACCTTGAGATATCTATCTACAACATCTCGCTGGTATTAAGTTGCGAGTCCCACCCATAGTGTAAACTCAATGCAACAGACAACTGCATTAAAAGAACTTTGCGTAAAGTAAACAATCCTTGCACCCACGGGCACAAGCACCGTTGTTTTCCCCCTTGTGGCAACAGCACATCCCCTAGACTCATGTTTCTGTCACTCAAGCTAGTCATCGAGGGGCATGAACCCACAATCGAGCATAACGTTCCCTCTTGGAGTCACTACCTATTACTCGGCCAAAGCAATAAATAACAACGGAGAACATGCAAGAATTACTTATGAACTAAAATATAAAAGAGGTGAATCAAATATATTACTCAAGATCAATCTGAACATAATCTCATAATCCATCGGATCCCAGCAAACTCAACATAGCAACAACATAAGGATTACATAGGTGCCTCGATCATGTAGGGCAGCTCACGAGGACTAATTAGTGAAGCACAAGAACGGGAGGATAACATCACATAGCTACTAGTCATGGACTCATGGTCCAAGGGAGACTACTCACGAGTCATCCGGGAGGCGTCCATGGTGGTGGAGAAGCTCCCGGTGGTGATCCTCCCCTCCGGCAGGGTGCCGGGAAGAGTTCTCCTGGTGCTCCCGATCTTGGAAGCGGCGGCGGCGGCGGAACAGAGATGGGATCGCGAAAAGAAGTCCTTTTCTGAGGGTTACGGGGAACCCTTCAAATATATGCCAAAGTAGGGCGCCGGGGGAGCCTCGGGGGGCCCAGGCGCCCCCCCGGCGCGGCCCAGGGGGGCCGCGCCCACAGGGCGCCTGGAGCCCCTGTGGCCCCCCAGGCTGCCCTTCGGACGTAGTGTTGTTTCCGGTTCGCTGATTTTTTATATAATTTTTCTGGATTTTTCTGGGCAGTTCTCGAAACGTGAAAACCTGAAATACAAAAACAGCCGAAAACAGAAACTGGCACTGGGGTGCACTGGATTAGTAAGTTAGTCCAAATATGATCAAAAGTGTATGGAAGTGTATGAATATCATAGCAATATCACCCAAAAGTGGCATGGAGCAAGCAGAAATTATAGATACGTTTTGGACGTATCAGTTGGTTACCCCAAGTGGAAGGTGTAAGATGCAGTGTTGTGGAAGTTTTTCCCTTAGCAAAGATGCCAAGGATCGAATCCCCAGAGACTCCTAGGTTCAACAAGTAGGTGTCAACTGCTAACGGTGCCAGATATTAGCAATCAACGTGGACCTGCACACAGATACAAATAACTTTGCTCCCAGCGAGTACAGAGAGGTTGTTAATCCCTCCGGCCTTGTAGTTCACAAAGGATTAAACGCAAATGATAGTAGTGATAGATAATGTTTGCAATAGTAAATAAAAGTGAAAAGTAAATAGCGGATGTGATCAATGATGGTAATATAGACCGGAGTCTCATGATGTTCACTAGTGATGTCTCTCTCCCAAAAGACGATAAAACAGCTATGTGAGGTAAACGAATTACAGCTGGGCAATTGACAGGACCACGAACGCAAACCAATGCTGACTACATTGCAAGAAAGGTTGAGGTTCAAAGCATGAGCGGTACGCCAAACTAAGTGGACCAAAATCCATCAATATCTACTACTAATCATCCACCTTGAGATATCTATCCAGAACATCTCGCTGGTATTAAGTTGCGAGTCCCACCCGTAGTGTAAACTCAAAGCAACAGACAACTGCATTAAAAGAACTTTGCGTAAAGTAAACAATCCTTGCACCCGCGGGCACAAGCACCGTTGTTTTCCCCCTTGTGGCAACAGCACATCCCCTAGACTCATGTTTCTGTCACTCAAGCTAGTCATCGAGGGGCATGAACCCACAATCGAGCATAACATTCCCTCTTGGAGTCACTACCTACTACTTGGCCAAAGCAATAAATAACAACGGAGAACATGCAAGAATTACTTATGAACATAAATATAAAAGAGGTAGATCAAATATATTACTCAAGATCAATCTGAACATAATCTCATAATCCATCGGATCCCAGCAAACTCATCATAGCAACAGCATAAGGATTACATATGTGCCTCGATCATGTAGGGCAGCTCACGAGGACTAATTAGTGAAGCACAAGAACGGGAGGAGAACATCACATAGCTACTGGTCATGGACTCATGGTCCAAGGGAGACTACTCACAACTCATCCGGGAGGCGTCCATGGTGGTGGAGAGGCTCCCGATGATGATCCTCCCCTCCGGCAGGGTGCCGGGAAGAGTTCTCCTGGTGCTCCCGATCTTGGAAGCGGCGGCGGCGGCGGAACAGAGATGAGATCGCGAAAAAGAGTTCCCGTCCCGAGGGTTTTGAAGGAAGCTCTAAATATATGCCTGTGACGCCCCCGATTTGTCCGTACACTAATCATGCACGCAATTGTGTACGACCAAGATCAGGGACTCACTGAAAGATATCACAACACAACTCTAGACACAAATTAAAATAATACAAGCTTTATATTACAAGCCAGGGGCCTCGAGGGCTCGAATACAAAAGCTCGGAAACACAAGAGTCAGCGGAAGCAATAATATCTGAGTACAGACATAAGTTAAACAAGTTTGCCTTAAGAAGGCTAGCACAAAAGTAACGACGATCGAAAAGGCAAGGCCTCCTGCCTGGGACCTCCTAAACTACTCCTCGAAGCCGAACTCCATGTAGAAACATCCTCGGGATCTTCTGGCTCCTGGACTCCATCAATCTGGTTACATCATCCGAGAAGAAGGAACAAGAGGGGAAAAGGGGGAGAAAGCAACCGTGAGTACTCATCCAAAGTACTCGCAAGCAAGGAACTACACTACATATGCAATGATATCTGTGTAAAGGGGGAATATATGTGGACTGAACTGCAGAAAGCAGAATAAGAGGGGGATAGCTAATCCAATCGAAGACTACGCTTCTGGCCACCTCCATCTTGTAGCAGTAGAAGAGAATAGATGGAAGTAACAAGTATCCTCGTATCTCGCAGCCTCCGTCTTGCAGCAGTAGAATAGAATAGATGGTAAGTTCACCAAGTAACAACGTATAGCAATATCCTACTCGGCGATCCTCCCGCACACCACCCTGTGAGAGAGCAACCACCGAGTTATATCTGGCACTTGTAAGGGTGTGTTTTATTAAGTATCCGGTTCTAGTTGTCATGAGGTCAGAGTACAACTCCGGGTCGTCCTTTTACCGAGGGACACGGCTATTCGAATAGATTAACTTCCCTGCAGGGGTGCACCACATAACCCAGCACGCTTGATCCCATTTGGCCGGACACACTTTCCAGGGTCATGCCCGGCCTCGGAAGATCAACACGTCGCAGCCCTACCTAAGCACAACAGAGAGGTCAGCACGCCGGTCTAAGTCCTAGGCGCGCAGGGGTCCGGGCCCATCGCCTAACGCACACCTGCACGTTGCGTACGCGGCCGGTGAGCAGACCTAGCAACCTCCATTACTAAGGAAGTTGCGTTACGCGGTCCAACCCGGCGCGCGCCGCTAAGTCGCTGACGTCAAGAAGGCTTCGGCTGATACCACGACGTCGAGTACCCATAACTATTCCCACGTAGCTGGTTAGTGCGTATAGACCAAATGGCCAGACTCAGATCAAATATCCAAACTCGTTAAGCGTGTTATTATGAAATAACCGCGGACAACGACCAGGGCCAGGCCACCTCTCGACTGGGTGTCTCAACCTGCCCCTGTCGCTCCGCCATAAAGATCCACTTGGGGGCCGTCAGGAACTCAGGCCCACCACTACCTGGATGGAGCCACCTGTCCTTTCAGCCCCCACATCAAATCACTTGCGGGTACTCAATGAGCCGACCCGACTTTAGTCACATCATGTATCATGTAAAGTGTATGTAATATATACCCGTGATCACACCCAAGTGATCACGGCCCGATAGAATAGCAGGGCAGACGGACAAGGGTGTAGGGCCACTGATGGAGTACTAGCATCCTATACTAAGCATTTAGGATTGCAGGTAAGGTATCAACAGTGGTAGCAACAATGACAGGCTATGCAGCAGAATAGGAGTATCGAAAGCAGTAACATGCTACACTACTCTAATGCAAGCAGTAGAGAGAAGAGTAGGCGATATCTGGTGATCAAAGGGGGGGCTTGCCTGGAAGCTCTGCAGACGAAAGGAATCTTCGGAAGCGTAGCCGTAGTCGAACACCGAAGCATCAACGGTCTCGGGGTCGTATCACAGTATCGGAGTCTACCGAAAATAAGCAACGAAGGGGAAACAAATAAATAACAGAGCAAACAATAGCATCACAAAGCATAACATGGAAATACGCGGCGCTACGTGTGACCTAACGCGGTGCTCGGTGATACAGGCGAAGAGGAATAACATCCGGGAAAGTATTCCCGGTGTTTCGCGTTTTCGGGCAGATGAAACGAAGGGGGAATGTTGCACGTTCGGTATGATAGAGAGGTGTAGTGGACGAACGGGTTGCGTGGTCGGATGCGTCTCGTCGTTCTGAGCAACTTTCATGTACAAAGTATTTTCATCCGAGTTACGGTTTAAAAGATATGATTTTCTAAAGTTTTTATTAATTTCTGGAATTTAATTAATTAATTTAATAGAACATTATCCAGAATAGTGATAGGTGATGTCAGCATGACATCACCATGACGTCAGCAAGTCAAACCCGGTTGACCAGAGTCAAACCTGACTCGTGGGACCGTGCTGTCATAGACTAGTTTAACTAAGTAGGTTTAATTAAGTTAACTAGTGATTAGGTTTATCTAATCAAGATTAATTACGTTAATTAATTTGTTAAATAATTAATTAATTAATATATTTATTTATTTATTTATTTTAATTATTAATATTATATATTTTTATTATTATTATTATTTTCTTTTTACTTATTTATTTTTTTTTATTATATTTTTTTTTTGTTCTGGGAGGCGGGCCCCCCTTGTCATTGGCCCCGAGGGGCCAAGCGGGTTCGGGCACTGGGGCGGTTCGGGCGCAACGGGGAGGAGCCCGTGGGCACGGCGCTGCCCACCACAGCGACGGGGGTCAGCACCGGCGCCGGCGGCCAGGGCCCGTGCGGGCGTCGGCGGCCAGGGCCTTGCGGTCGCGGCCAGGCGAGGCCCCGGCGGGGGCGCACGCCGGCGGAGCAGATGGCTGCAAGGGGAGGGGGGTTAGGATAGGCGGGCGGCGACGGTGGCTTGGGTTCGCGCGACGGGGCGAGTGGCCGCCGGCGACTGCGGCCAGGGGAACGGGAGTGAGGTGCGGCGCGGGGCCAGGACGGCGCAGGGCGAGCGGCGGCGGCGGTCGCGTGGGCGGGCGCCGGAGCAGCGCGGGCAGGACGCGGGGGAGGGGCGGCCGGAGCAAGGCGGGGACGGCGCCGATTCGGGCGCGCGCGTCGGCTTGCTGGACGGGGCGAGGCCGCGGTGGGAGGACGGGCGCGGCATGGCTACAAGGAGGCAGGCGCGCAGCAACGGGCCGCGGTGCCGGACAGGGCGCCGACGCGGAGCAAGGCGAGGAGGGCGCGGACGGCGTGCGAGCTTCGCAAGTGTAGCAAGGGGAAGAGGAGGCCGAGGGCCTCACCGGGGTTCGTAGGGACGGGGCAGTGGGCGCGGGGCGGAGATGGGGACGACGGTGCCGGAGACGAGGAGGCAGTCCGGCGACTGCGGTGGAAGGCCGGGGCGGCGTCGGGCGGCGAGCGGCGGGGAGGGATCGGGTCGATCCCGATCCAGTCGAAGAAAAGAAAGGGGGGGAGTGTCGGTGGGAGGGAGTGGGGATATTTTCCCCCACCAGTGGGCTGGGGGGTTATAGGGGTTGGTTGGGCCGGTTGGGCCGAGGGGGGGAAGGGGTCTGTTAGTTTTGTTTTGTTTTTCTTTTTTCGATTTTATTTTTTGTGTTTTCTTGTTTTTATTTATTTATACTCTGTTTTATTTCATGTTGCATTATTATAGCTTTATAAAATATGTAGCAAGCCCTAATTTAGTATGAACTATTATGATACGGCCCCACAATTTTTGGGCAACCAATATAAATAGTTTACTATTTTATAATAATTCAAAAGGCAATTAACTAACTGTTTTGCTACTATTTTAATTTATTCTAGGACATGCAAACACTTGTTAAACATGTTGGTTCTCCACCAATATTATCTAGGGATTAGTTGCTACAATTTGAACATTTTAGATTTGACAATTGAATACTTTTATTGTTTGACTTTAATTCCAATACAATTTGGATCGGTTTTGAACTAACACGAGAGTTGCAACAATAATCGTGGTGACGTGGCATCATTAACATAGGTTTACTGTAGCTTAAGTATCCGGGCGTCACAATTCTCCTCCACTACAAGAAATCTCGTCCCGAGATTTAAGCGGTGGAGTAAGGGGGGAAAGTGCTGGTAGCAAAAACCTAACGAATCTCCTCGGTCTTGGCTGGCCTTTCGAAGAGGTTGATCCATTTCGTTGATGTCTTCGTTTCTCTGCTTCGAGTCATCGTGATCAAGTCGTCATCCTTTCTCCGGGATCTCCATCGTCCTACGAAAGCGA
>LR738714.1:692474698-692507515 GCA_902687465.1 Secale cereale | reverse complement strand
GCCGAGAACCAACTCATGTCCGGAATGACGTCTGAGTCGGAAAGATAATTTCAAAAGGGATAACCCGATGACTGCGTGTATACGCACACATTGAATCAATAGACTCAAAATGGCTAAGACAAGGCATGTCAACGAAGACTACTAGTCATATGAAATTAACCATAATGCAAGGAGTCAAGAATTTCAAGAGTAACAGGCTGCAGAGGATTTTCGAAAGATCGAAAAGTATTCCGAAGGATTTTGTGAGACACATGATCAATAGAGAAGAACGGATCCTCGATAAATGTGAGGAAATAACCATAAGGGTTTTCATGTGAAATAAAACTGCAAGACAGTAAACTCAAAGGATTCTCGAGACAACGGAGAATATTTCGAGGCATCTTGTAATAACAAGAGCGACGAGGAATGATGATGAGAATGACAAGTGCATGCAGATATCCATAGGGATATATCGATGGCAGTGAATTGCAAAGGTGATGAGCACAAGTTCTCGGGTTAACGACGGGGAGTACCTTCAGGGTCTTCTGGTGCAGCAGACGATCATCGATCATAAGGCATTCTCCGGGTGAAAGTGATAACGAGATCCTAATGTTAGGTTTAGCAAAATTCATTTACCCCGAATAGAAGAGAGATAAGATTCCCAGAGTATAGACGAGGAGTAAAAGATCCTAATACCACCCAATGGTGTTGTGGGCCCGTAAGCCACACAACAAGTTAGTAAATTTGTTTTTCAAAGACTAGACTCAACTTCGGCCAAGGAGTTGAAAAGGGGGGCACCAGACGGGGCTCGGGGGGCCCAGGCGCCCCCCCGGCGCGGCCCAGGGGGGCGCGCCGCCAGGGCGCCTGGAGCCCTGGTGCCCCCCCCCCCCGGCTGTACTTCGGGCGCAAGGAAGTTTCCAGAACGCTGATTTTTTATATAATTTTTCTGGATTTTTCCTGGCAGTTCTCGTAACGTGAAAACCTGAAATACAAAAACAGCCGAAAACAGAAAATGGCACCGGGGTGCACTGGATGAGTAGGTTAGTCCAAATATGATCAAAAGTGTATGGAAGTGTATGAATATCATAGCAATATCACCCAAAAGTGGCATGGAGCAAGCAGAAATTATAGATACGTTTTGGACGTATCAATTGATGATCCTGATTATGATTTCTCTGTTGATCTTTCACTTATACCTATGGTTGAAGCTGACCCCTTTTATGGCAGAGAAAATGATGATGCTATTGCACACCTGACTAAACTCGGTGAGTTGGGTGGCCTGTTTACCACGGATGAGAAGATACGATACTTTTATGTGACCAAGCTTCTTCCTTTCTCCTTGAACGAAGGTGCTAAAGCATGGTATGATTCACTCCCATGCGGTTCCATTAAGAGTCCTCAAGACTTAGCTCACTCTTTTGTTGATAAGTACTTTCCTGCTCACATGCAACATGCTGCTTTACAAAGAATTTATAACTTTAAACAGTTGTAGGATGAGTCCCTCCCTAAAGCTTGGGGGAGGTACTGCGGTCTGATTCGGGCTAGACCAGGACATGAAGTCCCTAAGAACGAATTAATCGATATATTCTATGCTGGTCTAACTGATGAATCCAGGTCCTATTTGGACAGTTGTGCTGGTTGTGTTTTCAGGAAAAGAACGCCGAAAGATGCAGAAGATTTGATGGGCAGGATTGCCAAAAACCATGAAGATTGGTCCGTTCCTGAACCACCTCCACCACCAAAGAAGAGGGGCATGTTTGTTCTAAGCCCCGAAGATATGCGAGAAGCAAAGAAGTCTATTAAAGAGAAAGGTATTAAAGCTGAACACGTGAAGAATCTACCCCCTATTGAGAAGCTGTGTGAGCCTACCACTCACCCTCCTATGGTAGAGGTACACTCTCTTTTAGATTTCAACGCAAGTGACATCCCTCATGGTAAGCCTCCTGATCAATGTTTAGATGAGTTTGATAATTTTATTATGAAACAAAATCATTTTAATGAGAGGATACAAAGTCAGTTGCATGATAATTCCCTTGCTATCAAAAGTTTGCTTGATGTTCTAGGTAGAACGGTTAATGATGTTCAATGTCTTGTGAAACATTTTCATATGGTTCAAACTCAGCTTGAACAAATTTCTAATGTGCAAAAAGATTTGCTTGCTAACAATGCCAAACAAGATGATTTGCAGGCCTTCGGGATTAAGACCCGAGGAGGAACTAGCACTCAAGATCCTCTCTATCCAGAGGGGCATCCGAGGAGAATCGAGCAAGATTCTCAAATGCAGGAAGAAGAAATTGTTGGCTCTCCAAAAAAGAAGAAGAAGAAACATAAGGAGGCTGACAATTCCAATGATCCTATTACAGATTAAGAGCCAGCTGTTGATCCCAACAGTGTATCTATCTCCGATGCTGAGACTGAAGACGGTGCTGAACCTGAAGATAAGGATAATGAGAAGAATGATCCGCCTGAAGTTCGAGAAGAAGAAGCACCTGACAAACGTAAGAGGTACACTAAAGAAGACTTCATCACAAGAAAACATGGGAAGGAAAGAGAACCATGGATACAGAAACCCATGCCCTTTCCAGGCAAGTCCATCAAATCTGAAGAAGAAGAGCATTACAATAAGTTTTGTGAGTGGATTAAACCTCTTTTTCTTCAAATTCCTTTGACTGATGCTATTAAGTTACCTCCTTATTCAAAATATATGAAAGATATTGTCACTAATAAAAGAAAAGTTCCTAATGAAGCAATATCTACTATGCTTGCTAACTACTATTTCAGTGGCAAGATTCCTGAGAAGCTCGGTGATCCAGGTATACCCACCATTCCTCGCTCCATAAAGAATAATTATGTCAAAACTGCTTTATGTGATCTTGGGGCAGGAGTGAGTGTTATGCCTCTCTCTCTCTTTACAAGAGGCTTTGTTTAGAGAAACTAATTCCTACAGATATCTCTCTTCAGATGGCTGACAAGTCAACCGCCGTTCCGATAGGTATTTGTGAGGATGTTCCAGTAGAAGTTGCTAATTGTTTGATTCTTACTGATTTTGTTGTGCTTGACATGCCTGAGGATGGGAGCATGTCCATTATTCTTGGTAGACCTTTTCTTAACACCGCAGGTGCTATTATTGATTGCAATAAAGGGAAGGTCACCTTCAATGTGAATGATAAAGAACACACGGTGTATTTCCCAAAGAAGACCGACATGAGACATGGCCTAAACTCTATAGAAAATATCGAGACCGTGAAGATTGGAGAATGGGACTGTCCACTACATGTGCACCACAAATACAAAACTATCATGGTGGGGACAATGTCCATCAAAGTAAAGGTTCAGTGATTACTTCGTAAGAGGTGAGACTTTTTGCTCTATATATCGCCTGTTTGTTGGTAAGACTTGATCAACCTTACTAGTAAACATGTTTTATATAGATAAAAAGTTGAGCTTGTTATGTTTTCATTTATTTTAGTTTTTGTTCTACTTGTTGTACCAAGTATTTATGTTTTGAAGCTTCACAATACTACTCACTGCTTCAAGTTTTTAGAGAGTTTCGCAGCTTTTTGAACTTCAAAAAAATTTCAACAGTGAAGTTTTCAGAAAAATTCCAGAAAAATAAAAATAAAAATTTCCACGTCGGGAGTGACCCAGAGGGGCCTCGGGCCAGCCAGGGGGACCCACCAGTGGCCCAGGCGGCCAGCTGGCGCGGCCTGCCCCCTGGCCGCGCCCACAGGGCGCCTGGGGCCCACAAGGCCCCCCTCCAGGTAAGTCTTCTTCCTCCCTCTCTCTTTTTCTCCAAAAACGCGAGTTCTGCACTTGTTCTTGCGTTCTTGCTGCTCTTGGAGGCGATTCTTCGATCTCTCTCTACATCCCATCATTTGAGCTGAGATTTTGAACAAATACTCCCTGGTATGTGACTCCTCCACCCCTCCAATTAGATTTCTGATTGGTGGCTTCATTTGTGAGTATTTAGTAGTTCTTGGTGCTGTATAGATGAGCTTGCATGCATGTGTAAAAAGTTATTTTCCAAGTTTTGATGCAAGTTTATGCCTTGGGCAAGTGAGTTGAGTAGTTTGCCTTAACTCACCTTGTTTTAATCCTCGTTTTTGTAAATTGCAAAAAAAAAATCAGAAATGAGATTGTTAGGAAGGGCAAAAGGGTGGCTTGAGAAGAGGAGGCCCGCACACTCCGATCGAGTTACTAGAGCCGCAGCTTCACCCTCGACTGCTAGGGTGAGCTATAATGAAGATCATGTGCCCCTGGAGTTGTTGGAAGACACAAGTCCAGCACGTGCTATGGCGTTTCCATGTGATGAATTCCTTGAAGCTGCGGGAATCAAGGATGAGTTTTATAATCTTTGTGCTAATGCAGGTCTGACACGGCTCGTCACGTGCCGTGTTACTCAGTATCAAAAACTCACCTCCAGTTTCATTAACAGTTTTAGATATAATCCTGATTCAGGTGCTATTGAGTTTAAAATTTACAATGATCTTATCACCATGACTTTGGGAAAGTTTTGTGAAATAATAGGTGTGCCAAACGTTGGGAGGACGGCTAGGATGACCACTCAGCCCTCCGAGCTGAAAACCGTCTTCAACTCTCTCTGCAGCATGGGTACGAGGGATATTCATCGGTCGAAGATCTCCAGCATCTTATTCCCTCACCTCAGGTATTTTGCATATTATGTTGCTAGAGGGATGTTAGCTCGTGACAACACGAGCAACACTTCTGCGCCAGATATTGCTATCCTGGCAGCAGCCCTCTCAGGGAGATCTGATTATAATCTGGGTGCCTTAATTGCTCGACGCCTTGCTATGAACGGTAACAAGGGAGACTTATATGGTGGCGTTTATGCCATACTTATCTTAGAACATATTGGAGGCACCCCAAACCCTGATGATAATCCTTTTACTTATTTAAGCTTTGATCTTGCTGTTATGAAAAGGCATAAGTTTGTTACCATGGCTTCTGAGCTTGATAATCTTGTTTATATCTTGCGTTTCGGAACCACCGCGGAACGCGAGATCCGTCTACCTGCACCTCTTTTGTTTGATTTTTCTCGCAGGAACGGATGGTCCTTTGATGTTATCCAGTTCGATGAGTTCATGGCCCAGCATCAGTTTCATAACCCCATGGAGGGGTTGTGCCCGACGAGGAGGAGCACGGTGAGTTACCACCTTTTCAGGAAGAAACCGCCACCGAGTTTGGTGAAGGGTCTTCCTCTGCTTGGCGTACGGACCCTTCCTCGTGGGAGACTCCGAGGAGTTCGGTGTACACGCCAGCATCCTTCTACGATCCTTGGACTCACCATTGTTCCCCCGGAGCAGGAGGCTCCTGGGGGCAGTAGCTGCTACCAACTTAGGCCAAAAGCCTAAGCTTGGGGGAGTACGTGCCCCTCTCACTTTTCCATTGTATTATCCGTTTTATTCGCTTTGATCTTTTCGAAGTTTTTGCCCGTTCTTCTTTATTTCTCTCTTTGCAAAAACAACAAAAAGATTTTCTCTTTCTTTTGCTTTCGTTCAACCTTTGAAATAATCCAAAAAGATTTCCTCTTTTTTCTCTTTAGTTTGCTTTGTTTTCAGAATTCAGCTCGAGTCCGTGATGGCATTTAATTATATTTCCTACGTTCGATCGTGCAAGTGACGAGGCAGTAATGACGAAGATCGACTGAAGGGAAGCAACAAGGAAGACCGGTATGAACTCTTCTTGTTTCTACTTTTGTACATATGCATGTACTTATGATCTAGAGACCAGCTTGTAGCGACATAGTGCTATGTTTACAATGCTCTTCCAGTGGTTCATGCTTTCCTTGTGGCTAGTCTCGAATAGCTAGAGTATATAATGTGTTATTGAAATGATCTACATGAATTGCACTGTTCATAGTCTGGTATACTAAGGTGGTATTTCCCTTTAGAGAATTTTTGGATTGACTTGGCACATGTTTACACATGTTTAAGACTAAAAAGTCTGCTCTGCCTTGATGATCTTTGAGTTTCAGAATAGTTATATCACTTTCATGCCCGATTCAATGTTGCTTTGTCGCTCTGCATGATTATGGCCGTTATTGCTCCCTAGTTGGTCGCTTCCCAGTCTTTTGCTAACCTCCACCTGTACTAAGCGGACTGACTGCTTGTGCATCCAAAATCCTTAAAACCTGTTGTGCCATATGAGTCCACCATACCTTCCTATACATGGTATTTACCAGCCATTCCTAACGAAGACTTTCGTGTACCATCTCGAAATGAATCAAAAGCATTTCCCTTTTTGTGCCTCTGTTTTAGCTCATGAGGAAGTAGTAGTTAATTCATGACCTTTTTAAGTTGGACAAGTTTCACCCCGGGATTGCATGTCTAATGTGCAAACCCCTAATACGAGAAGGAACTGGCATAGAGTGCGCCCGGCTCATAAAAGATAATACAACAAACAAACCCTCCTTCACGCTTTGTTCATGAGAAATCAGAAAACTTTGGCAGTGATAAACAAAGGAGATTAAGAGGATGTGATCGTCCTCATGCGGGAGCCGTTCCTTGAAACTTGTCCAGCTCAAGAAGTGATTGAGTTATCTGCTAGCATTCGTTGACGAAATATGCACCTCTCAAAACTTTTTTTACCTCTGTTTTTAAAACCAAGAGCTCTGGTACATGTTTAGTTTTTATTTCCGACCACGGGTTTTCAACCTCGCCATCAAATTCCACGGTTCGAGAGTCTCCACCTTCTTTCTTCAAAGCACCAACTAGGAGAGCATAATTGTCATTCTGAGTGTAATGTGCATTGTCCCAAAGTATTACATTGTCTTCTGCATGCTTGTGATATGATTTATTCTGAAATTCTTAGTTCTAGTATCCTTTAAAACTCTGGAGGAGTTTCTGCATTTATGTATTGCTTTACTCATGGAGGCTAGCGAGATACCACCCTAGTATGCTCAAGCTATGTGCAATGTAATCTTGTCTTGATTTTCAGTAGTATATTATTTACTTTTAGGTATTTGTGATTGGTCACTTGAAAGAAGGATCACTCCGTGCATTGTCCTCATAGTACCGTTTCAATACTTGCTAGACTCTTTTCGTAGTACATGCTTATATACATCTAATGAAACAAAAGAGTTTGTCAAAGTTTTCTTTGTCGCGTCTAGTTCGTTGAACTGAATTGCTTGAGGACAAGCAATATGCTAAGCTTGGGGGAGTTGATACGTCTCAAACGTATCTACTTTTCCAAACACTTTTGATATTGTTTTGACCTCATTCTTGCATGATTTGAACTAAACTAACCCGGACTGACGTTGTTTTCAGCAGAGCTGCCTGTATGGTTTTATTGTGCGCAGGAAAACGGATTTTTAGGTATCTCAGAAAATTCCACGAAAAATCATAGAAAATCCACGCACCCGAAGGAACCCGGAGCCAGAAGAGGGGCCAGAGGGGGGCCAGGGGGGCCCCAGGCGCCCTGATGGCGCGGCCCACCCCCTGGCCGCGCCGGGGGGTCGCCTGGGTGGGCCCCACCTCCCCTGGTGCCCTACTTTGACCCGTATTTTAGCTCGTGACGGAGAAATCCCAGATCAAAAGTTCTTTTCCCAGTTTTCGTCGCGGAGCCGCCACCACCCTCTGTTCTTCTTCGGGAGGGCTAATCTGGAGGCTGAATTGGCCTCCCGAGAGGGGAGATCGTCGCCATCGTCATCATCATCACCACTCCATCATCCCTCCATGACTTCTCCTTCCATGTGTGAGTAATCCCCTGCTGTAGGCGAAGGGGATGGTAGGGATTGGATGAGTTAGATCATGTAATAGTTTGTCATATTGTTGGGGGCATGTTGCCTATCATCTACTATGGTGTTTATCATCTTTGCTTCAACTCGTTATTCTTAATGCTTGTCACTTAGGGTCCGAGTGCCATGATTTCAGATCTGAACCATATGTGTTTGCATGAATATATTTGTGTTCTTGATCCTATCTATGAGTTGTTAGCACCTATTACGGTTCGGAACCGGCGATCCCAAAAGTGACAGCTTGGGACACTAAAGGGGATGGTCCGTAGTTTGAGGATTACATGTATCCATTGAGTTCATTGCTTTGTTCCGGTGCTCTTTGACAGGAGCACCTTAATCTCCATAAGTTCCTTTTGGCCCCGTTCGTAGCGGGATGGTAGGACAAAAGATGTTGTGCAAGTTCTTATTGCAAGCACGTACAACTACCTACGGGATACATGCCTAATGTTTGATATTTGCCTAGATGATCATTACTTTTCCGTGTGCCTTGCCCCAAGTTAGAATCATGATATATCTCATCCATGCAGCGCCCAACCATCCGTCTCCCTAGCCTACAGTGTTTTAAATCCTGCTGGTTACTGATACGTCCAAAACGTATCTATAATTTCTGCTTGCTCCATGCCTCTTTTGGGTGATATTGATATGATATTTATACACTTCCATACACTTTTGATCATATTTGGACTAACCTATTAACTCAGTGCACCCCAGTGCCAGTTTCTGTTTTCGGCTGTTTTTGTATTTCAGGTTTTCACATTACGAGAACTGCCAGGAAAAATCCAGAAAAAATATATAAAAAATCAGCGTTCCAGGAGCTACCGTGCGGCCAAAGTACAGCCGGGGGGACCCACAGGGGCTCCAGGCGGCCTGCCCAGGCGGCCCACCCCTAGGCCGCGCCGGGGGGGCGCCTGGGCCCCCCAGGACTCCCCTGGTGACCCCCTTTGGCATATATTTAAGGTCCGTTGAGAAAACCCTAATTCCGGACCCCTTTTCTCCAGACGCGATTCCGATCTCTGCCGCCATCGCCATCAAGCTTCGGGGGACCAGAATTCCTGCGCCAGCACCCCGTCGGGACGGGGAAGTGCCCCCGGATTCATCTCCATCGACGTTGCTTCCTCTCTCCATGAGGCGGGAGTAGTTCCTCCTCGGGGCTGAGGTTCTTACCAGTAGCTATGTGGTCAATTCTCTCTCCCATGATGTGATCTTCATTGTGATCATAGGCTATGTTAATCTAGGGTGATCCCATGATATTTCCCCTTCCTCTATGTATTGGATTGATGTACTCACTTGTCTTTATCTAGTATAATCCCCGAGACCAAGGTGACATCGGTCTATTGGACATGGATTAGAAAAGTATTTTCATGAGTGATTTCCTCTCTTGTGTGTTGATTGAAGATTGAGAGTCTCTTGGTGCTGGTCTTTGACTATCCTTTAGATATTTTGTGGTGATTGTGGGACTCTCTTTGGATGGTCGCGGTGACATTGGGAAATCCTTAGATTGAGAACTACGAACTTTGAGGTGTGCTTTTGTAGCCCTACATAATTCTCGTCCTCTCTTGACCACGAAGGAATGACCTCCGAGTGTGTCCCCTTTGCATGTTTTATGGGAAATATCATGTGATTCGATTATGTTAATGTTGTTGGGAGTTGCCACTAGTGAAAGTATGAAGCCTAGGCCTTGTTTCCACCATTGCCATACCATTTGTGCTCACGTTTACCACTTGTTTGCTTGCTGCACTTTTTATTACAGAATTATATTACTTTGTTTTGCCATCCATATTACTTGCCATTTAACATCTCTTCGCCGAACTAGTGCACCTATACATCTAACAAGTGTATTAGGTGTGTTGGGGACACAAGAGACTTCTTGTATCTTAGTTGCAGGGTTGCTTGAGAGAGACCATCTTCAACCTCTACTTCCCTGAGTTCGATAAACCTTAGGTCATCCACTTGAGGGAAATTGCTACTATCCTACAAACCTCTGCACTTGGAGGCCCAACATAGTCTACAAGAGTAGAAGCGTGCGTAGACATCAAGCTATTTCTGGCGCCGTTGCCGGGGAGGTGAGCGCTTGAAGGTATATCTTTAGATCTTGCAATTAAATCTTTTTGTTTCTTGTTTTTATTTCACTAGTTATGTTTATGGAAAACCTTGCTATTGGATCGTTGCTTGCGGGAGGACGCCCCACACCTGTGGTGGTTGCTCCTCCTCCTACTGAAATTGTGCCCTATAAAATACCGGCTGGTATTATCGATTATGTTTTGGCTAATCGTTATGTAGGAGACAGACATCCCGGTGAACACTTGCTATATCTGTCACAACTATGTTCATTATTTAAGCTTGCAGGTGTATCGAGGGAGTTTGTCATGAGGAAATTATTTGCCTTGTCACTGAAAGGAAAAGCATTGGAATGGTATAGGCTACTAAATGACTCTCACCTGCTGGAGTGGGAAGAGATCCAGTCTCTCTTTTACTCCAAGTTTTATCCTCTTCATGAAGTCCATGAGAATAGGAATTATGTTTATAATTTTTATCCTCATGACGGAGAGAGCATAGCTCAAGCTTGGGGGAGACTGAAAACATTAATGCTAAAATGTCCTAACCATGGGCTCCCCAAAGATATGATTATTACTAATTTCTATGCGAGGCTTTCTCGACAGAATAAAGATTTGCTCGACGCTTCCTCTATGGGTTCTTTCACAAACGAAAAGACTGATGCTAAATGGGAACTCCTTGAAAGAATTCAACGCAACACTGAAGATTGGGAGATCGACAAAGGTAAAGAGTCAGGTATAATTTATGAGTATGATTGCATTAAGTCCTTTGTTGAAACTACAAGTTTTAATAAGTTTAGTGCTAAGTTTGGGCTTGATTCTCAACTCCTTGTTGATTTCCTCAAATCTTTTGCTTCACATCTTAATATGCCTAAGGAGGATTGGATCAAGTATCATAAACCTTTTAAAGAGACTTGCAAAGAAAATGAAATTGTTCATGATGATTGCAACATGCATGATCCAATTCCTAAAAATGAAGTTTTATATAAGCATGTTAATTTTTGTGGAGTGGATAGACCTTGTGAAAGGCCTATGATTGAAGAAGAGAAGTATTGTAAGCAACATAAGCATGAAAGAACAATCACTTGGGTCAGAGATTTAAATGAAATTGCTAGAGAATTGTGTGACCTTTATCCTTTTACTTGTGAACTTTGCCGTATAGAGGGTCACTTTCATTTTCAATGTATGAACTTTCAAAACATAACTGTTAACCGGTTGTGTGATAACATGATCACCTCTGATCTTTATGATGAGCTTGTGTTATTTTTGATGTGTGAAGAGTTATCAGAAAAGACTTCTTGGCTGGATGATAATGCCATAGGAATAAAAAACACTTTGCAAAATTGCCATCTCTATTGTGTTGTTAATTTCCATGAAAATGATTACATAAGTAAGATTAGAAAGGAGGGAACTTTACCAAAGTATAAAAATGTCTCTTATATTTCTGCTAATAAAAAGGAGAGTTTCTCCCAAGTTTCCCCTATTGTTTCTAATGATAAACCAGGATATGTGGAGAAGCTTCATCTCCAACCACCCCCTCCTAAGGTGAAGAAGAAGAAAAAGAAGAGGAGGAGGAGGAGGAGGAGCAAGAAGGAAGAAGAATGGGTATCAACCTGGCCTGAGCATATTCCTCCCATCAACTTTTATCCTAACGGTTGTAAGTTTAAAGAAGAAGGTGAAGTTTATTGCCTTAATTATCATCTTGATGATACGTCCGTAGGTACTATTGAAGATGATTTTGATTATGATATGCATGTTACTTATTGTGATTGGGAAAATGATGATAATGCTGCTTATGATCTTGAAAATCTTTTTGGTACCAACTCTGAAAGTGAAGATATGGGAAGCTCTAAGCTTGGGGATGATAGGATTGCAAATCCTATCCCCACTAGTGATGTGATAATTGATAATTCTCTTGCTAGTAAGAATAAAGACAACATGTTTACAAATATAGTTGCTAGCAATGATAATGCTCTTCTCTACCATGATGATGTTATAACTCCAATCTATAGTGATTATAAAGGTACCTATGACATAAGGAGAAATTATCCTTATGAAACTTGTCATAATCATGAAGGGAATTACTCCCTTGTTGAACACCACCCTCCTAATATACAACTAATCTATAGTGTTCAAGTTGTTTATGATAGTCCTACTCCCACTATTACCAATGAGAAAAATTGTGCTTATGTGGGGAGTGAGAGTACCTTTTTGCATGTGGATCATGGTAACAATGCTTTATGTGATGCTTATATTGTTGAGTTCGTCCATGATGCCACTGAAATTTATAATGAGAGAGGGAGGCTTGGTTCTAAATATCTTAACAATAAGAAGTTTCCTCTCTTTATGGTGAATATTTTGAAGTTATGCTTGTTTTGCATTCCTATGCTAGTTGCTTCGTGCTTCAATGAATTATTCTATTGCAATATTCCTATGCATAGGAAGAATGTTAGGCTTAAATGTATTTGGCATTTGCTTCTTGATGCCCTCTTTTGTTCTTCAGCTCTTATTCTTACGAGAGCAGCATTAAAGTCCTATGCCTAGCTTAAAGGCATAAAAGAAAGCGCTTTTGGGAGGCAGCCCACAATGAATAAAATTTGATTTTGCTTTTTGTTGTGTCTTGATGTTGTTACTACAGTAGCATCATCATTGTATCTTTACTTTTCAACTTTGTGCCAAGTGTAGCCTCTGATTGCAAGAAAGTTCAAAAGTTGTGACGTGCTGTCCAGGAAACAGATTCTGTCCTTGGATAGAAAAATTCGTATAAAATCACCTGATCATATTTTTGGTCTGAATTTTTTCGACAGCGTGCTCTATACAATTGTCTTTCGTGCGTCTGTTCTGAGTTTTTTGATTAAAGTTGCAGAAGTGCCCCGAACAAATCATTTACTACCTGATGTTCTGTTTTTCACAGATTCTGTCCTGTTTTGCCTTTCTTTCATTTTGCAAACCAAGAGCTTGCTTTTTCTTTGCAAAAACCCTTTGGCAATCTTGAGAAACAGTTGAACTTCAAGAATATCTTTATTTCCAGCAAGGAACAATTATTTTATTATGGGTACTAACCTCGCTAATCAGATTATGATGAGTTATGTATGAAGGGAGTTTTCAAGTGTGCGAGGGAAGATGATAAAAAGATTCAGGAGTGTCAAGCGCTCAAGCTTGGGGATGCCCCCGTGCACCCCCAAGAAATATTCAAGGAGAATCAAGCGTCTAAGCTTGGGGATGCCCCCGTGCATCCCCTTCTCCATCAACATTATCAGTTCGTCTTTCGTTCCACTATATTTTTATCACTTCATGTGTTATGTGCTATGCTTGCAGCGTCTTGCTTTTAGTTTCATTTTTAGTTTTCTTTAGCTTTGCTTGTTTTTCATAACGAGTTGGAACTCAGCTTTCTTTGTGTGGGAGAGAAACACGCTCCACTTCAATCTAGAACACAACATAGAATTTTCATGTTTATCTTTGCTGTGTGTGTTCTTTGTCTTTTAATAGCTACTATCATGTTCAGCTCTTAGTATTCATGCTTATCTTTTCAAAGAGCTTTTGTTTAGTTGGTTGCTTGAACTCTCTTTAATTACCATGCTCACCTTATTAAGAGAGTTTGCTTCCGTTGCATTGGTTGATATGTCTATGATAAAGATGCTACGTGCATAATGGCGCTTAGTAGTTCATGTTTTCTTGTGGTTAGTCTCAAATAGCTGGGGGATTCCCAATGTGTTATTGGAGTACCAACTCGATTTGTTTGCCTATGATGTGGTATGGTTTAGTAATATCTTCCTTCAAGAATTTATTTTGATTGACTTGGCGTATGCTCACGCATATTTAAGACTGTAAAGAAAGTCTGTCAAGCCTTGATGATCTTTTGTTTCTGAGTAGCGATATAACTACCATGCCTGATTCAATGTTGCTTTGTCGCTCTGCATGATTATGACCGTCATTGCTCTTTTAGTTGGTCGCTCCCAGTCTTTTGCTAACCTCCACCTGTACTAAGCGGACTGACTGCTTGTGCATCCACATTCTTTTAATCCAGTTATGCCATATGAGTCCACCATACCTACCTATATGTGGTATTTCACCGCCACTCCAAGTAAATTTACATGTGCTACCTTTAAAACCTTCATTTTTGCAATACATAGCTCATGGGAAAGTAGCTTAAAAACTATTGTGGTAAAGAATATGTCGCTTATGTATCTTATTTCTTATAAGTTGCTTGCTGAGCGGTATCCATGTTTCTGGGGACACCATCAACTGTTACACTTTTGTTGAATTTCATGTGAGTTGCTATGCATGTTCGTCTTGTCCGAAGTAAGGGTGATTTGCCATGAGTTGAATGGTTTGAGTATGCATATTGTTAGAGAAGAACATTGGGCCGCCAACCAAAGCCATGTATCATGGTGGAAGTTTTAGCTTGGACATTAATCCTCAACCTCTTATGAATGCTTAAGCATTAAAGAGGAGTCCATTATCTATTTTCTATGTTGTCCCGGTATGGATGTCCTCAAGTTGAGATCTATCAAAAACGAGAAATCAAATGCGATTTATCTCCTTGGACCTTTGTACAGGTGGCATAGAGGTACCCCTTTGTGACACTTGGTTGAAACATATGTAATGCAATGATAACCCATGGAAATCCGAGCTAATTAGGACAAGGTGCGAGCACTATTGGTATTCGATGCATGAGGCTTGTAACTTATAGGATGTCTTATGCATAACACATATGAAGTATTACTACCGTTGACAAAATTGCTTCTATGTTTTCAAAATAAAAAAAACTCTAGCACATGAGTAATCCCTGCTTCCCTCTGCGAAGGGCCATTCTTTTACTTTTATGTTGAGTCTCCACCTTCTTTTAAAGCATCAACTACTGAGAGCATGATTGTCATTCTGAGTGTAATGTGCATTGTCCCAAAGTAGCATTGTCTTTTGCATGATTGTGATATCGTTTATTCTGAAATCATTGTATCTAGTCATCACTTAAACCTTGAAGGTGCCCCTACATTTATGTTTTGCTTCACTAAAGGGGGCAAGCTAGATATCACTTTATCATATTTGCACATCATGTTCATTGCAAATCTATTTGATGTTTCAGTATCATATTGTAAAACTTTCAGTTCTTTGTGATTTTCTCATGAGGCAACTTAATTACTACAGATTCATTGTCTCAGTAAGCTTTTGTCATATGACTATGAATAAGTCCTATATGGTTAATAGCATGTCACCACAGAAATTATTCTTGTTATCATTTACCTACTTGAGGACGAGCAGGAATTAAGCTTGGGGATGTTGATACGTCCAAAACGTATCTATAATTTCTGCTTGCTCCATGCCTCTTTTGGATGATATTGCTATGATATTTATACACTTTCATACACTTTTGATCATATTTGGACTAACCTATTAACTCAGTGCACCCCAGTGCCAGTTTCTGTTTTCGGCTGTTTTTGTATTTCAGGTTTTCACATTACGAGAACTGCCAGGAAAAATCCAGAAAAATATATAAAAAATCAGCGTTCCAGGAGCTACCGTGCGGCCAAAGTACATCCGGGGGGGACCCACAGGGGCTCCAGGTGGCCTGCCCAGGCGGCCCACCCCTAGGCCGCGCCGGGGGGGCGCCTGGGCCCCCAGGACTCCCCTGGTGACCCCCTTTGGCATATATTTAAGGTCCGTCGAGAAAACCCTGATTCCGGACCCCTTTTCTCCACACGCGATTCCGATCTCCGCCGCCATCGCCATCAAGCTTCGGGGGACCAGAATTCCTACGCCGGCACCCCGCCGGGACGGGGAAGTGCCCCCGGATTCATCTCCATCGACGTTGCTTCCTCTCTCCATGAGGCGGGAGTAGTTCCTCCTCGGGGCTGAGGTTCTTACCAGTAGCTATGTGGCCAATTCTCTCTCCCATGATGTGATCTTCATTGTGATCATAGGCTATGTTAATCTAGGGTGATCCCATGATATTTCCCCTTCCTCTATGTATTGGATTGATGTACTCACTTGTCTTTATCTAGTATAATCCCCGAGACCAAGGTGACAACGGTCTATTGGACATGGATTAGAAAAGTATTTTCATGAGTGATTTCCTCTCTTGTGTGTTGATTGAAGATTGAGAGTCTCTTGGTGCTTGTCTTTGACTATCCTTTAGATATGTTGTGGTGATTGTGGGACTCTCTTTGGATGGCCGCGGTGACATTGGGAAATCCTTAGATTGAGAACTACGAACTTTGAGGTGTGCTTTTGTAGCCCTACATAATTCTCGTCCTCTCTTGACCACGAAGGAATGACCTCCGAGTGTGTCCCCTTTGCATGTTTTATGGGAAATATCATGTGATTCGATTATGTTAATGTTGTTGGGAGTTGCCACTAGTGAAAGTATGAAGCCTAGGCCTTGTTTCCACCATTGCCATACCATTTGTGCTCACGTTTACCACTTGTTTGCTTGCTGCACTTTTTATTATATAATTATATTACTTTGTTTTGCCATCCATATTACTTGCCATTTAACATCTCTTCGCTGAACTAGTGCACCTATACATCTAACAAGTGTATTAGCTGTGTTGGGGACACAAGAGACTTCTTGTATCTTAGTTGCAGGGTTGCTTGAGAGAGACCATCTTCAACCTCTACTTCCCTGAGTTCGATAAACCTTAGGTCATCCACTTGAGGGAAATTGCTACTGTCCTACAAACCTCTGCGCTTGGAGGCCCAACATAGTCTACAAGAGTAGAAGCGTGCGTAGACATCAGTTACTAGTTGCTGCTTTTGCCATTTACTCTTGCTATTTACTTTTGTTGTTTACTTTTACTATCACCATCGTCACTATCATATCACGGTTACCACTTATCTTTTGTTGCAAGTAAGTATATTTCAGGTGCGATTGAATTGACAACTCAACTGTCAAAGCTTATAAATACTCTTTGGCTCCCCGTGTGTCGAATCAATAAATTGGGTTATTCTTACCCGCGAAGACTATCTCGATCCCTTACGGTTGAGGGTTATCAGCGCCACAGTTAGAGTCTTCTTCAACGACCAGGGCTTCGACCTCTACATCACTGCCGAGCCGCTGAATCATGTGGGTCAGCCCTGCTACTTCGACGACGGTCCCCCGGCGGACCCTCTGGGCCCCATGGTGACTACCGCGGCCGTCACCACCCCCGCTCGTGCCGCTCCGATGAGGAGGAGGGGTCGGAGGACAGCCCATACCGCTCTCCCTCGCCGGCTCCTCCGGCTCCGTCTTCGAGCCGGGGTGGTCGGCAAGGCCGGCTTGCCGAGCTGCCACCCTTCGCGTTGTCGACCGAGGCCTCCGAGGAGAGTGACGCCTCGAGCATCGGCCTGATTGTCGTCCCCGCCTCCTCGCCGCGCTCCCCCACTTATCTCTCCTCCGTCGAGCCGGGTGAAGATTGATAATAATTGTGTATTGATCTATGCCTCAAAGGGCTGTTTATATAAGTACAAAGTCTTAGAGTCCAAGTATAGAAGAGATAGATTACGAGATAGATTACAATTCAAACTACCAAAAACTGAACCGGCAACTACCAAAACTGAACCGGCCGAATATACTCTAATATCCTCCCGCAGTGTCAACGTCGGGCGTGATGATGTTGAGACTGGAGCGTATGTCGGTGAAGGATGCATTGGGAAGCCCTTTGGTGAAGATGTCAGCAAATTGCGCACTTGTTGGAACATGGAGAACACGAACCTCGCCAAGAGCCACTTTCTCACGAACAAAGTGGATATCTATCTCAATGTGCTTCGTGTGACGATGCTGAACTGGATTAGATGCCATATAGACTGCTGAAATATTGTCACAATAAACAATGGTAGCACGCTCGAGTGGTCGATGAAGCTCCACGAGGAGTTGCCGGAGCCAGACGGCCTCAGCGACAGCATGAGCAACAGCCCGATACTCAGATTCAGCGGAGGACCTGGAAACCGTATCCTGCCTTTTCAAAGACCAAGAAACAACATTATCACCCAAATAAACACAATAGCCGGATGTGGATCGTTGAGTGTCGGGACAACCTGCCCAGTCTGTCTCAGAATATACTGTCAAGCTTGTTGGAGAGGAGGAATTAATAAGGAGGCCGTGATCAAGAGTACCTTTGAGATATCGAAGAATGCGTCTAACATGAGCAAGATGAGGAGCACGAGGGTCATGCATATAAAGACAGGCTTGTTGAACAGAATAGGAAATATCAGGACGAGTGAGTGTAGCATATTGAAGAGCGCCGGTGATGCCGCGATAAAAAGTAGGATCGGAAACGGATTCACCATCAGCCGACAATTTGGCACCGATGTTAGCAGGTGTGCGACAGGGTTGACAATCAGACATGCCGGCACGTGAGAGCAAATCTATAACATATTGGCGTTGGGATAGAAAAAGGGTAGAGGAAGTACGAGAAACATTAGTGCCAAGAAAATGATGTAGAGGACCAATATCAGTTATGGAAAATTCATGATTGAGAGAAGAGATTATTTGGTGGAGGAAAGTATCGGAGGAAGCGGTGAGAATAATATCATCTACATACAATAATAGATAGGCGGTGTGATTAGAGGAATGAAAAACGAACAGAAAGGAATCAGATTTAGAAGGAACAAAGCCGATGGTTCGAACAAAGGTAGCAAAATGCTGGAACCAGGCTCGAGGAGCCTGTTTGAGACCATACAATGATTTGTTGAGGAGACAGACAAGAGTTGGTGAGGATGGATTTTCAAAGCCAGAGGGTTGCTGGCAGTACACAGTTTCATTTAGTGTTCCATGGAGAAAAGCATTTTTGACATCCAGTTGGTGAATAGGCCATGAAGAGGAAACCGCAAGACTAAGAACAACATGAATGGTGCTAGGTTTTATCACAGGAGAAAAGGTCTCATCCAAATCTATGCCGTGCTGCTGGGAAAAACCACGACAAACCCAGCGAGCTTTGTAGCGAGCAAGAGAACCATCGGCATGAAACTTGTGGCAAAAAAACCACTTGCCAGAGACAATATTAACACCAGGTGGTTTTGGAACTAAAGTCCAGGTGTTGTTTTGCTGGAGAGCATCAAACTCGTCTCGCATAGCAGAAAACCAAAGAGGATCAAGAAGAGCCTGTTTATATGAAGTGGGAATAGGGGAGACAGCCGGTGTGGCCGTGAGATTAAGACGGCGAGTAGGGAGATGAAAACCGTGTTTGCCATGATTACACATGACATGATCGTTGGTGGGAGCTTGAATGGGTACAACATGAGGAGGAATGGGTGGTGACGGACTAGGAGTTATAGGGGAAGGATATGAAGCAGGAGGTGTAGAAGATGGGTCGAGGGATGAGGAAGGGAAAGGTTGTCTATAACAGGAGTGGAAGGCGGACTGGCTTGTGTAGTATCGGTCGTGGATGGGGTAGTGGTGCTGGTTGATGTGGTGGCAGGTGGGGAAGGTTCCGCGGCCGAGATGATGGGAAGAAGAGAAGATGGATGGGTAGTGGAAGGTGTTGAGGGAGAGGAAGAGGCAGTGGTGACAATGGCAAAGAGAAAAACGTGCTCATCAAATGTGACATGTCTCGAGATAAACACACGACCGGAAGAGGGATCGAAACAGCGATGCCCTTTGTGATCGTCGGAGAGGCCGAGATAAATGCAGGGTAGAGATCGTGGGGCTAGTTTGTGAGTTGTGATGGATGTGATATTAGGAAAGCATAGGCAACCAAAGACCCGAAGAGAAAGGTAGTCGGGATCAGATAGAAGAAGAGATTGAAAGGGTGCATAGCGAGGACATGTTTTGGTGGGGCGGATGTTAAGAAGAAGGGTAGCAGTGCGCAGAGCTTCGACCAAAAAACGGGGAGGAAGAGATTCTTGGATAAGTCGAGTGCGTAGGATATCATTGATGGAATGAAGAGAGCGCTCGGCCTTCCCATTTTGAGGGGAGGTATAGGGACAAGAAAAGCGTAGAAGAATGCCATGGGAGAGAAAAAATGTGCGGTTGGTGACGTTGTCGAACTCGCACCCGTTGTCACATTGGATAAAGCGAGTAGGTAGGCCAAAGTGTGTTTGGACGTAGGTGCGAAAGGTGAGAAAAAGTTGATGTACATCAGATTTAACACGTAGAGGGAACGTCCATATGTAGTGAGAATAATCATCTAAAATCACAAGATAATATTTATAGCCAGAGACACTAGGAATAGGAGAGGTCCATAGATCACAATGTAAAAGCTCAAAAGGAAAAGTGCTAATAGTAGATGATGTTCCAAAAGGAAGCCGAACAGGTTTGCTGCATTGTCATGCCTTACAAAAAGAAGAATCATGTGACACACTAGTGCTAGGAATAGAAAATTCTTGTAGTAGAGATGACATCGTTGAATTATTGGGGTGACCGAGCCGACGATGACACAGATCAACTGAAGCCAGCATGGCATGAGGAGAGGATGCAGGCGCGCCATGAAGTGGATAGAGATCATCCGTGCTATTGTAGCGAGCGAGAAGTGTCCCCGTTCTCAGATCCTTCACAGATAAACCAAAAGGATCAAACGCTAGAATGACAAGATTATCGATGGTAAATTGGCGAACAGAAATAAGGTTTTTGATTAAAGAAGGAACAATAAGAATATTGTGGAGTTGAAAATTGGCATGATCAGTTTGTATAGAAGAGTGACCGGTGCAAGAGACGGGAACAAGGGAGCCGTCGCCTATGGTGATGGAAGAATAAGCGGAAGGAAAACAAGCTGACAGAATATCGATATTTGAAGACATATGCGAGGATGCACCAGAATCAAAAATCCAATCCGTACCTTGGTTATTGAGTGTAAAGTTGTTCATGGCGGCGATGAAGGCGGCTTGATCCCAGGCTGGCTGTGGTGGAGTAGCTGGCGGTCCGGGCGCAGGTGCGTGCGTGTACGACATGGGTGAAGCAGGGCCGTAGGCATATGGTGCATAGGGTACCGGCAGGTAGCCGTGAGGTGATCCTTGGACGGCTGGCGATGGAGAGGTCGTGGCAGTGTAGACATGAGGCGGTGGCCGTGGACCAAGGAGTCCGGGAGCACCGGTAGCAGGGCGAAGACCCGGGCTCCAGTTGCTGGTGTACGCGGGAGGAGCGCCGTATGGAGACGGCACAGACCAGGGCATGGGCCACGCCTGAACTAGACCTGTCCAGGGGTCTTGCTGAGGTTGCCAAGCCACGGGAGCAGCGGCCAATGGAGGAGGCGCCGGTGGTGCAGCCTGTGGTGATGGAGTAGCAGGTCGAGGCTGCGACGGCCGGTAGACGGGTTTTTTGCCCCGATAGTTAGGGCTCGGGCGCCAGCCTGGAGGAGCCGAGGATGAAGGCGTCGGTGGAGCAGGCGATGGAGGCGGCGCAGATTGTGCAGAGGGCTGGGCGACGTGAAACACCTGGGGAGGACGCGTCGCCTTACGCGCCTGGGTCTGTGCCTCGAGCTGCAAGATAGAGCGGACCTCCGCGAAGGAGGGGTAGGGTCACAGCATAGGGATGAAGGCAACCTGCTTCTCGAATTGTTCCCCAAGGCCGACGAGGGGAGCGTTGATGAGGGTCTGATCGTCAACGTGATCACGGAGCTCACGTAGTTCGTCGCCGATCGCCTTGATGCGTTGGCAATAGACAGTGACCGGAGAGTCGCCTTGGATGCTGGTGCGGAGCTCGATGTGGAGCGCGTTAACACACGCATCAGAGTTGCCCTGGAAGAGCTGCTGAAGAGAGGCCCAAAGTTCAGCGGCGGTGGCGTCGTCGTTGGAGACGAATTTGAAGAGCTCGATGGAGATGCGGGTATATATCCATTGGATGACGGTGAAGTCATCCTTGATCCAGCGAGGGTCGATCAGCCGCGGGGGAGCGGCTGGATTGATGTGATGGCAGAGACCGCAGCGGCCGAGGTGGACATGGAAGAGGTGGCGCCAATGGTAGAAGATGTGGGCGGCAAGGTCTAGGGTTATCGGGATGAAAGGTGAGACGTCGACGATAGTATCGGCGAGGGAGAGCTGAGGTGGTTGGGGTAGGGTAGGGTTTTGGGTAGGGGTTGAAGAGGAGATAGGAGCACCGCCGGCGGCGCGGAACTTATTGATTGTGTAGAGCCGCCGCCGCGGCAGCGGAGGAGGAGTTGGCGGTGAAGCCATGCTGAGGGCGGAAACCTAGGCGTATGATACCATGAAGATTGATAATAATTGTGTATTGATCTATGCCTCAAAGGGCTGTTTATATAAGTACAAAGTCTTGGAGTCCAAGTATAGAAGAGATAGATTACGAGGTAGATTACAATTCAAACTACCAAAAACTGAACCGACAACTACCAAAACTGAACCGGCCGAATATACTCTAATACCGGGCCTGGGAGTCGTGCTGGTCCACTTCGCGGCCTCGCCTGGACCCTTCGCGGTCAGCTCCCCCCGTCCCCCTCGAGGCGTCACTTGAGACTACCGCGGCCCTCCCCCCGTGCTCGCCCCCTCCCGCGTCGGTGCCTGCGGACTCCCTCACACTTCCGGCAGCGGACCCTCCTCCGTCTCAGCTGCCGGAAGTGGGAGGGAGTCCATCCCCCGCCCCCCGTGGTCCGCTGCCTACTCCCGTCGTGGCCGGTCCTGCTCCTCCTCGGTGACGGCTTCCCGCCGTAGCGCTCGACTCGACGCCGCCCGGTCGGACGGTAGGCCGGCTCTGCCCATCCCAGTGCGGGCGGAGCTCCGGGCCGCTGCCCGGAATCCGGAGCCAACTTTGACGGCCGCTTAGCCGCCCCCAGAACCAAGACGCCATCTCCGCCTTCATCGCCGACCTTCGCTTGATGGCTGTTCGTCTCTCGCCGCCACCCCCCGGGCCAGATTAGGGGTCGGGCGGTCTCTCCTGCCTCCCCCGGCCGTTCCTTTTTTTGGGGGCTTGTTGAGATGTGCCCTCAACAGAACCTCTTGTACTCTCTGTCGTGCGACTTGGGTGTGAGGGTTGTGGACTAGTCTGTGTATAGTTGCTCCGTGACGGTTTGCTTTATTTATAAAACGGGACGAAAGTCTTCTTCGATAAAAAAAAAACTATATTCTTTTGTCCAAAGTAAGTATCAGTCTGCCTGCCTGCCTGCTGGGTGCGCTCGTGTAGCTGCATCGGATCCGGGTCTGACAAAGAGAGCGCACATGGAGATGGAGTGCACTAGATGGGATCGTTCGTTTGGCCGTGCTCGCGCTCTCACGGCACGGCACGGCAGCATCACCTCACCGGCGCCGCCCACACCACGTTGCGTCCCCATTTTGGCTCGGCTCGGACCTCGGAGATGTTTTTTCTGTCTCGTCCCGCACTTCAGTTTTGCTTTCTCATCCAAAAAAAGCCGGCGTCCCCTCTCTCTCTCTGTTTGTTTCTTCTGCCTGGATCGCCGGCCCGAAGGCGGCCGGGCCCACGCGTCAGCGTGATTCGGCGTCTCTATCCATCGATCCAGGTGGGCCGCTTTTTCTCGATCGGCACCCCGCACCCGATTCCCGAAACTCGAGGGATTTGGATTCGCTTTTGCCTTTTCTTCTCTCCTCTCCTCAACCCAAAAAAATTAAAAAAAATGCGGCTCTCCTCGTGGCCCCACCTGCCAGACGCCGGGATCGATTCCCGCCGCTGAAACCGCCGGATGCTCTCCTTGTCCCCACGCGCCGCCCGGGACTGACCGCTCACCCACTGACCCGCGGGCCCACGCCAGCCCGGTCCACCTGTACGGCCCCCCGGCCCGCCACATGCGCCAGCCCACAACCGGAGTTTAGAAATACCCACGACATCCACATCCCCCTCCCCCTCCACCTCCACCTTCTTCCCCAAACGAACACTCCACCAGCACACACAGATCTAACCGAAACCCCCACCGGAGAGCGGCCGGCGGCGAGCCACCCAACCACCCACCCAAGATGCAGTACAACAACCTGGGCCGGTCGGGGCTGCGCGTCAGCCAGCTGTCCTACGGCGCGTGGGTGACCTTCGGCAACCAACTCGACGTCAAGGAGGCGAAATCCCTCCTCCAGGCCTGCCGGGACGCCGGGGTGAACTTCTTCGACAACGCCGAGGTGTACGCCAACGGCCGCGCGGAGGAGATCATGGGGCAGGCGATCCGGGACCTGGGCTGGCGCCGCGCCGACGTCGTCATCTCCACCAAGCTCTTCTGGGGCGGCCAGGGCCCCAACGACAAGGGCCTCTCCCGCAAGCACATCGTCGAGGGCCTCAAGGCCTCGCTCAAGCGGCTCGACATGGAGTACGTCGACGTCGTCTACTGCCACCGGCCCGACGCCACCACGCCGATCGAGGAGACGGTGCGGGCCATGAACTGGGTGATTGATCAGGGGTGGGCGTTTTACTGGGGCACCAGCGAGTGGACCGCGCAGCAGATCACCGAGGCGTGGGGCGTCGCCAACCGGCTCGACCTCGTCGGGCCCATCGTCGAGCAGCCCGAGTACAACCTCTTCTCCCGCCACAAGGTACTGCCTCGGTTATTACTTGAGTTAATCCTACATTCTGCTGCTGCTGCTGCTAATCTCGATTTGATATTTAATTAATCCATACATGAGTGGTGCTGTACTAGTGCTGGAGTAATTTTAGCAATGATGCGTTGGGTGTGTTGCTAATCTCGATTTTGATGTTTAATTAGAGATGAATCAGTAGTACTTTACTATTAGTAGTACTGTATTAGCAATGATATCTTGGATGTGTGGGTCGATGTGTACTTGCTGGATGTTTTTGACTCGCCGGTGCCAGTCCTTTCTGATGTTTTCAAGTCCCAGAATGTGCCTTGGTTGAAATTTCTAGGGGATAATTTGATTTATTGTAGGAGTACAACTGTTTCTGCTGTAGATCATGCCTCATCTCAGAGCCGATTGGCATGGATATTTGTCTTTACTGTAGAAGTTTAGTGTACCAGTCCTTCCTTTCAATTCCCAATATGTGCCTTTGTTGAAATTCGTAAGGGGTAATTTGATTTAATGTAGTAGTACTACAACTGGTTCTGCTGTAGCTTAACAAATCGACTTAATTCTCTTCTAATGGTACCGGTCTTAAATTAATCAGTGGGTGGTACTGAATTGGCAACGATGAATTGGATTGGTTGGGTATATGGATCCATGTGTACTTGCTGGATCTTTGACTAGCCAGTGCCAGTACTTTCTGATGTTTTCAAGTCCTAGAATGTGCCTTCGTTGAAATTCGTAGGGGATAATTTGATTTATTGGAGGAGTACAACTGTTTCTGCTGTAGCCCGTGCCCCATGATGGTGTTCGAATGGATATCTGTCTTCCAGGCATTTAAATGCCTCTCTGATGAAGTACAATTGATGGTTGGAGAGGAATTTCCTCTTGGATCCTGTAGGCACCAAGTACATTCCCCATTAGAAATCTATTATTACCTAGGAGAACATGGAAAATTGGTTCAATCTCAACTGCGCATTTTTTTTAACTCAAGGGGCCACTAGTTTTTTATTTTCAGTGATGGGGACAGCTTCCCTTTTGCACTGTAGAACATAGTATGAGTTAGCACTTACTACAGTCAAGGGAGTTAGGTAACATAAATCTCACCTTTCATGATTTGACGTGCATCACTCTGGAGTGGGATGGCTGATAAATCAGGCAGTGATGCTGGCTGGTATTGTTTTGTATACTCCTGCATCATTAAGTTTTCCAGGCAACAACAGCACAATGCTGATAGCGAAAGGTTAGGTGTAAGTTCAGACAGCTTAGGGTACACAGAAGTTGCTTACAGGGTTGTAGCTGGAACATGGGACCATTGTTTGATATTGTGTCGTTGTCGAATAGATAATTTGATATTGGTAGCAGCCAAGCAGAACAAAAGGGCACCACATGTCCTTGTCATAGATGATCTGTGTATTCAATTGGCTGGTGCCTGCTTCCTGGTTAACTCAATAAGCTGCTTCCCGGTTGATCTTAAATTAGTCAATCGGTGTAGTAGTGAACTGGCAATGACGAATTGGAGTGGTTGGATATATGGATCCATGTGTGCTTGCTGGATCTTTGACTAGCCAGTGCCAGTCCTTTCTGATGTTTTCAGGTCCCAAAATGTGCCTTCGATGAAGTTTGTAGGGGATAATTTGATTTACTGTAGAAGTACAACTGCTGCTGTTGTAGCCCTAGCCCATGCCTCACAGTGGAGTGAATTTGAATGTGTATTTGTCTTCTAGGCATTTAATTGACTCTGATGAAGTAGTGTAGTACAATTGATGGTTGGTGAGGAATTTCCTTTTGGATTCTGTAGACAGCAAGTACCATTCCCCATTAGAGCATCTCTAGTGGCTTGTCTAAATTTGATAGTCTATATCTACATATACACAATGGTGTAAAAAGATTTTCTTTTAGACAACCTAAGTTTTCCAGCGGATTGTCTATATACATGATGTCTATATTCTTTCTCATATATTTTAATAGTATCTTATAGCAGCTATATTTTCTAAAAATCTTATGTTGGTCATTTCTGAGTTGTTCTCATTTATTTTTTTCATCTGCAAGACATACAAAGGAGAAAATAAACCAGCCGTGAAATTATTTTAGGTTCAGCACTAGCAACACCCTATATAATTAACGAGAAATAAACAACAGCAAAAGGTTCAGCCCTGATGAGGCGACGGTCCAGACGCAACAGCCTCTGTGACCAACGCCGGTGCGGCCGTCTCCCTGCCGACGTCCTCCAATTGCTCCGAATTGGTACATGGACGAGCTCATGAGCCAGCATTTTTGGTTTAGACATTGTGGCTTGGTTGTCCAAATATGGACGACGGGTAGCTAGTTTGGACATTGTCTAAATTTTAGACGACGCAATAGACAAGCCACTGAAGACGTTTTTTGGCATTTGGTAGTCTAAATATGGCATAGACCACCATTTGCACAAGCCACTAGAGATGCTCTTAGCAATCTACTACTCCAGCATCCATTGCACACATTTATTTTTTGGCTCAAGAGGCCACTGGTTTGTTGCAACCGTGGAGCATATGAAGGTTAGCAGTCAAGGGAGTTAGGTAGCATAAACCTCATCTTTCTTGATTTGACGTGCATCGCTCTGGAGTAGGGTAGCTGCTAAATCAGACCATGATGTATTGTTTTATATACTTTGCATCATGAAGTTTTCTAGGCAAACATCATCACACTGCTGATAATAAAAGGTTAGGTATAAGTTCAGACAGCTTTAGACAACACGGAAGTTGCTTATAGGGGTGTAGTTGGAACCATTGTTTGATAGTTAGTCTCAATCGAGTAGACAATTTGATATTGGTCTTGACCAGACAGAAAAAAAAGACGGTGCTAATCTGCATATTCAATTGATTGATGCCTGCTTTCTGGTTAACTCAATAAGCTGGTTCAGTTTAGTAATCAAAGTTGCTTTACAAAAATCTCCGAAGCTAGTTAAAAGCTTCTATTTGAAGTCCCATAAGCATTCTTGCAAGGCTTGTTTTAGATCTCAGTTAAACAGAGTGCAGAAGCTTAGCTTAGTTAAAGTAGACCTGGAGTTTCTATGATGGATAGTAGAAGTATGCTTATCGTTTTCTGTAACTGGTTTGGTGATGATTAAAATTACTACACAGATTGTTGTTTGCTGCCTTGGGGGATGAACAGCCATGAAGTTTAGCAACTACTAGCTTCTAAAAAGTAACATTTTGTGTTAGTTATATATATAGTTTTTGCAACTCTGGGTACTTCTGATATGTCAGCAGATCACTCATATGAAACATTGTGATAAGGAACTGCCATAACACACATCTAGAATCGTTGTTACATTTTTGTGTGTCTTGTTTGTACTGAACTGCGGTTGGCATTCAACTAAGCAAGTATCGGCTCTGCTTTTGTCGTCGACACAATTTGTTGATGTATGCAGGTATTTGTGTGCTTGTGTTGCATAAACTAAGAAATGTTTTGTTTTACTGCAGGTTGAGTCTGAGTTTGTACCTCTCTACAGCACTTATGGCATTGGGTTGACTACATGGAGTCCTCTAGCTTCAGGGGTTCTCACTGGGAAGTATAGCAAAGGGAATATACCTGCTGAAAGTAGGTTTGCCCTAGATAATTACAAGGTAACTGTGAATTATTATTTTCCGCTGTATTCTATACGATGTATTCCTGCTTTTCTTAACTGCATCACCTCCTTAAAATTGTCCTTTAGAAAATAGCGATGCACATACCGGCTACATCCTTGAGACTCTGAGTAAGCTCATGTATTGTAAATTTGTAATCCACCCCCTAAAACTAAACGACACGTCTGTTCTAAATCAGTTTTCCTAACGGATGCGTGTTTCCGGAATGATCCTCACATGGGTAGTATATCTTGTTTCTCTTTCCAGAACCTGGCCAACAGGTCTCTGGTCGACGACACGCTTAGGAAAGTGAACGGGCTCAAGCCCATCGCCAACGAGCTCGGCGTCACGATGGCCCAGCTGGGCATCGCGTGGTGCGCGTCGAACCCCAACGTGTCGTCCGTGATCACCGGAGCCACCAAAGAGAGCCAGGTACGCACGCCACACCCAACCTCTGTTCTGCACCAGATTCATTGTTTCTGCGATCAAGAGTATTAACATGTCGCATGGCATGATGAACAACAGATTGTGGAGAACATGAAGGCCCTGGAGGTCGTCCCGCTGCTGACCCCGGAGGTCCTGGAGAAGATCGAGGCGGTCGTCCAGAGCAAGCCAAAGCGCCTCGAGTCGTACAGATGAAGCGGCGGCCGGTCGGTTTTGTCAGCCGCGCAGCGTGTGTGTGCCCGCCCGCCCGCCGCCTGGTGGGAATTTTTTTTCCTGGCCGGTTTTATCTCCCCTGTACCTGGTTTTCTGACACCATATATGGCTCGTCCTGTGTAGTCGGTGTGTCCAGCGTGTGGAACATTTTGTCGAGCGGACCTGATGATGAGACCATTGCTGTTCCGTGTGTGTGTGTATCGTTCCTGTGTTTCCTGGTGATGGATGCGGCATCTTTCGTGATCCCTGGAGTGTTGTGCCTGGACCGTTTCTCCCCGATGTGTCTGCCTGTTGGTTGATGATACGCTGCCATTGTTTGCGGCAGCGAGCATGTGGTGGTGTGGAGTGTGGACCACGAATCTGCAGTGTGTCCTGGGCTCTCACTTCGTGGTTGGGATGCAAGATTTGGATGGCAGGCAGGCAGGCCAGTGGTGCCACCACCGCCATGTTTGTACGCTGCTTGTATGTTTGCTGCTGTCGCTGTATGTATGTATGGGTCTGTTGCGGAAATTGAGCCGGAGATCAGCTGTTTTCCTGTGAGGTTTCTGTGATCTAGACAGGCCCGGAGCATGCCGTCTACCACGTCTCCGGGTCCGAGATCATGCGGTGGGCGTGTGCTCTGGTTCATTCTCTCTGCCCGACCGGCAGAGCAGAGCAAGTGTAGCTGTTTGGTACGGTTGTGTTGGTTGGTTCACGGGCACACATTGCCGCAAGACTGAGCTATCTATCGAGTTTTGCTAGACTTACGGACACAAATTCGCGGATGGCAACCTACGGACAGAGCTGGGAACAGTTCATTGAAAATCAGAGGGGTCCACAGTTGAAATCAGGGGGAAGGGGCGGGCAATTACTGGGGACACGTAATCCCATGTGTTTCCTCCGTGCCTTCCCATCCGTAAGTGTAGGATTTTCGGCTATCTATCTACCAGCGTTCCATTCCTCCTACGTTTTGTCACACGGTACTGAGGTGGGCTTCTCATCTCACGAACTGAACACAACAGCGCAACACACTTCTGTCACACACAAAAAACATATATGACGAAAAAAGGGCACATATGCTGGCAGTGATCAGCAGCACTTCACCAAGTGTAGACAGAAGAAGGGGGCAGGAAAAGAATAGATACTACGTAGATCGAAACAAGTCGCCACTAGATAGCAGGAGCATATCATCATAGCTCCTGCAATCTCTCTCAACCAGGCACACAAGTAATCACAACAGCTGCGCCAGAGGCGCCATCAGCCTGCTCGCTCAGATGCGGTTGGTGTCGAACACGCTCGAAGCTTCACCAGAGATGATGATATATAGCACTTTAGGCTTGTCCGTGCGCTCTCGTCTCATGTCCGCCCTCGCGTCGAAGCTGCGGTCCTGTGATTGGCTTGAGACCGTGGCCCTGCGGTAGAGAGAAAACAGGGGCATCAATGGATGTACATACAGAATGAAACTCGATACCGCATGTTAACTGATTACAGTGCTGAAAGCTTTTGCGCGCTAAAACAACGATCATTTTGACACCCACTACATGTGAACTCCATGTGTGTTACAGACTGCTTTTGCGCGCTAAAACAGCGACCATTTTGACACCCACTACATGTGAACTCCATGTGTGTTACAGACTGCTTCTGCATGCTAAATGCAGTATCTTCGAATGTTTGGTCACGCGTCAATCGATGTAGGAAGGAGGTGAGAAAGAATCTTACCGAGACCACTGGCGTCCGATGTCCTCATGATCCTTAGCCTCTTCACGTTGCCAACAAACATTCTGCACATGAGGACATCCGGAGAATTATTCCGAGGAACTTGGAAGCTTGGTAAGTACAAAAGTTATTCCGAAATCTGAATAGATGTGTAGTGCAGAGGGCTTACTCCCAAGGGACGTCTCCAACAAGCATCCAGTCACCATCCCTGTCTTCGTATGTCATCTGGTACTCACAAGTGTTGTCCAACAGCTTCAGGGACTTCGTACTATCTGACAATTCCAAGATCAACTTGATTCAGGTTCAAACAAAAATGGATGAAAAGCTTCTTAAGTATGCACCTATGCATGCCTAGAGATTCTACATTTCACCAATGCGAGACTCTGCTGAAATAAGTAACTATAGCAGCATAAATCCTCATCCAGTAGAATTGAATTGACAAATGAACATAAGGGCAATGGTCTATGTGTATGTGGAACAAACTTCGTATACTACAACTTAGATTTATCATGTGATGAAAATAGAGATCTCTGCCGCTACGAACTACGCAAGGTATAAGTCACAATTGAGGCTTACTAGAGGCGCAAAGGCCGGCGGACGGCTTGGTGAACATGGTCTCAAGGGCCAAGGCAAGGGTCTTGTACGAGCGATGGGCGTGGAGGTCCACCTTCCTCCCAATGACCTCCCCATCCATGTTCACCTTCACCCACCCGGGCACCCGGACCTTCTTCTCGGTCTCCTCCTTGTCTTTCTGCGAGCCGGACTCATCGGCGGCGGCCTTCTTGGTTTCGGCATCGGAAGCATTGTCTTTCGCCTGGCCGAACAGGCTGTTCATCCGGAATGTTCTTATTGGTGGCCATCCCACCACTCCAAAGTTGCTGCCAAACCAAAAAACAGGCAGTGGATTAGTCCAAGGTGAAGCAGCTGGTATGGGTAGCTCAGCAAATCGGGTAACACTGGCATCACATCATGTTTCCTTTTGGTGCCATGCACAAATCTCGAGCAGCGGTCAGGTGGATGTGTTTTTGCTGCATCAGGAATTCAGAATGGCAAAACAACCACCAGATAATCTCGGCTCAGTTTTGCTTGCGCTATTTTGGGAAGTGTAAGCAAACTAGGCAGTGCAGTACAGGTCAACAGGTGTGCAGTTGAGGGCTGAGAGTTTCATTCAGACAGTCAAAATCTTGCAGATTTCGGTACGGGAATACGGGATTTGCAGGGAGGTGATGGAAGTCGGGGATTTGAGGGGCGCAGCGAGGCAAAACTGGTGACTTTGGCCGGGAGGAATCACAAATTTTTACTCTTTTATTAGGAGTACCAAAGAGATGGAGAAGAGCAAGAAACGGACCTCTGTGGGTGGCCGGAGGCGAGCGTCCCCGGCGAGGCGGCGGGCGCGGGGCCGTCCTCGGCCTTGGCTGCGGCGGGGGAGGAGGAGGACACGGAGGAGTCCGGCGACAGCGCCGCCGCCGGCTGCAGGTCCCTGGCCGTCAGGATACGGCACGGCGCCGGCGCCACCGGCTGCTGCAGCAGCTGTTGCTTGCCGGACCCGAGGCAGAGCCCCAGCTCGAGCTCCTCCTCCCCGCCAGAGTTCTCCTCCACCACCTCCTCCGCGGCCGGAGGCGGCTCGCCGGGGCCAAAGGCCCCCGCCGTGGACCCAACTCCTCCTCCTGGCCCTCGCATCGACCGGCTTCTTGGCTGTGCTTGCGCGTGTCTGAGCGTGAGAGGGGAGGGGAGGCGCCTCGAGAGGGAGGAAAGGGAGGGGAGAGGGGGGCTATGATTATGCGAGGAGGCTACGACTCCGGCTGAGCTGAGTGAGTTCTTCTGGGTATGCGTGTAGCCGTGTAGTACTAGTGCGCAGGAAGCTATAGCTTTCGCCTCGTCCTCCTCCATCTGCTTTACTGACCTGTGGGCCATGGGGTGCTCCGATGGGCGATGAACTGCTATGGAGCCCCAGATGCTTGTCTTGTCCATCTGTATCAATGGAACAAATGAAATTTAAGAGCCTCTTTGATTGGCATGTACTGAATCAGAGGAAACATGTGGGGTGCGGCCATTCATGTACTCCCTCCGTCCCAAAATTCTTGTCTTAGATTTGTCTAAATACGAATGTATCAAGTCACACTTTAGTATTAGATACATCCATATCTAGGCAAATCTAAGACAAGAATTTTGGGACGGAGGGAGTATTTGATTGGAAGGAATGGAACATGAAGGGGGTGTCGAGGCCCCTTTCGTAAAACTGTCCGAGACGCCTAGTTTTACGGGGTTTTTGTCTTTTCAAAAAAAAAATTGTGAGAAAAAGTCTGATCTATTTATTAACTATCAAGGTACCGTAACAAACGCGAGAAGTAGTAAAAATTACATCTAGGTCCATAGACCACCTGGCGACAACTACGTGCACTAGAGTGAGCCAAAGGCGCGCCGCTGTCATTGCACCTCCATCACCGGAGTTGGGCAAACCTAATTGTAGTATACGATCGGGAACTCATCGTGCTTTCAATTTTTATCTATGAACAATGATGGGACCCTGAAAATATTGAATGGTCAACATCATTCCTTGCGTCAATGTGTGAATCTTTGCCTCAAGAGCATTATTACAATTAAATAAGAGCAATCAATGTTATATTGGAAGATCGGCTCCCATCCCCCTCTCCCGGATCATCTCCCTCTACGCATCGCCACGACACCTCTC
>LR738714.1:692372558-692474660 GCA_902687465.1 Secale cereale | reverse complement strand
CACACACACACTCAGGACTCACCCCCCGGGGGTTTAGGTGCTCACACCGCAGACCCCCTCCATCATCGGATCTAGATGCATCGCCATCCCATGCGGCCATCCCATGGGCATGGGGGGATTTGAGCAGCAGTGATGTCGCACCTACGTCTGTCGGCCCCCCTTCTTAAATGCCAAGCAAGGCATACATTTGCTAGCCTCGGTGGTCCAATCCAATATCGACATTGACGGCCACGTCCTCGCAGGCTTTCTCCAAGCATGTTTCAGTGACCAATTTTGAAAGTTCCAACAAACATGTACACCTTTGATATGTGAACATTGTTTGCTCTTATATCGGTTATTAATTTTGCTTAAGACAATTACCAATATGACGATGAGATCGCCAATGCATCTTCTCATAATCAGTTATTGGTAACGGGTGGTTATGATCGGAGCTAAACTCATTAATGCAACATAGGTTGTCATTGTGAGGGCTCGGTAGCCTTCGGTTCGTGTGGATTTACTATTCTTCTGACACGGGTTACCCTGCACAAAGATGGTTACATGCATACAACATAATAAAAAGGTTGCAAAGATATAAGTAATGAGTTGAGACATACTCCACACAGACAATTGAATTCTTGCGTCGCTTGAATATTCTTAGTGTTCTTCAAATTCTTCCAGAGATGTCAAAGCCTATCTCTCATCTATATAAGTTGTAGAAGATACTATTGAAGTATGTTCTGCACATAATAGAATCCCTTGTGCGCGTTGAATATGCATATAATGAAATTTCAAGAGCGCAAAACTAAGAAGTGTTTGTTGGTTGTACATCTGGAACGGAATTGTCACGCGACCTGGTAAGATAATCCAAATTAACAATAAAGAGGCACACATTGATAAATTTGTCACACTAAGTTCATAAAAAGGTAGATGAATTACATATCAGTTGTTCTCGCATGTTGGGTGAAATCAGCCTCGTTTGGTTCACGTATAGTAACCGAAGACGACAACAGTGATTACGTATAGTAGAATCGTCTGGAGAATGGGTATGCACTGATTAAGGTGATCGTGGGGAGTTCATAGAGTTAGACCGAGGAATATGATGGCAAACTAGAACATCGAACATAACATCAATTGATTCAAACGAGGTATTGCTATAATGCAAACTATTCTGCCATATGTAAAGAAAGTTAACACAAGAAGTAAATAACATGAATAACCTTTGTAAAAGTAGAGGAAGAAACAAACTGATGTATAAGTGAAGTAGCATGAAAGTACCTATTTGTTTGAATTGTTATGCCAATCTGTTTTACTCAGTAGTATGAACAACTTTAGGTGTCAATGGTGTGTTGGTGGACTCGAGTAGATGAACTGTTGGAAATATGCCCTAGAGGCAATAATAAATGGTTATTATTATATTTCCTTGTTCATGATAATTGTCTATTGTTCATGCTATAATTGTATTATCCAGAAATCGTAAGACATGTGTGAATACATAGACCACAACATGTCCCTAGTGAGCCTCTAGTTGACTAGCTCGTTGATTAATAGATGGTCACGGTTTCCTGACCATGGACATTGGATGTCATTGATAACGGGATCACATCATTAGGAGAATGATGTGATGGACAAGACCCAATCCTAAGCATAGCACAAGATCGTGTAGTTCGTCTGCTAAAGATTTTCTAGTGTCAAGTATCATTTCCTTAGACCATGATATTGTGCAACTCCCGGATACCGTAGGAATGCTTTGGGTGTGCCAAACGTCACAACATAACTGGGTGGCTATAAAGGCACACTACGGGTATCCCCGAAAGTGTCTGTTGGGTTGGCACGAATTGAGACTGGGATTTGTCACTCCGTGTGACGGAGAGGTATCTCTGGGCCCACTCGGTAAGACATCATCATGAGCTCAATGTGACTAAGGAGTTAGTCACGAGATGATGTGTTACGGAACGAGTAAAGATACTTGCCGGTAACGAGATTGAACAAGGTATAGGGATACCGACGATCGAATCTCGGGCAAGTACCATACCGGTAGACAAAGGGAATTGCATACGGGGTTGATTGAATCCTCGACATCGTGGTTCATACGATAAGATCATCGTGGAACATGTGGGAGCCAACATGAGTATCCAGATCCCGCTGTTGGTTATTGACCGGAGAGATGTATCAGTCATGACTACATGTCTCCCAAACCCGTAGGGTCTACACACTTAAGGTTCGATGATGCTAGGGTTATAGGGGAAATATGTACGTGGTTACCGAACGATGTTCGGAGTCCCGAATGTCACGAGGAGTTCCGGAATGGTCCGGAGGTAAAGAATTATATATAGGAAGTGAGGATTTGGCCACCGGAAGTGTTCCGGGCATCACCGGTAATGTACCGGGACCACCGGAAGGGTTCCGGGGGTCCATCGGGAGGGGCCACCGGCCCCGGAGGCTTGCATGTGCCAAGAGTGGGAAGGGACCAGCCCCTAGATGGGCTGGTGCGCCTCCCACCAGGGCCCAAGGTGCAAGGAGGAGAAGAGGGGGGGAAACCCTAGGCATAGATGGGCCTAAGGCCCACCCTAGGGTGTGCCCCCTCTCTCCCCCTCTTGGCCGCCCCCAGTCCAATCTAGGATTGTCGCCCCCTAGGGTGGGAACCCTAGAGGGGGTGCACCCCCTCCCCTTCCCCTATATATAGTGGTTTTTTTGGGGGCTGCCAAACACACGAGTCCCTCCCCCTCTCGGCGCAGCTCTGCATCTCCTCCTCGTCGTCCTTCGTAGAGCTTGGCGAAGCCCTGCTGGAGAACCACGCTCCTCCACCACCACCACACCGTCGTGCTGCTGCTGGAGGAGTCTTCCTCAACCTCTCCCTCCTCCTTGCTGGATCAAGGCGCGGGAGACGTCACCGGGCTGCACATGTGTTGAACGCGGAGGCGCCGTTGTTCAGCGCTTAGATCGGAATCGACCGCGATCTGAATCGCTGCGTGTATGACTCCACCAATCGTGTTCTTGTAACGCTTCCGCATCGCAATCTTCAAGGGTATGAAGACGCACTCCCTTCTCTCGTTGCTAGTACCTCCATAGATTGATCTTGGTGATGCGTAGAATTTTTTTGATTTCTGCAACGATCCCCAATAGTGGTATCAAAGCTAGGTCTATGCGTAGTTTCTATGCACGAGTAGAACACAAGTTGTAGTGGGCGTCGATTTTGTCAATTTACTTGTCGTTACTAGTCTTATCTTGATTCGGCGGCAACGTGGGATGAAGCGGCCTGGACCGACCTTACACGTACGCTTATGTGAGACAGGTTCCATCGAGTGACATGCACTAGTGGCATAAGGTGGCTAGCGGGTGTCTGTCTCTCCCACTTTAGTCGGATCGGATTCGATGAAAAGGGTCCTTATGAAGGGTAAATAGTAATTGGCATATCACGTTGTGGTTTTGGCGTAGGTAAGAAACGTTCTTGCTAGAAACCTATAGCAGCCACGTAAAAACCTGCAACAACAATTAGAGGACGTCTAACTTGTTCTTTCGGCATATGCCGTGTGATGTGATATGGCCAAAAGGATGTGATGAATTATATATGTGATGTATGAGAGTGATCATGTTCTTGTAATAGGAATCACGACTTGCATGTCGATGAGTATGACAACCGACAGGAGCCATAGGAGTTGTCTTATTTTATTGTATGGCATGCGTGTCAATGAAAATGCCATGTGATTACTTTACTTTATTGCTAACCGTTAGCCATATTAGTAGAAGTAACAGTTGGCGTGACAACTTCATAAAGACACGATGATGGACATCATGATGATGGAGATCATGGTGTCATGCCGGTGACGATGATGATCATGGCGCCCCGAAGATGGAGATCAAAAGGAGCAAAATGATATTGGCCAAACATGTCACTATTTGATTGCATGTGATGTTTATCATGTTTTAAATCTTATTTGCTTAGAACGACGGTAGATCAAATAAGATGATCTCTCACTAAAATTTCAAGAATTGTGTTCCCCCTAACTGTGCCTCGTTGCTAAGGTTCGTTGTTCCGAAGCACCACGTGATGATCGGGTGTGATAGGCTCTAACGTTTGCATACAACGGGTGTAAGCCAAATTTACACACCCAATACACTTAGGTTGACTTGACGAGCCTAGCATGTACAGACATGACTTCGGAACACGGAAGACCGAAAGGTCGAACATGAGTCGTATAGAAGATACGATCAATATGGAGATGTTCACCGTTGATGACTAGTCCGTCTCACGTGATGATCGGACACGGCCTAGTCGATTCGGATCATGTATCACTTAGATGACTAGAGAGATGTCTATCTGAGTGGGAGTTCATTGAATAATTGGTGAACTTAATTATCATGAACATAGTCTAGATATCTTTACAATATGTCTTGTAGATCAAATGGCCCACGCTAATGTTGCCCTCAACTTCAACGTGTTCCTAGAGAAAACCAAGCTGAAAGATGATGGTAGCAACTATACGGACTGGGTCCGTAACTTGAGGATCATCCTCATAGCTGCCAAGAAAGCATATGTCCTTGAAGCACCGCTAGGTGACGCACCCATTTTCCCAGCAATTCAAGACATTATGAACGCCTGGCAATCACGTAGTGATGATTACTCCCTGGTTCAGTGCGGCATGCTTTACAGCTTAGAATCGGGGCTCCAAAAGCGTTTTGAGCAACACGGAGCATATGAGATGTTCCAAGAGCTGAAAATGGTTTTCCAAGCTCATGTCCGGGTCGAGAGATATGAAGTCTCCGACAAGTTCTACAGTTGTAAGATGGAGGAAAACAGTTCTGTCAGCGAGCATATACTCAAAATGTTTGGGTTGCACAACCGCTTGTCTTAGCTGGGAGTTAATTTCCCAGATGACTCGGTCATTGACAGAATCCTCCAGTCGCTCCCACCTAGCTACAAGAGCTTTGTGATGAACTACAATATGCAAGGGATGGAGAAGTCCATTCCCGAGTTGTATTCAATGCTGAAATCAACGGAGGTGGAGATAAAAAAGGAACATCAAGTTATGATGGTGAATAAGACCACTAAGTTCAAGAAAGGCAAGGGTAAAAAGAACTTCAAGAAGGACGGCAAGGGAGTTGCCATGCTCGGTAAGCCAGTTGCCGGGAAGAAGCCAAAGAATGGATTCAAGTCTGAGACTGAGTGCTTTTATTTGAAGGGAACGGGTCACTGGAAGCGGAATTTCCCCAAGTACTTAGCGGATAAGAAGGCCGGCAACGTCAAAGGTATATGTGATATACATGTTATTGATGTGTACCTTACCAGCACTCGTAGTAGCTCCTGGTATTTGATACCGGTGCAGTTGCTCATATTTGTAACTCTAAGCAGGAGCTGCGGAATAAGCGGAGACCGGTGAAGGACGAGGTGATGATGCACGTCGGGAATGGTTCCAAGGTCGATGTGATCGCCGTCGGCATGCTACCTCTACATCTACCTTTGGGATTAGTTTTAAACCTCAATAATTGTTATTTAGTACCAGCTTTGAGCATGAACATTGTATCTGGATCTCGTTTAATGCGAGATGGCTACTCATTTAAATCCAAGAATAATGGTTGTTCTATTTATATGAGAGATATGTTTTATGGTCATGCCCCGCTGGTCAATGGTTTATTTTTGTTCAGAGTTCAGACAGTCAAAATCTTGCAGATTTCGGTACGGGAATACGGGATTTGCAGGGAGGAGATAGAGGTCGGGGATTTGAGGGGCGCAGCGAGGCAAAACTGGAGACTTTGGCCGGGAGGAATCACAAATTTTTAATCTTTTATTAGGAGTACCAAAGAGATGGAGAAGAGCAAGAAACGGACCTCTATGGGTGGCCGGAGGCGAGCATCCCCGGCGAGGCGGCGGGCGCGGGGCCCTCCTCCGGCTTGGCCGCGGCGGGGGAGGAGGAGGACACGGAGGAGTCCGGGGAGAGCGCGGCCGCCGGATGCAGGTCCCTGGCCGTCAGGATACGGCACGGCGCCGGCGCCATCGGCTGCTGCTGCAGCTGCTGCTTGCCGGACCCGAGGCAGAGCCCCAGCTCGAGCTCCTCCTCCCCACCGGAGTTCTCCTCCACCACCTCCTCCGTGGCCGGAGGCGGCTCGCCGGGGCCAAAGGCCCCCGCCGTGGGTCCTACAGCTCCACCCAGCCCTTGCATCCGGCTGCTGCGCCGCACCAGCAGGCTGCTTGGCTGTGCTCGTGTGTCTGAGCGTGAGAGGGGAGGGGAGGGGAGGCGCCTCGAGAGGTAGGAAAGGGAGAGAGGAGAGGGGAGGGGGGCGCCTTGAGAGGGAGGAAAGGGAGAGAGGAGAGGGGAGGGGAGGCTATGATTATGCGAGGAGGCTATGACTCCGGCTGAGCTGAGTGAGTTCTTCTGGGTATGCGTGTAGCCGTGTAGTACTAGTGCGCATGAAGCTATAGCTTTCGCCTCGTCCTCCTCCTGCTGCTTTACTGACCTACGGGTGATACGTCCAAAACGTATCTATAATTTCTTCTTGCTCCATGCCACTTTTGGTTGATATTGCTATGATATTCATACACTTCCATACACTTTTGATCATATTTGGACTAACTTACTAATCCAGTGCACCCCAGTGCCAGTTTCTGTTTTCGGCTGTTTTTGTATTTCAGGTTTTCACGTTTCGAGAACTGCCCAGAAAAATCCAGAAAAATTATATAAAAAATCAGCGATCCGGAAACAACACTGCGTCCGAAGGGCAGCCTGGGGAGGGGGGGCACCAGGGCTCCAGGCGCCCTGGCGGCGCCCCCCCCCCAGGGCCACGCCGGGGGGGGGGGCGCCTGGGCCCCCCGATGCCCTACTTTGGCATATATTTAAAGGGTCCTCCGAAACCCTCAGAATAGGAACCCTTTTCGCGATCCCATCTCTGTTCCGCCGCCGCCGCCGCTTCCAAGATCGGGAGCACCAGGAGAACTCTTCCCGGCACCCTGCCGGAGGGGAGGATCACCACCGGGAGCTTCTCCACCACCATGGACGCCTCCCGGATGACTCGTGAGTAGTCTCCCTTGGACCATGAGTCCATGACCAGTAGCTATGTGATGTTCTCCTCCCGTTCTTGTGCTTCACTAATTAGTCCTCGTGAGCTGCCCTACATGATCGAGGCACCTATGTAATCCTTATGCTGTTGCTATGTTGAGTTTGCTGGGATCCGATGGATTATGAGATTATGTTCAGATTGATCTTGAGTAATATATTTGATCTACCTCTTTTATATTTTTGTTCATAAGTAATTCTTGCATGTTCTCCGTTGTTATTTATTGCTTTGGCCGAGTAATAGGTAGTGACTCCAAGAGGGAACGTTATGCTCGATTGTGGGTTCATGCCCCTCGATGACTAGCTTGAGTGATAGAAACATGAGTCTAGGGGATGTGTTGTTGCCACAAGGGGGAAAACAACGATGCTTGTGCCCGCGGGTGCAAGGATTGTTTACTTTACGCAAAGTTCTTTTAATGCAGTTGTCTGTTGCATTGAGTTTACACTATGGGTGGGACTCGCAACTTAATAGCAGCGAGATGTTCTGGATAGATATCTCAAGGTGGATGATTAGTAGTAGGCATTGATGGATTTCGGTCTACTTACTTTGGCGTATCGCCCATGCTTTGAACCTCAACCTTTCTTGCAATGTAGTCAGCATTGGTTTGCGTTCGTGGTCCTGTCAATTGCCCAGCTGTAATTTGTTTACCTCACATAGCTGTTTTATCGTCTTTTGGGAGAGAGACATCACTAGTGAAGATCATGAGACTCCGGTCCATATTACCATCATTGATCACACCCGCTATTTACTTTCCGTATTACTTACTATTGCAAAACACTATCTATCACTACTATCATTGCTTTTAACCATTTGTGAACTACAAGGCCGGAGGGATTGACAACCTCTCTGTACTCGTTGGGAGCAAAGTTATTTGTATCTGTGTGCAGGTCCATGTTGATTGCTACTAATCTGGCGCCGTAGCAATTGACACCTACTTGTTGAACCTTGGAGTCTCTGGGGATTCGATCCTTGGCATCTTTGCTAAGGGAAAACACTTCTACTTACTGCATCTTACACCTTCCACTTGGGGTAACCAACGAGGGGTTCGAGGCCCATCAAGGAGTATTTTCTGGCGCCGTTGCCGGGGACTCCACTCTTCAGGATAGGGGAGTTGCATGCTATCTTTTACCTTTGCTTTTTAGTCTTGTTAGTTTACCTTTCAGTTTTCTTTATGTATTTCACTAGTTATGCTTATGGACAACCTTGCTATTGGATCGTTGCTTGCGGGAAGACGCCCCACACCTGTGGTGGTTGCTCCTCCCCCTACTGAAATTGTGCCCTATAAAATACCAGCTGGTATTATCGATTATGTTTTGGCTAATCGCTATGCAGGAGACAGACATCCCGGTGAACACTTGCTATATCTGTCACAACTATGTTCATTATTTAAGCTTGCAGGTGTATCAAGGGAGTTTGTCATGAGGAAATTGTTCGCCGTATCACTTATAGATAAGGCTTCAGATTGGTATAAGCTTATCGATAACTCGCACTTGCTTGATTGGCAAGAGCTTATGTCTCTCTTTTATACTAAGTTTTATCCTCTTCATGATACTTATGTGGAGAGTAAGAGTACCTTTTTGCATGTGGATCATGGTAACAATGCTTTATGTGATGCTTATATTGTTGAGTTTATTCGTGATCCCACTGAAAATTATTATGAGAAGGGAACATATGCTTATAGATATTTCAATAATATCAAGTTCCCTTTCTTTATGTTGAAGGTTTTGAAGCTGCACTTGTTTTGTCTTCCTATGCTTATTGCTTTGTGCTTCAATGAAGTATTCTATTGCAATATTCCTATGCATAGGAAGCATGTTAGGCTTAAATGTGTTTGGTATTTGCTTCTTGATGCTCTCTTTTGTTCTTCAACTCTTATTCCTACGAGAGCATCATTAAGGTCTTATGCCTAGCTTAAAGGCATAAAAGAAAGCGCTTTTGGGAGGCAGCCCACATGAATAAAGTTTTTGCTTTTGTTGTGTCTTGATGTTGTTTACTGCTGTAGCATCATCATTGTATCTTTGCTTTTCATATTTGTGCCAAGTATAGCCTCCGATTGCTAGAAAGTTCAAAAGTTGTGAGGTGCTGTCCAGGAAACAGATTCTGTCCTTGGATAGAAAAATTCGTATAAAATCACCAGATCATCTTTTTGGTCTGAATTTTTTCGACAGCGTTCTCTATATAATTGTCTTTCGTGCATCTGTTCTGTGTTTTTTGATTTGAGTTGCAGAAGTATCCCGAACAGATCAATTACTGCCTGCTGTTCTGTTTTTCACAGATTCTGTCCTGTTTTGCCTTTCCTTCACTTTGCAAATCAAGAACTTGCTTTTTCTTTGCAAAAACATTTTGGCAATCTTGAGAAACAGTAGAACTTCAAGAATATCTTTATTTCCAGCAAGGTATAATTATTTTATTAAGGATACTAACCTCGCTAATCAGATTATGATGAGTTATGTATGAAGGGAGTTTTCAAGTGTGCGGGGGAAGATGATAAAAAAGATTCAGGAGTGTCAAGCGCTCAAGCTTGGGGATGCCCCCGTGCACCCCCAAGAAATATTCAAGGAGACTCAAGCGTCTAAGCTTGGGGATGCCCCCGTGCATCCCCTTCTCCATCAACATTATCAGTTCGTCTTTCGTTCCGCTATATTTTTATCACTTCATGTGTTATGTGCTATGCTTGGAGCGTCTTGCTTTTAGTTTTCTTTTTAGTTTTTCATAACGAGTCGGAACTCAACATTCCTTTATGTGGGAGAGAAACACGCTCCACCTCTACCTAGAACATAACATAGAATTTTCATGTCTATCTTTGCTGTGTGTGTTCTTTGTCTTTTAAATAGCTACTATCGTGCTCTGCTCTTAGTATTCATGCTTATCTTTTCAAAGAGCTTTTGTTTAGTTGGTTGCTTGAACTCTCTTTAATTATCATGCTCACCTTATTAAGAGAGTTTGCTTCCGTTGCATTGGTTAATGTGTCTATGATAAAGATGCTACTTGCATGATGGTGCTTAGTAGTTCAGGTTTTCTTATGGTTAATCTCAATTAGCTGGGGGGTTCCCAATGTGTTATTGGAGTACCAACTTGATTTGTTTGCCTATGATGTGGTATGGTTTAGTAATATCTTCCTTCGAGAATTTATTTTGATTGACTTGGCGTATGCTCACGCATATTTAAGACTGTAAAGAAAGTCTGTCAAGCCTTGATGATCTTTTGTTTCTGAGTAGCGATATAACTACCATGCCTGATTCAATATTGCTTTGTCGCTCTTCATGATTATGACCGTCATTGCTCTCTTAGTTGGTCGCTCCCAGTCTTTTGCTAACCTCCACCTGTACTAAGCAAACTAACCATGCAATACATAGCTCATGGGAAAGTAGCCTAAAAACTATTGTGGTAAAGAATATGTTGCCTATGTATCTTATTTCTTATGAGTTGCTTGCTGAGCGGTAACCATGTTTCTTGGGACGCCATCAACTGTCACACTTTTGTTGAATATCATGTGAGTTGCTATGCATGTTCGTCTTGTCCGAAGTAAGGGTGATTTGCCATGGGTTGAATTAATATGCATATTTTTAGAGAAGAACATTGGGCCGCCAACCAAAGCCATGTATCATGGTGGAAGTTTTAGCTTGGACCTTAATCCTCAATCTCTTATGAGAATATGCTTATGCATTAAAGAGGAGTCCATCATCTATTTTCTATGTTGTCCCGGTATGGATGTCCTCAAGTTGAGATCTATCAAAAATGAGAAATCAAATGAGATTTATCTCCTTGGACCTTTGTACAGGTGGCATAGAGGTACCCCTTTGTGACACTTGGTTGAAACATATGCAATGCAATGATAACCCATGGAAATCCGAGCTAATTAGGACAAGGTGCGAGCACTATTAGTATTCGATGCATTAGGTTTGCAACTTATAGGATGTCTTATGCATGACACATATGAAGTACAACTACCGTTGACAAAATTTCTTTTATGTTTTCAAAATAAAAAGCTCTAGCACTTCAAGCACCAACTACTGAGAGCATGATTGTCATTCTGAGTGTAATGTGCATTGTCCCAAAGTAGCATTGTCTTTTGCATGATTGTGATATCATTTATTCTGAAATGATTGTATCTAGTCATCACTTAAACCTTGAAGGTGCCCTTGCATTTATGTTTTGCATCACTAAAGGGGGCAAGCTAGATATCACTTTATCATATTTGCACATCATGTTCATTGCAAATCTATTTGATGTTTCAGTTTCATATTGTAAAACTTTCAGTCATTTGTGATTTTCTCATGAGGCAACTAAACTACTTTAGAATCATTGTCTCAGTAAGCTTTTGTCATATGACTATTAAAAAGTCTTATATGATTAATAGCATGTCACCACAGAAATTATTCTTGTTATCATTTACCTACTCGAGGACGAGCAGGAATTAAGCTTGGGGATGTTGATACGTCCAAAACGTATCTATAATTTCTGCTTGCTCCATGCCACTTTTGGGTGATATTGCTATGATATTCATACACTTCCATACACTTTTGATCATATTTGGACTAACTTACTAATCCAGTGCACCCCAGTGCCAGTTTCTGTTTTCGGCTGTTTTTGTATTTCAGGTTTTCACGTTTCGAGAACTGCCCAGAAAAATCCAGAAAAATTATATAAAAAATCAGCGATCCGGAAACAACACTGCGTCCGAAGGGCAGCCTGGGGGGGCTACCAGGGCTCCAGGCGCCCTGGCGGCGCCCCCCCCCCCCGGGCCGCGCCGGGGGGCGCCTGGGCCCCCCGAAGCTCCCCCGATGCCCTACTTTGGCATATATTTAAAGGGTCCTCCGAAACCCTCAGAACAGGAACCCTTTTCGCGATCCCATCTCTGTTCCGCCGCCGCCGCCGCTTCCAAGATCGGGAGCACCAGGAGAACTCTTCCCGGCACCCTGCCGGAGGGGAGGATCACCACCGGGAGCTTCTCCACCACCATGGACGCCTCCCGGATGACTCGTGAGTAGTCTCCCTTGGACCATGAGTCCATGACCAGTAGCTATGTGATGTTCTCCTCCCGTTCTTGTGCTTCACTAATTAGTCCTCGTGAGCTGCCCTACATGATCGAGGCACCTATGTAATCCTTATGCTATTGCTATGTTGAGTTTGCTGGGATCCGATGGATTATGAGATTATGTTCAGATTGATCTTGAGTAATATATTTGATCTACCTCTTTTATATTTTTGTTCATAAGTAATTCTTGCATGTTCTCCGTTGTTATTTATTGCTTTGGCCGAGTAATAGGTAGTGACCCCAAGAGGGAACGTTATGCTCGATTGTGGGTTCATGCCCCTCGATGACTAGCTTGAGTGACAGAAACATGAGTCTAGGGGATGTGCTGTTGCCACAAGGGGGAAAACAACGGTGCTTGTGCCCGCGGGTGCAAGGATTGTTTACTTTACGCAAAGTTCTTTTAATGCAGTTGTCTGTTGCATTGAGTTTACACTATGGGTGGGACTCGCAACTTAATACCAGTGAGATGTTCTGGATAGATATCTCAAGGTGGATGATTAGTAGTAGGCATTGATGAATTTCGGTCTACTTACTTTGGCGTACCGCCCATGCTTTGAACCTCAACCTTTCTTGCAATGTAGTCAGCATTGGTTTGCGTTCGTGGTCCTGTCAATTGCCCAGCTGTAATTTGTTTACCTCACATAGCTGTTTTATCGTCTTTGGGAGAGAGACATCACTAGTGAACATCATGAGACTCCGGTCCATATTACCATCATTGATCACACCCGCTATTTACTTTCCGTATTACTTACTATTGCAAAACACTATCTATCACTACTATCATTGCTTTTAACCATTTGTGAACTACAAGGCTGGAGGGATTGACAACCTCTCTGTACTCGTTGGGAGCAAAGTTATTTGTATCTGTGTGCAGGTCCACGTTGATTGCTACTAATCTGGCGCCGTAGCAATTGACACCTACTTGTTGAACCTAGGAGTCTCTGGGGATTCGATCCTTGGCATCTTTGCTAAGGGAAAACACTTCTACTTACTGCATCTTACACCTTCCACTTGGGGTAACCAACGAGGGGTTCGAGGCCCATCAACGGGCCATGGGGTGCCCGGATGGGCGATGAACTGCTATGGAGCCCCAGATGCTTGTCTTGTCCATCTGTATCAATGGAGCAAAAGAATTTAAGAGCCTCTTTGATTGGCATGTACTCCCTCCATCTCATAATATAAGAACGTTTTTGACACTATAGGAAATGTGTGGGGTGCCGCCGTTCATGCATTTGATTGAAAGGAATGGAACATGAAGGAGTGTTGAGGCGTTTTTCGCAAAACTGTGTGAGACGCTTAGTTTTGCGGGGTTTTCATCTTTTTAGAAAAATGTGAGAAACTTTTGATCTATTCATTAACTGTCAAGGTAGTATCCCTTAAAAAAACACAAGAACTAAAAATTACATCTAGGTCCATCGACCACCTAATGGAAACTACATGTATTAGAGTGACCCGAAGGTGCGCCGCCGTCATCGCCCCTCCACCAACGGAGCCGGGCAAACCTAATTGTAGTATACGTTATGCCGCAGGATAGCCAGTGAATGCGCAATATGGAAGCAAGCTGGACTGCTGGGAGGCGAGGACGGCCTAGATAGCCTTCTCGCGGCGGCGGTAGGGTGGGCACACGGCGAGTAGTCTCCTAGCTTAGAGGGTGGAGTAGGGTGTGAGTCTCAGTAGTCATGCCTTGTAAAAATTGTAGTATACAGTCGGAAAGTCATCATGTTAAGAATCCAAAGGACAATCGTTTTTTCAATTTATCGATGAGCAATGATGGGACCCTAAAAATATTGAATGGTCAACGTCATTCATTGCATCAATGTGTGAATCTTTGCCTCAAGAGCATCATTACAATTAAATAAGAACGAACAATGATATACTGGAAGAATGGCTTCTCTCCCCCTCCCCCCTGAGGGAGTCCTGAATAGAGGGGTCCTCGAGAGGCCATATAGCTCTTGGTGGGCCGGACTGGTGGGCCGTGAAGATCATAGTCGAAGATCATCTCTCGTATCCGGATAGGACTCTTGTATTCGTAAGATGACAGGTTTTAGGTTCAGGTGTAATCTTTCCTTCCTCTTCAAGATGGTATGTACAAACCCTAGGCCCCTCCGATGGGTATATAAACCGGAGGGTTTAGTCCGTAGAGGCTAACGGAGAATCTCAAATCCTCATAGGCTAGACTTTAGGGTTTAGCCAATACGATCTCGTGGTAGATCAACTTGTATTCATATTCATCCATATTAATATAGCAGGAAGTAGGGTTTTACCTCGATCGAGAGGGCCTAAACCTGGGTAAACATCGTGTCCCCAGCCTTCTGTTACCATCGATCCTCAGATGCATAGTTCGGGACCCCCTACCTGAGATCCGCCAATTTTGACACCGACATTGGTGCTTTCATTGAGAGTTCCACTATGTCGTTGACCGAAGGACTGATGGATCGTGTCATCAACAACGACGGCGACACCGAGGGAATCTTCCCTCCTAGGCAGCTCTTCGTGTCCGGCGGCTTCGTGCTTCGCGCCAACACTGAAGGCCACCTCGAGCAGATTGAGAGCTATGCCCCTGGACATCGTGTCAGATTTGGAAGCCTAAACTACGTTGCTGATATCCGCGGAGACTTGATCTTCGATGGATTCGAGCCCGCGGCAACCTCTCTCTGCCTTCACGATGGACACGATCTAGCTCTGTCATCGGATCAGGAACTAGCACATGTAGCAGTTTTGGTCCTAGATCTAGAACAGATTGCGTCGCCCGAGGACGGGAAGCTCAACCCCGCCACAGCAGCCGCAGACTCCACGGCATTGGAGCCGCACATGGACCCAACTATAAGCAGGGTCTGTGTTATCGGAACCCCGGACCCAACTCCGGCCTTAGATTCCGAATCACGCGCATCTGCGCCCTTCAAGCCAGATCAGGCGTCTATCGCCGAATTCAGTGTTGCAGATATCTTCGAGCACTCACCCTTTGGCGACATGCTAAAGTCGTTAAGATCCCTCTCCCTAGATGGGGACACACAGCCGCATTGTATCCGGTTCGAACTGGAGGTTGATGAAGAATTTTGCTCCCCGCCCACCATCCACTTGGTAACCACGGTTGAAGATCTAACCGATCTACTTGACTATGCTTCCGAAGACTTCGAAGGGATGGACCTCGAAGCCGAAGCGGATCCAGATCAAAACCAGCCCGTAATCGAGCGGTGGACAGCTACGTCTTCATACGACGTGTACATGGTGGATACACCTAAGGAGGCGGAGGGCGACGGCGAAAACAATCCCTTAGAGGACAAGCCCATCGAAGAACCTCCCAAACCTCAGCATCCAAAGAGCCGAACAAAATCCCGTAAAGGAAGAGACAGCAACACTATCACTAACGACAATGATATCCCGGAAAAAGCCAAAGACCCCGCAGACCCAGCGATGGAGCAGCAGGAGCGAGAGGACGGCGAACAGAGTCCGAAGCCGCTGTCCGACGACATCGATGCCAAAGACAGCAATTACGAACCTGTCTCCGTAGAAGAAGTTAGCCTAGGCGACGACGAATACATCGTCCCAGAGGAACCCTCAGAACAAAAGTGCTTCCATTGGAGGCTTATTGCCACCGCAAGCAGCAGAGACGGCTTCGAGCCGCACAGGACACGCTCAATGATAAATGGAACGAGGTGCTAGACGCCGAACAAAAACAAGGCCACAACGGCCAAACCAAAGGCTATCCCAAGAGTAAGCTGCTGCCCGAATTCGACGACGAGGCCGCTGCGCCCATACCGCCGAAGAATAACACCGCTGATAAGCCGGACCGACCATCTCACGGACGGGACAGAGTTGCTAGCAACGGCGTACACAAGCCCGCACCACCACCCCGTAAAGGAAAGGAGGATGCGGCTCTAGTCCGAAAACACGATCTGCGTGAGGACCTGAACAAAAAAGCTAGCAAGACCAGGTCTATCTACGGACCTAGGGACCGACCTCCCGCACGGGACGATGGCTATCAAGCTAATCGCACCGGTAATATACCAGTTCGGGGTCAATACTGTACATCACAACCATCGGATATACGCCATGACATAGCGAAATACAGAGGCGCCGCACACCCTCTGTGCTTCATCGATGAGGTGCTGGATCATGATTTTCCAGAAGGGTTTAAACCCGTGAACATCGAAGCGTACGATGGAACGATGGATCCTGCCGTCTGGATAGAAGACTTTATTCTTCACATCCACATGGCTCGAGGAGATGATCTCCACGCCGTTAAATATTTACCCCTCAAGCTGAAAGGACCAGCTCGGCACTGGCTAAACAGCCTCCCAAAGAACTCCGTTGGGAGTTGGGAAGAACTTGAGGCGCTTTTCGGGCCAATTTTCAAGGGACCTATGTCCGCCCCCCCCGGACGCTGACGATCTAAGTCATATCATCCAACAACCCGGGGAGTCAGCCCGCAAGCTTTGGAATCGGGTTCTCACTAAGAAGAACCAAATCGTCAACTTCCGTATGCCAAAGCCTTAGCGGCATTCAAGTACAGTGTCCGGGGCGAATGGCTAGCCAGACACCTTGGACAGAAAAAGCCGGGGACAATGGCAGCCCTGACTACACTCATGACTCGCTTTTGTGCGGGTGAGGATAGATGGTTGGCTCGTAGCAGTACCAGCGACCCTGGAACATCTAAAGTCAGGGACGGCAATGGAAAGCCACGACGTAACAAAAACAAACGCCGAAACAACACTGGAAGCCCAGATGATACAACGGTAAACGCCGGATTTAGTGGCTCCAGACCCGGTCAAAGAAAGAAGCCATTTAAAGGCAACAAAGATGGTCCATCTAGTCTGGACAAAATATTAGATAGGCCCTGCCAAATACATGGCAGCCAAGAGAAACCTGCAAACCATACCAATCATAACTGTTGGATCTTCAAGCAGGCCGGCAAGCTCAATGTCGTACACAAGAGGAAGGAGCCTCAGAGCGAAGACGAGGACGAACCTCGCCAGCCGGATATAGGGGGACAGAAGAAATTTCCACCGGAGGTCAAGACAGTGAACATGATATATGCCACTCATATCCCAAAGAGGGAGCCCAAACGCGCACTCCGAGATGTCTACACCATTGAGCTTGTTGTCCCCAAATTCAACCCATGGTCGGCCTGTCCAATCACTTTCGATCGCAGGGATCATCCGACTATATTCGTCATGGGGGTTCGGCTGCCCTAGTGCTCGACCCAATAATCGATGAATACCATCTCACCCGAGTCCTCATAGACGGCGGCAGCAGTCTTAATCTGATATATCAGGACACTGTCCGCAAGATGGGAATAGACCCGTCAAGAATCAAGCCAAGCAGCACGACCTTTAAAGGAGTGATATCGGGCGTAGAAGCCCGCTGCACGGGCTCTATAACACTGGAAGTCGTATTCGGCTCTCCCAATAACTTTCAAAGCGAAGAGCTAATCTTCGACATAGCTCCGTTCCGAAGTGGCTATCATGCACTACTCGGAAGAACGGCCTTCGGCCGCTTTAATGTAGTCCCGCATTATGCTTATCTAAAGCTTAAAATGCCTGGACCACGGGGCGTCATTACGGTGAATGGAAATATGGAGCGCTCTCTCCGTACGGAGGAGGACACTGCGGCCCTAGCAGCTGAAGTCCAAAATGGCATATTCAAGCCGGATAATATGTCAGTCGTGGACATAACTAAGCATGTCCGGCACACGCCTCAGTGCGGCAGCTCAGATGAACCTGAGCTAGACTAGCAGCTACGCCCCCATCGACTGCCCCATAAGGTGATAGCACATGTACCTCGAGTGCATAATTATGCCTTAAAATCCCTTGGGCGGCGCTGGGGCACACTGCATATAGTCCATAGTTCGGCTTGACCCTATTTGGACTCTAAACCTATCTTTTCAGGTTCATTGAACAAACCAGTCTTGTCATGGCCACACTGGATTTCTTTTTCTTTTCCATGCTTTCTTTTTCTTTTTTACAGACGGCCATCATACTCCCACCCCTTCAAGGACACATTATAGAGGAGGAAACGGCGCAGACATGCAGCAGGGACCCGGGCTAAGGTTTCTTTTTAGATTAAGACCCGGTGTAAACATTTTTTCTCTTTCTTATTATATACTTTTCTGGCATGTAAAATGTCCAAGAAAATCATCGGCATTATTTGTAAGCTTACGACTCGCCGTATTATAAAGGGATATTTAAAGAGCAGCTTGATTCACATTATGTTCGGAGTTTTTTCACTCACCGTAAATGTCCTCTCCCCACAGCAGATTGCCATATGTGCCTTGTCAATAAGGGTCCCTTACCAGGGGCTGTATACATCCTGGTATATGTTAAAAAGACCGAACACCTATATGGAGTGTTCGGCGTCCTGGATGTTGGCATTATATGCATCAGTTCCGAATCATGTCTTGGGTCAATAGTTAGGTTGCCCGGCTCCTATGCTTACCCCTACGTTCCCGATTGCTCGGCTAGGGTGTAAAGGGAGAACTACTGCGATTGTACTTCTGGCTCGTCCGGTCAAGTACCTCGGTAGAGAAAGCCGAAAATTAACCATCATGATAGGCGAGAACCTAGTCCGCAATCTGGTGACTTAGTTTTATACTACGATCGATAGAGATCTACCCCGTGTTATACGAAGGGTTGTTTTTTTCGCCCAGCCAAGTGCAATTGGATACCTTAAGTAAGGAATATCGTATGCGCACCAGGCGCTAGTACCTAGCCCCACATGTCAAACTCCTACGACTAAGTGAAAGCAATAACGCCGCATAGTCTGATTGCCTCGTTCGCTCTGCATACACCTCCTATACGGACCAAGACGTTGGATAAAGAGTGTACATGCATATGACCGAACACCCCAGTACTATGTACATGGGGGCTGAAGCCGACAACTCAAAACTTTCAGACTTAAATAAATAGTTACACGGGAGGTAAAAGACGCTTATATTATAATAGCGCAAAAGTTATATACATCGGATTCATAAGCCTAAGTCTTTACATCCGGATACAATTACTCGAAGATAATGACCTTCGAGCACTGGCCTGCTACAAGGTGGGCGCCTTCTATGACGTCCTCGAAGTAATTCTCCGGCTTGCGGTGCTCCTTGCCCGCGGGCGGCCCAACGGTGGCTATCTGCCCCGCATTCATCTTCGCCCAGTGCACCTTCACACGAGCGAAGGCCATCCTAGCACCTTCTTGTTAGGGATCGTTGCAGAAAATCAAAAAAATTCCTACGCATCACCAAGATCTATCTATGGAGATTACTAGCAACGAGAGGGGAGTGCATCTTCATACCTTTGAAGATCGCGATACGGGAAGCGTTGCAAGAACGCGGTCGGTGGAGTCGTACACGAAGCGATTCAGATCGCGGCCGAATCCGATCTAAGCACCGAACAACGGTGCCTCCGCGTTCAACACACGTGCAGCCCGGTGACGTCTCCCTCGCCTTGATCCAGCAAGGGGAGAGGGAGAGGTTGGGGAAGACTCCGTCCAGCAGCAGCACGATGGTGTGGTGGTGATGGAGGAGCGTGGAAATCCTGCAGAGCTTCGCCAAGCACCGCGGGAGAGGAGGAGTAGTTGGGAGAGGGGGAGGGCTGCGCTAGGGCTTGGGTGCGGCTGCCCTCCCACCCCCACATATATATAGGGGCAAGGGAGAGGGGGGCCGGCCCCCTCAGATAAGATCTGAGGAGGGGGCGGCGGCCAGAGGGGGGTGCCTTGCCCCCCAAGGCAAGGGGGCGCCCCCATTAGGGTTTCCCCCAAAACCCTAGGCGCATGGGCCCTAGGGGGGAGGCGCCCAACCCACTTAGGGGCTGGTCCCTCTCCACATACAGCCCATAGGGCCCTCCGGGGCAGGTGGACCCTCTCAGTGAACCCCCGGAACTGTTGGGGAACATAGTATTTTCAAAATTTTCCTACGATCACGCAAGATCTATCTACCAGATGCATAGCAACGAGAGGGGAGAGTGTGTCTACGTACCTTCGTAGATCGGAAGCGGAAGCGTCTAGTGACGCGGTTGACGTAGTCGAACTTCTTCGCGATCCAACTGATCAAGTACCGAACGTACGACACCTCCGCGTTCAGCACACATTCAGCTTGATGACGTCCCACGAGCTCTTGATCCAGTTGAGCTTCACGGGAGAGTTTCGTCAGCACGACGGCGTGGTGATAGATATGATGAAGTTACCGTCGCAGGGCTTCGCCTAAGCGCTGCAACGATATGACCGAGGTGTGTTACTGTGGAGGGGGGCACCGCACACGGTTGGGAGAGATCACCTGATCAACTTGTGTGTCTATGGGGTGCCTCTACCCCCGTATATAAAGGAGTGGAGAAGAGGGAGGGCCGGCCCTCTCTATGGCGCGCCCTAGGGGAGTCCTACTCCCACCGGGAATAGGATTCCCCCTTTCCTAGTAGAACTAGGAGCCCTTCCAAGTAGTAGGAGTAGGAGAGAAGGAAGGGGAAAGAGAAGAGAAGGAAGGAGGGGGCGCAGCCCCTCTCCCTAGTCCAATTCGGACCAAGCCATGGGAGGGGCGCAGCCTCCTCTCTCCCTTTCCCCTAAAGCCCAATAAAGCCCATATACTCCACGACGAATTCCCGTAACTCTCCGGTACTCCGAAAAATAACCGAATCACTCGGAACCTTTCCGATGTCCGAATATAGTCGTCCAATATATCGATCTTTATGTCTCGACCATTTCGAGATTCCTCGTCATGTCCCCGATCTCATCCGGGACTCCAAACTACCTTCGGTATATCAAAACTCATAAAGTCATAATACCGATCGTCATCAAACGTTAAGCGTGCGGACCCTATGGGTTCAAGAACTATGTAGACATGACCGAGACTCATCTCCGGTCAATAACCAATAGCGGAACCTGGATGCTCATATTGGCTCCTACATATTCTACTAAGATCTTTATGGGTCAAACCGCATAACAACATACGTTGTTCCCTTTGTCATCAGTATGTTACTTGCCCGAGATTCGATCGTCGATATCTCAATACCTAGTTCAATCTCGTTACCGGCAAGTCTCTTTACTCGTTCCATAATACATGATCCTGTGACTAACTCATTAGTCATTTGCTTGCAAGGCTTATTATGATGTGTATTACCGAGAGGGCCCAGAGATACCTCTCCAACACTCGGAGTGACAAATCCTATTCTTGATCTATGCCAACACCACGAACACCTTTGGAGACATCGGTAGAGCATCTTTATAATCACCCAGTTACGTTGTGACGTTTGATAGCACACAAGGTGTTCCTCCGGTATACGGGAGTTGCATAATCTCATAGTCATAGGAACATGTATAAGTCATGAAGAAAGCAATAACAGTAAAACTAAACGATCATAGGGCTAAGCTAACGGATGGGTCTTGTCCATCACATCATTCTCCTAATGATGTGATCCCGTTGATCAAATGACAACTCATGTCTATGGTTAGGAAACATAACCATCTTTGATCAATGAGCTAGTCTAGTAGAGGCATACTAGGGACACTCTGTTTTGTCTATGTATTCACACATGTACTAAGTTTCCGGTTAATACAATTCCAGCATGAATAATAAACATTTATCATGATATAAGGAAATAAATAATAACTTTATTATTGCCTCTAGGGCATATTTCCTTCAGTCTCCCACTTGCACTAGAGTCAATAATCTAGTTCACATCTCCATGTGATTTAATACCGATAGTTCACATCGTTATGTGAATAACACCCATTGTTCACATCGCCATGTGACCAACACCCAAAGGGTTTACTAGAGTCAATAATCTAGTTCACATCGCTATGTGCTTAATACCCAAGAGTAATATGGTGTGATCATGTTTTGCTTGTGAGAGAAGTTTTGTGACGCCCGAAGACCGACGTCCTAGAAGATTCCAGAAGATTCCAGATGCTCAGGGTTCCCCCTTGTGTTTCAATTGTGATTGTGTTATTTATTTTTGCATTGCATCATGTCATCATGCCATCATGTCATTTTTATTTTTGCATCTCAACTTAATTAAATTGTGTGGGCCTTCGGTCCATTTAAATCGAGGGAAGGATGTCTTCTCTTCAAAACATATCCTCCAAATATTATGGAGCTATTATAAATAATTATTCCGTTGTTGGAATTAACCGCAACACACTTGCATATATTCCCCATGGCTTTGCTACTTCGAGTTTCACCGTCAAAACCCTCCCAATAATTCTTTCCGTTGTTTCGAGGTTCCTCCAAAAATTTGAACATTTTTGGACACTTCGATAATCACGTCTTAGTTCAAACCTATTTGAATTAAATTGAAATATGTTTGAATTATTTTCGTTCTTGCCATTTCTATTTTTCTCGGACCGTGCTCATTTTATGGGCCCGAGAAAATTACCCTCTCGTGTATATTCTTTCCGCAGTTGTCCTTTTTTTTCCTTTTCTCTCTCTTTTGAGATCTCTGTTTTTTTTCTTTAATTAGTAAAGAGAGAAGAAAATCCCTTCAGGCCCAGCCGCCAGCCTCTTGGGCCCCTCCTCCCACCAGCGGCCCATCCTCCACTTCTCCTCCCTGGCCCAACCAGCCCGAGCCGGCCAAACCTCCTCCCGAACCCTAGCGCACCCCTCGTTCTCTCCCTCGACCCTCTCTTCCCTCTGGCCGCCGCCACCCCTCGCTTTCTCTCTCAGCCCGTTTCCCTCTCCCCCTCGCCACCTCTCGTTCCCCGACCGCACCCCGACTCCTCGCTCTTCGCTCGACCGAACCCTCCTCCCGAGCGCCTCGTCCCAGGCTGCGAGGCCCACGATCGCTTCATTCGCCCCAACTCGCCAAGGCCAGAGCCAAGGCCGAGCCCCGCGCAGCGCCCGTCCCCGAGCGCCCTCTCCCTCCGGCCGGCCAGAATCCGTGGCCAGAGCGCCCCGCCTCGCCATGTGCTCGTCGTCCCTCCGGGCCAGGCAGCGAGCAGACCCGCCGCACTCCTGTGCGCCTCGGGTCCCCTTCCTCCGTCGATCTCCAGGTCGCCTCCTCCGCCTACCGCGCGCCTGGCCCGCGACCAGCGCCGCATCTGGCCTCCGTTTCCCTCCAGTCAGCGCGGCGCCCCCATCTCCCCGCCTCTGCTCCAGGGCCGGCCCCGAGCGCCCCTGCCTCCAGGTCGTCCGCATCGCCATGGCCCCTCGCCTCGCTGCTTCCTCCTCCCGCGGTCAGGAGCGCGCCCGCTGGTCCTCCGTGCCGTGGTTGTTTTGCTGCTGCTGCTGTGCTTCTTTCGGTATTTGCGTTTTGTTTTGTCCAGCAATTGAACATGGAGCAGCAAGTGCCACGACGACGAGAACGTCTACGTACGTGTACGGCTATCTTCGGCGAAGAACGAGTACCTCTACCGCGTCTCCGGATTCGTCAAGACACCAAGTACCACGACGACACTACACAACGCGTCAAGTACCCCTTCGTTTGCGTCAAGTTCGACTACACATGGAGATCCCGTGTACCCCGACGTCGCAAGTACCACGACACGTAACGTGAACGACTACGTCGCCGAAGACCCTCAAGTACAACTACGGACGAGAACGACTACACATCTGGCGATGCGACAAGTACCCCTACGGAACGTGTACCACTACCGTCGCTCGACGACCGCGAGTACAACTACCGACGCCGTGTACCCCTACCGTCGCCAAGACCGCAAGTACCTCTCCGAACGGGATGTGAACGACTACACGTGTACCTCTACGTGAACAACTACTTCCTCTTCGGAACCGTGAACCACTACTTCCTCTACGACCCACGTGAACGACTCCTTCCTCTACGATCTCGAACCGTCCCGAAACGAGTGTTTCGAAGGTATAACCCGAGACGATGACCCGTGTGATGCTGTGGTTGTATGAAATGTTCCCCTTGTGCACCGTGTCCGTTTCGTCCCTTTTGTCATGTTCCTCGGTTGCCTCGTCGCCGACTCGTGGGAACCCGGTGACGGGATCAACCCACTTTCATCTTGTTCGACTTGCTCACGTCGATCCTTTCCTTTTGCACCGGACTCGCAACGAGTTACGGGAACCGATATGTTGCGTTGCATCATTTTCGGATCGTTGCCGTGGCAACCTTTCCTTCCACCACGGTGACAAGTGCTTCATCATCTTCTTGTTAACCTTTTAATAAAATTGCATAAACTTGATCATGTCATCCGCATCATATTAACAACATTAATATGTGTGAATTGTTGTTTGCTTATAATTATTAAACATGCTCATGGGGATTTTCCGGATATGTTGTTGTTTTTCCGGCCTCATTTAAATTGCCTAGTTAGTATAGTTTTATTAAGCTTCACCTCTTGCCATGTTAAAAACATTTAACCTTGTCTTGTAAATAACGAGAGTCAATTAAATAATTAAATGTGGTGTTTCTTCTATATGCAACTCGTTGCATATTGAGCTCCACTTAACTTGTAGTATTTGTTTGTGCACTTTGCCATGCCATGCATATTTAAACCGGACATGCATCATACTTGGATGTGCATCGTATGCCATGTTTATGCTTGTGTGTTTACCGTGTTGTTTGTTTCTTTCCGGTTGCTTCACTTGATAGCTTCGGTTTCGTTCCGGAGTCGTGAGGATTCTTTCGTCTGTGTTGCTCCGTCTACTTCGTGGATTCGTTCTTCTCCCTTGTGGAATCCCAGGCAAGATGACCGAACCCGGATACCATTACTATCTTTGCCTATTGCTAGTAGTTCCGCTCTATAGTTTTGCCTCGATGCCCATGTCTTTCTTGTCAGCCTCCTACTTGTAACCATGAACCTGTTTAACCACCCTACCTATGCAAACCGTTGCTTGGCTAAGTACGCTTCGCTCAGCCCCTCTTATAGCTTTGTTAGTTACAGGTGAAGATTGAAGATGCTTGCTTTATGTTGAAGTTTGGTTGGGTTATATCACACTATATAAATGCTTAAAATGAAATCATCTATATATTGGCAAGGGTGGAAGGCTAAGCCTTTTGCTTGGTGTTTTGTTCCACTCATGCCGTTAGGAACCGTATAAACCGGTGTTATGTTCCTTGATTATGCGTTCCTAACACGGTTGGGGTGTATGGGACCCCCTTGATAAACCGCTAAGTGCTAAGTCTTTTCCAGCAAATCCCAACATTGGTACTATTTGCCTCATAATAACAACTTAATTAATTTTAAAATTGCATAGGGGGTCGCGTCCTCGAGGATTCTTAATTCTACATAGCAGGGGGGGCCAGTGCTGATGGTGTTGGTCCCAAACGGGGGTCCTGCAGGGCCGCCTTGGGGAAACCCGAGGTATCTGGTATAACCTGTAGCATCACCCATCCGGTCGTGTCCTGAGACTTAGATACGCGCGGCTACTATCAGGGTGTCGACACGCCGGGAGGATTTGCTGGATTAGCCTTACCTTAGTTCGGTTTAACTTGAGCACGGGATTCCGAGAATACTCGGGTCTTCCCACCTATGGAGTTGCGACTCCGCGGATCGTGGGCTTGTAATGGGTCAAGTTGGAACACCCTGCAGGGTTTGAACTTTCGAAAGCCGTGCCCGCGGTTATGTGGCAGATGGGAGCTTGTTAATATCCGGTTGTAGATAACTTGACACAATGTTTCTAATACACTAGCTGCGTGTGTACCGTGACTGTCAATTTCCGAATAGGGATTCGGGAGTTGAACACGGTGGGGTTATGTTTGACCGGCTTTAGTTAGGATCACTTCGTGATCATCTCTCGACCGAGGCTTTCTCTTCTCGCTCTCTATCACGTAAGCTAGTGCTAGTTGCTGCTGCAGACTCTTGTTGTTCCTTCACCTCTCGTTCTTTCTTCAGCCTTGTCCTCACCCAAGGCTTAAATAGTCTTGTTACCCGAGAACGGGATTGCTGAGTCCTCTGTGGCTCACAGTTACTTCACCACACCAGATGCAGGTTCAGCTGAGTTTGATGCAGGAGATGGACCAGTTCTTCACTGGGAGTTCGATGAAGAGTTTGACCGTTTGCTTGTGACGTTTCGACGATCAGTAGTGGTTTCTACTAGGATTCGATCCTGACCTGTGGCTTTATGTTGTTTTGGTATCTTTCTTTTGGATCTTCACCCGTAGTCGGGTTGTGATGTTTTGAATGATGATTGCTTATGTAATGTATTGTGTGAAGTGGCGAGTGTAAGCCAACTATCTCCTTTTGCATTTTAATCCCTCTTTTACATGAGTCGTGCAAAGATACCAAACTTGAGATCATTCTAGGATGGGATTATACCTTTAAGTCGTGCCTCGACACGTAGGAGGTATAGTCCCATCCTGGGCATTACAAGTTGGTATTCAGAGCCTTCTCCGACCTAGAAGCCCCCACTGTTTGATCGAATCGTTGACGGTTGAGTCTAGGCACACACTTGAAAAATGTTTTGAGTCCTATATTTATATCGGAGAGTAGGATTTCTTTGCTCCTCATCCCTTTCATTCTTGTGAGGACTCCTGACGACTACTCTTGTCTCTCCTATCTTTCAAAAATTGCACCAAATTTTTTTAGGATCCCGCGAGTATTCTGGGATTGTTTCGATGTTCTTGTGACAAGGATATTGTTCTCGATGCCTCCTGTTCCCGGGGAGTTGAGCTTCGGGGTATTGTTGTCACAAGCATATCGCGGCAGTACTAAATACTTAAGACGGTCGACATCGAAAATCTCTCCTATGCGGCCAGTGGCAAGATAACCCCGACATCACCCAGTACTGGGGAGGTAGTTCGAGAGTATTGCCATAGCTTGTATAGTGGATGCGTTTCGAAGGTCCGAGGTAAACAGTTTCCGAGAAAGACTGGTTATGTGTTGAAGGATGGATACACCTGGATGTAGGTTTAGAGTTGATTGCGCGGTGCTTCCCGTGTATCCCCAACACCTGATTGCATAACTGGAATCTTTCGGAAATCTATAGGTGGGTTCATCAAGTAGTTCTAGGCATTCTTCCAACGGATGCTCGATATGAAGTTCGGGGTTCTACATTGAGTGAAGTGGTTTTATGGACTTGTTTCGATCGGGAGTTGCATCTTAAAGGGTCCTTGGCTATGCTGATCCGGGGATTGCAAAACCCTCTTGTAACACGTTCCATGAGCTTTCAGCACGAATATGTCGAACGAAGCTTCTATCTTGTATTTGTTCTATCTGATCCTTGTTCCTTTTTATTTACCTTTTCCTTCACCCAACTGGCTTCTCGACAAGTTGATGTTCCTGCGGAATTCATTCGTTCAATTATCTGTTCGGATGATATTGTGAAGATCATGTTGCACATCTATCCTTTGTTTCGTTTTGATTCTGGTATTCGAGTTGCTTCTATGTCAAATGTGGATTCCATACCTTTCTTAATCGATGTTCTCATATTTCTATGGGAGTGCTAATTCCTCTTGACCATCAAGATGGTCATGTTAAATTCTTTTTCAACCGGTGTGCCTTCTCTTCAAGTTATTCCTTACGGACGTCGTTGAGAAATCTGACGATTTGTCTGTTTCATTCATCCCAAGTTGTCTTTGTTTTCCCCACCCTCCCACCCTTCTCTTTATGGAGCCAGTAATTCTTAAGTGGAATATCCATTTTATTCATGTGATATTTCTTCATTCTTTTCCTTCAATGTTCTTATCCGATGCTTTATCGTGAAGATGCTCAAGAGCTTCAAGTTCATCATTCTTTTGTTCTCAAATTCTGCCGGTGGATGTAATTCAAGATTTCGGTTTCATCTTATCCTTTTCCTCATTTCACAATGCTTTCTTATTCCGGTGCACCAATTAATCATTCTCCTCTTGCTATTCACATCCGGAGTGCTGAAGATTCATAATTCCATTCTTAATCCGTTCAAATTATTTTGAGGATTGTTATCTTATTCAAGCCATTTAATTCAACCGATGCAATACCTCTTCAGCAATCTTTCAACGGTGATTTCTTGAGTGGGCCCTAACCCACAGGTCTTTTCCCAGGATCTTACCTGACTCTTCTTTTTCTGGAGTTATACTCAAATTTCTTTTCAAAGGTGACGTAAGAATGATTTACATCAGTCACATGCCTTCTCCAAGATCGCTTTCAAATTCTTTTTCATCATTGGTTCAACCTTTTAATTCTTCATTCCGGAGTGCTCAACAATTCTTATGGCTTTTCTCGTCTTCATTCTCAACTTTTGAAGACTGAACTCTTAAATCTTGGCCCGTCCTCTTGATGAGTTGTGGTTCTAGCTTCTTGCCATCCTCATTGTCGTTTTGATTGTGAGGTATTCTTTTATGCCATCCGAAGCATTTCATGAATTCTTTTCCTTGTGTTCCTCCGAAGGCCATCAATTCAGAATATTTCTTCGCCTCAGTTTTCAACTTCAACCTCCAAATATTCTTCATTGATATCTCTTCGCTCGTCTCCACATTCTTACGGTGGTTCATTCAAGATTACTCTTTCGTTGTTATCGTATCAATCCATTTGTTCTTTTCATAATCCTACCGGTGGTTCGTTGAAGATTTACACAAGCTTGTGCGAGATCTCTCTTTAATTCTTTCCAACGAGAATAAGTAGTATGCCAAATCCTTTGGTTGTCATCAATTTAATTGGTGAAGGAGATGCATAACATAATTCTTATTCTTATTCCTTCAAGGTGATTTAATTCTTTTGTCTGGAGCTTCTCCATCATATCATATCCTTGGTTCTAAATTCTTCATCTTGTTTTTCCGGAGATCCAAGTTATTTCAACTATTATCATTTCAAACCTCCATCTAATTCACCGCATGCCTTGAATCTTATTCTTTTCATCTTTCACTTCTCATGCTTTCATTACCGGAGTTCTCATGGTGGTTCATCATGTTTTAATTCATCCTCGAAGTTTTCATCAAGATTCTTGTTGGAGCTCAAGCATTCTTCATCATGCTTCCAATTACAATCCTTTCTACCTTATCTTTTCAGATGGTGTTATGTCATTCTTGACAATTCCTTCATGTTTCATGATTCACGAGTTATCAAGAATGAGATATTTAAAACCATCATTTTCTTTGTTCAGGAGATTTTTTCCAACCATTCAATTTATTCATTGGAGTTATCTTGGGTTGTATTTCACCTAAAAGATTTCCTTGAGAATTGTTGCTATTATGGTGCTTATAAATGACCCAAGTTCTTCATTTATCATTCCGGTGAAAGTTTTTCGTCTCCTTGTTGATCTCAATCCAATCAAATGTTTTCGTCAGTGGCTGGTTGTCACCTCATAACTTTGAGATGTTTTCCATAAGCCCACACGAGCTTATTCTTTTCGTTGTTGATTTTCCAACAACTCCGTTCAACCCTTCCTTGTAAGGATGCGCTTTCAAATTCAATTTTGAGACAAGTTGTCATTTTCTTCTCCATTCTTTTCTTTCGTTGATTTATATGCTATTCTTTCATTCCGGAGGCATTGTGATGTTGCTCTCTTTAACCATCATATCGTTTTATCGAGATCATGTTCTTTTCTTTCCTAGTCCATTTAACCGGAGTGTTGTATTCTTCATTCAAGTTCTATCATCTTATCTAGTTTGCCTCTCTTTTAAACCGGAGTGCTGTCTGAATTCTTCTTAACCTTGTGCCATTCTTTTAATTGTTTCGGAGGCAATATATTGTTGATTTAATCAAGTATCACTACATCTCCTCAAGCTCATGTTAATTCCTTCCATTTTCAGACGGAGTGCTGTCCAAATTCTGTCATTCTTATTCCTTGGCTATGCCATTGTGGTTTCTTATTCTTTTGGTCCGTGAGCTCTCCTTTCATGTCTTTCAACCTACAAGGTTCTCATTGTGTTCCTTGTTCCTCCTTTTACCGGAGTGCTTTCATCTTCGTTCATCTCTGTTGTATTCTTTCTTTCAATTTGTTCAACCTCTCAAGGTTCTTTGGTTTCACTCGTCTGTCAAAGAAGCAACTTTGTTTTACCTCCTCCTTTCCGTTTTTTTACCCGGTGATATCTCTAGGATCTCGGGTCGAGATCCTCTGTTAGTGTGGGAGAGTTGTGACGCCCGAAGACCGACGTCCCAGAAGATTCCAGAAGATTCCAGATGCTCAGGGTTCCCCCTTGTGTTTCAATTGTGATTGTGTTATTTATTTTTGCATTGCATCATGTCATCATGCCATCATGTCATTTTTATTTTTGCATCTCAACTTAATTAAATTGTGTGGGCCTTCGGTCCATTTAAATCGAGGGAAGGATGTCTTCTCTTCAAAACATATCCTCCAAATATTATGGAGCTATTATAAATAATTATTCCGTTGTTGGAATTAACCGCAACACACTTGCATATATTCCCCATGCCTTTGCTACTTCGAGTTTCACCGTCAAAACCCTCCCAATAATTCTTTCCGTTGTTTCGAGATTCCTCCAAAAATTTGAACATTTTTGGACACTTCAATAATCACGTCTTAGTTCAAACCTATTTGAATTAAATTCAAATATGTTTGAATTATTTTCGTTCTTGCCATTTCTATTTTTCTCGGACCGTGCTCATTTTATGGGCCTGAGAAAATTACCCTCTCGTGTATATTCTTTCCGCAGTTGTCCTTTTTTTTTCCTTTTCTCTCTCTTTTGAGATCTCTGTTTTTTTTTCTTTAATTAGTAAAGAGAGAAGAAAATCCCTTCAGGCCCAGCCGCCAGCCTCTTGGGCCCCTCCTCCCACCAGCGGCCCATCCTCCACTTCTCCTCCCTGGCCCAACCAGCCCGAGCCGGCCAAACCTCCTCCCGAACCCTAGCGCACCCCTCGTTCTCTCCCTCGACCCTCTCTTCCCTCTGGTCGCCGCCACCCCTCGCTTTCTCTCTCAGCCCGTTTCCCTCTCCCCCTCGCCACCTCTCGTTCCCCGACCGCACCCCGACTCCTCGCTCTTCGCTCGACCGAACCCTCCTCCCGAGCGCCTCGTCCCAGGCTGTGAGGCCCGCGGCCGCTTCCTTCGCCCCAACTCGCCAAGGCCAGAGCCAAGGTCGAGCCCCGCGCAGCGCCCGTCCCCGAGCGCCCTCTCCCTCTGGCCGGCCAGAAGCCGTGGCCAGAGCGCCCCGCCTCGCCATGTGCTCGTCCTCCCTCCGGGCCAGGCAGCGAGCAGACCCGCCGCACTCCTGCGCGCCTCGGGTCCCCTTCCTCTGTCGATCTCCAGGTCGCCTCCTCCGCCTACCGCGCGCCTCGCCCGCGACCAGCGCCGCATCTGGCCTCCGTTTCCCTCCAGTCAGTGTGGCGCCCCCATCTCCCCGCCTCTGCTCCCGGGCCGGCCCCGAGAGCCCCTGCCTCCAGGTCGTCCGCATCGCCATGGCCCCTCGCCTCGCTGCTTCCTCCTCCCGCGGTCAGGAGCGCGCCCGCTGGTCCTCCGTGCCGTGGTTGTTTTGCTGCTGCTGCTGTGCTTCTTTTGGTATTTGCGTTTTGTTTTGTCCAGCAATTGAACATGGAGCAGCAAGTGCCACGACGACGAGAACGTCTACGTACGTGTACGGCTATTTTCGGCGAAGAACGAGTACCTCTACCGCGTCTCCGGATTCGTCAAGACACCAAGTACCACGACGACACTACACAACGCGTCAAGTACCCCTTCGTTTGCGTCAAGTTCGACTACACATGGAGATCCCGTGTACCCCGACGTCGCAAGTACCACGACACGTAACGTGAACGACTACGTCGCCGAAGACCCTCAAGTACAACTACGGACGAGAATGACTACACATCTGGCGATGCGACAAGTACACCTACGGAACGTGTACCATTACCGTCGCTCGACGACCGCGAGTACAACTACCGACGCCGTGTACCCCTACCGTCGCCAAGACCGCAAGTACTTCTCCGAACGAGATGTGAACGACTACACGTGTACCTCTACGTGAACAACTACTTCCTCTTCGGAACCGTGAACCACTACTTCCTCTACGACCCACGTGAACGACTCCTTCCTCTACGATCTCGAACCGTCCCGAAACGAGTGTTTTGAAGGTATAACCCGAGACGATGACTCGTGTGATGCTGTGGTTGTATGAAATGTTCCCCTTGTGCACCGTGTCCGTTTCATCCCTTTTGTCACGTTCCTCGGTTGCCTCGTCGCTGACTCGTGGGAACCCGGTGACGGGATCAACCCACTTTCATCTTGTTCGACTTGCTCACGTCGATCCTTTCCTTTTGCACCGGACTCGCAACGAGTTACGGGAACCGATATGTTGCGTTGCATCATTTTCGGATCGTTGCCGTGGCAACCTTTCCTTCCACCACGGTGACAAGTGCTTCATCATCTTCTTGTTAACCTTTTAATAAAATTGCATAAACTTGATCATGTCATCCGCATCATATTAACAACATTAATATGTGTGAATTGTTGTTTGCTTATAATTATTAAACATGCTCATGGGGATTTTCCGGATATGTTGTTGTTTTTCCGGCCTCATTTAAATTGCCTAGTTAGTATAGTTTTATTAAGCTTCACCTCTTGCCATGTTAAAAACATTTAACCTTGTCTTGTAAATAACGAGAGTCAATTAAATAATTAAATGTGGTGTTTCGTCTATATGCAACTCGTTGCATATTGAGATCCACTTAACTTGTAGTATTTGTTTGTGCACTTTGCCATGCCATGCATATTTAAACCGGACATGCATCATACTTGGATGTGCATCGTATGCCATGTTTATGCTTGTGTGTTTACCGTGTTGTTTGTTTCTTTCCGGTTGCTTCTCTTGATAGCTTCGGTTTCGTTCCGGAGTCGTGAGGATTCTCTCGTCTGTGTTGCTCCGTCTACTTCGTGGATCCGTTCTTCTCCTTTGTGGAATCCCAGGCAAGATGACCGAACCCGAATACCATTACTATCTTTGCCTATTGCTAGTAGTTCCGCTCTATAGTTTTGCCTCGATGCCCATGTTTTTCTTGTCAGCCTCCTACTTGTAACCATGAACCTGTTTAACCACCCTACCTATGCAAACCGTTGCTTGGCTAAGTACGCTTCGCTCAGCCCCTCTTATAGCTTTGTTAGTTGCATGTAAAGATTGAAGATGCTTCCTTCATGTTGAAGTTTGGTTGGGTTATATCACACTATATAAATGCTTAAAATGAAATCATCTATATATTGGCAAGGGTGGAAGGCTAAGCCTTTTGCTTGGTGTTTTGTTGCACTCATGCCGTTAGGAACCGTATAAACCGGTGTTATGTTCCTTGATTATGCGGTCCTAACACGGTTGGGGTGTATGGGACCCCCTTGATAAACCGCTAAGTGCTAAGTCTTTTCCAGCAAATCCCAACATTGGTACTATTTGCCTCATAATAACAACTTAATTAATTTTAAAATTGCATAGGGGGTCGCGTCCCCGAGGATTCTTAATTCTACATAGCAGGGGGGGGCAGTGCTGATGGTGTTGGTCCCAAACGGGGGTCCTGCAGGGCCGCCTTGGGGAAACCCGAGGTATCTGGTATAACCTGTAGCATCACCCATCCGGTCGTGTCCTGAGACTTAGATACGCGCGGCTACTATCAGGGTGTCGACACGCCGGGAGGATTTGCTGGATTAGCCTTACCTTAGTTCGGTTTAACTTGAGCACGGGATTCCGAGAATACTCGGGTCTTCCCACCTATGGAGTTGCGACTCCGCGGATCATGGGCTTGTAATGGGTCAAGTTGGAACACCCCTGCAGGGTTTGAACTTTCGAAAGCCGTGCCCGCGGTTATGTGGCAGATGAGAGCTTGTTAATATCCGGTTGTAGATAACTTGACACAATGTTTCTAATACACTACCTGCGTGTGTACCGTGACTGTCAATTTCCGAATAGGGATTCGGGAGTTGAACACGGTGGGGTTATGTTTGACCGGCTTTAGTTAGGATCACTTCATGATCATCTCTCGACCAAGGCTTTCTCTTCACGCTCTCTATCACGTAAGCTAGTGCTAGTTGCTGCTGCAGACTCTTGTTGTTCCTTCACCTCTCGTTCTTTCTTCAGCCTTGTCCTCACCCAAGGCTTAAATAGTCTTGTTACCCGGGAACGGGATTGCTGAGTCCTCTGTGGCTCACAGTTACTTCACCACACCAGATGCAGGTTCAGCCGAGTTTGATGCAGGAGATAGACCAGTTCTTCACTGGGAGTTCAATGAAGAGTTTGACCGTTTGCTTGTGACGTTTCGACGATCAGTAGTGGTTTCTACTAGGATTCGATCCTGACCTGTGGCTTTATGTTGTTTTGGTATCTTTCTTTTGGATCTTCACCCGTAGTCGGGTTGTGATGTTTTGAATGATGATTGCTTATGTAATGTATTGTGTGAAGTGGCGAGTGTAAGCCAACTATCTCCTTTTGCATTTTAATTCCTCTTTTACATGAGTCGTGCAAAGATGCCAAACTTGAGATCATTCTAGGATGGGCTTATACCTTTAAGTCGTGCCTAGACACGTAGGAGGTATAGTCCCATCCTGGGCATTACAAGTTTAGTCAACGGGTCTGTTACATACAGATCCGTATGTATTTCGCAAATTTCTATGTCTACAATGCTCTGCATGGAGCTACTCTAGCTAATTGCTCCCACTTTCAATATGCATCCAGATTGATACTTAGAGTCATCTGGATTAGTGTAAAGCTTGCATCGGCGTAACTCTTTACGACGAACTCTTTATCACCTCCATAATCGAGAAAACATTTGCTTAGTCATCCAGTAACTAAGGATAATTTTGACGGCTGTCCAGTGATCTACTCCTGGATCAGTTTTGTACCTCCTTGCCAAACTCATGGTAAGGTACACAACAGGTTTGGTACACAACATGGCATACTTTATAGAACCTGTGGCTAAGGCATAGGGAATGACCTTCATTCTTTCTCTATCTTCTGCCGAGGTCGGGCTCTGAGTCTTACTCAATTTCATACCTTACAACTCAGGCAAGAACTCCTTCTCTAACTGATCCATTTTGAACTACTTCAAAAACTTGTCAAGGTATGTACTCATTGAAAAAACTTATCAAGCGTCTCGATCTATCTCTATAGATCTTGAGGCTCAATATGTAAGCAGCTTTACCGAGGTTTTTCTTTGAAAAACCTCCTTTCAAACACTCCTTTATGCTTTCTAGAAAATTCTACATCATTTCTGATCGACAATATGCCATTCACATATACTTATCAGAAAGGCTGTAGTGCTCCCACTCACTTTCTTGTAAATGCAGGCTTCACCGCAAGCTTGTATAAAACTATATGCTTTGATCAACTTATCAAAGCGTATATTCCAACTCTGAGATTCTTGCACCAGTCCATAGATGGATCGCTGGAGCTTGCACACTTTGTTAGCACCTTTAGGATCGACAAAACCTTCTGGTTGCATCATATACAACTCTTCTTTAAGATATCCATTCAGGAATGCAGTTTTGACATCCATTTGCCAGATTTCATAATCATAAAATGCGGCAATTGCTAACATGATTCGGACAGACTTAAGCATCGCTACGGGTGAGAAAGTCTCATCGTAGTCAACTCCTTGAACTTGTCGAAAACTTTTCGCAACAAGTCGAGCTTTGTAAACAGTAACATTACCGTCAGCATCGGTCTTCCTCTTGAAGATCCATTTATTTTCGATGGCTTGCCGATCATCGGGCAAGTCAACCAAAGTCCACACTTTGTTCTCATACATGGATCCCATCTCAGATTTCATGGCCTCAAGCCATTTTGCGGAATCTGGGCTCATCATCGCTTCCTCATAGTTTGTAGGTTCATCATGGTCTAGTAACATGATTTCCAGAACCGGGTTGCCGTACCACTCTGGCGCGGAACATACTCTGGTTGATCTACGAAGTTCAGTAGTAACTTGATCCAAAGTTTCATGATCATCATCATTAGCTTCATCACTAATTGGTGTAGGAATCACTGGAACCAGTTTCTGTGATGTAATACTTTCCAATTCGGGAGAAGGTACAATTACCTCATCAAGTTCCACTTTCCTCCCACTCACTTCTTTTGAGAGAAACTCCTTCTCTAGAAAGGATCCATTCTTAGCAACGGATATCTTGCCTTCGGATCTATGATAGAAGGTGTACCCAACAGTCTCCTTTGGGTATCCTATGAAGACACATTTCTCCGACTTGGGTTCGAGCTTATCAGGTTGAAGCTTTTTCACATAAGCATCGCAGCCCCAAACTTTAAGAAACGACAACTTTGGTTTCTTGCCAAACCACAGTTCATAAGGCATCGTCTCAACGGATTTAGATGGTGCCCTATTTAACGTGAATGCAGTTGTCTTTAATGCATAACCCAAAACGATAGTGGTAAATTGGTAAGAGACATCATAGATCGCACCATATCTCATAAAGTACGGTTACGATGTTCGGACACACCATTACGCTGTGGTGTTCTGGGTGGCGTGAGCTGTGAAACTATTCCACATTGTTTTAAATGAAGACCAAACTCGTAACTCCAATATTCGCCTCCGCGATTAGATCGTAGAAACTTAATTTTCTTGTTACGATGATTCTCTACTTCACTCTGAAATTCTTTGAACTTTTCAAATGTTTCAGACTTGTGCTTCATCAAGTAGATATACCCATATCTTCTCAAATCATCAGTGAAGGTCAGAAAATAACGATACCCGCCACGAGCTTCAACACTCATCGGTCCACATACATCAGTATGTAAGATTTCCAACAAATCTGTTGCTTACTCCATTGTTCCGAAGAACGGAGTTTTAGTCATCTTGCCCATGAGGCATGGTTCGCAAGCACCTAATGACTCGTAATCAAGTGATTCCAAAAGTCCATCACTATGGAGTTTCTTCATGCGCTTTACACCAATATGACCTAAACCGCAGTGCCACGAAAAGTTGCACTATCATTATTAACCTTGCATCTTTTGGCTTCAATATTATGAATATGTGTATCACTACGATCGAGATCCAACAAACTATTTTTCATTGGGTGTATGACCATCAAAGGCTTTATTAATGTAAACAGAATAACAATTATTCTATGACTTTAAATGAATAACCGTATTGCAACAAACATGATCAAATCATATTCATGCTCAACGCAAATGCCAAATAACATTTATTTATGTTCTACATTAATTCCGAAAGTATAGGGAGTGTGCGATGATGATCATATCAATCTTGGAACCACTTCCAACACACATCGTCACTTCACCTTTAAATAGTCTCTGTTCATTCCGCAACTCCCATTTCGAGTTACTAATTTTAGCAACTAAACCGGTATCAAATACCCAGGGGTTGCTATGAACACTAGTAAAGTACACATCAATAATCTGTATATCAAATATACCTTTGCTCACTTTGCCATCCTTCTTATCCACCAAGTATCTAGGGCAGTTCCACTTCTAGTGACCATTTCCTTTGTAGTAGAAGCACTTAGTTTCAGGCTTGAGTTTAGCTTTGGATTTCTTCACGGGAGTGATAACTTGCTTGTCATTCTTCTTGAAGTCCCCCTTCTATCCCTTTGCCCTTTACTTGAAACAAGTGGTCTTGTTAACCATCAACACTTGATGTTGTTTCTTGATTTCTACCTTCGCTGATTTCAGCACCGCGAAGAGCTCGGGAATTACTTTCATCATCCCTTGCATATTATAGTTCATCATGAAGTTCTACTAACTTGGTGATAGTGTCTAGAGAACTTTGTCAATTACTATCTTATCTGGAAGATTAACTCCCACTTGATTCAAGCAAATGTAGTACCCAGACAATCTGAGCATATGCTCACTGGTTGAGCTATTCTCCTCCATCTTGTAGGCAAAGTACTGTCAGAGGTCTCATACCTCTCGACACGGGCATGAGTATGAAATACTAATTTCAACTCTTGGAACATCTTATATGCTCCGTGGCGATCAAAACGGTTTTGAAGTCCCGGTTCTAAGCCGTAAAGCATGGTGCACTAAACTATCAAGTAGTCATCATACCGAGATTTTGTCAAAACGTTCATAACGTCTGCATCTGCTCCTGCAACAGGTCTGTCACCTAGCGGTGCATCAAGGACATAATTCTTCTGTGCAGCAATGAGGATAATCTCAGATCACGGACCTTGTCTGCATCATTGCTACTAACATCTTTCAACTTAATTTTCTCTAGGAACATATCAAAAACATAGGGGAGCTATAACGCGAGTTATTAATCTACAACATAATTTGCAAATACTATCAGGACAAAGTTCATGATAAATTAAAGTTCAATTTAATCATATTACTAAAGAACTCCCACTTAGATAGACATCCCTCTAGTCATCTAAATGATCACGTGATCCAAATCAACTAAACCATGTCCGATCATCACGTGAGATGGAGTAGTTTTCAGTGGTGAACATCTTATGTTGATCATATCTACTATATGATTCATGCTCGACCTTTCGTCTCCAGTGTTCCGAGGCCATATCTGCATATGCTAGGCTCGTCAAGTTTAACCCGAGTATTCTGCTTGTGCAAAACTGGCTTACACCCGTTGTATTTGAACGTAGAGCTTATCACACCCGATCATCACGTGGTGTCTCGGCACGACGAACTTTCGCAACGGTGCATACTCAGGGAGAACACTTATACCTTGAAATTATGTAAGGGATCATCTTATAATGCTACCATCGTTCTAAGCAAAATAAGAAGCATAATAAGATAAACATCACATGCAATCAAAATATGTGACATGATATGGCCATCATCTTGTGCTTTTGATCTCCATCTCCAAAGCACCATCATGATCACCTTGGTGACCGGCGCGACACATTGATCTCCATCGTAGCATCGTTGTCGTCTCGCCAACTATTGCTTCAATGACTATCGCTACCGCTTAGTGATAGAGTAAAGCAATTACATGGCAATTGCATTTCATACAATAAAGCGACAACCATATGGCTCCTGCCAGTTGCCGATAACTTTACAAAACATGATCATCTCATACAAAACCGTATAACTCATCATGTCTTGACCATATCACATCACAACATGCCCTGCAAAAACAAGTTAGACGTCCTCTACTTTGTTGTTGCAAGTTTTACGTGGCTGCTACGGGCTTAGCAAGAACCGTTCTTACCTACACATACAAAACCACAATGATATTTCGTCAAGTATGTGATGTTTTTACCTTCATAAGGACCGGGCGTAGCCACACTTGATTCAACTAAAGTTGGAGAAACTGACACCTGCCAGCCACCTATGTGCGAAGCACGTCGGTAGAACCAGTCTCGCGTAAGCGTACGCGTAATGTCGGTCCGGGACACTTCATCCAACAATACCGCCGAATCAAAGTATGACATGCTGGTAAGCAGTATGACTAGTATCGTCCACAACTCACTTGTGTTCTACTCGTGCATATTATCTACGCATAGATCTGGCTCTGATACCACTGTTGGGGAACGTAGTATTTTCAAAATTTTCCTACGATCACGAAAGATCTATCTACCAGATGCATAGCAACAAGAGGGGAGAGTGTGTCTACGTACCCTCGTAGACCGGAAGCGGAAGCGTCTAGTGACGCGGTTGACGTAGTCGAACTTCTTCGCGATCCAACTGATCAAGTACCGAACGTACAACACCTCCGCGTTCAGCACACGTTCAGCTTGATGACGTCCCACGAGCTCTTGATCCAGTTGAGCTTCACGGGAGGGTTTCGTTAGCACGACGGCGTGGTGACGGATATGTTGAAGTTACCGTCACAGGGCTTCGCCTAAGCGCTGCAACGATATGACCGAGGTGTGTTACTATGGAGGGGGGCATCGCACACGGTTGGGAGAGATCAACTGATCAACTTGTGTGTCTATGGGGTGCCTTTACCCCCGTATATAAAGGAGTGGAGGAGAGGGAGGGCCGGCCCTCTCTATGGCGCGCCCTAGGGGAGTCCTACTCCCACCGGGAGTAGGATTCCCCCTTTCCTAGTAGAACTAGGAGCCCTTCCAAGTAGTAGGAGTAGGAGAGAAGGAAGGGGAAAGAGAAGAGGAGGAAGGAGGGGGCGCAGCCCCTCTCCCTAGTCCAATTCGGACCAAGCCATGGGAGGGGCGCAGCCTCCTCTCTCACTTTCCCCAAAAGCCCAATAAAGCCCATATACTCCCCGGCGAATTCCCGCAACTCTCCGGTACTCCAAAAAATACCCGAATCACTCGGAACCTTTCCGATGTCCGAATATAGTCGTCCAATATATCGATCTTTACGTCTCGACCATTTCGAGACTCCTCGTCATGTCCCCGATCTCATCCGGAACTCTGAACTACCTTCGGTACATCAAAACACATAAACTCATAATACCGATCGTCATCAAACGTTAAGCGTGCGGCCCTACGGGTTCGAGAACTATGTAGACATGACCGAGACTCATCTCCGGTCAATAACCAATAGCGGAACCTGGATGCTCATATTGGCTCCTACATATTCTACGAAGATCATTATCGGTCAAACCGCATAACAACATACGTTGTTCCCTTTGTCATCGGTATGTTACTTGCCCGAGATTCGATCGTCGGTATCTCAATACCTAGTTCAATCTCGTTACCGGCAAGTCTCTTTACTCATTCCGTAATACATCATCCTGTGACTAACTCATTAGTCATTTGCTTGCAAGGCTTATTATGATGTGTATTACCGAGAGGGCCCAGAGATACCTCTCCGACACTCGGAGTGACAAATTCTACTCTTGATATATGCCAACACCACGAACACCTTTGGAGACACCTGTAGAGCATCTTTATAATCACCCAGTTACGTTGTGACGTTTGATAGCACACAAGGTGTTCCTTCGGTATACGGGAGTTGCATAATCTCATAGTCATAGGAACATGTATAAGTCATGAAGAAAGCAATAGCAGTAAAACTAAACGATCGTAGTGCTAAGCTAACGGATGGGTCTTGTCCATCACATCATTCGCCTAATGATGTGATCCGATCGATCAAATGACAACTCATGTCTATGGTTAGGAAACATAACCATCTTTGATCAATGAGCTAGTCTAGTAGAGGCATACTAGGGACACTCTGTTTTGTCTATGTATCCACACATGTACTAAGTTTCTGGTTAATACAATTCTAGCATGAATAATAAACATTTATCATGATATAAGGAAAGAAATAATAACTTTATTATTGTCTCTAGGGCATATTTTCTTCAAGAACCCCTTCGGTAGTCCCGGTACAATACCGGTAAACCCCCGAATTATTCCGATGACCGTATGATGACTTCCCATATATAAATCTTTACCTCCGGACCATTTCGGAACTCCTCGTGACGTCCGGGATCTCATCTGGGACTCCGAACAACATTCGGTAGCCACGTACATCTATTCCCTATAACCCTAGCTAGCATCATCGAACCTTAAGTGTGTAGACCCTACGGGTTCGGGAACCATGCAGTCATGACCGAGACATATCTCCGGCCAATAACCAACAACGGGATCTGGATACCCATGTTGACTCCCACATGTTCCACGATGATCTCATCGGATGAACAACGATGTCAAGGATTCAATCAATCCCGTATACGATTCCCTTTGTCTATCGGTATAGCACTTGCCCGAGATTCGATCGTCGGTATACCGATACCTTGTTCAATCTCGTTATGGCAAGTCTCTTTACTCGTTCCGTAACACATCATCCCGTGACTAACCCCTTAGTCACATTGAGCTCATTACGATGGTGTATTACCGAGTGGGCCCAGAGATACTTCTCCGTCATACGGAGTGACAAATCCCAGTCTCGATTCATGCCAACCCAACAGATGCTTTCGGAGATACCTGTAGTGTACCTTTATAGCCACCCAGTTACGTTGTGATGTTTGGCACACCCAAAGTACTCCTACGGCATACGGGAGTTGCACAATCTCATGGTCTAAGGAAAGGATACTTGACATTGGAAAAGCTTTAGCATACAAACTACACGATCTTGTGCTAGGCTTAGGATTGGGTCTTGTCCATCACATCATTCTCCTAATGATGTGATCCGGTTATCAATGACATCCAATGTCCATGGTCAGGAAACCGGAACCATCTATTGATCAACGAGCTAGTCAACTAGAGGCTCACTAGGGACATGTTGTGGTCTATGTATTCACACATGTATTACTGTTTCCGGATAATACAATTAAAGGATGAACAATAGACAATTATCATGAACAAGGAAATATAATAATAACCATTTTATTATTGCCTCTAGGGCATATTTCCAACAGTCTCCCACTTGCCCTAGAGTCAATAATCTAGTTACATTGTGATGAATCGAACACCCATAGAGTTCTGGTGTTGATCATATTTTGCTCGTGAAAGAGGTTTAGTCAACGGATCTGCGACATTCAGATCCGTATGCACTTTAGAAATATCTATGTCTCCATCTTGAATATAATTTCGGATGGAGTTGAAACAGCGCTTGATGTGCTTGGTCTTCTTGTGAAACCTAGGCTCCTTGGCAATGGCAATAGCTCTAGTGTTGTCATAGAAGAGAGTCATCGGGCCCGACGCGCTTGGAATAACTCCTAGGTCGGTGATGAACTCCTTCATCCGGACTCCTTCCTGCGCTGCTTCGAAAGCAGCTATGTACTCCGCTTCACATGTAGATGCCGCCACAATGCTTTGCTTGCAACTCCACCAGCTGACTGCCCCACCATTCAAAATATACACGTATCCGGTTTGTGACTTGGAGTCATCCAGATCTGTGTCGAAGCTAGCATCGACGTAACCCTTTACGACGAGCTCTTCGTCACCTCCATAAACGAGAAACATATCCTTTGTCCTTTTCAGGTACTTCAGGATGTTCTTGACCGCTGTCCAATATTTCATACCGGGATCACTTTGGTACCTCCCCACCAAACTTATGGCAAGGTTCACATCAGGTCTGGTACACAGCATGGCATACATAATAGAACCTATGGCCGAGGCATAGGGGATGGCACTCATCTTTTCTCTATCTTCTGTCGAGGTCGGGCATTGAGCTGTGCTCAATCTCATACCTTGCAATACAGGCAAGAACCCTTTCTTAGACTGATCCATATTGAACTTCTTCAATATCTTGTCAAGGTATGTGCTTTGTGAAAGACCAATGAGGCGTCTCGATCTATCTCTATAGATCTTGATGCCTAATATGTAAGCAGCTTCTCCAAGGTCCTTCATTGAAAAACACTTATTCAAATAGGCCTTTATGCTTTCCAAGAGTTCTACATCATTTCCCATCAGCAATATGTCATCCACATATAATATGTGAAATGCCACAGAGCTCCCACTCACTTTCTTGTAAATACAGGCTTCTCCCCAAGTCTGTATAAACCCAAACGCTTTGATCACCTCATCAAAGCGAATGTTCCAACTCCAAGATGCTTGCACCGGCCCATAGATGGAGCGCTGGAGCTTGCAAACCTTGTTAGCATTCGTAGGATCGACAAAACCTTCTGGCAGCATCATATACAGTTCTTCCTTGAGGAAGCCGTTAAGGAATGCCGTTTTGACGTCCATTTGCCATATCTCATAATCATAGAATGCGGCAATTGCTAACATGATTCGGATGGACTTCAGCATCGCTACGGGAGAGAAAGTCTCGTCGTAGTCAATTCCTTGAACTTGTCGATAACCTTTAGCGATAAGTCGAGCCTTATAGATGGCCACATTACCATCCGCGTCAGTCTTCTTCTTAAAGATCCATTTATTTTCTATGGCTTGCCGATCATCGGGCAAGTCAACCAAAGTCCATACTATGTTATCATACATGGATCCTATCTTGGATTTCATGGCTTCAAGCCATTTGTTGGAATCCGGGCCCGCCATCGCTTCTTCATAGTTCGAAGGTTCACCGTTGTCCAACAACATGATTTCCAGGACAGGGTTGCCATACCACTCTGGTGCGGATCGTGTCCTTGTGGACCTACGAAGTTCAGTAGTAACTTGATCTGAAGCTTCATGATCATTATCATTAACTTCCTCTCTAGTCGGTGTAGGCACCACAGAAACATCTTCCTGTGCAGCGCTACTTTCCGGTTCGGAAGGGGTGACAATCACCTCATCAAGTTCCACTTTCCTCCCACTTACTTCTTTTGAGAGAAACTCTTTCTCCAGAAAGGATCCATTCTTGGAAACAAAGATCTTGGCTTCAGATCTGTGGTAGAAGGTATACCCAATAGTTTCCTTAGGGTATCTGATGGGCCTCGAACCCCTCGTTGGTTACCCCAAGTGGAAGGTGTAAGATGCAGTAAGTAGAAGTGTTTTCCCCTAGCAAAGATGCCAAGGATCGATTCCCCAGAGACTCCTAGGTTCAACAAGTAGGTGTCAATTGCTACGGCGCCAGATTAGTAGCAACCAACGTGGACCTGCACACAGATACAAATAACTTTGCTCCCAACGAGTACAGAGAGGTTGTCAATCTCTCCGGCCTTGTAGTTCACAAAGGGTTAAAAGCAATGATAGTAGTGATAGATAGTTTTTGCAATAGTAGGTAAATAACGAAAAGTAAATAGTGGATGTGATCAATGATGGTAATATGGACCGGAGTCTCATGATGTTCACTAGTGATGTCTCTCTCCCAAAAGACGATAAAACAGCTATGTGAGGTAACAAATTACAGCTAGGCAATTGACAGGACCACGAACGCAAACCAATGCTGACTACATTGCAAGAAAGGTTGAGGTTCAAAGCATGGGCGGTACGCCAAAGTAAGTAGACCGAAATCCATCAATATCTACTACTAATCATCCACCTTGAGATATCTATCCAGAACATCTCGCTGGTATTAAGTTGCGAGTCCCACCCATAGTGTAAACTCAATGCAACAGACAACTGCATTAAAAGAACTTTGCGTAAAGTAAACAATCCTTGCACCCGCGGGCACAAGCACCGTTGTTTTCCCCCTTGTGGCAACAGCACATCCCCTAGACTCATGTTTCTGTCACTCAAGCTAGTCATCGAGGGGCATGAACCCACAATCAAGCATAACGTTCCCTCTTGGAGTCACTACCTACTACTCGACCAAAGCAATAAATAACAACGGAGAACATGCAAGAATTACTTATGAACTAAAATATAAAACAGGTGAATCAAATATATTACTCAAGATCAATCTGAACATAATCTCATAATCCATCGGATCCCAGCAAACTCAACATAGCAACAGCATAAGGATTACATAGGTGCCTCGATCATGTAGGGCAGCTCACGAGGACTAATTAGTGAAGCACAAGAACGGGAGGAGAACATCACATAGCTACTGGTCATGGACTCATGGTCCAAGGGAGACTACTCACGAGTCATCCGGGAGGCGTCCATGGTGGTGGAGAAGCTCCCGGTGGTGATCCTCCCCTCCGGCAGGGTGCCGGGAAGAGTTCTCCTGGTGCTCCCGATCTTGGAAGCGGCGGCGGCGGCGGAACAGAGATGGGATTGCGAAAAGAGTTCCTGTTCTGAGGGTTTCGGAGGTCCCTCTAAATATATGCCAAAGGGGGGCACCGGACGGGCTTCGGGGGGCCCAGGCGCGGCCCAGGGGGGGCGCGCCGCCAGGGCGCCTGGAGCCCTGGTGGCCCCCCTAGGCTGCCCTTCGGACGCAGTGTTGTTTCCGGATCACTGATTTTTTATATAATTTTTCTGGATTTTTCTGGGCAGTTCTCGAAACGTGAAAACCTGAAATACAAAAACAGCCGAAAACAGAAACTGGCACTGGGATGCACTGGATTAGTAAGTTAGTCCAAATATGATCAAAAGTGTATGGAAGTGCATGAATATCATAGCAATATCACCCAAAAGTGGCATGGAGCAAGCAGAAATTATAGATACGTTTTGGACGTATCAACATCCCCAAGCTTAATTCCTGCTCGTCCTCGAGTAGGTAAATGATAACAAAAATAATTTATGTGGTGACATGCTATTAACCATATAGGACTTTCTCATAGTCATATGACAAAAGCTTACTGAGACAATGATTCTAAAGTAACTAAGTTGCCTCAAGAGAAAATCACAAATGACTGATAGTTTTACAACATGAAACTGAAACATCAAAAAGATTTGCAATGAACATGATGTGCAAATATGATAAAGTGATATCTAGCTTGCCCCCTTTAGTGATGCAAAACATAAGTGCAGGGGCACCTTCAAGGTTTAAGTGATGACTAGATACAATCATTTCAGAATAAACGATATCACAATCATGCAAAAGACAATGCTACTTTGGGACAATGCACATTACACTCAGAATGACAATCATGCTCTCAGTAGTTGGTGCTTCAACATAAAGGTAAAAGAAGGGTTAAGTGCTAAAGCCTTTTATTTTGAAAACATTGAAGCAATTGTGTCAACGGTAGTAGTACTTCATATGTGTCATGCATAAAACATCCTATAAGTTGCAAGCCTCATGCATCGAATACCAATAGTGCTCGCTCCTTGTCCTAATTAGCTCGGATCCCCATGGGTTATCATTGCATTACATATGTTTTAACCAAGTGTCACAAAGGGGTACCTCTATGCCACCTGTACAAAGGTCCAAGGAGATAGATCGCATTTGATTTCTCGTTTTTGATAGATCTCAACTTGAGGACATCCATACCGGGACAACATAGAAAATAGATGATGGACTCCTCTCTAATGCATAAGCATATTCTCATGAGAGATTGAGGATTAAGGTCCAAGCTAAAACTTCCACCATGATGCATGGCTTTGGTTGGCGGCCCAATGTTCTTCTCTAACAATATGCATAGTTATTCAACCCACGGTAAATCACCCTTACTTCAGACAAGACGAACATGCATAGCAACTCACATGATATTCAACAAAAGTGTGACAGTTGATGGCGTCCCCAGAAACATGGTTACCGCTCAGCAAGCAACTTATAAGAAATAAGATACATAAGCAACATATTCTTTACCACAATAGTTTTTAGGCTACTTTCCCATGAGCTATGTATTGCATGGTTAGTTTGCTTAGTACAGGTGGAGGTTAGCAAAAGACTGGGAGCGACCAACTAAGAGAATAATGACGGTCATAATCATGCAGAGCGACAAAGCAATATTGAATCAGGCATGGTAGTTATATCGCTACTCAGAAATAAAAGATCATTAAGGCTTGACAGACTTTCTTTACAGTCTTGAATATGCGTGAGCATACGCCAAGTCAATCAAAATAAATTCTCGAAGGAAGATATTACTAAACCATACCACATCATAGGCAAACAAACCAAGTTGGCACTCCAATAACACATTGGGAACCCCCCAGCTATTTGAGATTAACCATAAGAAAACCTGAACTACTAATCACCATCATGAAAGTAGCATCTTTATCATAGACACATTAACCCATGCAACGGAAGCAAACTCTCTTAATAAGGTGAGCATGGTAATTAAAGAGAGTTCAAGCAACCAACTAAATAAAAGCTCTTGAAAAGATAAGCATGAATACTAAGAGCAGAGTATGATAGTAGCTATTAAAAGACAAAGAACACACACAGCATAGATAGACATGAAAATTCTATGTAATGTTCTAGGTAGAGGTGGAGCGTGTTTCTCTCCCACATAAAGGAATGCTAGGTTCCGACTCGTTATGAAAAACTAAAAAGAAAACTAAAAGCAAGACGCTCCAAGCATAGCACATAACACATGAAGTGATAAAAATATAGCGAAACGAAAGACGAACTGATAGTGTTGATGGAGAAGGGGATGCACGGGGGCATCCCCAAGCTTAGACGCTTGAGTCTCCTTGAATATTTCTTGGGGTTTCACGGGGGCATCCCCAAGCTTGAGCGCTTGACACTCCTGAATCTTTTTATCATCTTCCCTCGCACACTTGAAAACTCCCTTCATACATAACTCATCATAATCTGATTAGCGAGGTTAGTACCCTTAATAAAATAATTATACCTTGCTGGAAATAAGGATATTCTTGAAGTTCTACTGTTTCTCAAGATTGCCAAAAGGTTTTTGCAAAGAAAAAGCAAGTTCTCAATTTGCAAAGTGAAGGTAAGGCAAAACAGGACAGAATCTGTGAAAAACAGAACAGCAGGCAGTAATTGATCTGTTCGGGATACTTCTGCAACTCAAATCAAAAACTCAGAACTGACGCACGAAAGACAATTATATAGAGAACGCTGTCGAAAAAAATCAGACCAAAAAGATGATCTGGTGATTTTATACGAATTTTTCTATCCAAGGACAGAATCTGTTTCCTGGACAGCACCTCACAACTTTTGAACTTTCTAGCAATCGGAGGCTATACTTGGCACAAATATGAAAAGCAAAGATACAATGATGATGCTACAGCAGTAAACAACATCAAGACACAACAAAAGCAAAAAAAAAAATCATGTGGGCTGCCTCCCAAAAGCGCTTTCTTTTATGCCTTTAAGCTAGGCATAATGCATAGATCAAGTTTTATCAAGAGTAAAAGAATAGCTAGCCTGTACAACGGACTCAAAAGGTAACTTGATCTTCTTTCGAGGGAAGTGTTCCATCCCTTTCTTGAGAGGAAACTGAAATTTTATATTACCCTCTTTCATGTCAATGACAGCACCAACGGTGCGCAAAAAGGGACGTCCCAAAATAATTGGACAAGAAGGATCACATTCAATATCCATAATAGTGAAATCAACGGGAACGTAATTATCATTGACAACGATAAGAACATCGTCGATCCTCCCCAAAGGTTTCTTTATGGAAGAATCAACGAGACGAACACCAAAAGAACAAGAATCATAAGGTTTCAATTTAAGCATATCATATAGTCTTTTGGGCATAATAGAAGTATTAGCTACAATATCACATAAGGCATAGCATGAGAAATTGTTTATCTTAATTTTAATCATAGAATCCCAACCATCTTCTAGCTTTCTAGGTATGGAGGCTTCTACTCTAAGTTTCTCCTCCCTAGCTTTGATGAGAGCATTAGTGACATGCTCTGTGAAGGCAAGATTAAGCGTGCTAGTGTTGGGATCTTTAGCCATTCCTTGTAGAAAGGTGACAACTTCTGAAATACTACAATTATCAAAATCAATTTTATCATTAGTGGGCAGAATTGTAGTGTCATCCTCTTTGTTTAATTCGCTCTCTATTATAAGAGTTTGAACATCTTCCCAAGTTTGGGGAAGCTTAGGAGCAATTTTAAACTGAGGCTCATACTTTTTTCCTGGAAGACCATGCCATGGGCATAGCTCTCCGTCAAAACTAGTATAATCACAAGGTTTATTACTTTTGTAAATCCCGTCAGTGATAATTGGGGCAATGGAAGTAGGGGTGTACTCCTCCCATTTAGTGTTTTTGGTAGAACCCATAGTAGCAAGCAAGCAAGATAACTATTTTTGTGATTTTCGATAAAAAGGTACTAAAACAAAAATGAAAGGTAAACTAATAAGACTAAAAAGCAAAGGTAAAAGATAGCATGCAACTCCCCTATCCTGAAGAGTGGAGTCCCCGGCAACGGCGCCAGAAAATACTCCTTGATGGGCCTCGAACCCCTCGTTGGTTACCCCAAGTGGAAGGTGTAAGATGCAGTAAGTAGAAGTGTTTTCCCCTAGCAAAGATGCCAAGGATCGATTCCCCAGAGACTCCTAGGTTCAACAAGTAGGTGTCAATTGCTACGGCGCCAGATTAGTAGCAACCAACATGGACCTGCACACAGATACAAATAACTTTGCTCCCAACGAGTACAGAGAGGTTGTCAATCTCTCCGGCCTTGTAGTTCACAAAGGGTTAAAAGCAATGATAGTAGTGATAGATAGTTTTTGCAATAGTAGGTAAATAACGAAAAGTAAATAGTGGATGTGATCAATGATGGTAATATGGACCGGAGTCTCATGATGTTCACTAGTGATGTCTCTCTCCCAAAAGACGATAAAACAGCTATGTGAGGTAACAAATTACAGCTGGGAAATTGACAGGACCACGAACGCAAACCAATGCTGACTACATTGCAAGAAAGGTTGAGGTTCAAAGCATGGGCGGTACGCCAAAGTAAGTAGATCGAAATCCATCAATATCTACTACTAATCATCCACCTTGAGATATCTATCCAGAACATCTCGCTGGTATTAAGTTGCGAGTCCCACACAGAGTGTAAACTCAATGCAACAGACAACTGCATTAAAAGAACTTTGCGTAAAGTAAACAATCCTTGCACCCGCGGGCACAAGCACCGTTGTTTTCCCCCTTGTGGCAACAGCACATCCCCTGGACTCATGTTTCTGTCACTCAAGCTAGTCATCGAGGGGCATGAACCCACAATCAAGCATAACGTTCCCTCTTGGAGTCACTACCTACTACTCGGCCAAAGCAATAAATAACAACGGAGAACATGCAAGAATTACTTATGAACTAAAATATAAAAGAGGTGAATCAAATATATTACTAAAGATCAATCTGAACATAATCTCATAATCCATCGGATCCCAGCAAACTCAACATAGCAACAGCATAAGGATTACATAGGTGCCTCGATCATGTAGGGCAGCTCACGAGGACTAATTAGTGAAGCACAAGAACGGGAGGAGAACATCACATAGCTACTGGTCATGGACTCATGGTCCAAGGGAGACTACTCACGAGTCATTCGGGAGGCGTCCATGGTGGTGGAGAAGCTCCCGGTGGTGATCCTCCCCTCCGGCAGGGTGCCGGGAAGAGTTCTCCTGGTGCTCCCGATCTTGGAAGCGGCGGCGGCGGCGGAACAGAGATGGGATCGCGAAAAGAGTTCCTGTTCTGAGGGTTTCGGAGGTCCCTCTAAATATATGCCAAAGGGGGGCACCGAACGGGCTTCGGGGGGCCCAGGCGCCCCCCCGGCGCGGCCCAGGGGGGGCACGCCGCCAGGGCGCCTGGAGCCCTGGTGCCCCCCCCAGGCTGCCCTTCGGACGCAGTGTTGTTTCAGGATCGCTGATTTTTTATATAATTTTTCTGGATTTTTCTGGGCAGTTCTCGAAACGTGAAAACCTGAAATACAAAAACAGCCGAAAACAGAAACTGGCACTGGGGTGCACTGGATTAGTAAGTTAGTCCAAATATGATCAGAAGTGTATGGAAGTTCATGAATAACATAGCAATATCGCCCAAAAGTGGCATGGAGCAAGCAGAAATTATAGATACGTTTTGGACGTATCAGTATCCTATGAAGACGCATTTTTCCGATTTGGGTTCGAGCTTTTCAGGTTGAAGTTTCTTGACATAAGCGTCACATCCCCAAACTTTTAGAAACGACAACTTAGGTTTCTTCCCAAACCATAGTTCATACGGTGTCGTCTCAACGGATTTAGACGGTGCCCTATTTAAAGTGAATGCAGCAGTCTCTAAAGCATAACCCCAGAATGATAGCGGTAAGTCGGTAAGAGACATCATAGATCGCACCATGTCCAACAGAGTCCGATTACGACGTTCGGATACACCATTACGTTGAGGTGTTCCAGGCGGCATCAATTGTGAAACAATTCCACATTTCCTTAGGTGCGTGCCAAATTCGTGACTTAAATATTCTCCTCCACGATCTGATCGTAAGAACTTCATTTTTCTGTCACATTGATTCTCAACCTCATTCTGAAATTCCTTGAACTTTTCAAAGGTCTCAGACTTGTGCTTCATCAAGTAGACATACCCTCATTGGACCGCACACATCAGTGAGGGTGAGAACATAACGATAGCCACCGCGAACTTCAACACTCATTGGACCGCACACATCAGCATGTATGATTTCTAATAAGTTGGTTGCTCGCTCCATTGTTCCGGAGAACGGAGTCTTGGTCATCTTGCCCAAGAGGCATGGTTCGCACGTATCAAATGATTCATAATCAAGAGAATCCAAAAGTCCATCTGCATGGAGCTTCTTCATACGTTTGACACCAATATGACCAAGGCGGCAGTGCCACAAGTATGTGGGACTATCATTATCAACCTTACACCTTTTGGCATCCACACTACGAATATGTGTAATATCACGTTCGATATTCATTAAGAATAAACCATTGACCAGCGAGGCATGACCATAAAACATTTCTCTCATATAAATAGAACAACCATTATTCTCAGATTTAAATGAGTAGCCATCTCACATTAAACGAGATCCATATACAATGTTCATGCTCAAAGCTGGTACTAAATAACAATTATTGAGGTTTAAAACTAATCCCAAAGGTAGATGTAGAGGTAGCGTGCCGACGGCGATCACATCGACCTTGGAACCATTCCCGACGAGCATCGTCACCTCGTCCTTCGCCAGTCTCCGTTTATTCCGCAGCTCCTGCTTTGAGTTACAAATATGAGAAACTGCACCGGTATCAAATACCCAGGAGCTACTACGAGCGCTGGTAAGGTACACATCAATAACATGTATATCACATATACCTTTGACGTTGCCTGCCTTCTTATCTGCTAAGTATTTGGGGCAGTTCCGCTTCTAGTGACCCGTTTCCTTGCACTAAAAGCACTCAGTCTCAAGCTTGGGTCCATTCTTTGGCTTCTTCCCGGCAACTCCTTTGTCGTCCTTCTTGAAGTTCTTCTTACCCTTGCCTTTCTTGAACTTAGTGGTTTTATTCACCATCAACACTTGATGTTCTTTCTTGATCTCCACCTCCGCTGACTTCAGCATCGAATACACTTCGGGAATGGACTTCTCCATCCCTTGCATATTGAAGTTCATCACAAAGCTCCTGTAGCAAGGTGGGAGCGACTGGAGGATTCTGTCAATGATGTCTACTACACAACCTTCTTCTTGTAGACATTGTTGGGCCTCCAAGTGCAGAGGTTTGTAGGACAGTAGCAAATTTCCCTCAAGTGGATGACCTAAGGTTTAGAAATCCGTGGGAGGCGTAGGATGAAGATGGTCTCTCTCAAGCAACCCTGCAACCAAATAACAAAGAGTCTCTTGTGTCCCCAACACACCCAATACAATGGTAAATTGTATAGGTGCACTAGTTCGGCGAAGAGATGGTGATACAAGTGCAATATGGATGGTAGATATTGGCTTTTGTAAACTGAAAATATAAAACAGCAAGGTAACTAAAGGTAAACATGAGCATAAACGGTGTGGCAATGATAGTAGAGAAGGACTAGGGTTCATACTTTCACTAGTGCAAGTTCTCTCAACAAGGATGTCGGGGGAAACTGTCCACCACGAGCACCTATGGGACCGGAGCCCCTTGCTTGTGCGGTAAGAGGGCGGAGGGAGCACGAAGAGCAGATCGTGGAGATCACGCAGGCAGTTTACCCAGGTTCGGGCCGCGATGGACGCGTAAAACCCTACTCCTGCTTAGTTTGTATTGAGTTGGAGAGCTTGGGAGCTTGAAGAACTAGCTACACCGAGCGTATGAGCGATCTAGGTTCCGAACCCTTTCTACGTTGTGCATGGGCCTCCTTTTATAGTGCAAGGGGTCACCGACAGGTGTCAACGTAGGAGAAAGGGTAAAAATGTAAAAGAGGTGGTAGTTGTAACAGTGCGGGAATAGTGGAGCTACAGTGGACGAACAGTGGTCGCTACCTACTTTGACAGTGGGGGACAAGAGCATTTAATGCCCGTCGCCGTCGACCCCAAAAGCGCTCGCCCTTGCGTCTCCGTTTGCCACGGCGATGGCTTTACCACCGTGGAGTGCCACCGTGTCCCCCAGGCTACACAGCCATCCGCCACGCGTCTCTGGAGCGGCCCCAGGGCGACGCGTGGTTCGATGAGCTGGAGCGCGGACACACAGCGCAACCCTCCCCGGCAAGCACCTTGCCGGGGTCTTGACCTTGCCGGGCCCGGGAGCTTGTCGGGCTCTGAAGCTTGTCGCTCCCCGGGCCCCGCCGGGGCGCGTATAGCGCCGAGGCATGTCTTCTGAAATATAATCTTCTAGTCTTCCTGGCAAGCTCCTCTTGCCAGGGCCTTGCGTGAGTGAGGTAATCTTGAGCCTGGAACGGCCTTCCCGGCAAGCTTCACTTGCCGGGGTCTCGATCTTCTGTCTTGTATACTTTGTTTTTGAATGGTTTTATATGGAGCAGGAAGGTCTCCGGCGAGCACGTGGTCGACCCTGCCACGGGAAGCTGCTACTGCCCGTGCACAAGTTGGGGTACTGAGGTACCCCTACCTTAGTACACCGACAGGAGCCCCCGGGCCTGGGCCACACACGGTACCGAGCGCTGTTGGGCCAGGCCCAAAACAGTGCACGGACACGCGCGGCCCACGGCACGCCGAATCCACTTCCGCATCCGCCGCGTCCCCCCGTAACGGCACGCGTCGATTGCGGCGTCGTGGGATGGGACGTGGCCACGTTCTTTTAATGGAAAGAGCGAAACGCCCCCCACTTCCCCATAAAAGCAGAGGAAGCAGGAGCGGTTCCCCTCCTACGCCTTCATTGCATCTTCTTCCATCTCCAGAGATCCCCTCTTGCGCTCCGCCTCCACACCTCTTTCGCCGCCGTCCGCATCTGCGGTGCCGCCGGACCCTTCGCCCCCCTTCCCTCGCCGCCTCCGCCATGGCCCCGAAGACCGAGAAGGCGAAGGCGGAGAAGGCCAAGAAGGAGAAATCTGACCAGGCGGCGAGGCTTGCTCTGCTGCGGAAGCGGAACATCGTCTTCTCGCCGAGGCTCAGCGCGTGGGAGCTCTGGAACAAGTACTACTTGTTCTGGGCCAAGAAGACCAAGGCGCATCCCCGCACCCGAGCCTATCCGGCCGCCGCCAAGGACAACTACCCCGGCGGGTACTTCTTCTTCGCAGCTTTCTTCCACTGCGGTCTCTGTCCCCCTTTTTCCGATTTCTTCTGCGACATAATGCACACCTACGGCCTCCATCTCCTAGACTTCACTCCCAACGCCATCCTCACGATGGCGGTTTTCGCACATATGTGCGAAAACTACATTGGGATATACCCAAACGTAGCGCTGTTTAGGCACTTCTTCACCCCTAGAGTAGAAGCCGGTGCTCCCCTCTCCGGGGGGATTTCTTGGGTCTTTCGCTTGAATAAGAAGGAGTCCTACTTGCCGGGGGAGCTCCGCGGCAAGTGGGAGGAGTGGCGTGCAGACTGGTGTTGGATTGTCGAGGACGAGCCGCAGCCCTTCACCGCGCCGCGCACAACACCTATCGTGCGCGGCAGGGACTGGAGCGAGCTGGATTCGGACGACAGCAAGCTCGACGTCGCCCTCATCAGGATTCTTCGTCTTCGGGTAGCAAGGTTGTCTGTCGGAGAAGTAGGCACAGATTTCCTCCGCCGCCGCATCGCCCCTCTTCAAGATAGGAAGAGGCCAGCCTGGGATTACGGCAACGCGGCGGACATAATGAGGCTGCGCCCCGGGCTCAACTTCAACTTCACATCACTGGAGCTGAAGGGGATGGTCCGGGAACTATTTAAGCATGACCCGGCCCACCCGGAGTGGTTCAGGGGTCCCCGGGGAGTGGTGCCTCTCTGCAACAGCACGGCCCGGGATTCCCTTCGCGCCATGATGCCCGCGTGTGACTCGCACGGCATCGACCGCACGTGGATTCCGCCCAAGCCAGACGTCATCTTGAACTTCTTCGACAACCTGGTGGAGGTGGCGAAGAACAAGGACGAGGTCCGGGAGCTGACACGGGACACCATCGACCAGGAGATAGCGTACATAGCTTCTCGGGTTGAAGAGGCCGCTGCAGCCGCAGCGGCAGGGGAATTCGGCTTCTCGCCCGAGGAGGCAGAGGCTGCGGAAGCATCCTGCCAAGCAGAGGAGGCGGAGATCCGCAGGCTGCTGAAGCTTCCTCCCGACGAGCTCGCCGGGGTCCCTTCCCTGAGGCACTCCGGGATCCCCGGGATTCTGACCGAGGCCGCGGCGAGAGGCAACGCCGCCGGAGGAAACAGAGGCGCCGTAGGGAGCGGAGGCGCCGGAGGGAGCGGAGGCGCCGGAGAGAGAGCGGCCACAGTGCAGGGCGCTGGGCCCAGCAAGCCTGCCGAGGAGGAGGAGGAGGAGGAGGACGCCGGGGCCGACGAGGACTCCGACGGGTCCCTTGGGCTCTACGCCGACGACCTCTCCTCGTCATCGGAGACCTCCCCACCTCGGGCAAACCCTAGGCGCTCTCCGCTTAAACGTCTCCGCAAGACGGCGACAGGGACGAGGGCACAGGCGCCCCGGCAACAACCAGCTCGCCGGGCGGCGCGAGCTACCCGGGGGAGCCAAGCCGCGACGGGGGCGCCAGGCGCACCAACCATGGCGGAGGCGGCCCGCACGCAGGCCACGGCAGAGGCGCCCCGCAAGCAGGCCACGGCAGAGGCGCCCCGCAAGTCAGCGCCGAGCGGAAGGGAGTCTTCACGGAGCGGAGCGGCGGCTCCGCCCGCTCCCCGGGCCTCGGCTACCACAGGGGCTGGGTCTTCGCAGCCCCCAGCCCCAGGGACCGCCAAGCGCCCGAGGGAGTCTTCGCCTCCTGCTCCCCGCGCGGACGCGCCTCAGGTGGAGTTTGACTTCTCCGCCCTGAGCGACGACGACGACGAGGAGGAACAGGAGTAAGGACTTGAGGTTTTTGCATCTTCTTTAACACTATCTTGATTCTTGTTGACGCTAATCTTGCTTTTGCTTTGATTTCAGGACCTTGGCCCAGCGAGTGGCGAAGAAAGCCAAGGTGCTCGTGGTCGAGGTCGCGGACGACTCGCCCATCGCGGCGACTGGGGACGTGCCGGAGCCAAGCCTGCCGGACCCGAGCGCTGCTCCGAGGAGCAGCCCCCAGCGTAAGTCTGGGTTCTGTACTTCCGCTCGTCGGGCGCGCTTGAGGATTTGTCCTTGTGCTAATATCCTGATATTTTTGTCTTGTTTTGATTGTCTTGTGCAGAGGTGGAGCCACAACCGCAGGAGCGTCCGGAGGTCGCTCCCGAGGAACCGCAGGCCCCGCCGTCCCCGCCAAGGCCGAACTCCCCGGCAAGGGAGAGCACTCCGCCAAGGGCGGGTACTCCGCCAAGGGCGAGTACCCCGCCAAGGGCGGGTAGCCCGGCGAGGGCGGCCACTCCGCCAAGGCAGAGCTCCCCGGCGAGGGAGCCCGCCGCTGACGACGTCCGCCAAGGTAAGTTCCGTAACTTTGTCTTCTTGGACTCGTCTCTTTTTGGATATTTGCTTGAACTTCTTTTGCTTTTTCTTCTTCTTCTAGATCCTCCTCCCCCCGAGCAGATGGAGACGGAAGTCATCGTCATCGAGGAGGAGGGCGCGCAGGGCGGCGGCGGCGGCGCCCCTGTCGCTGAGGACACGGCGGGAGCCGCCGAGCCGGCTGTGGAGGAGACCGCTCCGGCTGCAGATGCAGCGGCCGGGGAGGGGGACGGCGACCGCACTGCCGGCCCGGAGGCGGCAGGAGCATCAAGTGCTGCACCGGCCGCCGACCCCTCCGCCGAAAAGGAGCAGGCGGGCTACTATCTTGAAGCTCCCAACGGCGTCTTCATCCAGGTGCCGTGGGGTTCTTCTTCGCGAGCCCCCGCGGAGGGCGAGGCCTTTGATGGAGAGGTCCTCGCCTCCGCGGGCCTAAAGATCGTCGAGGCGCCTGGCGGAAGCGAAGGGCCCGAGGAGGAGAAGCTGCTTCATCAGCTCCTGGCCCTTTACCGGGCCAGGCAGGTGAAGCTTGCTTCTCGAGAGGCCCTTGCCGCCAAGGCCGCCGTCGAGATGGAGAAACGCGCGGCGGAGCTCCGCGCCGCCAACCAGGCTGCTCTCCGCGACGTGGCGGAGGAGCGCGAGAGGCTCGCCGGGGAGTACCAAGAATGGTTGCTGGAGAAGGCTGAAGCCGAAGAGCAGCAGCGACTTGCCGGGGTGGAGCTGTCCCGGCGAGAAGGAGAGCTCGCCCAACGGAAGGTCAACCTCGACTCCCACGAGGAAGACCTTGCCGCTCGGGAGCAGGCCCTTGGCGGAGAGCTGAAGGAGGCGAAAGCCGCCGCGGCTGCCGCGGAGACCGCCAAGGAGGAGCTTGCCGCCAAGGTCGCGCAGCTGGAGGAGTCCTTGAAGGCGAGCGTGGAGAGGGTCACCGCGCTCAACACAGAGCGCGAGAAGGATGCCCACACCAACTCCGAACTCCAGGTGCGTCTCTCTAAGAAGGGCGACGAGCTGAAGGCCGCCAAGGACTCCATCGAGGATCTGGAGCTGAAGGTTTCCACGTTGAAGGACTCGCTTGACGCCGTCCGGGACCGGGAAACCAAGCTGAAGGAAGAGCTCCGCAAGGAGCGAGGCTTGGTGGCGAGCGCCAACACTGCGGCCGAGAACTTCCGCCGGACCGTTGAGGTGTGGACCGACGACTTGGTATCTTCTGCGTCCAACATCGACCAGGAGCTGTTGGCGCTGAAGTTGGAGCATCTCATCTACTCTCCGGACCCAAACCTCCCTCACAGCGCCAAGCTCAGCCTCTTCTTCAGGGGGATCGCGCCGGCTCTTGCAGATCTTCGGAAGAAGATTCCCGCGCAACTGGCCGAGGAGTCGCGCCAGCTCTGCACGGGAACCTTGGAGCGTGTGCTGACGAAGATTGTATACCGCAATCCCGGCATAAACCTCACCAACGTTCTCCGCAGCTTGCCGGCCGACGCGAACATGGAGGCGCTGAAGGAGCAGGTCGCCCACATCATCGCCAAAGTGAACAAGATCTCCAGGATTGAGGGCGACCGCGTAGATTAGGCCTCCTTTATCTTTATCTCTTTTTGTTGCTGCATAGGGTGTTATGAACTCATTAATCATTGCGACAAGTTATCCTTTGTAAGATATTTATCTTATTTTAATCAATCAGTGCAATGTTATCTTCCTTGTCTTGGTCATCTACTTTGTATGTTTTTCACCCTACGCTTCCAGGGAGCTTGCCGGCAAGGGTCCTTTGCCGCGAGCGCTGAGTGCTGGACTCTGAGCAGCCTGCTGGCCAAGGTCTCACCGACAAGCAACCTTGCCGCAGCTAGTCGCAACGCACTCGGCTTGTTGAGTGAAACTCGAAAACGATCCAAGGGCGCGACACTTGTCGCAGCTCACTTAAGTCGTTGAGCATACTCGAAAACAAGACAAGGGTGCGGCTAGCCACGGGTAGGTTCCTCTGCGCACAGGTTTTCCATACAAAGTGTGATTGTTCAAGGAAGACAACTAAAAATTAAAAATTTGAACTGCTCAAATTCTAATAACTTAGCTTATATATAATGCTTGCTTCTTGGTAAGGCTTCTCTTTCTTGAACAGCACTTGGTTCCTCTTCCATCTCCTTCCCCCCCGGCAAACTTGTGCGCGAGGAACGTTCCTTCTGCTTAAGAGGCAAGGAAAAAGAAGAGGGAAACAAGTATATGGCCTTTCGGCGTGCTAATGCTTACCGGATATGTATGTTGCACAAGATGCCAAATAACACATGCAAATAGCAGAGAAAAGCATGTAAAAAGCAAATAGCGCAAAACACAAAAACTTTACTGATGCACGGGGTCTGCGCCCGGCTTTGTACAAAGGGTTACATGCAACAGCGGCAAAGCTTGTACAAAAGGTGGTTGCCGGAGCGGATCATGGCAACCGCGCCTTATGGGTGAAACTTGCGAAGATGCTCTATGTTCCAGGAGTTGCTCACCGGTAAGCCTTCTTCGGTCTCAAGGTGGACTGCGCCGGGCCTCGTGACTTGTCTCACCCGATAAGGGCCTTCCCACTTCGGCGTCAACTTGTTGGAATTCTTGGCGGACTGAACACGCCGAAGAACAAGGTTGCCTTCCTCGAGACTCCTGGCCTTGACCCTGCGGCTATGATAGCGGCGCAGGGCTTGCTGGTATCGAGCAGCTCGTACAGCGGCCTGGAGACGTTCCTCCTCGAGGAGCAACGCATCATCTTGCCGCAGTTGCTCTTGCTCGAGCTCATCATAAGCGAGCACTCGAGGAGATCCGTATACGAGTTCCGTGGGGAGAACTGCCTCTGCTCCATAGACTAGAGCAAAGGGTGTCTGTCCGGTGGCTCGACTTGGTGTCGTTCTGATTGACCAAAGAGCCGCCGGTAGCTCCTCTATCCAGTTTCTTCCGCACCTGCGCAGCCTGTCGAAGGTCCTCGTCTTGAGTCCGCGCAGCACTTCAGCATTGGCCCTCTCCGCTTGACCGTTGCTCCTCGGGTGAGCAACAGAAGCGAAACAGACCTTGGCGCCGAGGTCTTGGACGTACTGCATGAAGGTGCGACTAGTAAATTGTGTACCGTTGTCGGTGATGATCCTGTTGGGGATTCCGAAACGGCAAACAATTGACCTGAAGAACCTGACCGCTGACTGTGCTGTCACCTTTCTCACTGGTTCCACTTCTGGCCACTTTGTGAACTTGTCGATTGCAACGTACAAGTACTCAAAGCCCCCGACGGCTCGGGGGAAAGGGCCGAGGATATCGAGCCCCCAGACCGAGAAGGGCCAGGACAAAGGAATTGTTTGGAGAGCTTGAGCTAGCTGATGAATCTGCTTTGCATGGAACTGGCACGCTTCACACTTGGTTACTAGTGCAGTTGCATCTTGGAGGGCTTCTTGCCAGAAGAACCCTTGCCGGAAAGCTTTCCCGGCAAGCGCCCTTGCGCCAATGTGGTGGCCGCATATGCCTCCGTGTATTTCTGCCAACAGCTTCTGTCCATCTTCCCTGGAGATGCACTTCAACCTGACACCATTGAGCCTTCTTCTGTACAGCTCGTTATCCACGAACTGGTACATACTTGACTGCATGGTTATCTTCTCTATTTCTTCTGGGTCGTCGGGAAGTTCTCCAGTTTGCAGAAAACGGACGATCTGCTGCGCCCATGCCGGAGCCCGAGGCTCAACGGCGAGGGCTAAAGGCATGAGGGCCGCTGCGGGGACCTCAGCTTCTACGACAAGAACCTCTGGTTCCGCCGGAGCTGATGGTCCCCCGGCAAGCTCGCCGGGGCGAGGCTTGTCGGGAACACTTGCTTCAACTGCACAGATCCTCGGATCTGCAGGAGCAGACTGTTCCTCAGCGTTCTGGTCGTTGATCTTGGGGACCTTGGCGGCGTTTTCAGGGAGATCCGCCGGCAAGTAGTCGCCGGAGACCAACTTTCTCTTCTTGGACTGCCCAATTGATGGTGTGACGGATGGTTGAGTCAGCTTGAGCAAGAAGGTCCCTGGTTCCACAGGTAACTTCATCGAAGCACACTTTGAAAGGCTATCTGCAATGTCATTTTGAGCTCTCGGGACGTGCTCCATCTGCAGACCTTCAAAGTTCTCTTCAAGCTTCCTCACTTCATCTACATAAGCTTCCATCAAAGGGCTCTGGTAGCTCTTGTTAACTTGCCGGACCACCAACTGAGAATCTCCTCGTACAATCAGCTTCCTTATCCCAAGTTCGGCCGCAATCCTGAGGCCGGCGAGCAAACCTTCATATTCAGCAGTGTTGTTTGTCGCTTGCTCTCTTGGGAAGTGCATCTGGATAACATACTTGAGGTGCTCCCCGGTGGGCGCGATGAGTACCACGCCAGCACCGGCGCCTTGCAGCGAGAAGGCACCATCAAAATACATTACCCATTCACTTGTCGCTTCTTGTACGGGTGCACTTGTTTCTTGGACTTCTTCATCGGGTGTCGGGGTCCACTCAGCTATGAATTCTGCCAAAGCTCGACTCTGTATGGTTGAGGTACTTTCAAACTTGAGTCCAAAGCTCGACAGCTCCAGTGCCCACTCAACGATCCTGCCTGTTGCTTCCGGATTGTGCAATATCCTCTTCAGCGGAAAGCGAGTGACCACCGTTATCTCATGTGCCTGGAAGTAATGGCGCAGCTTTCTCGAGGCCATGAGGAGGCCGAAAAGCAACTTTTGCACCCCCGGAGTATCTTGATCTAGCCCCCTGCAAGAGGGAACTCACAAAAGACACCGGGCGCTGCACCATCTTCTTCCGCACTTCTTCCTATTCCTGCGCAGAGTTGTCCTTGTCGGGGCCAGAGCTTGTCGGAGCAGCCCCCTGCTTGTCGCTGGACTCGCTTGCCGGTGGTGCACACTCCTCGTCGGCCTCCCTCTCCGCTACTAACGCAGCACTAACCACCTGGTTGGTTGCCGCTAGGTACAGCAGCAACTTTTCCTGTAGTCTAGGTGCGACAAGTATTGGAGTGGAGGATAGGTACCGTTTCAAATCTTGCAGCGCTGCCTCCGCTTCCGGAGTCCACTTCATGGGACCTGCCTTCTTCAAGATTTTGAAGAAAGGTAGGGCGCGTTCTGCAGACTTCGAAATGAACCTACTGAGGGCAGCCACACAACCTGCAAGTCTTCTGACATCCTTGACGCGCTTCGGGGCCTCGATCTGCTCGATGGCTTTAATCTTGTCGGGGTTAGCTTCAATCCCCCTCTGTGACACAAAGAACCGGAGAAGCTTGCCGGAGGGGACTCCAAAGACGCACTTCTCGGGGTTCAACTTGAGCTGTATCTTGCGCAGGTTCTGAAATGTCTCTTCCAGATCTTGGACCAGGGTATCTTTGCTCTTACTCTTCACCGCGATGTCATCCATGTAAGCTTCTACATTTCTGTGGATCTGTGGCTCGAAAGCAGTGTGCACTACCCTTGCAAATGTTGATCCTGCATTCTTCAGTCCAAATGGCATGCGTATGAAGCAATAAGTGCCACATGGAGTGATAAATGCGGTCTTCTCTTCATCTTCCTTGGCCATAAAAATCTGATGGTAGCCTGAATATGCATCAAGAAAACAGAGTAGCTCACATCCGGCAGTGGAGTCAACAATCTGGTCAATGCGCGGCAAAGGGAATGGATCCTTGGGACATGCTTTATTCACATCGGTGAAGTCTATACACAGTCTCCATTTCCCATTGGCCTTGCGCACGACGACTGGGTTTGCTAACCACGTCGGATGGATCACGCCTCTAACTAGGCCTGCTGCCTCTAGCTTCTTGATTTCTTCAGCAATGAATTCTTGGCGCTCCACGGCTTGCTTCCTCACTTTCTGCTTGACGGGCCGCGCATGAGGACAAACAGCAAGCTTGTGCTCAATTACCTTCCTGGGAACACCGGGGATGTCAGATGGCTGCCATGCAAACACATCGACATTCGCCCGCAGGAAGGCAACGAGCGCGCTTTCCTATTTGCTGTCAAGCGTGGCACTGATGGTGAAGGTACCACCAGTGCCGTCCTCCTTGGCGGACACCTTCTTGGTTGCCGGAGGAGCGGCCATCCCCTTTCTACACTTGCCGGTGGAGCTCGATGGAACGTCCTCGACGGCAGCGCAGCACTCCGAAGAGGTGCGGTTGCCGGAGTGGGCCCCAGAGCACTTGCCGGACTTGGTCTTTGTCTTCTTCCCCCCGGGAGCTTCAGCGGCAAGTGTATCCTTTTCTGCTGCGGCTGCTGCGTCTCGGTAGATCTTGTCGGCGCAGACAAGCGCATCTTTCTTGTCGCCATGGACAGTGATGACGCTTATCGGCCCCGGCATCTTGAGCACGTTGTAGGCATAGTGGGAAGCTGCCATGAACTTGGCGAGGGCGGGACGGCCGAGTATTCCATTATATGGCAATGGAATATCGGCGACGTCGAATGTGATGCGCTCGGTTCTGAAGTTGAGCTCCCCGCCAAAGGTCACTGGCAGAGTGATCTTCCCCTTGGGCTTGCTCCTTCCCGGGTTGATTCCTTGGAAAGAACCGGTCTCTTCGAGCTCGCCATCTGGGATTTGGAGTTTCTTGATCACAGCAGAGGAGATCAAGTTCAGCCCGGCCCCGCCGTCAACCAACATTTTGGTGACCTTGAGGTTGCGGATGGTGGGTGAGACCAGCATCGGCAAGCACCCGACCGCGGTGGTGCAGTCAGGGTGATCCTCAAGGTCAAAAATGATGGGCGTGCTGGACCATTTGAGGAGCCTGCGCGACTCCACGGGCGGCTCTGCTGCGTTCACCTCGCGCACCCACTGCTTGAGCTGGCGGTGGGAGGTGTGCAGAGAGGCGCCACCGTCGACGCACAGGACCTCCGTGGCCTTCTGGAACTCCTGCTCGCTGTTATCCTCATCCTCCATGTCTTCGTCGTCGTCTTCTTCATCCTTGTCGCGGCCCCGGGGAGGTCGGTCACCTTGCCGCTGCTTGGCTTTGCCGCGGCGTCCTCCCCGGCCATTGAACGGCCGCTTCTTGCTTGGCTCTCCTCCGCCACCTTGGGCCTTCTCCTTGTCGCGCCTCTCGTACTCAGCCTTCTGCTGCTCGACGAGGTACTCGACGCGTTTGCAGTTGGAGAGGTCGTGGCCCTTGGTGCGGTGGATTTTGGAGTATTGCTTGTCGGAGCCGTCCTGCTTGTCGGCCGCCGCTACAGGGGCAGGCTCCTTGCCGGAGCCGCCAGCCTGTGTTTGCTTGGCGGGAGCCTCCTTGCCGGACTTCTCGACGGCAAGCACTTCCTTCTTGTTCTTCCTTCTGTTATTCCGCCGCCGGCTCTTCTTTGCCGGGGCGGCGTCGTCGCTGTCGCTTCCTCCTGCGCCAGCATCCTCCCCGGGGAGTCTCCTCCCCTCTTCTGCGCGTGCGCACTTATCAGCTAGAGCATAAAGCTCGCTGACATCCCGTATCTTGGTCATGGACATCTCTTCACGCATGCGGCGGTTACGCACGTTCTGGTGGAACGCGCTGATAACCGCGGCAGGGTGGACGTCGGGGATGTTGTGTTGTACACGACTGAAGCGTTGGATGTACTTGCGCAGGGATTCTCCTTCCTTCTGGGCCAGAATGTGGAGATCGCTCTCCTGGCCGTGGGGTTTGTGGCCGCCCGTGAAGGCGCCAACAAACTGGTGGCAAAGGTCTGCCCAAGAAGAAATGGAACCTTCCGGCAAGTGCATAAGCCAGGAACAAACGTTCGGCTTAAGCACGAGCGGGAAGTAGTTCGCCAAAATCTTCTCGTCGCGCCCCCCGGCAGCCTGCACCGCGATGGTGTAAATGCTGAGGAATTCCGAGGGGTGCGTCTTGCCGTCGTACTTCTCCGGTACGTCGAGCTTGAAGTTCTTCATGCTGGGCCACTGGACGCGCCGCAGCTCGCGGGTAAACGCGGGGCAACCTGCCGCGTACGGCAAGTCGCCTGGTTCACCGGGCGCGCGCGCGTCGACAGCGTTCCCAGCTCTCTGGTCTGATTGTCGCCGGGCTTCTCGGCGGCGCTCGATTGTTGTCCGAGCATCTTCTTGTCGCCGGTCGTCAAGGACCTGGCGCTGGTCCCGACGAGCCCGCGGATCCGACGACGCCGTGGAGCCGTCGTCGGCGTTGTTCCGGCGGGGCGGCGTCTTCTGCTTCCGCGGCGGGGAGTGCACGGTGGTCGCACCCCCGGCGGTCTTGTCGCCGTCGGCCTTCGTCTTCTCGGCTTGCCGCGGCCGCGAGGTCGCCGGCTGCTGTGGAGAGTCGTTGTTGGCGAAGGCGATCAGGCTCTGGATGGTGGCCCTCCAGTCTTCGGCCTTGTCTGCCGCTGGAGGGAAGTCGAGGAGCAGTTGCGCCCTCGCGAGCGCTTCCGCTAGAGTGGAGGGGAGCGGGGGCGAGTGGTGCGAGGAGCGGGATATGCTCGGACTTCTAACAGCGTTAGAAGGAGCAGGGTCCCGCCCCGGCGATCGCGCCTTGCTCGTGCCAGGACGGTGGCCCGGAGCGTCCCGCGATCCTCCTGTTTGTCCTTGGCCCAGCAGGCGGATGCCACCTCCTGTGGCATGGTGCTGCTGGGTTGTTGTTTGCTGAGATGGACGCGGCGCGTCCACGGAGACCGAGGCTCGGTCGTCCGTCCTGTCCTTGGATTTGGTGGCGCCGCGAGTGTCCTCGCCGGCGACCACCCTTCCGACGGCGTCTCCCCCGCCCACCGTTGGCTCCGGTGGCGGCGGATGAGACGCAGACGGGCCTGCGACCTCCGAAGCCTTCTTCTTCGGGGCCATGGCGCAGTTGCTGATGAGGTTGCTGACGAAACTGGAGAGGTTGATGAAGAACTCGCCCGCGTGAACGCCGGATCAGATTCGCACAACCTCGACGTTCCCCTACCTGGCGCGCCAAAGATGTCGGGGGAAACTGTCCACCACGAGCACCTATGGGACCGGAGCCCCTTGCTTGTGCGGTAAGAGGGCGGAGGGAGCACGAAGAGCAGATCGTGGAGATCACGCAGGCAGTTTACCCAGGTTCGGGCCGCGATGGACGCGTAAAACCCTACTCCTGCTTAGTTTGTATTGAGTTGGAGAGCTTGGGAGCTTGAAGAACTAGCTACACCGAGCGTATGAGCGATCTAGGTTCCGAACCCTTTCTACGTTGTGCACGGGCCTCCTTTTATAGTGCAAGGGGTCACCGACAGGTGTCAACGTAGGAGAAAGGGTAAAAATATAAAAGAGGTGGTAGTTGTAACAGTGCGGGAATAGTGGAGCTACAGTGGACGAACAGTGGTCGCTACCTACTTTGACAGTGGGGGACAAGAGCATTTAATGCCCGTCGCCGTCGACCCCAAAAGCGCCCGCCCTTGCGTCTCCGTTTGCCACGGCGATGGCTTTACCACTGTGAAGTGCCACCGTGTCCCCCAGGCTACACAGCCATCCGCCACGCGTCTCTGGAGCAGCCCCAGGGCGACGCGTGGTTCGATGAGCTGGAGCGCGGACACACAGCGCAACCCTCCCCGGCAAGCACCTTGCCGGGGTCTTGACCTTGCCGGGCCCGGGAGCTTGTCGGGCTCTGAAGCTTGTCGCTCCCCGGGCCCCGCCGGGGCGCGTATAGCGCCGAGGCATGTCTTCTGAAATATAATCTTCTAGTCTTCCTGGCAAGCTCCTCTTGCCAGGGCCTTGCGTGAGTGAGGTAATCTTGAGCCTGGAACGGCCTTCCCGGCAAGCTTCACTTGCTGGGGTCTCGATCTTCTGTCTTGTATACTTTGTTTTTGAATGGTTTTATATGGAGCAGGAAGGTCTCCGGCGAGCACGTGGTCGACCCTGCCACGGGAAGCTGCTACTGCCCGTGCACAAGTTGGGGTACTGAGGTACCCCTACCTTAGTACACCGACAAAGGATAACATAATTGGATCATATTACTAGCCCTCAACATGCAACAAAGAGTCACTCCAAAGTCACTAATAGCGGAGAACAAACGAAGAGATTATGGTAGGGTACGAAACCACCTCAAAGCTATTCTTTCTGATCGATCTATTCAAGAGTCTGTAGTAACGTTCAATCTATCTTAGAATTAGTACTAGAATAACACCTTAAGACACAAATCAATCAAAACCCTAATGTCACCTAGAAACTCCATTGTCACCTCAAGTATCCGTGGGCATGATTATACGATATGCATTACACAACCTCAGAAACATCTATTCGACCAACACAAAGTACTTCAAAGAGTGCCCCAAAGTTTCTACCGGAAAGTCAAGACAAAAACGTGTGCCAACCCCTATGCATAGATTCCCAAGGTCACGGAATCCGCAAGTTAATCACCAAAACATACATCAAGTGGATCACACGATATCCCATTGTCACCACAGATAAACACGTGCAAGACATACATCAAGTGTTCTCAAATCCTTAAAGACTCAATCCGATAAGATAACTTCAAGGGGAAAACTCAATCCATTACAAGAGAGTAGAGGGGGAGAAGCATCATAAGTTCCAACTAGAATAGCAAAGCTCGCGATACATCAAGATCGTGCCATCTCAAGAACACGAGAGAGAGAGAGAGAGAAAGAGAGAGAGAGAGAGAGAGAGAGAGAGAGAGATCAAACACATAACTACTGGTACATACCCTCAGCCCCGAGGGTGGACTACTCCCTCCTTGTCATGGAGAGCGCCGGGATGATGAAGATAGCCACCGGAGAGGGATTCCCCCTCCGGCAGGGTGCCAGAACGGCTGTAGATTGGTTTTCAGTGGCTACAGAGGCTTTCGGCAGCGGAACTCCTGATCTAGGTTAATTTCCGAAGGTTTCAGTATTTATAGGAATTTTTGGAGTCGGGGCCAAGTAAAGGGGAGCTACGGGCCGTCCTCGAGATAGGGGGGCGCGCCCCCCTTCCCAGGGCGCGCCATCCACCCTCGAGGGCAGCCCGTGGCTCTCCTGGCCCAACTCTTTTGCTTCACTGGCTTATTTTGGTCCAGAAAAAATCATAAAACATTAGCTCATTAATTGGACTCCATTTGATATTCCTTTTCTATAAAACCCTAAAACAGGAGAAAAACAGAAACTGGCACTGGGCTCTAGGTTAATAGGTTAGTCCCAAAAATCATATAAAAGTGTATAATTGATGTCTACACACGTTTCTACTCTTGTAGACTATGTTGGGCCCCCAAGCGCAGAGGTTTGTAGGACAGCAGCAATTTCCCTCAAGTGGATGACCTAAGGTTTATCGAACTCAGGGAAGTAGAGGTTGAAGATGGTCTCTCTCAAGCAACCCTGCAACTAAGATACAAGAAGTCTATTGTGTCCCCAACACACCTAATACAACTAGGAGTTGTATAGGTGCACTAGTTCGGCGAAGAGATGGTAAAATATGGATGATAGGAGTGGCAAAGCAAAGTAATATAAATCTGTAATAAAAAGTGCAGCAAGCAAACAAGTGGTAAACGTGAGCACAAATGGTATTGCAATGGTGGAAACAAGGCCTAGGGATCATACTTTCACTAGTGGCAACTCCCAACAACATTAACATAATCGAATCACATGATATTTCCCATAAAACATGCAAGGGGGACGCACTCGGAGGTCATTCCTTTGTGGTCAAGAGAGGACGAGAATTATGTAGGGCTACAAAAGCACACCTCAAAGTTCGTAGTTCTCAATCTATGGATTTCCCAATGTCACCGCGGCCATCTAAAGAGAGTACCACAATCACCACAACATATCTAAAGGATAGTCAAAGACAAGCACCAAGAGACTCTCAATCTTCAATCAACACACAAAAGAGGAAATCACTCATGAAAATATTTTTCTAATCCATGTCCAATAGACCGCTGTCACCTTGGTCTCGGGGATTATACTAGATAAAGACAAGTGAGTACATCAATCCAATACATAGAGGAAGGGGAAATATCATGGGATCACCCTAGATTAACATAGCCTATGATCACAACGAAGATCACATCATGGGAGAGAGAGATAACCACATAGCTACACGTACAAGCCCTCAGCCCCGGAGGAGACTACTCACACATGGACATGGTGAGGACGATCTTGATGGTGGTGTTGATGAAGAGGTGCAGCCCCGCGAGGAGGAGACGCCCGGCGGCCCTAGGGGGCAGCGGCTCCTTGGCCCCCCTTCTTCCTTGTGGATGGTGCTGCAATGGTGCTAGTCCTCCCCTCCAAGACGGCGGCTTGGGAGGAGGAAAATTTGTGGCCCTTGGTGACCTAGGTTTCCTCCCTTTCGGATTCCCGTCATCAGATTTTGGGCCTCAGTAAAACGGGCTATTCTCGGCCGTCCGGACACCGATTTGGACGAATTTTATATCCAGAAGCATCCACTCGAAATTCCCCACAACTTTCGCAACTAGACTTTTTCCGTTTGACGTCGTCTTTGGGCCAGAACGTGACCATCTTTAAAAAGAGTTCTCATACAAATTTCAGGAAAGTCAGAGTCCTACTCCAATACGACTCCTATTGCGTTTTTGTCAATTTCCAAGTAATTCCTACACAATAAAGTGTAAAACAAGAACATTGTGCACTTTTGCAACCATTAGTAGGTTAGTCCAAATATGATCAAAAAGTGTATGGAAGTGCATAAATATCATAGCAATATCACACAAAAGAGGCATGGAGCAAGCAGAAATTATAGATACGTTTTGGACGTATCAATAATAAAGCCCATAAGACATCCTAGAAGGATAATATAATAGCATGGAACAATCAAAAATTATAGATACATTGGAGATATATCAGTCAACGACCGCGTAATCTGGGAGATTAATTCCCAACTGAGATAAGCGATTGTGCAACCCAGACATTTTGAGTATATGCTCGCTGACAGAACTATTCTCCTCCATCTTACAACTGTAGAACTTGTCGGAGACCTCATATCTATCGACTCGGGCATGAGCTTGGAAAACCATTTTCAGCTCTTGGAACATCTCATATGCTCTGTGCTGCTCAAAACGCTTTTGGAGCCCCGATTCTAAGCTGTAAAGCATGCCGCACTGAACCAGGGAGTAATCATCACTACGCGACTGTCAGGCGTTCATAACATCTTGAGTTGCTGGGAAAATGGGTGCATCACCTAGCGGTGCTTCAAGGACATATGCTTTCTTGGCAGCTATGAGGATGATCCTCATGTTATGGACCCAATCCGTATAGTTGCTACCATCGTCTTTCAGCTTGGTTTTCTCTAGGAACGCGTTGAAGTTGAGGGCAACATTAGCGTGGGCCATTGGATCTATAAGACATATTGTAAAGATTTTAGACTATGTTCATGACAATTAAGTTCATCTAAACAAATTTAATGAACTCCCACTCATATAGACATCTCTCTAGTCATCTAAGTGATATATGATCCAAATCGACTAGGCCGTGTCCGATCATCACATGAGACGCACTAGTCATCAACGGTGAACATCTTCATGTTGATCGTATCTTCTATACGACTCATGTTCGACCTTTCGGTCTTCTGTGTTCCGAGGCCATGTATGTACATGCTAGGCTCGTCAAGTCAACCCTAAATGTATTGCGTGTGTAAATCTGGCTTACACCCGTTGTATGCGAACGTTAGAGCCTATCACACCCGATCATCACGTGGTGCTTCGGAACAACGAACCTTAGCAACGGTGCACAGTTAGGGGGAACACAATTCTTGAAATTTTAGTGAGAGAGCATCTTATTTAGTACCGTCGTTCTAAGCAAATAAGATGTAAAACATGATAAACATCACATGCAATCAAATAGTGACATGATATGGCCAATATCATTTTGCTCCTTTTGATCTTCATCTTCGGGGATCCATGATCATCATTGTCACCGGCATAACACCATGATCTCCATCATCGTGTCTTCATGAAGTTGTCTCGCCAAACATTACTTCTACTACTATGGCTAACGGTTAGCAATGAAGTAAAGTAATTACATGGCGGTTTCAATGACACGCGAGTCATACAATAAAATAAGACAACTCCTATGGCTCCTGTCGGTTGTCATACTCATCGACATGCAAGTCGTGATTCCTATTACAAGAACATGATCAATCTCATACATCACATATATATATCATTCATCACATCCTTTTGGCCATATCACATCACACGGCACATGCTGCAAGAACAAGTTAGACGTCCTCTAATTGTTGTTGCAAGTTTTTACGTGGTTGCTATAGGTTTCTAGCAAGAACGTTTCTTACCTACGCAAAAACCACAACGTGATATGCCAATTTCTATTTACCCTTCATAAGGACCCTTTTCATCGAATCCGATCCGACTAAAGTGGGAGAGACAGACACCCGCTAGCCATCTTATGCAACTAGTGCATGTCAGTCGGTGGAACTTGTCTCACATAAGCGTACGTGTAAGGTCGGTCCGGGCCACTTCATCCCACGATGCCGCCGAATCAAGATAAGACTAGTAGCGGCAAGTAAATTGACATGATCTACACCCACAACATTCTTGTGTTCTACTCATGCATAGTAACTACGCATAGACCTAGCTCATGATGCCACTGTTAGGGATCGTTGCAGAAAATCAAAAAAATTCCTACGCATCACCAAGATATATCTATGGAGATTACTAGCAATGAGAGGGGAGTGCATCTTCATACCTTTGAAGATCGTGATGCGGAAGCGTTGCAAGAACGCGGTCGGTGGAGTCGTACACGAAGCGATTCAGATCGCGGCCGAATCCGATCTAAGCACCGAACAACGGTTCAACACACGTGCAGCCCGGTGACGTCTCCCGTGCCTTGATCCAGCAAGGGGAGAGGGAGAGGTTGGGTAAGACTCTGTCCAGCAGCAGCACGATGGCGTGGTGGTGTTGGAGGAGCATGGCAATCATGCTGGGCTTCGCCAAGCACCGCGGGGGAGGAGGAGTAGTTGGGAGAGGGAGAGGGCTGTGCCAGGGCTTGGGTGCGGCTACCCTCCCACCCCCACATATATATAGGGGCAAGGGAGAGGGGGGCTGGCCCCCTCAGATGAGATCTGAGGAGGGGGCGGCGGCAAGAGGGGGGTGCCTTGCCACCCAAGGCAAGGGGGCGCCCCCTTTAGGGTTTCCCCCCAAACCCTAGGCGCATGGGCCCTAGGTGGGAGGCGCCCAGCCCACTTAGGGGATGGTCCCTCTCCACATATAGCCCATAGGGCCCTCCAGGGCAGGTGGACCCTCCCGGTGGACCCCCGGAACCCCTTCGGTGGTCCCGGTACAATACCGGTAAACCCCTGAATTATTCCGATGACCGTATGATGACTTCCCATATATAAATCTTTACCTCCGGACCATTCCAGAACTCCTCGTGACGTCCGGGATCTCATTCGGGACTCCGAACAACATTCGGTAACCACGTACATCTATTCCCTATAACCCTAGCGTCATCGAACCTTAAGTGTGTAGACCCTACGGGTTCGGGAACCATGCAGTCATGACCGAGACATATCTTTGGCCAATAACCAACAGCGGGATCTGGATACCTATGTTGGCTCCCACATGTTCCACGATGATCTCATCGGATGAACCACGATGTCAAGGATTCAATCAATCCCGTATATGATTCCGTTTGTCTATCGGTATAGCACTTGCCCGAGATTCGACCGTCGGTATACCGATACCTTGTTCAATCTCGTTATGGCAAGTCTCTTTACTCATTCCATAACACATCATCTCGGGACCAACCCTTTAGTCACATTGAGCTCATTACGATGGTGTATTACCGAGTGGGCCCAGAGATACCTCTCCGTCATACGGAGTGACAAATCCCAGTCTCGATTCGTGCCAACCCAACAGATGCTTTCGGAGATACCCGTAGTGTACCTTTATAGCCACCCAGTTACGTTGTGACGTTTGGCACACCCAAAGTACTCCTACGGCATCCGAGAGTTGCACAATCTCATGGTCTAAGGAAAGGATACTTGACATTGGAAAAGCTTTAGCATACGAACTACACGATCTTGTGCTAGGCTTAGGATTGGGTCTTGTCCATCACATCATTCTCCTAATGATGTGATCACGTTATCAATAACATCCAATGTCCATGGTCAGGAAACTGTAACCATCTATTGATCAACGAGCTAGTCAGCTAGAGGCTCACTAGGGACATGTTGTGGTCTATGTATTCACACATGTATTACTATTTCCCGATAATACAATTAAAGCATGAACAATAGACAATTATCATGAACAATGAAATATAATAATAACCATTTTATTATTGCCTCTAGGGCATATTTCCAACACTTCTATGCAGGCCGAACACGTCAATGCGTCGACCCGCAGACTCGCCTCGACGAGCCGCTTCACTAATCTGAAGTAACTACTTGGGATTGGATCAGCGGGCCATAGCCGGACTATTAAGTCCTTCATGGCCGAACCCGCCATGTTGTGCAGCTCAACCAGTTGCTTCATCTGGTCGCTGAGGGGCACCGGATGTTTTGGCGCATAGAACTGCGACCAAAACAGCTTCTCTGTGCCGTTCCCCTCCTGGGCTCGGAAGTACTGGGCAGCGTCAGCACTGCTCCTTGGAAGATCAGCAAACACGCCTGGAGAACTCCATAACCGTGTCAGCCCAAGATACTTCTGCCCTCCGAAGATGCTCTGTAAGAGCAATGTCTTACCAGATGCTATCTGTCGCGCCTGCTTGATTTCCTCATAGGCGCTGTGTGCCTCGCCTCGCGCATCCTGGGCAGTCTTCACTGCCGCAGTAAGCTCGGATGCCTGTTCCGAAGCCTTCTTCTCCAATGCCTCACATTTGAGAATGGCATCGTTGAGCTCGACCTCGACTTCGGACACCCGAGCCCGGTGATTCTCGCACTCAGCCTTTTCGACCTCCAAATCGGCAGCCACTTTGTCAGCGGCTACCTTGTGCGCCTCGGCCTCCTTCTTAGCCTTGGCAACCTCGCCCTTGAGGGCCTCGAGCTCAGTGGCGCCAACTATGTAATACAGAATACCATATCAGAATTTATAAACATACTCAATCAATTAGTCTTATTGACTTCTTAAAATCCGCATACCTTGCGTTTCATCTAAACGCCAATTGACACGGTCGAGGTCCGCGTTGGCCAACAAGAGCTTCCGGTTTAGTTCGGCAACCTCCGCATCTCGCGTAGTTGCCGCAACTAGTGAAGCCTGCACAACAGTTCAGCTTCGTAAGTATGATATACTACGGATACTTCGCTCGATTATCTCCAGAATCACACAAAGCATCAGGGGCTACTGGCTATGTATGTGCGTCAAAAATAATAAAATTCTATAAAGAACATTACATTGCTTACCTCAAAGCCCGTTAACAGGCTGTTGAAAGCTTCACTCTGTCCGCGTTTGACGGACTGAATCTTCTTCATCACTACACCCATCACGGTGCGGTGCTCCCTCCATAGAGTCCGGCGCTTCCGGATTAACTCCGGGCGCCGTCGTGTCCGCCCCTGCCTGGGGGGTCTGGTCTTCGGACCCCGGAGCCGCACTAGGCTCCGGGTCAATGTTCGGGAGGGCCCCAGATTGTTCGGGCCCCCCGTCTTCGGTCTCCATGGGGGTTGTCTCCCCATGGTCAACGGCGGCCGAGGTAATACCCCCGGTCGCCCCGTCACCTACCCCGCCCTCATCTCCTTGGGCGAAGGACACCCGCTGGGAGGACACTTCGGTGTCCCCGCCGATCATGGGTGATGGAGCTCGGGCCGATGGGTCACTCTCCGTCTCTCCGGGCGCTAGAGAGTTCCCCTCTGATGAGGAGGCATCAGGGTGTCCACCGGAAGGGCTGTAGGTCAGCAGGTGAGAGATGCTAAATAAATGCTAAACAAGCAAAGGTGAAGCAGTTAATCCGGAAAAACTTACAATTCGGGCAGGGGTTTCTCCCTGGGCTTCACCACGAAGCTATGCTCGGACGAATCCGAACTAGCAGCGAGGCTCATCTTCCTCTTGGGCGCGGCCGTGCTTGCTTTGGCAGGGGCCACCCTCTTCTTCCCCTGCCTTGCGAAGGGGGCTCTTCTTCTTCCTCCACATCATCTTCATCCCCCTCTTCGGAGGAGAGGATGTTGATCTCCTCGGACTTCTTGTTCGCAGGGCAGGGGTTGTCTCCGGCCCTCTTGCCCTTCTTCTTGGGCTTCTTGATTGGCGCCTTGTATGGCGCCAAGACCAGCATCGCCACCATTTGAGGCGATTCTGGGTCTTCGGGCAAAGGCGCGGGACACTTGATCCGATTCGCCTTCTTCGTCCAGCCCTGTATATCACGCAAAAACTCCAATTCTTGTTATCATTAAATAAGGGAAGAAATATATGTTCGAAGAAGTTTTCCATTACCTCTGGGGCGGAGAGCGCGGTGCTAAAGCCCGCGTCCTCGGTTTCTGTCGGCCACTCCTTCTGGCTCTTAAAGAGATGCTTCCAGATCTCTTTGTGCATAAAGCCAAAGAGATGCTTGATGTCTACTACGCACCCTTCTTCTTGTAGACGTTGTTGGGCCTCCAATTGCAGAGGTTTGTAGGACAGTAGCAAATTTCCCTCAAGTGGATGACCTAAGGTTTATCAATTCGTGGGAGGCGTAGGATGAAGATGGTCTCTCTCAAGCAACCCTGCAACCAAATAACAAAGAGTCTCTTGTGTCCCCAACACACCCAATACAATGGTAAATTGTATAGGTGCACTTGTTCGGCGAAGAGATGGTGATACAAGTGCAATATGGATGGTAGATTTGGGTTTTTGTAAAAGGAAAATATAAAAACAGCAAGGTAGCAAGTGGTAAACATGAGCATAAACGGTATTGCAATGATAGTAGAAAAGGCCTAGGGTTCATACTTTCACTAATGCAAGTTCTCTCAACAAGGATAACATAATTGGATCATATTACTAGCCCTCAACATGCAACAAAGAGTCACTCCAAAGTAACTAATAGCGGAGAACAAACGAAGAGATTATGGTAGGGTACGAAACCACCTCAAAGTTATTCTTTCTGATCAATCTATTCAAGAGTCTGTAGTAACGCTCAATCTATCATAGAGTTCGTACTAGAATAACACCTTAAGACACAAATCAATCAAAACCCTAATGTCACCTAGATACTCCATTGTCACCTCAAGTATCCGTGGGCATGATTATACGATATGCATCACACAATCTCAGAAACATCTATTCAACCAACACATAGAACTTCAAAGAGTGCCCTAAAGTTTCTACCGGAGAGTAAAGACGAAAATGTGTGCCAACCCCTATGCATAGATTCCCAAGGTCACGGAACCCGCAAGTGGATCACCAAAACATACATCAAGTAGATCACATTATATCCCATTGTCACCACAGATTAACACGTGCAAGACATACATCAAGTGTTCTCAAATCCTTAAAGACTCAATCCGATAAGATAACTTCAAAGGGAAAACTCAATCCATTACAAGAGAGTAGAGGGGGAGAAGAAGATCCAACTAGAATAGCAAAGCTCGCGATACATCAAGATTGTGCCATCTCAAGAACACGAGAGAGAGAGAGAGAGAGAGAGATCAAACACATAGCTACTAATACATACCCTCAGCCCCGAGGATGGACTACTCCCTCCACGTCATGGAGAGCGCCGGGATGATGAAGATAGCCACCGGAGAGGGATTCCCCCTCTGGCAGGGTGCCGAAACGAGGTCTAGATTGGTTTTTGGTGGCACTAGAGGCTTTCGGCGGCGGAACTCCCGATCTAGGTTAATTTCCGAAGATTTCAGTATTTATAGGAATTTTTGGAGTCGGGGCCAAGTAAAGGGGAGCTACGGGCCATCCTCGAGATAGGGGGGCGCGCCCCCCTTCCCAGGGCGTGGCCCCCACCCTCGAGGGCAGCCCGTGGCTCTCCTGGCCCAACTCTTTTACTTCGGGGGCTTCTTTTGGTCCAGAAAAAATCGTCAAAAATTGGCTCGTTAATTGAACTCCATTTGATTTTCCTTTTCTGTAAAACCCTAAAAAAGGAGAAAAACACAAACTGGCACTGGGCTCTGGGTTAATAGGTTAGTCCCAAAAATCATATAAAAGTGTATGATAAAGCCCATAAGACATCCTAGAAGGATAATATAATAGCATGGAACAATAAAAAATTATAGATACGTTGGAGACGTATCAATGCTTCAGCGGCTTGTCTCCTGTCGGATCGAACTCCCATAGGGAGGAGTCCCGGCTTTGGCAAGGGAGAATAAGTCGGGTCAGCATTACCTGGACCACGGACGAGAGCTGGTGCCCCTTGGAGATCACGCCGGACACACGACCCTGGAGTGTCGTCACTTCAGTCTGAGACCCCCCAGTCCAGACCCTTTTTGGTCTAGGAGGTCAACCTCTCTAGGGGTCCGGATCTGAAAGCAGGCTCCGCCGCCCATTTGGCGCTGCGGGGATCGGTGATGTAGAACCACTCCTGCTGCGAGACCTTATTCGTCTCTACGAATGACCCTTTGGGCCAAGTCGCATTTGGGAGCTTGCTAATCATAGCGCCCCCGCACTCCGCGTGCTGCCCATCCACTACCTTCGGCTTCACATTGAAGGTTTTGAGCCATAGGCCGAAGCATGGAGGGATGCAGAGGAAGGCTTCACATACCACTATGAAAGCGGATATGTAAAGGATTGAGTTCGGGGCTAGATCATGGAAATCTAGCCCGTAGAAGAACAACAGACCCCGAACAAAGGGGTGGAGTGGAAACCCTACACCCCTAACAAAGTGAGAAGTAAACACTACCCTCTCACCCGCCTCAGGGACAGGAATCACCTGACCCTTGTCAGGGACTCGGTGCGCGATATCAGCGGCGAGATAGCCCGCGCTCCTGAGATCCTCCACGGTTTTTTCTGTGACCGTGGAGGCCTCCCACTTGCCCCTGGCGCCGGAACCATCCATTGTTGGGGAAGGAGACGGTGGTTGAGGAACGCAGAGCAGTGGGCGCAGGAGATGGGAAAGCTGGGTCTAGGGAGATTGGAGAGCTCGAGCTTGAGGAAGGCGTGGGGCTAATGAAGGGATTTGGTGTCCTTCTATAATGATGTGAATACAGAACGCCCCCCCACTTTAGCCATAAACCTCACCGGTTCCCAAAGCGGTCGTGCGTAATGCACGGCGTGGGTGCTCACGTCATATTGATAAGGATCCCACAATAAGCGGGAACAATCTCTATTCTGATGGGACGTGTCAATGAGGATATATCTCGAAACGCGAAACTAGTACCAAATAAAACGGTTCGATATGTTAGTGGTATAGACGCGACGCTTCACCAAAAAGTTGTCAATAGAGACACACTATTCATTTTCTTTTAAGAGCCTTGCCTTCGAGGCTAAGGGTTGTACTAACCTTGTAGAGCCGAACACAATACACCTTTTTGCAGAAGATATATTCGGAAGAAGGAACCCGCCTTGCAATGCCGAAGACAATACGGAAGCCGAACTCATCGTCATCGAAGTCAGGTTCAGGGGCTACTAAGGGAATCCTGGATAGAGGGGTCCTCGGGAGGCCATATAACTCTTGGTGGGCCGTGAAGATCATAGTCGAAGATCATCTTTCGTATCCGGATAAGACTCGTGTATTCGTATGATGGCAGGTTTTAGGTTCGGGTGTAATCTTTCCTTCCTCTGCAAGATGGTATGTACAAACCCTAGGCCCCTCCGGTGTGTATATAAACCGGAGGATTTAGTCCGTAGAGGCTAACGGAGAATCTCAAATCCTCATAGGCTAGACTTTAGGGTTTAGCCAATACGATCTCATGGTAGATCAGCTCTTGTATTCATATTCATCCATATTAATATAGCAGGAAGTAGGGTTTTACCTCGATCGAGAGGGCCTGAACCTGGGTAAACATCGTGTCCCCAACCTCCTGTTACCATCGATCCTCAGACGCATAGTTTGGGACCCCCTACCGAGATCTGCCGGTTTTGACACCGACACCCCCCCCCCTCTCGGCTCATCCCCTTCTACGCATCGCCAAGGCACCCCCATCCGCACACACTCATGACTCATCCCCCCACTCCCGTCTAGGTGCTCACACCGTAGACCCCTCCATCATGGGATCTAGATGCATCACCATCCCATGGGCAGCCGGGGGGTGAGCAACAGTGGTGTTGCACGTACGCCTGTCAGTCTTCCCCTTCTTCCATGCCAAGCGAGGCATACATCTGCTAGCCTCAATGGTCAAATCCGACATCAACATTAACGGACACATCCTTGCGTGCTTTCTCCAAACATGTGTTGGGTGACCAATTTTGGAAGTTCTAACAAACATATACACCTTTGATATGTGATCATTATTTGCTCTTATATTGGTTACTAATTCGTGAAGACAATTATCAATATGACGATGAGATCGCCAATGCATCTTCTCAGAATCAGTTGCTGGTAACGGGTGGTTATGATCGGAGCAAAACTCGTTAATGCAACATAGATTGTCATTGTGAAGGCTCAATCGAATTATCAAAGGGAATTCAGTTCAAATGGATTTACTATTCTTCTGACATGGGATACCCTACACAAAGATGGTTACATGCATACAAAATAATAATATAAGTTGCAAAGATAAAAGTAATGAGTTGAGACATATTCCACATAGACAGTTGAATTCTTGCGTCGCTTGAATATTCTTAATGTTCTTTCAAATTCTTCCGGAGCAGATGTCAAAGCACATCTCTCATCTGTATAAGTTGTACCCCCTCTATTCCTAAATATTTGTCTTTCTAGAGATTTCAACAAGTGACTACATACGAAGCAAAATGAGTGAATCTACACTCTAAAATATGTCTACATACATCTGTATGTTGTAGTCCATTTGAAATGTCTAGAAAGACAACTATTTGGGAACGGAGGGTGTAGATACTATGGAAGCATGTTCTACACACAATAGAATTTCTTGTGCATGTTAAATATGCATATAATGATTTCTTTATGAGCGCAAAACTGAGAAGTGCTTGTTGGTTGTTGATACGTCCAAAACGTATCTATAATTTCTGCTTGCTCCATGCCTCTTTTGGGTGATATTGCTATGTTATTTATACACTTCCATACACTTTTGATCATATTTGGACTAACCTATTAACTCAGTGCACCCCAGTGCCAGTTTCTGTTTTCGGCTGTTTTTGTATTTCAGGTTTTCCCATTACGAGAACTGCCAGAAAAATCCCGGAAAAATTATATAAAAAATCAGCGTTCCAGAAGCTTCCCGGCACCCGAAGTACAGCCGGCGGGGGGCCACCAGGGCTCCACGCGCCCTGGTGGCGCGGCCCCCCTACTGGCCGCGTCGGAGGGGCACCTGGGCCCCCCAGGCCTCCGCTGATGCCCCCCTTTGGCATATATTTATATCGTGTCCCGAAACCCTCGAGACGGGAACCCTTTTTCACGATCTCATCTCTGTTCCGCCGCCGTCGCCGCTTCCAAGATCGGGAGCACCAGGAGAACTCTTCCCAGCACCCTGCCGGAGGGGAGGATCACCACCGGGAGCTTCTCCACCACCATGGACGCCTCCTGGATGAGTTGTGAGTAGTCTCCCTTGGACCATGGGTCCATGACCAGTAGCTATGTGATGTTCTCCTCCCGTTCTTGTGCTTCACTAATTAGTCCTCGTGAGCTGCCCTACATGATCGAGGCACATATGTAATCCTTATGCTGTTGCTATGTTGAGTTTGCTGGGATCCGATGGATTGTGAGATTATGTTCAGATTGTGTTTGAGTAATATATTTGATCTACCTCTTTTATATTTATGTTCGTAAGTAATTCTTGCATGTTCTCCGTTGTTATTTATTGCTTTGGCCAAGTAGTAGGTAGTGACTCCAAGAGGGAACGTTATGCTTGATTGTGGGTTCATGCCCCTCGATGACTAGCTTGAGTGACAGAAACATGAGTCTAGGGGATGTGCTGTTGCCACAAGGGGGAAAACAACGGTGCTTGTGCCCGTGGGTGCAAGGATTGTTTACTTTACGCGAAGTTTTTTTAATGCAGTTGTCTGTTGCTTTGAGTTTACACTATGGGTGGGACTCGCAACTTAATACCAGCGAGATGTTCTGGATAGATATCTCAAGGTGGATGATTAGTAGTAGATGCAGATGGATTTCGGTCTACTTGCCTTGGCGTACCGCCCATGCTTTGAACCTCTACCTTTCTTGCAACATAGTTAGCATTGGTTTGCGCACATAATTCTGTCAATTGCCTAGCTATAATTCGTTTACCTCACATAGTTGTTTTATCGTCTTTTGGGAGAGAGACATCACTAGTGAACATCATGGGACTCCGGTCCATATTACCATCATTGATCACATCAGCTATTTACTTTCCGCTTTTATTTACTATTTGCAGCAATACCTATCACTATTATCACTTGTGTTTGATCCTTTGTAAACGACAAGGCCGGAGGGATTGACAACCTCTCTGTACTCGTTGGGAGCAAAGTTATTTGTATCTGTGTGCAGGAACACGTTGATTGCTAATATCTGGCGCCGTTAGCAGTTGACACCTTCTTGTTGAAACTGGGAGTCTCAGGGAAATCGATCCTTGGTATCTTTGCCAAGGCAAAACTTCCGCTACACTGCATCTCAAACCTTCCACTTGGGGTAACCAACGAGGGGCGAGAAGCCATCAAGCAAAGTTTTCTGGCGCCGTTGCCTGGGACTCCACTCTTCAGGATAGGGGAGTTGCACGCTATCTTTTACCTTTGCTTTTTAGTCTTGTTAGTTTACCTTTCAGTTTTTGCTTTAGTATCTTTTATCAAAAATCACAAAAATAGTTATCTTGCTTGCTTGCTACTATGGGTTCCACCGAGAACACCAAGTTGTGTGACTTCACTAGTCATAACAACGATGACTTTATCTGCACACCTATCACTACACCTGCCACTTCAGCACCTTCGTATGAAATTAAACCTGCTTTACTAAATCTAGTTATGAAAGATCAATTCTCCGGTGCTGGAGATGATGCTGCTTTACATTTAAACAATTTTGTTGAACTCTGTGATATGTAAAAGTACCAAGAAATAGATGGTAATATTGTTAAGCTTAAGCTTTTTCCTTTCTCCTTGAGAGGAGGAGCTAAAATTTGGTTTCAGTCTTTGCCTAGAAATAGCATAGATTCATGGGACATGTGCAAAGATGCTTTTATTGGAAAATACTATCCACCTGCTAAAATTATCCAACTAAGAAGTAACATAATGAATTTTAAACAATTGGATAATGAACACGTTTCCCAAGCTTGGGAACGTATGAAATATCTTATCAAGAACTGCCCTACTCATGGTTTAACTACTTGGATGGTTATCCAAACTTTTTATGCAGGCTTGAACTTTACCTCGTGGAACTTGTTAGATTCGTCCGCGGGAGGAACCTTTATGTCAACTACACTTGGTGCTGCCACGAAGCTTCTCGATGAGATGATGACCAACTATTCCCAATGGCACACCGAACGCGCTCCAACAGGTAGGAAGGTAAACTCTGTCGAGGAGATTTCCTCCCTAAATGAAAAAGTTGACTTGATCATGTCTCTACTTTCGAAGCAATCTTCTGTTGATCCTCGTGATGTTCCTTTAAATTCTTTGATTTCTCAAGAACAAGTAGATGTGAACTTTATCTCTAGAAACAATTTCAATAACAATGCTTATAGGAGTAATTTTGGTAGCAATCCTAGACCGTTCCCCTCTAATTCTTATTGGAACAACAATGCTTATCCTAGCACCAAGAACTCCACTACTGAACTAGAGATTATGCTTAAAGATTTCATCACTACCCAAAAAGCTTTTAATAATAGTGTAGAAGAAAAACTAAACAAACTAGGTGATCTCTCTTCGAAGGTAGACAATTTAGCCAATGAAGTAGAATTGCTTAAAATTAGAAGTTCTCCTCTTGAGGAGAGGAAGGTCACTCCTATGAATGCTATTCAAGTGCAAATTAATGAAAACATTAGGATGATGGCTAAACTTAAAGAGAGATGGGCTAGAGAAAGGGAGGAAGAAGATAGAATTAAGAGCCTTCCTACCCACCACACTGTTGCTACTATCCAAGTTGTTGAGGATATCCAAACTCTTAGCACCCAATGCACTCCTGGTCCCGTTGGACCTATTAATGGTGATGCTATGACTATAGAAACTACCAAACAAGTGAACCTAAAGGACACCACTACCACTTTACTTGATAGTAGTGACCTTGATTTTGATAATTGCACTCTTACCGAAGTTATTGATTTCCTTCACAAGATGTCTAGAGATCCCCGCACTAGCACGCTTAACCTTGCCTTCACAGAGCATATCACTAATGCTCTCATCAAAGCTAGGGAGGAGAAACTTAGAGTAGAAGCCTCCATACCTAGAAAGCTAGAAGATGGTTGGGATCCTATGATTAAAATTAAGTTGAATAACTTCTCTTGCTATGCTTTATGTGATGTTGGTGCTAGTACCTCTGTTATACCTAAAAGAATATATGATATGCTTAACTTGAAACCTTATGATTCTTGTTCTTTTGGTGTTCGTCTCGTTGATTCTTCCATAAAGAAACCTTTGGGGAGGATCGACGATGTTCTTATCATTGTCAATGACAACTACGTTCCCGTTGATTTTACTATTATGGACATTGAATGTGAACCTTCGTGTCCAATTATTTTGGGACGTCCTTTTCTACGCACCGTTGGTGCTATCATTGACATGAAAGAGGGGAATATAAAATTACAATTTCCTCTCAAGAAAGGGATGGAACACTTCCCTCGAAAGAAGATTAAGTTACCTTTTGAGTCCGTTATACGGGCTAGCTATTCTTTTACTCTTGATAAGACTTGATCTCTTTGCATTATGCCTAGCTTAAAGGCATAAAAGAAAGCGCTTTTGGGAGGCAGCCCAATGAATAAATTTTATTTTGCTTTTGTTGTGTCTTGATGTTGTTACTACAGTAGCATCATCATTGTATCTTTGCTTTTCAACTTTGTGCCAAGTGTAGCCTCTGATTGCAAGAAAGTTCAAAAGTTGTGACGTGTTGTCCAGGAAACAGATTCTGTCCTTGGATAGAAAACTTCGTATAAAATCACCAGATCATCTTTTTGGTCTGAGTTTTTTCGACAGCGTGCTCTATATAATTGTCTTTCGTGCGTTTGTTCTGAGTTTTTTGATTAGAGTTGCAGAAGTGCCCCGAAAAAATCATTTACTACCTGCTGTTCTGTTTTTCACAGATTCTGTCCTGTTTTGCCTTTCCTTCATTTTGCAAACCTTGAGCTTGCTTTTTCGTTGCAAAAACCTTTTGGCAATCTTGAGAAACAGTAGACCTTCAAGAATATCCTTATTTCCAGCAAGGAACAATTATTTTATTATGGGTACTAACCTCGCTAACCAGATTATAATGAGTTATGTATGAAGGGAGTTTTCAAGTGTGCGAGGGAAGATGATAAAAAGATTCAGGAGTGTCAAACGCTCAAGTTTGGGGATGCCCCCATGCACCCCCAAGAAATATTCAAGGAGACTCAAGCGTCTAAGCTTGGGGATGCCCCCGTGCATCCCCTTCTCCATCAACATTATTAGTTCGTCCTTCGTTCCACTATATTTTTATCACTTCATGTGTTATGTGCTATGCTTGGAGCGTCTTGCTTTTAGTTTCCTTTTTAGTTTTCTTTAGCTTTTCATAACGAGTCGGAACTCAGCTTTCTTTATGTGGGAGAGAAACACGCTCCACTTCTACCTAGAACATAACATAGAATTTTCATGTCTATCTTTGTTGTGTGTGTTCTTTGTCTTTCAATAGCTACTATCATGCTTAGCTTTTAGTTTTCATGCCTATCTTTTTAAAGAGCTTTTGTTTAGTTGGTTGCTTGAACTCTCTTTATTTATCAAGATTATCTTATTAAGAGAGTTTGCTTCCGTTGCATTGGTTGATATGTCTATGATAAAGATGCTACATGCATAATGGTGCTTAGTAGTTCATGTTTTCTTATGGTTAGTCTCAAATAGCTGGGGGGTTCCCAATGTGTTATTGGAGTACCAACATGATTTGTTTGCCTATGATGTGGTATGGTTTAGTAATATCTTCCTTCAAAGAATTTATTTTGATTGACTTGGCGTATGCTCACGCATATTTAAGACTGTAAAGAAAGTTTGTCAAGCCTTGATGATCTTTTATTTCTGAGTAGCGATATAACTTACATGCCTGATTCAAAGGTGCTTTGTCGCTCTGCATGATTATGACCATCATTGCTCTCTTAGTTGGTCGCTCCCAGTCTTTTGCTAACCTCCACCTGTACTAAGCGGACTGGCTGCTTGTGCATCCAAATTCTTTTAAACCAGTTATGCCATATGAGTCCACCATACCTTCCTACAGGGTATTTACCTGCCATTCCTAACAGAGACTTGCATGTATCATCTCGAAATTATTCAAAGAAAAGCATTCCTATTTTGTGCCTCTGTTTTAAGTTCATGAGGAAGTAGTAGTTAATTCATGATCTTTTTAAGTTGGACAAGCTTCACCCCGGGATTGCATGTATAATGTGCAAACCCATAATACGAGAAGGAACTGGCATTGAGTGCGCCCGGCTCAAAAATAATATAACAAACAAACCCTCCTTCACGCTTTGTTCATGAGAAATCAGAAAACTTTGGCAGTGATAAACAAAGGAGATTAAGAGGATGTGATCGTCCTCATTCGGGAGCCGTTCCTCGAAACTTGTCCATCTCAAGAAGTGATTGAGTTGTCTGCTAGCATTCGTTGACGAAACATGCATAATCTGAAAATAATAATTATTACCTCTGTTTTTAAAACCAAGAGCTCTGGTACATGTTTTGTCTTTGTTTCTGACTACGGGTTTTCAACCTTGCCAACAAAAGCCACGGTTCGAGAGTCTCCACCTTCTTTTAAAGCACCAACTACTGAGAGCATGATTGTCATTCTGAGTGTAATGTGCATTGTCCCAAAGTAGCATTGTCTTTTGCATGATTATGATATCGTTTATTTTGAAATCATTGTATCTAGTCATCACTTAAACCTTGGAGGTGCCCCTGCATTTATGTTTTGCTTCACTAAAGGGGGCAAGCGAGATATCACTTTATCATATTTGCACACCATGCTCATTACAAATCTACTTGATGTTTCAGTATCATATTGTAAAACTTTCAGTTCTTTGTGATTTTCTCATGAGGCAACTTAATTACTACAGATTCATTGTCTCAGTAAGCTTTTGTCATGTGACTATGAAAAGTCCTATATGGTTAATAGCATGTCACCACAGAAATTATTCTTGTTATCATTTACCTACTCGAGGACGAACAGGAATTAAGCTTGGGGATGTTGATACGTCCAAAACGTATCTATAATTTCTGCTTGCTCCATGCCTCTTTTGGGTGATATTGCTATGTTATTTATACACTTCCATACACTTTTGATCATATTTGGACTAACCTATTAACTCGGTGCACCCCAGTGCCAGTTTCTGTTTTCGGCTGTTTTTGTATTTCAGGTTTTCCCATTACGAGAACTGCCAGAAAAATCCCGGAAAAATTATATAAAAAATCAGCGTTCCAGAAGCTTCCCGGCACCCGAAGTACAGCCGGAGGGGGGCCACCAGGGCTCCAGGCGCCCTGGTGGCGCGGCCCCCCTCCTGGCTGCGCCGGGGGGGCGCCTGGGCCCCCCAGGCCTCCGCTGATGCCCCTCTTTGGCATATATTTATATCGTGTCCCGAAACCCTTGAGACGGGAACCCTTTTTCGCGATCTCATCTCTGTTCCACCGCCGCCGCCGCTTCCAAGATCGGGAGCACCAGGAGAACTCTTCCCGGCACCCTGCCGGAGGGGAGGATCACCACCGGGAGCTTCTCCACCACCATGGACGCCTCCCGGATGAGTTGTGAGTAGTCTCCCTTGGACCATGGGTCCATGACCAGTAGCTATGTGATGTTCTCCTCCCGTTCTTGTGCTTCACTAATTAGTCCTCGTGAGCTGCCCTACATGATCGAGGCACCTATGTAATCCTTATGCTGTTGCTATGTTGAGTTTGCTGGGATCCGATGGATTGTGAGATTATGTTCAGATTGTGTTTGAGTAATATATTTGATCTACCTCTTTTATATTTATGTTCGTAAGTAATTCTTGCATGTTCTCCGTTGTTATTTATTGCTTTGGCCAAGTAGTAGGTAGTGACTCCAAGAGGGAACGTTATGCTTGATTGTGGGTTCATGCCCCTCGATGACTAGCTTGAGTGACAAAAACATGAGTCTAGGGGATGTGATGTTGCCACAAGGGGGAAAACAACGGTGCTTGTGCCCGCGGGTGCAAGGATTGTTTACTTTACGCAAAGTTCTTTTAATGCAGTTGTCTGTTGCTTTGAGTTTACACTATGGGTGGGATTCGCAACTTAATACCAGCGAGATGTTCTGGATAGATATCTCAAGGTGGATGATTAGTAGTAGATGCAGATGGATTTCGGTCTACTTGCCTTGGCGTACCGCCCATGCTTTGAACCTCTACCTTTCTTGCAACATAGTTAGCATTGGTTTGCGCACATAATTTTGTCAATTGCCCAGTTGTAATTCGTTTACCTCACATAGCTGTTTTATCGTCTTTTGGGAGAGAGACATCACTAGTGAACATCATGGGACTCCGGTCCATATTACCATTATTGATCACATCAGCTATTTACTTTCCGCTTTTATTTACTATTTGCAGCAATACCTATCACTATTATCACTTGTGTTTGATCCTTTGTAAACGACAAGGCCGGAGGGATTGACAACCTCTCTATACTCGTTGGGAGCAAAGTTATTTGTATCTGTGTGCAGGTCCACGTTGATTGCTAATATCTGGCGCCGTTAGCAGTTGACACCTTCTTGTTGAAACTGGGAGTCTCAGGGAAATCGATCCTTGGTATCTTTGCCAAGGGAAAACTTCCGCTACACTGCATCTCAAACCTTCCACTTGGGGTAACCAACGAGGGGCGAGAAGCCATCAGTTGTACATCTCGAACGGAATTGTCACGCGACCTGGTAGGATAATCCAAATTAACAATAAAGAGGCGCGCATTGATAAATTTGTCACGCTGAGTTCATAAAAAGGGAGATGAATTACATATCTGTTGGTTTCTCGTGTTGGCTAAAATCAGCCTCGTTTGGTTCATCTATAGTAAGAAAAGGCGACAAGTTATGTATGGTAGAATCGTCTGAAGAATGAGTATGCACTGATTGAGGTGATCGTGGGGAGTTCATAGAGTCAAACCGAGGAATATGAGGGCAAACTAGAACATTGAACATAAGATCAATTGATTCAAACAGGGGTTGCTATAATTCAAACTATTCTGCCAACTGTAAAGAAAGTTAACACAAGAAGTAAAGAACATGAGTAACCTTTGTAAAAGTAGAGGAAGAAACAATTGATGTATAAGTGATGTAGCTTGAAAGTATCTATTTTTTGAATTGTTCGGGTAATCTATTTTACTCCGTAGTATGAACTGTTGTAAGTGATGATGGTGTGTTGATGGACTCAAGTTGATGAACATGGGTCAACAATGCGACATCATGTTGATCATCTATCGACTGTAAGGAGTCGTCAATATAATTTAGACTTTGTTGTTATTTGAAAAAGTAAGGTAAAATAAGTGAGAAAGAAAGTGAATATTGTTGGGGAACGTAGTATTTCAAAAAAATTCATACGATCACGCAAGATCTATCTAGGAGAAGCATAGCAACGAGCGGGGAGAGTGTGCCCACGTACCCTCGTAGACCGAAAGCGGAAGCGTTTAGTAACGCGGTTGATTAGTCGAACGTCTTCACAATCCAACCGATCCAAGTACCGAATGTATGGCACCTCCGCGTTCAGCACACATTGAGCTCGATGACGTCCCACGAACTCTTGATCCAGTTGAGCGTCGCGGGGGAGTTTCGTCAGCACGACGGCGTGGTGACGGTGATGATGAAGTTACCGGCGTAGGGCTTCGCCTAAGCACTTCAACGATATGACCGAGGTGTGTAACTGTGGAGGGGGGCACCGCACACGGCTTGCAAATCAACTTGTGTGTCTATGGGGTGCCCCCTCCCCACGTATATAAAGGAGGGAGGGAGGAGGAGGCAGCCAAGGAGGGGGCGCGCCACTCCTCCTTTTGCTAGTGGGAGTAGGAGAGAGGCAAGGGATGGACATGAGGATAAGGAAAGGAGGGGGCGCCGCCCTCCCCCTAATCCAATTTGGACTAGGCTTGGGGGGCGCGGCCCAGCCTTAGCCAGCCCTCTCTCTCTCCCCTAAGGCCCATATACCCCCCGGGGGGTTCCGGTAACCTCCCGGTACTCCGGTATTTATCCGATGACCCCTCGAACACTTCTGGTGTCCGAATATAACCTTCCGATATATCAAACTTTATGTCTCGACCATTTCGAGACTCCTCGTCATGTCCGTGATCACACTCGGGACTCCGAACTACCTTCGGTACATCAAAACATATAAACTCATAATATCGATCGTCATCGAACGTTAAGCGTGCGGACCCTACGGGTTCGAGAACTATGTAGACATGACCGAGACTCATCTCCAGTCAATAACCAATAGCAGAACCTGGATGTTCCTATTGGCTCCCACATATTCTACGAAGATCTTTATCGGTCAAACCGCATAACAACATACGTTGTTCCTTTTGTCAGCGGTATGTTACTTGCCCGAGATTCGATCGTTGGTATCATCATGATACGTCTCCAACGTATCTACTTTTACAAACACTTTTGCCCTTGTTTTGGACTCTAACTTGCATGATTTTAATAGAACTAACCCGGACTGACGTTGTTTTCAGCAGAACTGCCATGGTGTTATTTTTGTGCAGAAATAAAAGTTCTCAGAATGACTTGAAAATCAAGGGAGAATTATTTTGGAATATATAAAAAAATACCGGCGGAAGAATCCAGACCAGGGGGCCCACACCCTATCCACGAGGGTGGGGGCGCCCTTCCTGGGCGCTCCCCCTGTCTCGTGGGCCCCCTGACACTCCACAGACATCAACCCCGACTCCATATATTCACTTTCGAGGAGAAAAAAACAGAGAGAAGGATTCATCGCATTTTACGATACGAAGCCGCCGCCAAGCCCGAATCTCTCTCGGGAGGGCTGATCTAGAGTTCGTTTGGGGCTCCGGAGAGTGGAGATTGTCGCCGTCGTCATCATCAACCTTCCTCCATCATCAATTCCATGATGCTCATCGCCGTGCTTGAGTAATCCCATCGTAGGCTCGCTGGACGGTGATGGGTTCGATGAGATTTACCATGTAATCGAGTTAGTTTTGTTAGGGTTTGATCCCTAGTATCCACTATGTTCTAAAATTGATGTTGCTATGACTTTGCCATGCTTAATGCTTGTCACTAGGGCCCGAGTGTCATGATTTCAGATCTGAACATATTATGTTTTCATGAATATATATGGGTTCTTTATCCTATCTTGCAAGTCAATAGTCACCTACTATGTGTTATGATCTGGCAACTCCGAAGTGACAATAATCGGGACCACTCCCGGTGATGACCATAGTTTGAGGAGTTCATGTATTCACTCAGTGTTAATACTTTGGTCCGGTACTCTATTAAAAGGAGGCCTTAATATCCCTTAGTTTCCAATAGGACCCCGCTGCCACGGGAGGGTAGGATAAAAGATGTCATACAAGTTCTTATCCATAAGCACGTATGACTATATTCGGAATACATGCCTACATTACATTGATGAACTGGAGCTAGTTCTGTGTCACCCTATGTTATAACTATTACATGAGGAATCACATCCAACATAATTATCTATCACTGATCCAATGCCTACGAGCTTTTCACATATTCCTTGCTGCTTAGTTACTTTACCGCTGCTACTGTTACAATCACTACAAAACTGCTACTATTACTTTTGCCACTGTTACCGTTACTTCCATACTACTTTGCTACTAAATACTTTACTGCAGATATTAAGTCTTCTAGGTGTGGTTGAATTGACAAATCAACTGCTAGTACTTGAGAGTATTCTTTGGCTCCCCTTGTGTCGAATCAATAAATTTGGGTTGAATACTCTACCCTCGAAAACTGTTGCGATCCCCTACACTTGTGGGTTATCACATCATACCTAGTTCAATCTCGTCATCAGCAAGTCTCTTTACTCGTTCCGTAGTACATCATCTCGTGACCAACTCATTAGTCGTTTGCTTGCAAGGCTTATTACGATGTGTATTACCGAGAGGGCCCAGAGATACCTCTCCGACACTCGGAGTGACAAATCCTATTCTCGATCTATGCCAACACCACAAACACCTTCGGAGACACCTGTAGAGCATCTTTATAATCACCCACTTACGTTGTGACGTTTGATAGCACACAAGGTGTTCCTCCGGTATTCGGGAGTTGCATAATCTCATAGTCATAGGAACAAGTATAAGTCATGAATAAAGCAATAGCAGGAAAACTAAACGATCAAGTTTCTAAGCTAATGGATGGGTCGTGTCCATCACATCATTCTCCTAATGATGTGATCCCACTGATCAAATGACAACTCATGTCTATGGCTAGGAAACATAACCATCTTGGATTAACGAGCTAGTCTAGTAGAGGCATACTAGGGACACTCTGTTTCGTCTATGTATTCACACATGTATCAAGTTTCCGGTTAATACAATTCTAGCACGAATAAAAGACATTTATCATGATATATAAGAAAATATAAATAACAACTTTAGTATTGCCTCTAGGGCATATTTCCTTCATGGATAATTGTGTGAGGGATGCAATTCCGTAAGATCCAAATCCTTCACAAGGACGTGAGGTAGAACAAATGGTAAAGAAGAGTTTCCATCAAATAATCTGAACTAGGAAAATCTGAACTAATAAAATGGTTGCTAGAAAGATTTGAGAGGGTATGTTGAGTAAGCATCAAAAGTAGTAGAAAAGTAAGAGTGAAAGAGTATTCGCAAATAAGAGAGTAAAATAGTATTCACAACAACAACAAAATAGTAAAAGAGAAAATTATCTATCGAATTCTAACTTTAATCCATGAAACTTGGCTAGGAAAGATTCCATATTCCTAGTGAAACAAAAAAAATCTCGTAGTGGAAACAATAATCGCAGTAGTTCAAGTAGCGAAGAAAATAAATTATGGGAATGCGAAGATAATAGAAAGATCGGATGAGAGTACATCGAGCACAGTGGCGGAGATAGGGGGGACCAGCAGGGGCCCTGGCCCCCCCCCCCCCTATGATTGCTGATTTCCTACTAGTTTGTACATGAACAGTGTAGGATTTAGACAAAAATACATGCATTAGTATTGTTTAGCCCTTGTTATCAAAAGGTTAAGTCATTTGGCCCCCCTAATCTTTAATTCCTAGCTCTGCCACTGATCGAGCAGTAATCTAATGAAAGGAAGAAGGGTTTATGGAGAGTAAGAATACAAAGACCGGACGAAGAAGATGAACATGAAGCAAAGAGGTAAACATGTAAGGTTCACTTGGTACACCTTTGATATGTGAACAATGTTTGCTCTTATATTGGTTATTAATTCTTGAAGGCAAATATCAATATGACGATGAGATCGCCAAATGCATCTTCATAGAATCGGTTGCTGGTAATGGGTGGTTATGATCGGAGCGAAACTCATTAGTGCAACATATATTGTCATTGCGAAGGCTCAATCAAATTATCGAATGGCATTCGGTTCCTATGGATTTACTGTTCTTCTGACATGGGATACATGCACAAAGATGGTTACATGCATACAGCATAATAAAAAAAGTTGCAAAGATAAAAATAATGAGTTGAGACATACTCCACATAGACAGTTGAATTCTTGCATCGCTTGAATATTCTTAAAGTTCTTTCAAATTCTTACGGAGCGGATGTCAAAGCCCATCTCTCATCTGTATAAGTTGTAGAAGATACTATTGAAGCATGTTCTGCACACAATAGAATCCCTTGTGCACGTTGAATATGCATACGATGATTTTTCAAGAGCGCAAAACTGAGAAGTGTTTGTTGGTTGTACATCTGGAACGGAATTGTCACGTGACCTGGTAAGATAATCCAAATTAACAATAAAGATGTGCACATTGATAAATTTGTCACACTAAGTTCATAAAAAGGTAGATGAGTTACATATCGGTTGTTCTCGTGTGTTGGCTGAAATCAGCCTCATTTGATTCATCTGTAGTAACAAAAGACGACAAGTGAGGATTGCGTATAATAGAATCGTCTGAAGAATGAGTATGCACTGATTGAGGTGGTCGTGGGGAGTTCATAGAGTCAAAGCGAGGAAAATGAGCGCAAACTGGAACATCGAACATAACATCAATTGATTCAAAATTCAAACTATTTTGCCATGTGTAAAGAAAGTTAACACAAGAAGAAAAGAACATGAATAACCTTTGTAAAAGTAGAGGAAGAAACAAACTAATGTATAAGTGAAGTAGCATGAAAGTACCTATTGTTTCAATTGATGAACATGGGTCAACCATGCGACATGATATGATGTTGATCATCTATCGACTGTAAGGAGTCATCGGTATAATTTATACTTTCTTGGCATTTTAAAAAAAAGGTAAAATAAATGAGAAAGAAAGTGAAAACAACGTATAAAAGGAACTGAGGGATGAACCTGTGTAGAGATGACAGTGCAAAAGAAATGTGCATCGACTAAAGTGTTCAGACAATTTATTGTACTCATTCATGATGAAGTAGCATAAGATTTTGAAACATTGCAGTACACAATTATATATGTTGGGAACAACGAACAAAACTTGCATGCATCAGGTTTCGGATAACGTAACTTGATGATGAATAAATAAACAATTATATGTAATGAAGAAATTTTAGAATCACCTAATATATTGATCGGTGTGTGCCAAATAATTTTATAACTGCATGCTTGCTAAGTCGGTTGAAGAATAGGTTGATAAATATTAAACTGTGGATATGTACAAGAAGTTTCTCCGGAGAGATAAGCATGTTCCTCGCTTGGCAGTGGAGAGTTGTGTGAGGGATGCAATTCAGTAACATCCAAATCCTTCACAAGGACGTGAGGCGGAACAAATGGTAAAGAAGAGTTCCCCATCAAATGGTCCGAACTAGGGAAATCTAAACCGATAAAATGGTAGGTAGAAAGATTTGAGAGGGCATGTTGAGTAAGCATCAAAACTAGCAGAACATAAAGAGGAAAAGAGTATTTGCAAAAGAAAAAGAGTAAAAGAGAACATTATCTGTCGAATTCTAACTTTAATCCATCAAACTCGGGTTTGAAAGATTCCATGTTCGTAGTGGAAACAAAAAAAGTATACTCGTTTATAGAGAGCAAGAATGCAGAGACCGGACGAAGAAGATGAACATGAAGCAAAGAGGTAAACATGTACCCGCCAAAAGAAAAAAAGAGGTAAACATGCATGGTGCACTTCGTACTCCAACAAGAGGCAATAGGACGGTACATGCGACGTATCTGTACGGTAGCGACATGTATATTGAAATATATCCATACGTATTCATAGCGTACAAAGATTACCTGTGTTTTTAGCATTTTTCGGGTGCATTCGTGTGCATATATATTTTTAGCAATTGTGTATAGTGTGGTGTGAAGTTGGATGCGTGCCCTTTGCTCTTGGGAGACTTTTTTGTTGCGCGAGTGTGTGTAGCACGATGGTAGGCCGAACGTTGATGGATTGAGGCGGCGGGCCCCGGCCGGCTTTGCTTTTCTTGGGCGTACGAGATTCAAGGGCCACGGAAAAGGGAAAAAGATAAAAGACACCCGACGCAGAATTGGATGGACAAAAGGGCAGCGGCGCACCGGGCGGCGTCCCTCCGTATCACTCGTTCAACACCTTGGACGTCCAGCTCCTCTCCTTTTTGCACTACAGGAGTAGTGGTGCTAGAATGTTTTTCTCTGCCATTTCTTTTTTTTTTTTTAGAAAAGGAGGATGACCCCCGGCCTCTGCATCAGGGAGATGCATACGGCCACTTTATTGATTATTCTCGAGGACCTTACAAAGTGTTACAACAATAAGCCTGAATCCATCATCTAGGCAACATATGCCGCTACTCCTATCCATATGATGAAGGGGTGCTAGTTGGGTCACTCCCCAGACCACTCACCTAATCCTAACATCGAAAGCCGGAATCCCTAGCCTAGCCACATACCAGGTCTAGGGCATAAACCGGCCTGACACACTCATAGGTGTCGTCTCCACCATCTTCCACTGGTCCATCTCCAAGCAGATTGAGGTGCCACCCTTGGCAGGCTCCTCCGCCATCAACGCCACCATGACGCCAAATGACGACCACCACCTACGCTAGAACATCTCCAAGCAGATGGAATGCTACCACAAGACGAAGATCAGCGGTAGAATAGATACAACGCCGCCCACATTGCCGCCGCCAAACACCTCACACGCACCACAAAGCACCCACCGTGCTTCCAGGAACCCCAGGCGACGCCTTCAAGAAGGAATGCGACGAATGTACGACGCCGTCGCCCGCAAAGGGAACTAGAGCTTTCGCCCAAATGAAGATCACGATGAGAAACGGGATAGGACCTCGACAAGGCCTCCAAGAAGGGAACCGACGCCCAAGGCGTCGCCATTGTCGTGGCCTCCGCCGACGGCCAAGGGTTTCCCCCGATCCCGCCCCCGTCCCATCCACCCGGCCAACCTAGCCAGGGGAGCGCACGCAGCCGGAGAAGGCGTTGGACTTCATCGAAGCAGGCACGCCGGGTGACGGGGCACCCCGACCCACCGTAGTAGACGTCCACCGAGACCTCGCTACCCACATAGCCGAAGTCGCGGACCACCAGCTCCCACGGCCATCGCCCGTTGAGAGGCCACGCCGTCCACACCGCCCGAGGCCGCCGCCTCGGCATCCACCCACCGCGCACATCCCGTCAAAACACGGAGAACTACCCGCACCGCCGCCACCAGGGAGACCACACCGCGAGCACCCAATCCGGGTGACGAGGCAGGGCCGCGCCGGCCAGATCCGGGCGGATCCGGCGATCCCCGCCCACCAGCCGCCAGAGAGGAGCCGGCCCCGATCCAGGGCCGAGCCGGCCTGATCTGGCAGTCGGACCTTCCCAGGAGACCCCCACGCCGGATCGGGAGAGGGCTAGCGACAGCTCCGGCGACCGACGGCCGCCATAGAGGGCCTGCGTCGGCGGCCACCAGGAGCTGGGGAGGCGGTCGGCGGCGTCTGATGCGGGGTGGGGGCGCCTCCAACGTCGAAACAGGTGCGCAGGGAAGCCCCGCCGCCGCCTACCGCCGCGCAGGCGGCTGCCGGCGGCGGCAGGGGAGGAGGGGAGGCGGGGGGAAACCGGCGGGCGGCGAGGGTTTCGCCCCCGAGTCGCCCAGAGCGGACGACGCGGGGGGAGTTACGATCGGGGGCTGTTTGTTCAGGTGAGATCTGCCATTTCTTTTGCCGGAAGATAAACGAGCAACGTGTGTGCGCACGCACCAAGTACGTAAAAAATTCCGTGTGGGCAGACAGAAAACAGGGACGCCTCCGTTGTTCTTTTTTCTAACGTGTGTCCGGGGTCGGGGCGGCAGCGTTTTTCTTTTTCTATAATTGGCCGCCGGGACTGTCCGTGCCGGCGTGCGCAGCGCAGCTAGCGCACGGAGCCAGCTCGCTCGTGGCCGGCCGTAGGTCGGGAGGACGGAGTCGTGTGCAGTGCAGTGCAGCGCAGCTGGTGGACCGGTCCGTATTCCAGGGGCAGAGGCATGCATAAATAACGCTTGGGCTTGGCTAAACTCTCCCAACCACAACCAGATGAGAAAATCAGGCATGCGTGCACGTCTCCTGCCGGCCACAGCAATCGGTTGGCCAGCTCGTTAAATCCTCGTTCAAAAGTCTAGAGTCCTCATGTCTTCTGCCGGCGCCGTCATCTATCGGGGTCTTGTTTTGATGGCAAAGCGGTGGATCTCGGCCCTTGCCACTCGGAGGACGGAGGGCGCTGTTTTCAGTTGTTGTTTTCGGATTTTGTTAGAGTTTGTGTCTTCATTAGAAAGATGAGACGGCGGTAGTTTTTTGAAGATGAATGAGGTTCTCCCCGTCTAGCCCCTTTCCGATGGTGTGTCAAGCATTATCAATGGACGTGTGGAGGTGTGTCTTTGGCGTATCTGTCCTTGATGGATTTGCTCGGATCTAGTCATAGTTCGTCTACGTTCATGTATTTTCAGGTTGGATCCTTCCAATCTACGCTACTCTTTATCTGCGGCGATTGATGTTTTGCTGCACTGGTCCTATGAGGCCTTAGCATGACGATTTTCCGACTGTCTATACAACAAGTTTTGTCCGGCTCCGACGAAGGAGGGGCAACTTAGGATCTGAATGTAATTTTTGATGTTCATTGTACTGTCATGTTTGCAAATGAGTAGATCGGAAGTTTTTTTTAAAAAAAAAAATCCTCATGCTCGCGCTGGTGGTGTAGGGAGAGCGTGTACGCGTAGGCTGCGAGCGGGAGTGGTAGGATTGCTACGTACGTAGCGAGGACAAGTGCGAAATGTGTGGCGCGTTGTGTTGGTTGCGTGGGGGCGACAAGCCGACAAGCCCCGCAACCGCTCGCTTTCAACCGGCCCGCCCGCCGACACCGCTCCCCATCGCCGGCCCCACCACCACCACCACTAATCCTTTTCTCTTTTTTTTGTATACGAGGGCGCCACCACTAATCAATGCGCACGGTCCGTCTCAGGCCTCTCTCAATCTCAATCTCAATCCCTCCCTCACGACAAAAAATGATTAAACATTTCGAATACTCCGAAATAATAGTTTCTTTCAGCAGCAGCTGCTGCACGGACCAACGGATTCTTCGGCCGAGCCGGGTTCAAGTTCATGCAAGGAAAGAAGAAGAAAAAGGATCCATGATCCATCGCCGTCGCCTGCGCCTGCGTGCGCCGTGTGGTAGCAGTCGTGTCGTGTGTATACAGGAGTGAGTGGGTCAGGTGACGTGCCGCGAGCAGAGCAGAGCACCAAACGGGGCCCAATCAATATGCGCCCCTCCGCCACGCACGGTGATGCCCAGCCTAGTCATTGCTCGCGGCGGATTTGCCGGGAGACCACGTTGTCCAGCTTGAATGGATGAGGAGGGGTGACGATGGCGATGGTGGTGGCGCCGGATTCAGAGGGTTTGCCGGCAAGCCAACCTGTATCGGGCTGGCTCGTCGGGCAACCCCGATCAACAGCAATGCTCGAGAACTTCTTCTGTTCGTCGGAGGCCATGGCAGGTCTTGTACAAAGAGGCGAAGTGTGCATCTTGTCCGGCGTCTGGAAACGTTTATATAGCGGGTGGATGTGAGGAGCCGGCCGGAGACGTGTTTAATGCCGGCCGGCATAGGAACAGAGGGGCGCTGGAGTAGGTTCCTCGCCACACATGCCGGTTTAGTGGAAGTAGGCGGGAAGACAAGTGTTGTTTCAATGCAGAGAGAAGATGTGCACAGCGGCTTGGCGGGCCGGCGAGCCGCTTTAATGCCGACTCCAGGCGATCCATTCTTTGGCCTGTCATAAAAGAATGATTCAAAAATTGCATGGAAATTCTCTTGGTTCTACTTGTACAGAAGCAGAAAACTCTAGACCAAAATCAAATATGCACCACTGCTGGTCCAGCATTTGTAATATACTCCCTCCGTTTCTAAATATAAGTTTCTTTAGAGATTTCAAATGGGCTAAACATATTTTAGAATGTTGGTTCATTCATTTTGCTCTGTATGTAGTCACTTGTTGAAATTTCTGGAAAGACTTATATTTGAGAACAGAGGGAGTAATAAATATAAATACGATATTATTTTAGCATCTGCAACAAACCGACAAGTACAAAAGATGGTGTTTTTCGTAACCTCACCAGAGATGCAGAGAGCAAAAAGAGGGCCTCATAGGTGCAGCATTTTTGTATATATTTTTTTATCCTACACATAGTACTAGTAACATATTTTGACAAAAAAGTTGAGTAAGGGCTTGTTTGGGACTGCTCCGCTTCACCAAAATCAGCTTCACTTCACCAAATCCACTTTGGAGCAGTTTCATACAGAAGTTGTAGCACTACCAAAGATAATGTTTGGCTTCCATGTAGCTCCAGCTTCAAGAATGGAAAAATTGGTGGAAAGGATCTTTTTGATTGGATGAGAGGGGAGAAACGAAGGGGTATCCACTTACTGGTGGCAGTGGTGGGTAATTTCCCCCAAACTCTAGCTTCTAGGATTTTTTGGAGCACCCCCTCACGGGCTTCATAAAAAACTGGGAGTTGTACCCTAGATTCTAGTTTTTCTGTGGAGCGGCATATCGTGGAGCTACCCCGTTTGGCTTGAGTTTTCTGGAGCGGAGCTGAATTTTAAGGAGCAGAGCAGTCCCAAACAGGCTCTAAATAGCTCGACCTGATAAATCATCTGCAACATTCAAGATTTGAATGTGAACCTACAGTGTTCTGCACAACGCACTGAGTTTTATTTGCAATACAAAATTCCAGTTACATGTTTAGGATCGAAAAGGAAATTCAGGATGAGGAGTTGAGCGTTTCCAGGTATAGTGCCTCTCAACTCAACTCAACAGGCTTCTCAGCAATCTATCTTGCTGCCTTAACATGATAAGATTCTAGTGCACCCTGTCTACGAAAATTCAAAGAGAAAAGAGATACACAGGTCATCATTCAGAAAGTGCATCTGATAGATCCATAGTGGCACGAATCATCGGTCTCGATATAGTGCACACGCATCTGAAGCTGACTTATGCAGCGACCGCAGCTTTGCCATTCTTAGCTGCCTCTCCCTCGGCTTTCTTAGCTTCCCTGTCCTGGTCTTTCTTTTGTGCCCTTATCATCGCACGTCTTGCCCGGGGGCGCATCTCACGCACTTGGCGCGGCGGCATGACGAAAGGTTCGAGAGGTCGGTCGTGGAACGGATGCTCGCCTTCAGCAAATATCCTCAGCTTACGATCCCTATCCTGGAGAGTCAAAGCAGGAAGCGCAACTGAATATACCATCATAAAACCAGTGCATGTTAAATGGTAATTTCAAAACGAACTTCGGAAATAATAATTAAAAAAAACTGATCATGCACCATGAACAGATTGGTTAACTTTGTAACCTTACCACGCAAACTTAAACAAGACACGAGAAACATATTGCATATGGACGAACTTCTCTCGTGACTTTTGCTTATATTATACAGACTGACATGTCATGGCTCACCGTATAATAAGAACAATAGCATTATCACCAGCTCATGGCGCATGATAGAAGTGCACAGTCTATAACAGGGTAACTGTTATTCTAGTTAATACGTAGACAATTCAACACGAATATGCATACAGAAATCCAACTTACAGGGTATTCTGGTAGCAATTAAAGCTAGCATATAATCTTGAACCAGAAAGAAGATGAACCTATGACCAATCCTCATAAACAAATAGAAATGAAATTTCACTTACATCACGCAATTTGTTGCGGGGAAGCATGCGCATGACAGCTTTACGGATCACTTCAGTTGGGTCTTTTGCCATCTGGTCCTTGAGCTTTCTTTCCTTCAGATGGCCAATATACCTATTGGGGAAATGGCAAAATGCACATGGCAGAAGAAACTTAATAATGATGCCAAACAAGGTATAAAAAAGTATTTGCTAGAATTACCAACCCTGTATGCCAGTAGTAAATTTTATCAGTCATTTTTCTTCCTGTAACACAGATATCTTTTGCATTAAGAACAATACACATGTCTCCAGCTTCCACATGAGGTGCGTAGGTTGGCTTGTCCTTGCCTTGAAGCACAACAGCTATTTGGGATGCCAACCGTCCAAGTACCTATCACATAGACAAAGCAACTTACTGCATAACCAAATATTTTGACCTGGGCAAATCCTCGCAGCTGAAACAAACATAAGAATTCTGACCTGGCCCTTTGCATCAAAAACACGCCACCGCAACCCTTCTAAATCAATTCTCCTCAACCCTGCAAGTGCTTTCTGCACAGTTCAAAAAAGAAACATGTGTTAGTACCGCTGTGCTAGTAATTCACATATTGGCACCATGGTTTGAATACTGCATTCATGCTGTTCAGAGTTCAAACTATGGGCTGGATGCAGGAAAGATTCATACTAGGTAGTTATTTGAGGATTTCAATTGCAATGTTAGTTTCATTTTTCAGTGAGCCAAAGAGTTTCAGCTTCTTTCACTCAAACTATAAGCTGGATGCAAGAAAGATTCATACTGGGTAGTTATTAAAGGATTTCAACTGCAGGATACTTCCGGTTTTCAGGAAGGATCAAAGGGTTGCAGCTTCTTTCTCTCAATCCAATATAATCTTTGACCAACGACAACATACTGTTCCAAAACACTATATGGAGGTTCATTGTCAGGGTCACATATTCTGAACCTTTCCATGAACAAGTTACTAAATATGTACTGCGAATTTAGTGGTGAAATGAGTGCACTAACAAACAAGCAAAGAATGCACCTTTCCATGAACAAGTTACTAAATATGTACTGTGAATTCAGTGGCGAATTCGGTGGTGAAATAAGTGCACTAACAAACTCATATCTCATTTTAACTTCAGAGTACCATATATGAAACATCATTTCACAGAAGTCGGCAAAGGAGGAGGACAAGAATCTGGCGGTGGACAAGGGCAAGAAGTCGGAGGATGAGGAGGACAAGAATTCGGCAGGGGAGGAGGGCAAGAAGTCGGTCTTCAAGGTACAGGTCTGATCCTTGCTGTATCTTGATGATAACTTCTCAGCTAGAACCTATGAATGTTCTCACCAGTTTGAGGAACCCTTGTGTTTCCTGTAATAAGTGTTTTTAACAGAATTTTGAACTGGAGAGATTGCTGTGGTTGCTTCCAGTGCTGGCAATGAGCTTTAGGTAAATGTTAGAGCTGTTGAATTTGGTTTGCCACAAGCTAGCATAGACTGCAACTATGACACTAATCTTTTGTCAGTGTAAAACTGTCTGCACATAACAGCAACGATCTCCAAGAATTCAGTTACCATCTGTTCTGTTTCTTCTCAGAACAAAACACAAAGTACTAGCACTGCAAAACAATCACCAACAGATCACTTGGGCAAAATATTTACAACTCCTCGACGGTTCCTGATTCTCTTCTTGTGTGTGTAGTACTATCATTTCCCTTTCTTTAACCAGAAGCATTTATAAGCTTAGCTCTGGAAAGGTAACCAGAAGCTTAGTATCCCAATGAAGCTGGCAGTATTTGTTGATGTACTAATTGTGCGGAACGGAAGCTCTCGTCAGAAGAACCACATTGGTTTCCTGTCTTGTTCACGGAAAGCCATGTTGCTGTCTTAATGTTAGTGACTGCTTGTTATTGGTCATGTAGCAGGCATGAGACAGAAACCCTATTAATGTTTTTACACATTACCCCGAACATTTGATTGGGAGGGGGGGGGGGGGGGGGG
>LR738714.1:692311311-692354379 GCA_902687465.1 Secale cereale | reverse complement strand
CAACAGCCCTCATAGGGCTGTGCGCCCCCCCCCCTGGGCCCTCTCCCTATGCGCCAAGGGGAGTGGCCCCCCCTAGGGCTGCCGCACCCCCCTAGGCTTGGGGGGCAAGGCACTTGGGGGGGGGGGGGGAAACCCTAGCCCCAGGGGGCGCCGCCCCTCCCTATCTGCCCTGGCCGCCGGCCCCTAGGGGAAACCCTAGGGCGCCCCCCTCCCCTCTACTCCCCCTATATAAAGAGAGGCAGAGGGAGGGCAGTTACACACGTTCGTGCCTCGGTGCTGCCCTCCCTCTCCCACTACAATCTTCGTTTTCCCGCGGTGCTTGGCGAAGCCCTGCTGGAATCCTCCACCACCATCTCCACCACGCCGTCGTGCTGCCGGTGTCTCCATCAACCTCTCCTCCCCCCCTTGCTGGATCAAGAAGGAGGAGACGTCCCCGAACTGTACGTGTGAAGAACGCGGAGGCACCGTTGCTTCGGTGCTAGGATCTTCGGCGATCTGAATCGCGGCGAGTACGACTCCATCAACCGCGTTCTTGAACGCTTCCGCTTAGCGATCTACAAGGGTATGTGGATCCAACTCTCCCCTCGTAGTTGCATCTCCTAGATTGATCTTGGTGAACGTAGAGAAAATTTTTGTTTCTCATGCAACGTTCCCCAACACACATAATGTTCGATGAAATGGTAAAACTAGACATGCGGACGTAGGTGTTTCCTTGCCCCATATGCCATTTTATTGCTTGCTTTGTTTGTTGCATATACCATTTGATTGCTTGCTTCGTTTGCCCCACGTGTATTAATTGGATCAATTTTGGGATATTTGTTTGACTATGATGCATATTTTAGGGCACATACATTATGATCTTGACAAATGAAAGTCAAGAGCCTATACATTTTATTTTATGAAGATAAGAAGTGGTCGATCAAAACGAAGAAGATGATCAACTTGCGTAACAACGGACGCAATTGACTCATTCATTGATCGCCTTCTGTGTATTGAATTTGTTGAATCTGGCGATGAACTATACGATCTACGCTTATGTCCTTGCATGAAAATGAGGGTTTCATGGTTTGAATTTGAAAGGTGTGACCCGCGAGGCGGACAAATGAGGGGCCTGGTGGCACTACGCGCCCGCAGACGCTTAAGGTGTCGGGTTTGCTCAATCCAGTTATAGATGTCTTATGAACCTTTACGATAAATTTGGTCATTTTTCGCAGAAAAAAAGCTTAACTCTTACACCAAGGGAGGGGGCACTGTACCGTGTTGGAGGGAGCATGAGCTCCCCGTTTTTGTTCGGGTAGGTATGTGCCCCTGCATTGTCACGGGGGCCGAATATTGTTTAACACAATAAGAGAACCATACGAGACAAATCTTGATGCAAAACAGATAGACAAAATAAGATTATGTTTTGTTTATAAATCATATATTTTATGTCATTGCTTAAACTGACAAATAGATATATGCCCGTGAGGCCATGATTGATCTGCTTTATTGGATTATCAAAGATAAAAGATTGATGATATTTATTTGTTCACGGACAGTGACTTTATTGCTATTTATTGGGTTATCAAATATGTCTGATCGGTACCAAGTTTTATCGTACTCCCTCCGTCTCAAAATACTTGTCATCAAAATGGACAAAAAAGGATGTATCTAGAACTAAAATACATCTAGATACATCCCATTTTATTCATTTTGATGACGAGTATTTCCGGACGGAAGGAGTACGAAATAATTTATTTACGGACCATGGATTTATTGCTATTTAATAATTTATTTACAGACCAGTACCAGCTTTATCATAGGAAATAATTTATTTACAAACCATGAAATTATTGCTATACCAAACATTGATCCAATTTATTGGGTTACCAAATACTACGAGAAAAGTTTGAAGAAACCAGAAAAAGGTGGAAAACCGAGAAAAGTTGGTGAAAGGTGGGAGGACGGATGAAGAGGTGGAATGAAGAGAAATTAACGAAAGATGAATCTTTGTGTTCTTTTTAACCACAACAACTAGTATGATATACTCCCTCCGCCTCAAAATAAGTGGCTTAATTTTATACTCTCCCCGTCTAAAAATACTTGTCACACGAATAGATAAAAATTGATGTATCTAAAACTAAGATACGTCTAGATACATCAATTTCTCCAACAAGTATTTCCGGACGGAGAAAGTAACTTTAGTACAAAGTTGTACTAGAGTTAAGACATATTTTAGGACGGAGGGAGTATATAATTAGTATAGAGATAGAGAAAACCACGACATAAAAAGGAACAGAGACCATTTGTTCATGTGGATATACCCCTATGCTATTCTGATCCGTATCCACATAAGCTGAACCGCCGTCGGACGTCAGGCCTGACGCCTTCCCCAATTGGCCTTTCCTGAACCAGCTATATCTGCTGGCCAAGCTTCACTGTACGCCCTCTTCTAGATCATCATCATAATGGTAATGTTCCATTGATGTCCCATCCATTGCCATTTCCATGCTCCAAAACAGACCAAGCAACCTATTTCCTGAGCTCCTAGACCATCATCATCATGAAACAAAATGCTCCATCCATCCATTGCCATTTCTATGCTACATCATATTCATCACCACACCACTGCAATCAACCACACAAACCGGCATCCAGCCTCCCTTTAAAGGCACTGCAAATCCAGCAGAGAAGCAAACATCATTTATAGACAGGCAGAGAAACAGGCAGACAGTTTGCCTCCCCGGTCTCCTCAACCATCATCATTTTCTTGTTACATACTAGTACTACAGTAAAACACTCAAACCCAGGCAGGATCCACACCAGGTTTTGACCGTCTGGAAACCATACAGACAGAGTAACAGACACATATATCAAACTAGACGCCATCGCCCGGCAGACCCGCCCCTCTCCGGGGTCTCTCTCCGGGCACCCTACGGTCGGTACACACATCGTCATTGCTATTGCCATTGCCATTGACACTGCCATTTTGCCTCTCTCCAGCACCAGCCAGGCGCAGTTGCTTCGTTTCTCCCTCACTCTTTTTTTTACACGGGGACGGACGGACGGATGGGTGGATGGGTCGGTCTAGTCTCGGCCTTCCTCCTCGTCGCGCTTGGCGTGGTGCACGGTCCAGTAGGCCTGCGCCGCCAGCACGCGGTCGAGGAGGCCCTGCGGCGGGATCGCCCTCCCCCGCCGGAGTTGCTGGGGGATGCTCGCCGTGTGCACCAGGTTCTTCCACTTGTCCTGGTTCAACAAAAAAGAAGTCTCAGCGCGCGGCTTAGGAACTGATAACACGCGGGTTTTGATGTTACACTAGCATGTTATGATCTGACTGAGAGGAACGCGATCCACTGCTTTTATTCATAGTGGCAGAAAGATATGGATGGCAAACGAGTAGCTAGCTACAGGGGAGCATTAGGCGGCGAGGTAATTAGCTGCGAAATGGAGCATTTCCTGGAGCCGTTTTCGAGGGATTACCTTGAGGTCGACATAGGTCCTCTCCTCGTTGTCGCGAAACGCATGGTTCTTGACGTTTTTCCACCTGGAAGGAAAAAGATAAAGATGGGTCACATGAGACGAAATGATGTGATCTGCGCTGACCCTGTGGTGGAAGAACTATCCTGGGCACAAACAAACCTGCCGAAACCAAGCAGCTCCACAGCTTCCACCAGCAACTCCACCTCAGCAACGGAGAAGGGCCTCCGCTTACGCCTTTGCCCGAAATCCCTCTGCCTTGACCTGGGAACAACTGGCACGATGGCCAGCGCATCTGGGTTTGAAGTCCCATAGGGGACGATCGCTTGGCAGATTTCTGGCCTGACTTGCGCAGCCCCTTCATACGGATAATCACCCAGAGTGCAGCTTATAAAAGGCTGTTCGAATTTTATCCTGGAAAATGGTGGAGTATAGGAAATCCTTAGATGAGCATAAACATCAGAGATCAAGCAAAATGATATTTCGAAACATCTGCAAAGCATCTTGGTAATGTTTTTCTTCTTTCTGATCACTAAACCTAATGCAAATCTCCAGTATAATAGTGCGAGAAGAGGTGGCTTTATGCTTTATGGGTAACTTACTTTGACAACGGATTCACAACAGATGGACCAGCGGAGTCCATCTCTTCAGGTGCTAGTCCTGAAGGACGAGGATCTTGCTTAGCTTCACATTCCAGTGTGAAGCCTATGCTATCTGGTTTTGCCCCATGGCAAATCCCAGCTTGATGAAGCGTCTTATTGTCATCTTGAATGATCTTCCCTTGAAGTAGCACACTGACACTGAGGCTGCCTTCAATTTTACTAGTAACAGCATCCATTACAATTCTCTGAAGACGGAATTGAAAGCATGTTATCCATAAGAAGGTAACAGCAGCAAATATTTTAAGTGCAGAGCAATTATGGTAATAAATCAAGACAGAGAAAAATGCCACTAAATTTTTCAATGTTGGATAGATCAAAATTACTGCTAAAGTGCATCCTCCTTTCAGTATAACAATATTTTAGTTTGCTAGAATTTTAAAAATCAGTCAGCTAGACATTATCATTGATGTATTTCTTAATTCTGTACATGCGACATCAATGCGGAAAAGGGAATGCCAGGTCTGCTCACTGATTTTCCACAAAGATAATGTTACTGATAATAGATTACTGACAGCAAAGAATAAAGAGAATATCCTGCTAGATACATTGAGTGTATGGTTGCTAACAAGTCAATAATTATTTTATACAATTTGATGCACATATAGTGTTTTACCTTCAATGAACCAACTGTTGCATTTTCAGGGACCTCAATTGATAGCTCAGGAATGTTGAACGACTTGATGATGAACTTGACTGAAAATAAACAAAAACAGTGGTAAGTCAACGTGTCAAAGAATCACGTAATAGTTCCATGTATGTAAATACTGCAGAAAATATCCAGGATTACCATTACAGCCCTCAGAAGCACATGGCTTTCTTTGACTGGACTCAGAAGCACAAGTTGGATCCTGACCTCCCCTGGAGCATGATGTCCCACTGGCTGGAAATGGCAACCAGCATTTTACTTTAGGAAGTACACCAAAACAAGAAGTGAGGCTATCCAATACTGTGCATCAAATGCTAAGCTGTACCAACTGTGTAAAATGTTACAATTAAATAATACTAAGCAAATTGTGCCCTTTAAATACCAGGCAAGATGGCAATACAAGTATGCTACTCCCTCCGTTCCAAAATAAGTGTTGTGGTTTTGGTTCAAATTTGAACCAAAACCACAACACTTATTTTGGATCGGAGGGAGTACATACTTTCAGTTAGGACCCCTTCATCAGATGGCTGTGCAGAGTAGCATTCAACTACTTTTTTTGTCTTGAGCATTCGTTGCATCTGCGCCCTTCGACGTGTAGCGGATATCTTCTTTCCACATAATTTGCTACCTTTAAATAAAATAACACTATTAGCACAATTCCAGCTATAACTAGCGCAAATGATATATAGTTCTTTTTAGCTGAACCTGTAAGGGGTTGATTTTTCATTTCCTCCACAGCTGCACAGTTTCCATAAGAAATGAATCTTTCTCTTGCTACTCTATATCATTTTTCCCCATATCATGGTAAATGATATAGAGTAGCAAAAGAAATATCATTCTTTTTATGGAAACTACGGAGCTGTGGAGGACATAAAGATCAACTCCAAATACCTTTATTGGGCAGCTCTCCGCACATCTTATTACGAGCTGCCTTCCTCATCCTGGTGGACAACAATCTCCTTGTTCTACAGTCACCTTTATATGACAAATAACCACCCTTACTTCCTGAGGTGCTTGGATGCACACACTTGGTGGATTTTTCATCATTATCTATATCTGCAGCATGCTGCACTTGAATCGGATAGAATGGAGAAGACTTATGGCCATTGTCATGGCCATCCAAGTGCACTCCTGAGCTACTCTCGGAATTAAGCACAGAAGGTTTGATATCCAGATCCATGGTGTCAACCAAACCATGCAGAGCTGCGGCATTGCCATCTACCAGACTTCTGATTATTGCAGGTGTGGCTTGATGCACTTGTTTAACGTCTGCTGATGTCGGGAAACAAGGATGGCATACTCCAATAGTTCCATACTCTGGAATTGTGCCAAGACCACAATCCAATAGAGATGGTTTTGTACAACTAACCAATGAGCCCTCAACAAACACATCTGGCTTCTTTTCTATCAGTGGCTCTGCTGCTGCATCAGCAACGTTTTGGGTCAATAAGTTGTCCGCATCTGCCTTTTCTATAAGTGACCCCTCTACTGTATCAGCAACATTTTGGGTCGATAAATCCTCTGTCTTGCGTATGTTAGTTTGTCCGAGAGAGGCACAGATACCATCACAGCCGACTGTATATCCTCTGGAGCAATCATTCTCCAATGCTGTGCTATTGAGCTGCGGGGCTTCATCAAATTGTTCTGCTTTAACAGATGCCCTGTCTGAATTATGACTTGCTGCCGCTCCATCTTGGTCGCTTTCGGTGGAAGAATCATCCTCATCCGAAGACAAAGATTCAGCAACTGTGGCGAGCAAATCAAGAGCATACATCTGCTTTTTCTTTAACCTCGCGGAGCGCTTCACCTGGAATGTTACAATTGGCCATCAATACAGACCCAAAATGCATTCCCAAGACAGTTGAATACAGAATCAAACATGTACAGGAGCCTGTCACAGAAGAAAAGCTGTGTACCGGAGCCAGAGTCGTGTCCCGTGGCTTGCGAGGTCGCCTGACAACGGATCCTCCCTCGGACTTCTTCCGGAACACCATTTCTTGGCCTGAAATGGAGAACAGAGCGCTCACCGAGCAGCCAGGGGCGGATCTCCGGAAATTGGGCAGGTCGGTGGGGTTTATCCAATCGTAGGACGAAATCGAACAAGCAAAGCCCGTACCTTTGGAGCCCAATGGGCAAAGATTGCGGGCGGGGCGGAGGGGGGCCGGGAGCGGCGGAGCGCGCGATGAAGCGCGCGGCGGCAGCCGGCAGTGGACGGAGATTCAGAGCCGCGTCTGGTACGGGGCCGGTGGGTCGGGGCAGAGCAGGAGCCCGTCGCGGGGCGGAGGGGGGCTACGCTGATCCGATCTGACCTCCGGGCAGGGGGAGGGGGGAGGGGGTGGAGGGCGGAGGAGGGCCTCGCCGCCCGAGCTCTCGCCGGGGCCGGACGGGGGATGGCGGAGGAGAGGAACGGGTAAAACCCTGTGAACTCAGATGATTTGGTTTCTGGGTCTGTGTGTGTGGGTGGTTTTTGTTCTCGCTGCTTCCCGATTGCTTCTACCCTTGTAGTAAAACCCTAGCATCACTTTCCCCTGTTTTTATCCACCAAAACCCCAGTCACTAGTCTGCCCCGCCCACCGCGTGATTCCAGATCTGTGTGCTGTGTCTACCCACTGTCGTTGCAATTTGGAGAATCAGTAGAGACTTGACGGTATCAGGAGCAGATCGAGTGACATATCTACACATTGTTACTATAAATTGGAGAAATAGCAGAGATTGATCGTATCGTGGAGCGGATCGGGCATCGTATCTACACACTGCCATTACGAGTCAGAGAAACAATGAAGATTTGGTCGTAGATCGGGTGATTTATCTACACACCGCTGATACAAGTTGAATAAACAATAGGATTTGGTCGTATCGTGGAGCGCAATTTACTCCTATTGTTAACAAAGACAACATGTGAATGGACATTTATTTAGGAAAAGAGAGATAATGTGACAATTGTAGTCGGTAGAAGTATTACTATGTGCCTAAATATGATCTTCAACGCTAAGCCTCCCCTTGAAATGATTTTTGCTTGAATTGCATTCAAGTGAAAGTGAATGGCCACCATATGAGACTTATATAGGTCGAGAGTATTTGAAAATACCAAGCCTACCCTTAAGATAGAGAAAAGTGCATGCTTGATGGGAAACAAAGTTCGTGCTTGATGGTGGACTACGAAGGTGAGAGGGAGCCTTGGACTATGGTGGACCAAGACAACACACCTCCCTCTAAATGAGCTTCTTTACACTTGAGCATTTTGCAGATTGCAAAATTTGTGGAGGCATGACTACTTTTAAGTCTCCCTTTGTCCCCCGGCATCACCCACCCTTGGCGAAACGGGGGAACTCCAGCTGCCGTCGCCATTAGGCCCTCCTCCCTTCTCTTCTCTCGGCACACCGTCATTAGAGAGCCGCCTGTGAAGCCCGGGAGGGCGCCAGGGAAGGTGGAGATGGGGCATTTTCTTTTGGTTGTGGCTTGCGGGTAGGCTCACCTGATGATGCGGGGCCGGAGGTGGTGTACGGCATTCAGCGGAGTGGCGCCAGCGTGCGTCGGGCACGAAGGTGCAGCGGTGTGGTGCTGCACCGTGATGTTGGGTGGACACGGTGGAGCACATTTGTGGTGGTGGCAGCTGCTGGGGGAGGGCATGACCCAGATCTGGCAGCTTTGCAATGACAGACGTCGCAGGGGTAGACTCTCATGGATGTGGTTCTTAGGGACGTTGCAGTTGCACGGATCAGTCATTTTCTGGCGTTGGTGGCATTGCTATGTACTTGTAATCTATGGACAACGGCTTGAGGTGGAGGGCATGGATGTCCATCGACAACCCTGTATTTTCTAGCAGGGTAGGCGATCTCTAGTGTGATATGTCGATGGCCACGATCCCATTTGCAGGTAGACCGACAATGGTGGCGAACTGCGTCCTAATATGATGGTTCTTTGCTAGGCCGCATAGGTGGCAGTGTGGTCATGCGTTGCTAGGCAAGTGCCATGACGGGGTGAGGGATCTTGGATCTTTAGATCCGGCGACAATGACGAGTGTTTTGCCGACTGATGTTGCCACCACGAATGAGAACGACAGAGCATGAGAACGACGTAGGATTGCCGGAGTGTCCTGAATTAAGATTTTGACGATGTCGATAACCTTCCTCCTTCAATATCCGATGCAAGGTGTGACACCAAACTTTGCTATTTGGAGACTTTGGTGGCAACCGACTCTTGCCGCGACTTGATTGCCTACTTGAGGAGCATGGTGTTCACTTTCATGGCATCACATGTCAAGACCATGCTACACACATAGCAGTTGGGATCACGAAAAGTGGTGGTGACAATACATGATGACTTCCATTTGGCGTTGCTTCTCAAGTATCGTTATTGAGCTCTAGGTGAAAACCTGATGATACGTCTCCAACGTATCTATAATTTTTGATTGTTCCATGCTATTATTTAAGATGTTTTGGATGTTTAATGGGCTTTGTTATACACTTATACATTATTTTTGGGACTAACCTATTAACCCAGAGGCCCAGTCCAGATTGTTGTTTTTTTGCCTATTTCAGGGTTTTACAGAAAAGGAATATCAAACGGAGTCCAAACGGAATGAAACCTTCGAGAGAGATATTTTTGGAGCAAAATACGCTCGGGAGACTTGAGAACCACGGAATAGGGCTGACGTGGCGTCCACGAGGGTGGAAGGCGCGCCCCCTTGTTGGGGAACATAGCAGAATTCAAAAAATTTCTACGCTTTCACCAAGATCCATCTAAGGAGACATCTAGCAACGAGCATATTAGAGTGCATCTACATACCGTATTGTAGATCGCGTGCGGAAGCTTTAGAAGAAGCGTGGATGAAGTAGTCGTACTCTTCGCGTTCTTCATCACCGATGATCTTGCGCCGAACGGACGGCACCTCCGCGTTCAACACACGTCCGGTACAGCAACGTCACCTCCTTCTTGATCCAGCAAGGGGGGAGGAGAGGCCGTCGGAGATCCAGCAGCACGACGGCGTGGTGGTGGATGCAACGGGAATTCCTGCAGGGCTTCGCCGGCGCCCTGCGGAGGGAGTATGAGGTGTGACGGGAGGGGGAGAGGCGCCAGGGACTTGGTGCGGCTGCCCTCTCCCTCCCCACATATATATAGGGGGCCAGGGGGTGCGCCAGGCCCTGCGGATGGGATCTGCAGGGGGGCGGCGGCCTGGGGGGGAGACTTGCCCCCCAAGGCAAGGGGGCGCCCCCTCCCCCTAGGGTTTCAACCCTAGGCGCATGGGGAGGGGGGCCCATGTGGTGCGCCAGCCCACCAGGGGCTGGCCACTTCCCCTTCGCGGCCTAGGGGCCCCACCAGGATGGGTGCCCCCACCCGGTGGACCCCCGGGACCCCTCCGGTGGTCCCAGGACACTCCCGGTGACCCCCGGAGTTCACCCGATGGCCGAAACTGGACTTCCTATATATTATTCTTTACCTCCGGACCATTCCGGAACTCCTCGTGATGTCCGGGATCTCATCCGGGACTCCGAACAACTTTCGGGTTTCCACGTGCATGTATCTCTACGACCCTAGCATTACCGAACCTTAAGTGTGTAGACCCTACGGGTTCGGGAGACACGTAGACATGACCGATACCACTCTCCGGTCAATAACCAACAGCGGGATCTGGATACCCATGTTGGTTCCCACGTGTTCCTCAATGATCTTCATCGGATGAACCACTGTGTCAAGGATTCACTCAATCCCGTAGTTATTCCCTTTGTCCATCGGTACGGTACTTGCCCGAGATTCGATCGTCGGTATTCCCGATACCTTGTTCAATCTCGTCATGGCAAGTCTCTTTAATCGTTCCGTAATCCATCATCCCGTGACTAACTCTTTAGTCACTTTGAGCTCATTATGATGATGTCTTACCGAGTGGGCCCAGAGGTACCTCTCCATCACACGGAGTGACAATATCCCAGTCTCGGTTCGTACCAACCCAACAGACACTTTCGGAGATACCCGATGCGTACCTTTATAGCCACCCAGTTACGTTGTGACGTTTGGCACACCCAAAGTATTCCTACGGTATCCGGGAGTTGTACAACCTCATGGTCTAAGGAATAAATACTTGACACCGAAAAGCTTATGCATTACGAACTATACGATCTCGTGCTATGCTTAAGATTGGGTCTTGTCCATCACATCATTCTCCTAATGATGTGATCCCGTTATCACTGACATCCCATGTCCATGATCAGGAAACCGTGACCATCTGTTGATCAACGAGCTGGCAACTAGAGGATTGCCAGGGACTCAATTGTGGTCTATATATTCACACATGTATCGCTGTTTCCGTACAATACAATTCAAGCATGAATAACAGACAATTATCATGAACAAGGAAATATAATAATAACACTTTTATTATTGCCTCTAGGGCATATTTCCAACAGTTTCCCACTTGCACTAGAGTCAATAATCTAGTTACATTGTGATGAATCGAACACCCATAGAGTTCTGGTGTTGATCATGTTTTGCCCGTGGAAGGGGTTTAGTCAACGGGTCTGCAACATTCAGATCCGTATGCACTTTACAAATATCTATGTCTCCATCTTGAACACAATTCCGGATGGAGTTGAAACGACGCTTGATGTGCTTGGTCTTCTTGTGAAACCTGCGCTATTTGGTAATTGCAATAGCACCAGTGTTGTCACAGAAGAGAGTCATCGGGCTTGACGCGCTTGGAATGACTCCAAGGTCGGTGATGAACTCCTTCATCCAGACTCCTTCCTGCGCTGCTTCGGAAGCAGCTATGTACTCCGCTTCACATGTAGATGCCGCCACGACGCTTTGCTTGCAACTGCACCAGCTGACTGCCCCTCCATTCAAAATATACACGTATCCGGTTTGAGACTTAGAGTCATCCAGATCTGTGTCGAAGCTAGCATCGACGTAACCCTTTACGACGAGCTCTTCGTCACCTCCATAAACGAGAAACATATCCTTAGTCCTTTTCAGGTACTTCAGGATGTTCTTGTGAAGGAAATATGCCCTAGAGGCAATAATAAAGATGTTATTTGTATTTCCTTATATCATGATAAATGTCTTTTATTCATGCTAGAATTGTATTAACCGGAAACTTAGTACATGTGTGGATACATAGACAAAACAGTATGTCCCTAGTATGCCTCTACAAGACTAGCTCATTGATCAAAGATGGTTATGTTTCCTAACCATAGACATGAGTTGTCATTTGATCAACGGGATCACATAATTAGGAGAATGATGTGATGGACAAGACCCATCCGTTAGCATAGCACTATGATCGTTTAGTTTTTCTGCTATTGCTTTCTTCATGACTTATACATGTTCCTATGACTATGAGATTATGCAACTCCCGAATACCGTAAGAACACCTTGTGTGCTATCAAACGTCACAACGTAACTGGGTGATCATAAAGATGCTCTACAGGTATCTCCAAAAGTATTCGTGGTGTTGGCATAGATCAAGATTAGGATTTGTCACTCCGAGTGTCGGAGAGGTATCTCTGGGCCCTCTCGGTAACACACATCACAATAAGCCTTGCAAGCAAAAGACTAATGAGTTAGTCACGAGATGATGTGTTACGGAACGAGTAAAGAGACTTGCCGGTAACGAGATTGAACTAGGTATAGAGATACCGACGATCGAATATCGGGCAAGTAACATACCGTTGACAAAAGGAACAACGTATGTTGTTATGCGGTTCTAACCGATAAAAGATCTTCGTAGAATATGTAGGAGCCAATATGAACATCCAGGTTCCGCTATTGGTTATTGAACGGAGATGAGTCTCGGTCATGTCTACATAGTTCTCGAACCCGTAGGGTCCGCACGCTTAACGTTTGATGACGATCGGTATTATGAGTTTATGAGTATTGATGTACCGAAGGTAGTTCGGAGTCCCGGATGAGATAACAGACATGACGAGGAGTCTCGGAATGTCCGAGACATAAAGATTGATATATTGGACGTCTATATTCGGACACTGGAAGTATACCGGAAAAGTTTCGGATTTAACGGGATTGCCGGAGGGGGTTACCGGAACCCCCTACGAAGGGGGATAGTCCATAGTGGGCCTTATGGAAAAGAGAGAGGCAGCCCATAGGGCTGGCCGGTGCCCCACCTAGGGTTCCTAGTTGGACTAGGAGTTGGGGGGTGCCACCTCTTCTTCTTTTCCTATTCCCTCTCTTCCTTCTTTGGTGGTTCTTACTAGGAATAGGATTGCAATCCTATTCCTAGTAGGATTGCACCCCTAGCCGCACCAAACAAGGGCCGGCCGGCCTCCCCCCTTGCTCCTTTATATACGGGGGCAGGGGGCACCCAAAGACACACAAGTTGAATTGTTCCAGCCGTGTGCGGTGCCCCCCTCCACAGAAACACACCTCGGTCATACCGTCGCGGTGCTTAGGCGAAGCCCTGCGCCGGTGAATGCATCATATCCGTCACCACGCCGTCGTGCTAACGAAACTCTCCCGTGAAGCTCAACTGGATCAAGAGCTCGTGGGACGTCATCAAGCTGAACGTGTGCTGAATGCGGAGGTGCCGTACGTTCGGTGCTTGATCGGTTGAATCGCGAAGAAGTTCGACTACATCAACCGCGTCACTTGACGCTTCCGCTTCCGGTCTACGAGGGTACGTAGACACACTCTTCCCTCTCGTTGCTATGCATCTGGTAGATAGATCTTGCGTGATCGTAGGAAAATTTTAAAATACTACGTTCCCCAACAGTGGCATCATGAGCCAGGTCTATGCGTAGATGATATGCACGAGTAGAACACAATGAGTTGTGGGCGATACTAGTCATACTGCTTACCAGCATGTCATACTTTGCTTCGGCGGTATTGTGAGATGAAGCGGCCCAGACCGACATTACGCGTACGCTTACGCGAGACTGGTTTCACCGTTACGAGCACTCGTTGCTTAAAGGTGACTGGCGGGTGTCTGTCTCTCTCACTTTAGCTGAATCAAGTGTGGCTACGCCCGGTCCTTGTGAAGGTTAAAACATCACATACTTGACGAAACATCGTTGTGGTTTTGTATGCGTAGGTAAGAACGGTTCTTGCTAAGCCCGTAGCAGCCACGTAAAACTTTCAACAACAAAGTAGAGGACGTCTAACTTGTTTTTGCAGGGCATGTTGTGATGTGATATGGTCAAGACATGATGAGTTATACGGTTTTGTATGAGATGATCATGTTTTGTAAAGTTATCGGCAACTGGCAGGAGCCATATGGTTGTCACTTTATTGTATGAAATGCAATCGCCATGTAATTGCTTTACTTTATCACTAAACGGTAGCGATAGTTGAGGAAGCAATAGTTGGCGAGACGACAACGATGCTACGATGGAGATCAAGGTGTCGCGCCGGTGACGAAGGTGATCATGACGGTGCTTTGGAGATGGAGATCAAAAGCACAAGATGATGATGGCCATATCATGTCACATATTTTGATTGCATGTGATGTTTATCTTATGATGCTTCTTATTTTGCTTAGATCGACGGTAGCATTATAAGATGATCCCTCACTAAATTTCAAGGTATAAGTGTTCTCCCTGAGTATGCACCGTTGCGAAAGTTCGTCGTGCCGAGACACCACGTGATGATCGGGTGTGATAAGCTCTACGTTCAAATACAACGGGTGTAAGCTAGTTTTGCACACGCAGAATACTCGGGTTAAACTTGACGAGCCTAGCATATGCAGATATGGCCTCGGAACACTAGAGACCGAAAGGTCGAGCATGAATCATATAGTAGATATGATCAACATAAGATGTTCACCATTGAAACTACTCCATCTCACGTGATGATCGGACATGGTTTAGTTGATTTGGATCACGTGATCATTTAGATGACCAGAGGGATGTCTATCTAAGTGGGAGTTCTTTAATTTAATATGATTAAATCGAACTTTAATTTATCATGTACTTAGTCCTGATAGTTTTTGCATATCTATGTTGTTATAGATCAATGGCCCGTGCTACCGTTCCTTTGAATTTTAATGCATTCCTAGAGAAAGCTAAGTTGAAAGATGATGGTAGCAATTACACGGACTGGGTCCGTAACCTGAGGATTATCCTCATTGCTGCACAGAAGAATTATGTCCTTGAAGCACCGCTAGGTGACAAGCCCCCTCCCGCTAATGTAGACGCTTTGAACGTCTGGCAGTCGCGGTCTGATGACTACACGATAGTTCAGTGTGCCATGCTTTACGGCTTAGAACCGGGACTTCAACGACGTTTTGAACGTCATGGACCATATGAGATGTTCCAGGAGTTGAAGTTAATATTTCAAGCAAATGCTCGAATTGAGAAATATGAGATTTCCAATAAGTTCTACAGCTGCAAGATGGAGGAGAATAGTTCTATCAGTGAACACTTGCTCAGAATGTCTGGGTACTACAATCATATGACTCAACTTGGTTGCAAAGTTGACGAGTATAGTGTTATTGATAGAGTTCTTCAATCACTGCCACCAAGCTATAAAGGCTTCGTGATGAACTATAACATGCAAGGGATGCAAAAGACAATTCCCGAGCTCTTCGCTATGTTCAAAGCTGCGGAGGTAGAAATCAAAAAGGAGCATCAAGTGTTGATGGTTAGCAAGACCACTAGTTTCAAGAAAAAGGGCAAGGAAGGGATTTTCAAAGAGAATAGCAAGATTGTTGCTGCTCTCGCAGAAAAACTCAAGTTTGGAACCAAGCCTGAAACTGAGTGCTTCTACTGCAAGGGGACTGGACACTGGAAGCGGAACTGCCCCAAGTATTTGGCGGATAAGAAGGATGGCAAGGTGAACAAAGGTATATGTGATATACATGTTATTGATGTGTACCTTACTAATGCTCGTAGTAGTACCTGGGTATTTGATACCGGTTCGGTTGCTAATATTTGTAACTCGAAACAGGGACTACGGATTAAACGAAGATTGGCTAAGGACGAGGTGACGATGCGCGTGGGAAATGGTTCCAAAGTCGATGTGATCGCCGTCGGCACGCTACCTCTACATCTACCTTCGGGATTAGTATTAGACCTAAATAATTGTTATTTGGTGCCAGCGTTAAGCATGAACATTATATCTGGATCTTGTTTGTTGCGAGATGGTTATTCATTCAAATCAGAGAATAATGGTTGTTCTAATTTTATGAATAATATCTTTTATGGTCATGCACCCTTGAAGAGTGGTCTATTCTTATTGGATCTCGATTGTAGTGATACACATATTCATAATATTGAAACCAAAAGATGCAAGGTTAATAATGATAGTGCAACTTATTTGTGGCACTGCCGTTTAGGTCATATTGGTGTAAAACGCATGAAGAAACTCCATAATGATGGACTTTTGGAATCACTTGATTATGAATCACTTGGTGCTTGCGAACCATGCCTCATGGGCAAGATGACTAAAACTCCGTTCTCCGGAACTATGGAGCGAGCAACAGATTTGTTGGAAATCATTCATACTGATGTATGTGGGCCAATGAGTGTTGAAGCTCGCGGCGGGTATCATTATTTTCTGACCTTCACTGATGATTTAAGCAGATATGGGTATATCTACTTAATGAAGCACAAGTCTGAAACATTTGAAAAGTTCAAAGAATTTCAGAGTGAAGTAGAGAATCATCGTAACAAGAAAATAAAGTTTCTACGATCTGATCGTGGAGGAGAATATTTGAGTTACGAGTTTGGTCTTCATTTGAAACAATGTGGAATAGTTTCACAACTCACGCCACCCGGAACACCACAGCGTAATGGTGTGTCTGAACGTCGTAACCGTACTTTATTGGATATGGTACGATCTATGATGTCTCTTACCGATTTACCACTATCGTTTTGGGGTTATGCTTTAGAGACAGCTGCATTCACGTTAAATAGGGCACCATCTAAATCCGTTGATACGACACCTTATGAACTATGGTTTGGCAAGAAACCAAAGTTGTCGTTTCTTAAAGTTTGGGGCTGCGATGCTTATGTGAAAAAGCTTCAACCCGATAAGCTCGAACCCAAGTCGGAGAAATGTGTCTTCATAGGATACCCAAAAGAGACTGTTGGGTACACCTTCTATCACAGATCCGAAGGCAAGATATTCGTTGCTAAGAATGGATCCTTTCTAGAGAAAGAGTTTCTCTCGAAAGAAGTGAGTGGGAGGAAAGTAGAACTTGATGAGGTAATTGTACCTTCTCCCGGATTGGAAAGTAGTACATCACAGAAAATTGTTCCAGTGATTCCTACACAAATCAGTGAGGAAGTTAATGATAATGATCATGAAACTTCGGATCAAATTTCTGCTGAACGTCGTAGATCAACCAGAGTACGTTCCGCACCAGAGTGGTACGGCAACCCAGTTCTGGAAATCATGTTACTAGACCATGATGAACCTACAAACTATGAGGAAGCGATGATGAGCCCAGATTCCACAAAATGGCTTGAAGCCATGAAATCTGAGATGGGATCCATGTATGAGAACAAAGTATGGACTTTGGTTGACTTGCCCGATGATCGGCAGGCCATCGAAAATAAATGGATCTTCAAGAGGAAGACCGACGCAGACGGTAATGTTACTGTTTACAAAGCTCGACTTGTTGCGAAAGGTTTTCGACAAGTTCAAGGAGTTGACTACGATGAGACTTTCTCACCTGTAGCGATGCTTAAGTCTGTCTGAATCATGTTAGCAATTGCCGCATTTTATGATTATGAAATCTGGCAAATGGATGTCAAAACTGCATTCCTGAATGGATATCTCAAAGAAGAGTTGTATATGATGCAACCAGAAGGTTTTGTCGATCCAAAAGGTGCTAACAAAGTATGCAAGCTCCAGCGATCCATCTATGGACTGGTGCAAGCATCTCGGAGTTGGAATATACGCTTTGATGAGGTGATCAAAGCATAGGGTTTTATACAGACTTTTGGAGAAGCCTGTATTTACAAGAAAGTGAGTGGGAGCTCTGTAGCATTTCTAATATTATATGTGGATGACATATTGTTGATTGGAAATGATATAGAATTTCTGGATAGCATAAAAGGATACTTGAATAAGAGTTTTTTAATGAAAGACCTCGGTGAAGCTGCTTATATATTAGGCATCAAAATCTATAGAGATAGATCAAGACGCTTAATTGGACTTTCACAAAGCACATACCTTGATAAGATTTTGAAGAAGTTCAAAATGGATCAGTCAAAGAAAGGGTTCTTGCCTGTATTACAAGGTATGAAGTTGACTAAGACTCAATGCCCGACCACTGCAGAAGATAGAGAGAAAATGAAAGTCATTCCCTATGCCTCAGCCATAGGATCTATCATGTATGCAATGCTATGTACCAGATCTGATGTGTGCCTTGCTATAAGTCTAGCAGGGAGGTACCAAAGTAATCCAGGAGTGGATCACTGGACAGCGGTCAAGAACATCCTAAAGTATCTGAAAAGAACAAAGGATATGTTTCTCGTGTATGGAGGTGACAAAGAGCTCGTCGTAAACGGTTACGTCGATTCTAGCTTTGACACTGATCCGGATGACTCTAAGTCACAAACCGGATATGTATTTTTATTGAACGGTGGAGCTGTCAGTTGGTGCAGTTCCAAGCAGAGCGTCGTGGCGGGATCTACGTGTGAAGCGGAATACATAGCTGCTTCAGAAGCAGCAAATGAAGGAGTCTGGATGAAGGAGTTCATATCCGATCTAGGTGTAATACCTAGTGCATCGGGTCCAATGAAAATCTTTTGTGACAACACTGGAGCAATAGCCTTGGCAAAGGAATCCAGGTTTCACAAGAGAACAAAGCACATCAAAAGACGCTTCAATTCCATCCGCGATCTAGTCAAGGAGGGAGACATAGAGATTTGCAAAATACATACGGATCTGAATGTTGCAGACCCGTTGACTAAGCCTCTTCCACGGGCAAAACATGATCAGCACCAGGACTCCATGGGTGTGAGGATCATCACTTTGTAATCTAGATTATTGACTCTAATTCAAGTGGGAGACTGAAGGAAATATGCCCTAGAGGCAATAATAAAGATGTTATTTGTATTTCCTTATATCATGATAAATGTCTTTTATTCATGCTAGAATTGTATTAACCGGAAACTTAGTACATGTGTGGATACATAGACAAAACAGTATGTCCCTAGTATGCCTCTACTAGACTAGCTCATTGATCAAAGATGGTTATGTTTCCTAGCCATAGACATGAGTTGTCGTTTGATCAACGGGATCACATCATTAGGAGAATGATGTGATGGACAAGACCCATCCGTTAGCATAGCACTATGATCGTTTAGTTTAACTGCTATTGCTTTCTTCATGACTTATACATGTTCCTATGACTATGAGATTATGCAACTCCCGAATACCGTAGGAACACCTTGTGTGCTATCAAACATCACAACGTAACTGGGTGATCATAAAGATACTCTACAGGTGTCTCCGAAAGTATTCGTGGTGTTGGCATAGATCAAGATTAGGATTTGTCACTCCGAGTGTCGGAGAGGTATCTCTGGGCCCTCTCGGTAACACACATCACAATAAGCCTTGCAAGCAAAAGACTAATGAGTTAGTCACGAGATGATGTGTTACGGAACGAGTAAAGAGACTTGCCGGTAACGAGATTGAACTAGGTATAGAGATACCGACGATCGAATCTCGGGCAAGTAACATACCGTTGACAAAAGGAACAACGTATGTTGTTATGCGGTTCTAACCGATAAAAGATCTTCGTAGAATATGTAGGAGCCAATATGAACATCCAGGTTCCGCTATTGGTTATTGACCGGAGATGAGTCTCGGTCATGTCTACATAGTTCTCGAACCCGTAGGGTCCGCACGCTTAACGTTTGATGACGATCGGTATTATGAGTTTATGAGTATTGATGTACCGAAGGTAGTTCGGAGTCCCGGATGAGATCACAGACATGACGAGGAGTCTCGGAATGTCCGAGACATAAAGATTGATATATTGGACGACTATATTCGGACACCGGAAGTATACCGGAAAAGTTTCGGATTTAACGGGATTGTCGGAGGGGGTTACCGGAACCCCCTACGAAGGGGGATGGTCCATAGTGGGCCTTATGGAAAAGAGAGAGGCAGCCCATAGGGCTGGCCGGCGCCCCACCTAGGGTTCCTAGTTGGACTAGGAGTTGGGGGGCGCCACCTCTTCTTCTTTTCCTATTCCCTCTCTTCCTTCTTTGGTGGTTCCTACTAGGAATAGGATTGCAATCCTATTCCTAGTAGGATTGCACCCCTAGCCGCACCAAACAAGGGCCGGCCGGCCTCCCCCTTGCTCCTTTATATACGGGGGCAGGGGGGCACCCAAATACACACAAGTTGAATTGTTCCAGCCGTGTGCGGTGCCCTCCTCCACAGAAACACACCTCGGTCATACCGTCGCGGTGCTTAGGCGAAGCCCTGCGCCGGTGAATACATCATATCCGTCACCACGCCGTCATGCTGACGAAACTCTCCCGTGAAGCTCAACTGGATCAAGAGCTCGTGGGACGTCATCAAGCTGAACGTGTGCTGAACGCGGAGGTGCCGTACGTTCGGTGCTTGATCGGTTGAATCGCGAAGAAGTTCGACTACATCAACCGCGTCACTTGACGCTTCCGCTTCCGGTCTACGAGGGTACGTAGACACACTCTTCCCTCTCGTTGCTATGCATCTGGTAGATAGATCTTGCGTGATCGTAGGAAAATTTTAAAATACTACGTTCCCCAACATCTTGACCGCTGTCCAGTGTTCCATACCGGGATCACTTTGGTACCTCCCTACCAAACTTATGGCAAGGTTCACATCAGGTCTGGTACACAGCATGGCATACATGATAGAACCTATGGCCGAGGCATAGGGAATGACACTCATCTTTTCTCTATCTTCTGCCGTGGTCGGCGACTGAGCCTTGCTCAATCTCATACCTTGCAAAACAGGCAAGAACCCCTTCTTGGACTGATCCATATTGAACTTTTTCAATATCTTGTCAAGGTATGTGCTTTGTGAAATACCAATGTGGCGTCGTGATCTATCTCTATAGATTTTGATGCCTAATATGTAAGCAGCTTCTCTAAGGTCCTTCATTGAAAAACTCTTATTCAAGTAGGCCTTTACATTTTCCAAGAATTCTATATCATTTCCCATCAGCAATATGTCATCCACATATAATATGAGAAATGCCACAGAGCTCCCACTCACTTTCTTGTAAATACATGCTTCTCCATAAGTCTGTATAAAGCCAAATGCTTTGATCACATCATTAAAGCGAATATTCCAACTCCGAGATGCTTGCACCAGCCCGTAAATCGAGCGCTGGAGCTTGCATACCTTGTTAGCGTTCTCTGGATTGACAAAACCTTCCGGCTGCATCATATACAACTCTTCCTTGAGGAAGCCATTAAGGAATGCTGTTTTGACGTCCATTTGCCATATCTCATAATCATAGAATGCGGCAATAGCTAACATGATTCTGACTGACTTCAGCATCGCTACGGGAGAGAAGGTCTCGTCGTAGTCAATCCCTTGAACTTGTCGATAACCTTTAGCGACAAGCCGAGCCTTATAGATGGTCACATTACCATCCGCGTCTGTCTTCTTCTTAAATATCCATTTATTTTCTATGACGTGCCTATCATCAGGCAAGTCCACCAAAGTCCATACTTTGTTTTCATACATGGATTCTATCTCGGATTTCATGGCTCCAAGCCATTTATTGGAATCCGGGCCCGCCATCGCTTCTTCATAGTTCGAAGGTTCATCGTTGTCTAACAACATGATTTCCAGGACAGGGTTGCCGTACCACTCAGGTGCGGAATGTGCCCTTGTGGACCTTCGAAGTTTAGTAGTAACTTGATCTGTTTCTTCATGATCATTATCATTAACTTCCTCCCTTGTCGGTGCAGGCACCTCAGGAACAATTTCCCGCGCTGCGCTACTTCCGGTTCAGGAGGGGTGACTGTCACCTCATCAAGTTCTACTTTCCTCCCACTCACTTCTTTCGAGAGAAACTCTTTCTCCAGAAAGGATCCATTCTTGGCAACAAAGACTTTGCCTTCGGATCTGTGGTAGAAGGTGTACCCAATCGTTTCCTTTGGGTATCCTATGAAGACGCATTTTTCCGATTTGGGTTCGAGCTTTTCAGGTTGAAGTTTCTTGACATAAGCATCGCGACCCCAAACTTTCAGAAACGACAGCTTCGGTTTCTTGCCAAACCAAAGTTCATACGGTGTCGTCTCAACGGATTTCGACGGAGCCCTATTTAAAGTGAATGCGGCAGTCTCTAAAGCATAACCCCAAAAAGATAGCGGTAAATCGGTGAGGGACATCATAGATCGCACCATGTCCAACAGAGTACAATTTCGACGTTCGGACACACCGTTACGCTGAGGTGTTCCGGGCGGTGTCAATTGTGAAACAATTCCACAGTTCCTAAGGTGCGTGCCAAATTCATGACTTAAATATTCACCCCCACGATCTGATCGCAAGAACTTTATTTTTCTGTCACGTTGATTCTCAACCTCATTCTGAAATTCCTTGAACTTTTCAAAGGTCTCAGACTTGTGTTTCATTAAATAGATATACCCATATCTACTCAAGTCATCTGTGAGGGTGAGAACATAACGATAGCCTCCGCGAGCCTCAACACTCATTGGACCGCACACATCGGTATGTATGATTTCCAACAAGTTGGTTGCTCGCTCCATTGTTCCGGAGAACGGAGTCTTGGTCATCTTGCCCAAGAGGCATGGTTCGCATGTGTCAAATGATTCATAATCAAGAGACTCTAGAAGTCCATCTGAATGGAGCTTCTTCATACGTTTGACAACAATATGACCAAGGCGGCAATGCCACAAGTATGTGGGACTATCATTATCAACTTTACATCTTTTGGCATCTACACTATGAATATGTGTATCATCACGTTCGAGATTCATCAAAAATAAACCATTGACCAGCGGGGCATGACCATAAAACATATCTCTCAAATAAATAGAACAACCATTATTCTCCGATTTGAAAGAGTAGCCATCTCGCATAAGACGAGATCCAGATACAATGTTCATGCTTAAAGCTGGTACTAAATAACAATTATTAAGGTTTAAAATTAATCCCGAGGGTAGATGTAGAGGTAGCGTGCCGACGGCGACCACATCGACCTTGGAACCATTCCCGACGTGCATCGTCACCTCATCCTTCGCCAGTCTCCGCTTATTCCGCAGCTCCTGTTTTGAGTTACAAATGTGAGCAACCGCACCGGTATCAAATACCCAGGAGCTACTACGAGCGCTGGTAAGGTACACATCAATAACATGTATATCATATATACCTTTGATGTTGCCGGCCTTCTTGTCTGCTAAGTATTTGGGGCAGTTCCGCTTCCAGTGCCCCGTTCCCTTGCAATGAAAACACTCAGTTTCAGGCTTGGGTCCATTCTTTGGCTTCTTCCCGGCAACTGGCTTACCGGGCGCGGCAACTCCTTTGCCGTCCTTCTTGAAGTTCTTCTTACCCTTGCCTTTCTTGAACTTAGTGGTTTTATTGACCATCAACACTTGATGTTCTTTCTTGATATCCACCTCCGCTGATTTCAGCATTGAATACACCTCGGGAATGGACCTCTCCATCCCCTGCATATTGAAGTTTAACACGAAGCTCTTGAAGCTTGGTGGGAGCAACTGGAGGATTCTGTCAACGACCGCTTCATCTGGGAGATTCATTCCCAGCTGAGACAAACGGTTGTGCAATCCAGAAATCTTGAGGATGTGCTCACTGACAGAACTGTTTTCCTCCATCTTACAGCTGTAGAATGCATCGGAGACGTCATATCTCTCGACTCGGGCATGAGCTTGGAAAACCATTTTCAGCTCTTGGAACATCTCATATGCCCCGTGGTGCTCAAAACGCTTTTGGAGCCCCGACTCTAAGCTGTAAAGCATGCCGCACTGAACCAGGGAGTAATCATCACAACGCGACTGCCAGGCGTTCATAACGTCTTGGGTCGCCGGGAGAACGGGTGCATCACCTAGCGGTGCTTCTAGGACATATGATCTCTTGGCAGCTATGAGGATAATCCTCAGGTTACGGACCCAATCCGTATAGTTTCTACCATCGTCTTTCAGATTGGTTTTCTCTAGGAACGCGTTGAAGTTGAGGGAAACTTGAGCGTGGCCCATTTGATCTACAAGAGATATTGTAAAGAATTTAGACTAAGTTCATGATAATTAAGTTCATCTTAATCAAATTTTAATGAACTCCCACTCAGAATGACATCTCTCTAGTCATCTAAGTGATACACGATCCGAATCGACTAGCCCGTGTCCGATCATCACGTGAGACGGACTAGTCATCAACGGTGAACATCTTCATGTTGATCGTATCTTCTATACGACTCGTGTTCGACCTTTCGGTCTTCCGTGTTCCGAGGCCATGTCTGTACATGCTAGGCTCGTCAAGTAAACCCTAAGTGTATTGCTTGTGTAAATCTGGCTTACACCCGTTGTATGCGAACGTTAGAACCTATCACACCCGATCATCACGTGGTGCTTCGGAACAACGATCCTTAGCAACGGTGCACAGTTAGGGGGAACACAATTCTTGAAATTTTAGTGAGAGATCATCTTATTTACTATCGTCGTTCTAAGTAAACAAGATGCATAAACATGATAAACATCACATGCAATCAATTAAAGTGACATGATATGGCCAATATCATCTTGCTCCTTGGATCTTCATCTTCGGGGCACCATGATCATCTTATCACCGGCTCGACACCATGATCTCCATCATCATGATCTTCATCACCTTGTCTTGAAGAAGTCGTCACGCCAACTATTACTTCTACTACTATGGCTAACGTTTAGCAATAAAGTAAAGTAATTACATGGCGTTTATTCAGTGACACGCAGGTCATACAATAATTAAGACAACTCCTATGGCTCCTGCCGGTTGTGAAGTTCATCGACATGCAAGTCGTGATTCCCTATTACAAGAACATGATCAATCTCATACATCACATATATCATTCATCACATCTTCTTAGCCATACCATATCACATAGCACATGCTGCAAAAACAAGTTAGACGTCCTCTAATTGTTGTTGCAAGTTTTTACGTGGCTTCTATAGGTTTTCTAGCAAGAACGTTTCTTACCTACGCCAAAACCACGATGTGATTTGTCAATTTCTATTTACCCTTCATAAGGACCCTGTTCATCGAATCCGATCCGACTAAAGTAGGAGAGACAGACACCCGCCAGCCACCTTATGCATTTAGTGCATGTCTGTCGGTGGAACCAGTCTCACGTAAGCGTACGTGTAAAGTCGGTTCGGGCCGCTTCATCCCACAATACCGGCGAAACAAGATTAGACTAGTAACGGCAAGAAAGTTGAGCAAACTCAAACGCCCACAACTGCTTTGTGTTCTACTCGTGCAAGATGCTACGCATAAGACCTAGCTCAGATGCCACTGTTGGGGAACGTAGCAGAATTCAAAAATTTTCTACGCTTTCACCAAGATCCATCTAAGGAGACATCTAGCAACGAGCATATTAGAGTGCATCTACATACCATTTTGTAGATCGCGTGCGGAAGCTTTAGAAGAAGCGTGGATGAAGTAGTCGTACTCTTCGCGTTCTTCGTCACCGATGATCTAGCGCCGAACGGACGGCACCTCCGCGTTCAACACACGTCCGGTACAGCAACGTCACCTCCTTCTTGATCCAGCAAGGGGGAGGAGAGGTCGTCGGAGATCCAGCAGCACGACGGCGTGGTGGTGGATGCAACGGGAATTCCTGCAGGGCTTCGCCGGCGCCCTGCGGAGGGAGTATGAGGTGTGACGGGAGGGGGAGAGGCGCCAGGGACTTGGTGCGGCTGCCCTCTCCCTCCCCACATATATATAGGGGGCCAGGGGGGTGCGCCAGGCCCTGCAGATGGGATATGCAGGGGGGCGGCGGCATGGGGGGGGGGAGACTTGCCCCCCAAGGCAAGGGGGGCGCCCCCTCCCCCTAGGGTTCCAACCCTAGGCGCATGGGGAGGGGGGCCCATGTGGTGCGCCAGCCCACCAGGGGCTGGCCACTTCCCCTTCGCGGCCTAGGGGCCCCACCGAGATGGGTGGCCCCACCCGGTGGACCCCCGGGACCCCTTCGGTGGTCCCGGGACACTCCCGGTGACCCCCGGAGTTCACCCGATGGCCGAAACTGGACTTCATATATATCATTCTTTACCTCCGGACCATTCCGGAACACCCTGTGACGTCCGGGATCTCATCCGGGACTCCGAACAACTTTCGGGTTTCCACGTGCATGTATCTCTACGACCCTAGCGTTACCGAACCTTAAGTGTGTAGACCCTACGGGTTCGGGAGACACGTAGACATGACCGATACCACTCTCCGGTCAATAACCAACAGCGGGATCTGGATACCCATGTTGGTTCCCACGTGTTCCTCGATGATCTTCATCGGATGAACCACTGTGTCAAGGATTCACTCAATCCCGTAGTTATTCCCTTTGTCCATCGGTACGGTACTTGCCCGAGATTCGATCGTCGGTATTCCCGATACCTTGTTCAATCTCGTCATGGCAAGTCTCTTTACTCGTTCCGTAATCCATCATCCCGTGACTAACTCTTTAGTCACTTTGAGCTCATTATGATGATGTCTTACCGAGTGGGCCCAGAGGTACCTCTCCGTCACACGGAGTGACAATATCCCAGTCTCGGTTCGTACCAACCCAACAAACACTTTCGGAGATACCCGATGCGTACCTTTATAGCCACCCAGTTACGTTGTGACGTTTGGCACACCCAAAGTATTCCTACGGTATCCGAGAGTTGTACAACCTCATGGTCTAAGGAATAAATACTTGACACCGAAAAGCTTATGCATTACGAACTATACGATCTCGTGCTATGCTTAAGATTGGGTCTTGTCCATCACATCATTCTCCTAATGATGTGATCCCGTTATCACTGACATCCCATGTCCATGATCAGGAAACCGTGACCATCTGTTGATCAACGAGATGGCAACTAGAGGATTGCCAGGGACTCAATTGTGGTCTATATATTCACACATGTATCGCTGTTTCCGTACAATACAATTTAAGCATGAATAACAGATAATTATCATGAACAAGGAAATATAATAATAACACTTTTATTATTGCCTCTAGGGCATATTTCCAACACCCCTGCCTCGTGGGCCCCACGTCTGGCCCCCGATGCCCTCCTTCCTCCTATATATACCTACATACCCCGAAACCATCAGAAAAGGAGAAAAAGACCTAGTTCCACCGCCGCAACCTTCTGTACCCTTGAGATCCCATCTTGGGGCCTGTTCCGAAGCTCCGCCGGAGGGGGGATCTTCCATGGAGTGCTTCTACATCATCATCATCGCCTCACCATGAGTTGTGAGTAGTCTACCACAGACCTTCGGGTCCATAGTTAGTACCTAGATGGCTTCTTCTCTCTCTTTGGATCTCAATACCAAGTTCTCCTCGGTCTTCGAGGAGATCTATTTGATGTAATCTCTTTTTGCGGTGTGTTTGTCGAGATCCGATGAATTGTGGGTTTATGATCAAGATTATCTATGAGAAATATTTGGTTCTTTTCTGAACTCTTTTATGTATGATTATAATATCCTTGCAACTCTCTTTGAATTATTGGTTTGGTTTGGCCTACTAGATCTATAGTTCTTGCAATGGGAGAAGTGCTTGGCTTTGGGTTCAATCTTGTGGTGTCCTTTCCTAGTGACAGTAGGGGCAGCAAGGCACGTATTGTATTGATGCCATCGAGGATAAAAAGGTGGGGTTTATATTATTTTCTTTGAGTTTATCCCTCTACATCATGTCATCTTGCTTAAGGCGTTACTCTGTTCTTATGAACTTTATACTCTAGATGCTTACTGGATAGTGGTCGATGTGTGGAGTAATAGTAGTAGATGCAGAATCGTTTCGGTCTACTTGTCTCGGACGTGATGTCTATATATAATGATCATGCCTAGATAGTCTCATAATTATTCGCTTTTCTATCAATTGCTCGACAGTAATTTGTTTACCCACCTGTGACGCCCGGATAGTTAAGCTACAGTAACCCTCTGATAATGACGACGCGTCACCGTAATTACTGTTGGTAATCTCGTGTTAGTTCGAAACCGGTTCGAATTCAAATTTGAATTAAAGGTAAACACCAAAAGTTTTCAAATATTAAAACTAAAATGTTCGGGATGTGTCAAATAAATCATAAGTATTTATGGTGAAGAAACCACACTGTTATAGTATGTCTGGATGCACCAAAATAATAAAAACAGTAGCAAAAACTACTATTCAAATACTCTTAAATATTAAATAATCATTTAACTATTTTAGTTTGCATAGTAAATCATTGTAGCAGTGGTACAACTGGCAACATCAATTTAGATGCCACTTTGGTATATTATTAAAACTAAAATAAACAAGAACAAAATGAAAACAGAAAAGAATAAATAAAAGAAAAGAGAAAAACAAAGCAAATAAAAAAAAGGAACAACATACCCCCTGGGTCTCTTGGCCGAGCTGGCCACCCGACCGGCCTAGTTTCCCCCCGGCCCACCTAACCCCTATATCCCCCGGTCCAACCCAGGGAACCCTAACCGTACCCCCCGCTCTTCCCTCGCACCCCACCTCCCTCTCCCGATCTGGGCGGCGCCCCGCCCCGACGCCGTCGGTGCTCCCCGACGCCATCGTCGGCCTGGTCCCCGTCGGCGCCACCCCGCCTCCTCACCTCCTTGCCTCCTCCTCGGCGTGCCCCGATGCTCGCCACCCCGTCTCGACGCCGCCCAGGCCCACCGTCGCCGCCCCTCCTTCGCCTCGCCGTGTCGCTCCGCTGTCGCCGGAGTCCACCTCGCCGGAGCTACCCCGCCGTCGTCCCCATCATCTGCATCGGGGGTGAGAAAACCCCCCTCCTCTACCCCTTCTCCCCCCTCGTCGCGGTCGCCCAGCCATCGACATGCCGCCGCACGCCTCGCTCACGATGCCCGTGCGGGCCATGCCGCTGCTTCGCTCCTGTCTCCAGCCGCAGCTGCTTCGGCCGCCTCCGTGCGCGACGTCGGCCCCCTCCCCCGCGCTACCCGCCACCGCCGCAGCGCCCCCCCGCCGTGGCCAACTCGCCTCTTGCACGCCGGTCCGGTCGCCACCTCCGGCCGGACACTTGGCCACCGGCGTCCCGCCGGCGCCGCGCCCCGCGGCTGGCTGGGCGGGCGCCCGTACGCGTCGCCCGTTCGCCCGCCCCGTGCGCCCGAACCGTTAAGGCCCCCTGTGCCTATGACAGGGGGCCCCGCACCCCAGAACGTTTTTTTAAAAAAGAATAAAAATATATATAAATAAATAAAAAGTAAATAAAAATGTTAATTAATTAATTAATGAATTAACTAAGCTAATTAACTTAATTAATCATGTCTAATTAAACTAATTAAACATTAGTTACCTAATTAACTAATTAAACTGATTAATAGGTTTATTAGGTTTTAGTTCCTATGACATGTGGGACCCACTTGCACTGTTCATATATTGACCAGTCAACCTTTGACTTGGTCAACCCTACCCCTCTGGCCCCACTGTCATACACTTGGCTAGATCAGCACTATGTGACAAAAGCATTTTACTGTTTTAATTTCAAATATAATTAAATTCAGAATTTTCAGAAAATCATAAAACTTTGAAAATTAATATAAAATAATCCGTAACTCGGATGAAAATAATTTATATATGAAAGTTGCTTAGAACGACGAGACGAATCCGAATACGCGGTCCGTTCGCCCGCTACACATATCTATCATGCTGAACATGCAACTTTCCCCCTCCGTTTCATCTGCCCGAAAACGCGAAACACCGGGAATACTTTCCCGGATGTTTTTCACCCTTGCCAGTATCACCTCTTACTGCGTTAGGTCACACGTAGCACCACGTATTTTCATGTTACGCCTTGTGATGCTTTGATTACTCTGTTATTTATTATGTTTCTCCTCCGTTACTTCTTTCCGGTAGACCCCGAGACTGCCGGTGACCCTAGTTCGACTACGGTGTTGACGACCCCTCCTTGCCAGAGCAACCACGCAAGCCAACCCCCCTTGATCACCAGATATCGCCCATTCTCTTCTCTCTTATTCTTGCATTAGATTTGCTATTGTTGATGATTCGATAACTCCTACTCTGCTGCATAGCCTGTCATTATTGCTACCACTGTTGATACCTTTACCTGTTATCCTAATGCTTAGTATAGGATGCTAGTATTCCATCAGTGGCCCCACATCCTTGTCCGTCTGCCATGCTATACTATCGGGCCGTGATCACCTCGGGTGGTGATCACGGGTATATACTATATACATACTTTACATGATACATGATGTGACTAAAGTCGGGTCGGCTCATTGAGTACCCGCAAGTGATTCGATGTGGGGGCTGAAAGGACAGGTGGCTCCATCCAGGTAGTGATGGGCCTGAGTTCCCGACGGCCCCCCAAGTGGATCTTTGTGGCGGAGTGACAGGGCAGGTTGAGACACCCAGTGGAGAGGTGGCCTGGCCCTGGTCGTTGTCCGCGGTTATCTCATAATAACACGCTTAACGAGTTTGGATATTTGATCTAAGTCTGGCCATTGGCCTATACGCACTAACCAGCTACGTGGGAATATCTATGGGCACTCGACGTCGTGGTATCAGCCGAAGCCTTCTTGACGTCAGCGACTGAGCGGCGCGCGCCGGGTTGGTCCGCGTAACGTAACTTCCTTAGTAATGGAAGTTGCTAGGTCTGCTCATCGGCCGCCCTCGCAACGTGCAGGTGTGCATTAGGCGATGGGCCCAGACCCCCATGCGCTTAGGGTTTAGACCGGCGTGCTGACCTCTCTGTTGTGCTTAGGTAGGGCTGCGACGTGTTGATCTTTCGAGGCCGGGCATGACCCCGGAAAGTGTGTCCGACCAAATGGGATCGAGCGTGCTGGGTTATGTGGTGCACCCCTGCAGGGAAGTTAATCTATTCGAATAGCCGTGTCCCTCGGTAAAAGGACGACCCGGAGTTGTATTTCGACCTCATGACAACTAGAACCGGATACTTAATAAAATACACCCTTACCAGTGCCAGATACAACTCGGTGGTTGCTCTCTCACAGGGTGATGTGCGGGAGGATTGCCGGGTAGGCTTATGCTATACGATGTTACTTGGTGAACTTACCATCTATTCGATTCTACTGCTGCAAGACGGAGGCTGCGAGAAGCGAGGATATTTGTTACTTTCCAGCTACTCTCATCTACTGCTGCAAGATGGAGGTGGCCAGAAGCGTAGTCTTCGATTGGATTAGCTATCCCCCTCTTATTCTGGCATTCTGTAGTTTAACCCACATATATTACCCCTTTACACAGATACCATTGCATGTGTAGTGTAGATCCTTGCTTGCGAGTACTTTGGATGAGTATTCACGGTTGCTTTTCTCCCCCTTTTCCCCTTTTGTCCCTTCTTCTCGGATGACGCAACCAGATGGTGGAGTCCAGGAGCCAGATGACCCCGAGGATGTTTCTACGTGGAGTTCGGCTTCGAGGAGTAGTTAGGAGGTCCCAGGCAGGAGGCCTTGCCTTTTCGATCGTTGCTATATTTGTGCTAGCCTTCTTAAGGCAAACTTGTTTAACTTATGTCTGTACTCAGATATTATTGCTTCCGCTGACTCTTGTGTTTTCGAGCTTTTGTATTCGAGCCCTCGAGGCCCCTGGCTTGTAATATAAAGCTTGTATTATTTTAATTTGTGTCTAGAGTTGTGTTGTGATATCTTCAAGTGAGTCCCTGATCTTGGTCGTACACATTTGCGTGCATGATTAGTGTACGGTCAAATCGGGGGCGTCACAAGTTGGCACCAGAGCCGACTGCCTGTAGGAATCCCCCTTTCCAACTCCTTGGCCGAAGTTGAGTCTAGTCTTTGAAAACCAAATTTAATAACTTGTTGTGTGGCTTATGGGCCCACAGCACCAATGGATGGTATTAGGATCTTTTATTCCTCATCTTTACTCTGGGAATCTGATCTCTCTTCTATTCGGGTTAAATGATATTACTAATTATGACTCTAGGTTCTCGTAACTATTTCTCCCAGAGAGCCCTCATTCCGGAAGATCACCTACTTCGTCAGAAGATTCTGAGGGCATCCGTCGATATTTTCCCGAGACCCTTGTGCTCATCGCCTTTGCAATTCACTGCCACCAATATATCCCTATGGATATCTTCATGCACTTGGCATTCTCATAATCATTCCTTGTCGCTCTTATTGTTACAAGATGCCTCGAAAAATTCTCCGTTGTCCCGAGAATCCTTTGAGTTTACTGTCTTACAGTTTTATTCACATGAAAACCCTTACGATTATTTCCTCACATTTATCGAGGATTCGTTCCTCTCATTTGTTCTTGTGTCCCACAAATTTTTTCTGAATACCTTTCGTTCTTTCGAAAATCATCTGCAACCTGTTACTCTTGAAATTCTTGCCTGCTTGCATTATGGTTAATTCCATATGACTAGTAGTCTTCGTTAACATGCCTTGTCTTGGACATTTTGAGCCTATTGATTCAGTGTGTGCGTATGCACGCAGTCATCAGGTTATCCTTTTTAAAATTATCTTTCCGGCTCAGCTGTCATTCCAGACATGAGTTGGTTCTCGGCAATTCAAACCTTTATTGATTGTTTGACTAAGTGTTTTCAACTTATCCATCCTTGATCAGAGCGTCTGCTTCTGATCCTTCATTTTGGAAACCATAATTTCTTTCTATTTTAAGGTGATTCTTGAATCTGATTCCTTTGCATTCTTTCTTCCTCTGAGTGAGTATCGATACTCACATGAGCTCTGTCAGGGATATGGTTAGTAGGTATAAACCGGATATTGTAAACCAGCTTAGTTATATTGTACTCGGTTTTACTATTTTAGTAGACTACGGCCCATGAGATTTCAAGGCCCATGTATAGAAATACGGTTTGTAAACCGCCAAGAGATGTAACTTGAGAGATAAGAAAGAAAGGGGCAGAGACCGAGGCGGACACGATTATGAGCCGGCCTCGGGACTCTGTAAACCGGACCAGGCGTCACCTCTATATAAAGGGACGACCCGGTACCGGTTCAAGGACAAGCAACAATCAATCGGTCGAGACGCAGGCAAAGCGAATCCGCTCCCTGTAAAACCGACGCCCAAGCAATACCAAACCAACTAGACGTAGGCTTTTACCTTCTTGAAGGGGCCGAACTAGTATAAATCGTTTGTGTCCTTTGTGTGCCATGAATCCTTTCAAGCTAACCCGTGCGATGGTTCCATCATCAAGTCCGCTAAACCGGACATCTGCCGTGTTAATTCCACGACAGTTGGCGCCCACCGTGGGGCATGCGCACGATGGTTTCGAGTTCTTGGAAGGCGGCTTCGAAGGGTTAAAGGGTTACGCAGTCGGCCGGATGACCAAGAGTCGTCGTGGCCGGATCTACATCGACGACGCGGGTTGGGGACCGGAGGCCGATTCGATTGAATACGGGTACCGGGTCCCCTTCGGCCGCATCCAAGTCTTCATCGGCAAAATTGGAGAACCGGGACCTGAGCCGGACACCTTCCCCAACATCGTCGAGCCGGCTCAGCGTGCGAGATCGACCCGGATTCAGCCTGCCATGAAGCATGTGTTCGTTGGAGCGATTCACGGAGGCCAAGCCGAGGACGGGTCGGAATCTGATGGTGCAACCGTCGTCTATTCAGATGACGAGTCTTCGTCCGGAGAAACTGAATCTCTGTATCAGTTGCGGGACGGTCGGTCTGAGGGCGAGTCCGATGGAAACAGTATTCCGGACCCCTCCGGCCCGCCAAACCGGGTGGCGGTCTTCATGGCCGGTTCACAACCCCCGACGAACGGAACAACAACGGAGGCTGGTGCAGGGGGAAGCGGTTCAAATCCCTCCATTACTGCAGTTCTATCCACCTTGATCAAGGAGTTCACAGCTAAAGCAGTGGAGGTCGTAGCTCCAGCAGACAAGGCGCAGCATGATGCAGTGCTTCTTCAGTTGAAAGCCCGGATCGATCAGTTAAAAGAGGATTTAAAGGCAGAAGGGGAGATGTTAGCCATAAGACAAGCAGAGTTGGATGATCAAGCTTTTCACTTAAGGATGGAGCAGGCTTCTGTGGAAGCAGTAAGGGGGCGCAAGTATCGGTCCCGCCTACCGCCGGGTTACGAATCGGCGAATTTGTTCAAAACACCTGGGGCTGGGGCCAGTAATAATCCGGTCCTAAACCGGAGAAGCCCACCGGCTCGGGAGGAGCCGGTTCAGCAGCCCGCCGCAGAACGGGAGCGACGGATTACATCGGCGCCTTATGTTCCCGTCCCTCCGGGACACTACTCGAACCCTGTGGATAATATTGCTGCAGCGGCAGCACGGTTGGCCGCTTTACCTGTGGAAGAAACATCTCCGGTGGCAATAGAGGCGCGCAGGGCCCAGAAACTGCTCAATACGGCGTTGATACAGCAGCAAGCATGCTCTCATAGCAGGGAAAGGTTGCATTCGACACCGCGTCCCAACCGAAGTTACTCTAGACATTGGGAGGAGCCAGAAGTGTCTAGCAGTGAACGTAGGAGACATCAGCACAGGCAAGATAATCCGGCAAGGGCAGAGATGCCAGCCCCGGATCGAAACCGGCCCAGATCGGAGGCCAGGGAAGAAGTTCGTCAGTCGACGCCGGTTCACACAGCCACTACAGGGACAGGAGCTACAGCAAGTGGTTTTGGAATACAATGTCTCATCCCCGCCCTGCGGAACGTTAAGTTGCCCAAGGACTTCAAAGGACCTCGCAAGGTGCCTAATTACACAGCCGATTTACCACCCGAAGCTTGGGTGGAGAGTTACGAGATGGCCATGGAGATGCTGGACGTGGATGAATCGGCTTGTGCCAAATATTTCACTATGATGCTTGAAGGCACGGCCCGGACTTGGCTAAAGGCACTACCTCCGAATTCTATTGGATCATGGGGGGAGCTGCGCAGTCAGTTCATCAAAAACTTCAAGGATACGTGCAAGCAACCTATGTCGGTGATAGATTTAGCAGCATGCGTGCAAGGAGAGCAGGAGTCTACAGCAGCTTGGGTACGCAGAGTGGCAGAGATCTTGCACTCCTCAAACGGCATTAATCCGAGCACAGCAATTGTAACATTGGAGAACAATTGCCGGTTTGAATCTTTGAAATTAAAACTCGGACGGCTCAAACGGGAGTGCAATGACATGGGGACTTTGATGAGTGCCCTGGTGAAGTACGGAGACTCAGATAATACCAAGTATCCGGAGCCAGAAGGAGATAAAACAGGAAAGGCCAGCAAGTCTGGTAAACCGGCGCCGGTTAATCCGGTTACTTCAAGCTTTTTGGGCAAACGGAAGGCAGAAAACAGCTCCGATTTTGTTGCCAATACGCAGGTTCAAGGCGGTCTTCAGAACAATCAGCAGGGTTCCACTCTCCAAACCGGCTGTGGAAACCCGGGTTGGGAGCAGGATTTGGATCAACCCTGTCTGAAGCATAGTGGAAGAGGGAGGATTGCAAGACATTCTATAAGAGAATGCCTGTCCCCTACGAAACCAGGGAACGGCCGTTTTAATCCTCCTAACCGGCCCCCATATGGCGGTTCAGGACCCGGATTTTATGGTCCGGGTTATCAAGGAAATAACTCCGGATCAGGATATAGGGGTAACGGCGGCTATCAAGGGAACAACGGCGGTTATCAATCCCGGCCAGGCGGCCAAAGTAGTCAAGGAAACTACAATAGTCAGGGGAATCAATCACATCATCAAGGTGGTTACAATGGTCAGGGAAATCAATCGCATCATCAAGGTGGCTACAACAATCAGAATAATCAGCAGCAGGGTCAAGGGAGTTACAATAACCAAGGAAACCAGCAGCAACAGCGTCCGCAGCAACAGCAGCAATCCGGATTCCAGAGTAATCCGAAGGAGTTGAGCAGCGGTCAATATCATGTTTTCACCACAAGTTTATGTAAGAGGGACCAGAAAGTGTTAAAGCGGGCTGTTAATACGGTAGAACCGGCGACGCCACAGTTTCTACGATGGTCAGAGCAGCCCATTGTATGGAGCAGAGAGGACCACCCGTTACGGGTAGATAATCCGGGACATTTAGCCTTGGTGGTGGCACCTCAGGTGGGAGGATACAGGTTCACTAAAGTCCTCATGGATGGGGGTAGCAGTATCAATATATTATATTACGAGACCTTTCGCCGTATGGGTCTGACAGATAAACAGTTAAGGACATCAAACACAGTGTTTCACGGGGTGGTCCCAGGTAAGTCAGCTTATCCAGTTGGTAAGATTGACTTAGAAGTTACCTTTGGGGATGAGCATGATTCCAGATCGGAGATGATCACCTTTGAAGTTGTCAAAATTAAAAGTCCGTATCATGCTTTGTTTGGGAGGACGGTTTATGCTAAATTTATGGCTAGGCCATGTTATGTTTATCTGCAGCTTAAGATGCCAGGTCATAAAGGCACAATTACGGTGCATGGCAGTCGTAAGATAGCAGTGGAATGTGAGGAAGGTGATGCAGCTTATGCAGAAGCGGTATGTGCCACGGAAGAGTTAAAATTTTATAAGGATAATGTTGATCCGGCAGATATGACTCCGCTGAAGAAGCCAACTACCGAGCATGATCCGGCTCTGAAATTCAAATCAGCGGAAGAGACTAAGCAGGTTGATTTTGTGCCTGGAGATTCGTCTAAGCAATTCACCATCAGTGCTAACCTGGATCCTAAATAGGAAAGCGCGCTCATTGAGTTCATCCGTGAGAACCGGGATATCTTTGCATGGAAACCTTCTGACATGCCAGGTATACCGAGGGAACTCGCTGAGCACAAGTTAAATATTGATCCGAAGTTTAAACCGGTAAAACAGTATCTGCGCCGCTTTAACGAAGAGAGGCGCAAGGCTATAGGAGAAGAAGTGGCCAGGCTTTTGGCGGCAGGGTTCATAGTGGAAGTTTTTCATCCGGAATGGTTGGCTAATCCGGTGCTGGTTCTAAAGAAGAATGGGAAGTGGAGGATGTGTGTGGACTACACAGACCTCAATAAAGCTTGCCCAACTGATCCTTTTGCTCTACCTCGCATTGATCAGATTATTGATGCTACAGCAGGGTGTGAGCGGCTGAGTTTTCTGGATGCGTACTCAGGTTATCACCAGATCAAGATGGCAGTTGAAGATCAAGAGAAGACAGCGTTCATAACCCCTTTTGGTGCTTTTTGCTATGTGTCTATGCCCTTTGGGCTCAAGTGTGCACAGGCAACTTATCAGCGTTGTGTTCAGAATTGTTTGAAGGGGCAGATAGGAAGGAACGTACATGCTTATGTGGATGACATCGTGGTTAAGTCAAAGGAGGAAAGGACAATGATAGAAGATCTCAGAGAAACCTTTGATAACCTTCGGGCTTACAGGATGATGCTTAATCCGGAGAAATGTGCCTTTGGTGTCCCGGCTGGTAAGCTTTTGGGATTCCTGGTCTCGAACAGGGGAATAGAAGCCAACCCGTAGAAGATCAAGGCCATCACATCTTTAACAAAACCGGCTTGCATTAATGATGTTCAGCGGATAGCTGGCCGGATCACGGCGTTGAGCCGGTTTATCAGTCGCTTAGGAGAAAAGGCGATCCCGCTTTATCAAATGTTGAAGAAAACGGACCGGTTCATTTGGAGTGATGAAGCGAATACAGCTTTTGAGAATCTGAAACAGCAACTGGCAAAACCGCCGGTTTTAGCCGCTCCTATCGATAAGGAGCCTTTGCTGTTATATGTTGCGGCAAACACACGGGCAGTCAGCGTTGCGATTGTAGTTGAGCGCAAGGAGGCAGGGAAGGAACATCCGGTTCAGCGCCCGGTTTATTATGTGAGTGAAGTACTCATCGAGTCTAAGCAAAGATACCCTCATTGGCAGAAATTAGTATATGGGGTGTTCATGGCAAACCGGAAGTTGAAGCATTATTTCCAAGGGCATCCAATAACTGTGGTTAGTTCAGCTCCGTTGGGAGATATAATCCAGAATAGAGAAGCAACAGGCAGAATAGCCAAGTGGGCCATTGAGCTCAGTCCACATGAGTTGAAATATGTACCACGTACTGCTATAAAATCTCAGGCACTGGTCGACTTCATCAATGACTGGACGGAATTACAGACTCCAGAGGAGAAGCCGGATCTTACTTATTGGACGATCCACTTCGACGGTTCAAGGCAGTTGGAGGGCTCGGGGGCCGGAGTTGTCTTAACTTCCCCCAGAGGCGATAAATTTTGTTATGTACTCCGGTTGTTATTTCCTTGTACTAATAATGCAGCAGAATATGAGGCGCTGCTTCATGGTTTGAGATTGGCAAAAGAGATGAATTTGAGCCGGGTTAAGTGCCTGGGCGATTCAGACCTAGTGGCACAGTAGGTTTCGGGCAAGTGGGATTCAAGGGATCCCCTGATGGCGGCTTATCGACGAGAGGTTGAAGCGGTCGCAGGACATTTCAAAGGATATCAGGTGGAGCATATAGACCGACGGAAAAACGAAGCAGCCGACGCTTTAAGCCGGCTAGGGTCGCAACTTAAACCGGTACCACCTAACACCTTTTTGGATGAATTGCACAATCCTTCGGTTCAAGTACCTTCAGAGAACGACCTAGCCGTTCCGGATCCAGAGGCACAGTTGGTTGCAGCAACCCATGTTATTCCGGATTGGACGTTACCCTATTTGGCATATTTAAGCCGAGGAGAGTTACCAGAGGACGAAGATGAAGCACGGCAGGTCATCCGGCGTTCCAAATCTATGACAATTGCAAACGGGGAGCTGCACCATCGTAGCACCTCTGGAGTATTTCAACGGTGTGTTTCAGCTGAGGAAGGTTGTGAGATTCTAAGGGAGATTCATGAAGGGGATTGTGGTCATCATGCCGGATCAAAATCTTTAGTGGCTAAAGCTTTCCGACATGGCTTTTATTGGTTAACCGCGCATGCAGATGCGGCAGACCTGGTCCGCAAGTGTGACGCTTGTCAGAAGTTCTCGAGACGCGCGCTTGTTCCGGCACAAGAACTCCGGATGATACCAATAACTTGGCCTTTTGCAACTTGGGGGCTGGACATGGTTGGTCCTTTCAAGAGATCCCAAGATCAGAAAACTCATCTACTAGTAGCAGTAGACAAGTTTACGAAGTGGATTGAAGCGGAACCTATAAGCAAGTGTGATGCGGCAACAGCGGTTAAGTTCATCAAAAAAGTAATATTCCGGTTTGGTTTTCCACACAGCATCATCACAGATAATGGCACCAACTTATCTCAGGGTGAGATGGAAGAATTCTGTCAACGAGAGCATATTCGTTTGGACGTATCTTCTGTAGCTCACCCCCAATCCAATGGTCAGGCAGAAAGGGCAAATCAGGAGATTTTGCGAGGAATCAAACCCAGACTTATGGCACCTTTGCAGAGAACCCCAGGGTGTTGGGTTGAGGAATTACCGTCTGTCCTTTGGAGCATTAACACTACACCCAACCGGTCTACAGGTTATACACCTTTTTTCATGGTTTATGGTGCAGAAGCAGTTCTTCCAAGTGACATACGCCATGATTCACCAAGAGTAGCGGCCTATGTGGAAGCCATTAATGAGGAGTCAAGACAAGACAGTTTGGATCGGTTGGATGAAGAGCGTGATATAGCTGCAGCACGGTCGGCAATTTATCAGCAAGATCTGCGCAGATATCACAGCCGCCGGATTAGAACCAGGACATTCCAGGAGGGTGACTTGGTACTTCGGCTTATCCAAGATCAAACAGATATGCACAAGCTATCCCCGCCATGGGAAGGGCCCTTTGTGGTCAGCAAAAACTTACACAACGGATCATATTATTTGATAGACATTCGAGAACACAAGGATTCACGGACATCAGAAGAGGAGACGAAAAGGCCGTGGAACATTGCTCATCTACGGCCATACTACACTTGAGCCATGGGCTCCAATGTATCCTATGTATATATTATGAATAATGAATAAACCGGCACCCCCGGTAAACCGGGGGCTCAGCCTTTTTCTTATATATATGAATTTTGCGGCAAATAATCATATCAGTTTGTTATCAAGAATCAAATTATAAATGTTGGCTAGTTTTAGAAGTCAATTTTTGCAGGGTATGTGAAGGAGCGGTAGCACTCTCGCGGACAAGAGATCATATCCGGTTCAAGAAGAGAAAAACCTCATAAAAAGGAAAAACCCCGGCCGGGTTAGGAGGAATGTCAGAGGCCCCTGGGGACAGCCGGTTTGCCCACGTCCCCATGATTGGCTATGTTACGATTTTTTGGGTTCCCTGAACAGTTGATATGCTCACGTTCAATGATGGCCCGGCCCCTGGGGACAGTCGGTTTGCCCACGTCCCCATGATTGGCTATGTTACGATTTTTTGGGTTCCCTGAACAGTTGATACGCTCACGTTCAATGATGGCCCGGCCCCTGGGGACAGTCCGGTTTGCCCACGTCCCCATGATTGGCTATGTTACGATCATCGGCCCCTTGAACAGTTGATACGCTCACGTTCAATGATTGGCTAGGCCCCTTGGGACAGTCCGGTTTGCCCACGTCCCAATGATGGCTATGTTTGTAGTTTTATCGACCCCTTGAACAGTTGATACGCTCACGTTCAATGATTGGCTAGGCTCCCTGGGACAGTCGGTTTGCCCACGTCCCATTGATTGGCCGAACTTTGTTTTGAGCCTGGCAGCTCTTTGAAAAAGCCTCGACTACATGGTTTGATTTACAAAGATTGCGTGTTGTTTGATGTTTTTTGTGTTCCATAAACCTTTTTTGGAACAGCTCCAGAAGTTGACTTTCTATCTATAATGTTATCAGTCTGGGTCATGAACGCCAGCAAGACTTAAACCGGCGTTCATCATAACCCGGATCGACTTCATGATAAGCCGGCAAGTCGGCAGTACACGATCAGGTACAAGTGACAAATTCCTGAACCAAGATGAGTAAGATTTATCAACAAGATGAACCGAGGAGTTTCAAAGGGTTTATTAGAGTTGATGAAGACTGAGTAAGGTGATTTTAACATCCTGACCGGTTTAAGGTCTTATGGTTACATACAATTCAGGTATCACAGTTATTTTTTAAGATATGCTTCTTAGATATATCAAGAGAACAAGTTAATCCGTCCGGTGGTAAGCCACTAGGACATGTTGTTGATCTTTTTTATGAACAGAGCAAGGCATCCGTATAAGTCAACAAGTCAACGAGCGAATACTTCATAAAGACCAATGTCAGGTCACAACGCTTTAAGTTTCAGCTAAACTTATTACAAGGCACAAAAAGCCAAATAGTTGGAAGCATTGTTTACGGAATAACAATCATGATTACAACAGTAGCATTCAAGATTGTGCTTCTCCTTGCCGGGATGATTGGCCACCGTCTTGTTCCGGAACATCTTCCTCCTCGTGAAGCGGCGGGAAATCTGGTGCACGCCAATCAATCTTGGCCAAGGCACGGAAATATACTTCATCGTTGATCAGCTCAGCAGGATCAATATCAGGAGCAAAAGTATGAGGACGAACCGGCGGAGTTAAGTTTACAATATCGTAAACCGGTCGATCCACCCGCTCGTTCTGCAGGTTATATGCTGGATGGTATCGAGACAAGTCAGATTCCACCGCAATCTTGCTAGCGAGGGGACGCATTTCCTTTGTCAGAGCGTACAGATCCTTCTCATCAAATGCTGAACCGTCCTCCTTGGTATCAGGAAATCCGGTCAACACTTCTGCCGGATCAATATCCGGGACCCAAGCTTTAGCCCTCGTAAGGGCCAGAAGAGCACCTCCTCGAGCAGCCGATTTCTTCACCTCTTCAAGACGAGTTGGCAGAATGGACAAACTGTTCAAAGTATCCTTGATGGTTGAAGGAGCCGGTTTACCAAAGGAAGTAGCACTAATAATCCTTTGTGCTCCAGAGTATAATTGTTCAACCAAGGTATAGCAGGCTTTCAGCTTCTTCCGTACATCATCCCCAAGATGGGAGACACGGCGTCCTACATACAACAAATGAAAGTTAAACCGGCGTAGGTCACATATTGCAAAGATAAAAGACAGGAGTTCAGGCCATGCTTACCAAAGATAGCAGAAGTCATCAAGTCAAGTTGGCGTTTTAACCCGGTCAATTCTTCGGTAACCGGGTTAAGTGCTCCTTCGGCATCCTGAACACGTTTCTCCAGATCTTTTTTCTGGACTTCAAACGTCGTCCGCTCCTCGTCAAAGAACCTCTTCAAGTCTTCGGCAGTCTTTAAACTCACTTGGAGTTCCTTTTTAACCTTTGAAGCGGCTGAATCAGTCTCTATAAGCCGGCTTCGAAGTTCACTGATTTCCAAAGCATTCCGGTTCAGCTCAGCCTGAAGACAAAAAGTTCAAAAGTAAGGTTAGAAATTACAAGTCTCAAGCACACAACCAAGTTGTCTACTTGACACTTGGGGGCTAATGGTAGTTGAAGTAATACAGCAAAGACAATTTGAAAATGCAAGTCTCAAGCACACAACCAAGTTGTATACTTGACACTTGGGGGCTAATGGCAGTTGAAGCAATGCATCAGAGACAATTTTGAAATTACAAGTATCAACTACATAACCAAGTTATCTACCTGATACTTGGGGGCTAATGTATGGATCAGCAGTTCAAAACTACAAAGTTCCGGATTACCTTCAATAAAGAAGTTAAACCGGAACTTGGGGGCTGTTATAAGATAAAGAGGCGTTGGAAAAGGCAAAGTCAGAAGAGGAAAACTTACTTCATATTTTTCTCTCATCAGGTTTACTAGGCTGGCTTCATAATCCCGGCTGCTATGGAGCCGGTTCAGATATCCGGAATAAATGTCTTGAGCACTCATACTTGAGAGACTGGATATATCAGTACTCCACTTCCCCTTCTCCTGAGTCATCTTTTCCGCTTTAGCTGTATGTTTTGCTAAAACGGTGGGTTCGGCTGGCGCAACATAAGCAGTGCCAGTAACCACGACATCAGGGGAAGTGGGTGCATTGGGAGGAGAAACTTCAGTTTGAGCCGGATCAGGAGACGCCGGGTTAATTTGAGGAGAATTAACCCGGGCCGGACTTGGTGGGTCTTGGACATCTTCAGCGGCAGGAGTTTCAAGAGCGGGTTCGTCAACCGGAGCGGCAGGAGTACCTTCAGGAGGAACGGTGGTAGACGGATCAATCACCGGTTCATCGGCAGAAGGATCAGCAACAGGTTTCTTCGCCTTGGCTCTTTTGCTAGGTTTCGGTTTGCTGGAAAAACAAGCAAAATAAGTTAGCATTAT
>LR738714.1:692278902-692311301 GCA_902687465.1 Secale cereale | reverse complement strand
GTGTCATAAACCGGAAGAGGTAAAGAGAATTACCCCGGGACGGTCTTCAAAGGAGGAAGCTGTGTAGCGGTTGATTCGCCAGAAGAAGACAGTGGAGTTTCCTGATAATCAGGATCAGTCGGTTTAAGTGGTTTTCGGATAAGACCGGCCTTGGGATGAAGAAGGGTCGGAGAGAGTATCACCTCAGCGCGGCGCTTTCGAGCCGGAGTTAATGAGATTCCAGAGGATTCCACTGCCAAGCCACTATGGCGAGTGGTCCGGCGCAAAGCTTCGTGCTGTTGCTTCTTCAAAGTAAAATTAGGATCCAACTTAGCATAAGGATGAGAAAATTGATATTTTCTAACAGTCCGACGGCTCTTTTGAGGAGGAGGTTCTGAATCAGAAGAAATAAGGGTTACCTCAATCTCAGCCGGGTTATCACCTTCAAGTGGATCATGTGAAAGGGTATCATTAGATATGTTAACAAGTACATAAAAGCAAAACGTAAACCGGAGCAAGGCATACCTCGGAGTCCGGATCATCATCCTCAGAAGGAGAACCGGCATCAACGGCTGCTTTCCTTTTCTTGTTTGCAGGAGTTTTTCGGCGAACTTGCCTTACAGGTTTTTCCTGAGGTTTTCTCCTCCAGAAAGGGTCATCAACCTAAATGAAAAAAGCAAAGGCAAGTAAAAGACGGTTCAAAGAGGACGGTTTATAAAGTACAAGTTAAAGACAAACTTACTTCAGGCAGCTTATTCTTCTTGAAGTATGGGGCCAAGCCAACTTTAGAGCAATCCGTTAAAGCAGGATTGACAATCTTCTTGGCTGACTCAATTACTTCCGATTCAGAAAGCTTCTCCTTAGAAAACCTCTGAGGATCATCCGATTTACCGGAGTAATTACACATCAACTCAGGGCGCCGGCTTAAGGGAAGGATGCTCCAAGATAGCCAGCAGCGAAGGAAATCTGTACCGATCAGGCCATTGGCCATGAAAGCTCTCAGCTTGGAGAGCTGTGGTGAAAACGGGATCCGTTCAGCAGCACTTAACCGTTGTGGTAAGGGGTGATTTGCCGGGATACGAGTTTCACGATAACCCGGGAAAGGATTTTCACCTTCAGGAGATGTGTCTACACAGTAAAACCAGGACTTGTTCCAGTCCTTAGGGTGAGTGTGTAAGGAGGCATGAGGAAAAACTACATCCCTCCTTTTCTGAATGCTAATTTCGCCAAGCTCTTGGTGAGGCCCGCTGGTGAACTCAGTGCGCCGGTTTGCATGGAAGAAATCCCGGAATAAATCAACTGAAGGCTCCTCTTGCAGATATACTTCAGAAAATACTTGGAAATCGCAAATGTTGGAAACAGAGTTTGGTCCGATGTCCTGTGGGTGCAGCTGGAAGGTGGCAAGAACATCCCGGAAGAATCTTGAACCGGGGGGAGAAAAGCCTCTGGAGATATGGTCCAGAAATACGATAACTTCCCCGGATCTAGGAGTAGGAGGGCACTCGTTACCCGGAGCACGCCATTTCAGCTCAGCCCGAGGCCCTAAGGTGCCGATACTCGACAGCTTGACTAAATCTTCCTCGGTCACGACATAACGGACCCAATCGCACGAAACATACTGCTTAGCCATTTGAGCAAAAGTGCTGAAGAAGAGAAAGTACAGAGACGGATTACGAACGTACAATAATCCGGGATCTATTCATATTATACAATGGTTGAAACAGAGAATTAGCTGGCAAGGGTAAACCGGCAATCATAAAACAAGTTGTATCATTTCCGGTTTAAATGGCAGTTGAAGCGGTACAGTTTAAGTCATTTCATCAAGTTATATCATTTCCGGTTTATAGCATGACAATTTAAACCGGAACATACTTAGCGAATCTACTGAGGAGAAAAACAGGTTTCTAAATAACTACTAAGGGGGAAAGATCTGAGCATGCTGAGGAAAAGAAATTAATCTACGGCGGAGTAAAAATCGCTGAGGAGGAAAGCTACGCAGACTTCATATTAAAGGACGAATTTACATGTCAGATAGGTGCAATAAGGACCTGACGCATCTACAGCAGAGTAAAAATGGAAGAAGATCGAAAAGGTAAGGATACTACGAAGTTGCAGGTTTCAAGAATGAACAATACGAAGCTTGCAAAGAACTCTAATGGCGGAACGGATAAAACTATAGAGTCATTACGGTAGGATCTAATCTGATGCTAAGCGGGAGACCTACGGACTAGGGCCTAAAGGTTACAAAACTTCTATGAGAAAAGTATCTACGAAGGGACGAAGCTTCATCAGAAGCCCTAATGGCGGAAGAACACAAGCAAAGCAATGGCGGACACAGATCTACAATGAGGAGGATAAACGTACCAGGGACAGCGAGAATCGGCGGCGGAGAGAATCTGGTCAAGGCTCAGGTTGATGCAGCGGCCGGTCGAGGACTGGAGATCCGGCGGTCGTCGGCGGCGGTTTGAGCTCGAGCAGCAATGGAGGAGGAAGATGCAGGAAGAGGATGAAGGGAGAAGAAGACAACGGATGGAGCGGGGCAGTATTTATAGCCAGAGATTAGGTCTGAAACGACAGGAGCGAGAATCGAGGAGACAGAAATCGGATAAAGATCCCGTGATGCCTCGATCTTCGGGATAACCCTTAAAATACGCTACAGTACAACTCACAGCGTTAAAAGCGGAGATGATGTCATTGTCAGACTTTAATGATTTCGGAGGATGACGTCAGAGCCGGTTTACAAAAAGATGAAGACAGAACAGAATTTTATGAGACGACGGAGATTGATATGAACAAGTTCAAATCATTCTGGGGCCTAATGTCAGGGATATGGTTAGTAGGTATAAACCGGATATTGTAAACCAGCTTAGTTATATTGTACTCGGTTTTACTATTTTAGTAGACTACGGCCCATGAGATTTCAAGGCCCATGTATAGAAATACGGTTTGTAAACCGCCAAGAGATGTAACTTGAGAGATAAGAAAGAAAGGGGCAGAGACCGAGGCGGACACGATTATGAGCCGGCCTCGGGACTCTGTAAACCGGACCAGGCGTCACCTCTATATAAAGGGACGACCCGGTACCGGCTCAAGGACAAGCAACAATCAATCGGTCGAGACGCAGGCAAAGCGAATCCGCTCCCTGTAAAACCGACGCCCAAGCAATACCAAACCAACTAGACGTAGGCTTTTACCTTCTTGAAGGGGCCGAACTAGTATAAATCCTTTGTGTCCTTTGTGTGCCATGAATCCTTTCAAGCTAACCCGTGCGATGGTTCCATCATCAAGTCCGCTAAACCGGACATCTACCGTGTTAATTCCACGACAAGCTCCGTTGTGGATCGCCCGATCCATTGTTGGATTGTTATCCAACAGTGTCCTTCATATTCAATCACCTTGTGAGTTCTTCCCCTGATACATAATGCCATTGGTAAATTGTATCATCTGCTTTAACAAACATGCTCTACTTTTGAGATGATGATATTTACTTTTGAAACTTGTGGTATATGTTACAAAGATGCCCGATGGGTTGAACCTATGCCTTCCTGTAACCCGTGAGAACCCGAAAGATTTCGCAAGTCATACTCTTTCGGTGTTCTACCAAATAAAAATCCAACACTACAGTTTTATTAAAGCGAGAGGTGAATGAAATGATATGCATTATAGAAGTGGGAGTCGACCTTGAACTTTGTGTTCATGCCCATGAAATTGATGTAGACCATCTCGGAAGCTTCTTGCAAAATGATTATTGAGCTGTATGATTCTTTCGGTATTCTTGAATTGATTCCTTATAGTTTTGGTTTCAACCATGCTGTCCCGATCTGACATATCTGATGTGAATTCATTTCAGTGCCTCGCCTATTTTTGACAAGGTTGAAGTAATTACTGTCATAGGTCAATGACCCGGTTCTACTTCTAGCATGTTCTACCTTCGAGTATTACCCCCTGGTACCTCAAAGATGTCTTGCCATTGCTCCACATCTTACTAACTTTGTTGAAGTAATGTCTTTCCTTGTCGTAATCACTCTACGGGTTCTGGTTTGTTGTCAACCGAGGACACCGACTAGTGAAATTATCCCGCACTACAAGTCAAATACCCCCAGTAATTTTACTGGAAATTCTGAACTCAATCTGGTCATTCCTAGACTATAGGCCGCATCCTGGTCTTGCTATCTTTGACTGTGCTACCTCGTCCTTCTCTGGTGCACGAATTCTTTAGTGTGTGAGCACGACTTGCGTCGAGCTTTCAACCTCATGTTGCTTGTCTTGAAAGGCAACTTTGGTTCCGATCTTGCATCTTATATATTGATCCTATAACTTGCCACTTCGACATTCCCTTGTTGCCATTGTTTTTTGATTGCATCCTCTTGAAACCTCCCGACAAATGTGTCGGATCACCTTCAACGCTTTGACTTCTTCCGAGATGTCAACTATGATCATGATGAGTAATACCCTCCTTGCCCTCAATGATTTTTTTTATTATCGACAACACCCTTGACTTCCTTTCATCGCGAACTTGTCCACATTATGAATACAACTTGCTCTCCAGCTAGTGTTGTGTTATGCCTTGAAGTATTACTGTCTTTTATGTCGAGAATGTTGTGGGGATTGCTCCAGCTCTTAGAAATTCTCGGTATGATGATACTTCTCACCATCACCATTCTTCCTTGGTCCCCGTGTTATTTTTAACTGGGATACCAATATGCCAACGATGCTGCTTGAGTTCTGTACTTCTAGCAGCCCTATTGCTTTGAAATTAATGATCGACAGTTCATTCTTAGACTGTTGGTTATTGAATCATCACTCTAACATTGATATGGCTGCCTAAGGTCATATTTCGGGCACACCTTTCAACTAATGATTAATGGTGTATGTTTTTCTTGAGCATACAACGTTATATCATTTGAATTGATAAGTGTCATCCTCTTGTTAACATTATTGTGGAAATCCCTCCGTTTGGAATTCTCGATGAATTGTCACTAAGCCCATCAACCACCTCCTCATCCTCTCCTTGGTTAATGATGAACTATTGTTTCGGGAACCCGCTCCCATAGTTCATTCTCGAGAATCTTGCAAAGTCATTTCGTCGATTTGTGTTACACCTTTTCTTCTCGAACATCCTGAGTCCGAGGTATCATGACATCAATCGGATCTAAATCTCAGTCAGATATGATGGTTGGGACAACTTTCTAGTAGTTATAATGTTGGTCCTTTGATGACCCGGTAATACGATGTCATGCCTAGCACCCCGGGCTGGAGGACCCATCATTATAATTTCTTTTGCAAGGATAGCCATTCTTCCAGGAGGAAATGGTAAGACTTTTTCTATAAGTTGTTCCTGGTAAATCCTTTGTGTATCCAAGTCTGACCTTTGCTTCCTGACCATGCCAATGCTATCTCGAAGCATGTCTGTGGTACTCCGATTTTCAACAAGAGCATTTGAAGCCCAATGCTAAATGTTTCTTGGTCAGTTATCCAAACACCGTTGTATGGGTAACTGATACGTCCAAAACGTATCTATAATTTCTGCTTGCTCCATGCCTCTTTTGGGTGATATTGCTATGATATTTATACAATTCCATACACTTTTGATCATATTTGGACTAACCTATTAACTCAGTGCACCCCAGTGCCAGTTTCTGTTTTCGGCTGTTTTTGTATTTCAAGTTTTCCCATTACGAGAACTGCCAGAAAAATCCCGGAAAAATTATATAAAAAATCAGCGTTCCAGAAGCTACCAGGCACCCGAAGCACAGCCGGAGGGGGGCCACCAGGGCCCCAGGCGCCCTGGTGGCGCGCCCCCCTGGCCGCGCCGGGGGGCGCCTGGGCCCCCCGAGCCTCGTCTGATGCCCCCCATTGGCATATATTTATACCGTCTCCCGAAACCCTCGAGACGGGAACCCTTTTTCACGATCTCATCTCTGTTCCGCCGCCGCCGCCGCTTCCAAGATCTGGAGCACCAGGAGAACTCTTCCCGGCACCCTGCCGGAGGGGAGGATCACCACCGGGAGCTTCTCCACCACCATGGACGCCTCCCGGATGAGTTGTGAGTAGTCTCCCTTGGACCATGGGTCCATGACCAGTAGCTATGTGATGTTCTCCTCCCGTTCTTGTGCTTCACTAATTAGTCCTCGTGAGCTGCCCTACATGATCGAGGCACATATGTAATCCTTATGCTGTTGCTATGATGAGTTTGCTGGGATCCGATGGATTATGAGATTATGTTCAGATTGTGTTTGAGTAATATATTTGATTCACCTCTTTTATATTTATGTTCGTAAGTAATTCTTGCATGTTCTCCGTTGTTATTTATTGCTTTGGCCAAGTAGTAGGTAGTGACTCCAAGAGGGAACGTTATGCTTGATTGTGGGTTCATGCCCCTCGATGACTAGCTTGAGTGACAGAAACATGAGTCTAGGGGATGTGCTGTTGCCACAAGGGGGAAAACAATGGTGCTTGTGCCCGCGAGTGCAAGGATTGTTTACTTTATGCAAAGTTCTTTTAATGCAGTTGTCTATTGCTTTGAGTTTACACTATGGGTGGGACTCGCAACTTAATACCAGCGAGATGTTCTGGATAGATATCTCAAGGTGGATGATTAGTAGTAGATGCAGATGGATTTCGGTCTACTTACCTCGGCGTACCGCCCATGCTTTGAACCTCTACCTTTCTTGCAACTTAGTCAGCATTGGTTTGCGCACATGGTCCTGTCAATTGCCCAGCTGTAATTCGTTTACCTCACATAGCTGTTTTATCGTCTTTTGGGAGAGAGACATCACTAGTGAACATCATGGGACTCCGGTCCATATTACCATCATTGATCACATCCGCTATTTACTTTCCGCTTTCATTTACTATTGCAGCAATACCTATCACTATTATCACTTGCGTTTAATCCTTTGTAAACTACAAGGCCGGAGGGATTGACAACCTCTCTGTACTCGTTGGGAGCAAAGTTATTTGTATCTGTGTGCAGGTCCACGTTGATTGCTAATATCTGGCGCCGTTAGCAGTTGACACCTTCTTGTTGAAACTGGGAGTCTCAGGGAAATCGATCCTTGGTATTGCCAAGGGAAAACTTCCGCTACACTGCATCTCAAACCTTCTACTTGGGGTAACCAACGAGGGGCGAGAAGCCATCAAGCAAAGTTTTCTGGCGCTGTTGCCGGGGACTCCACTCTTCAGGATAGGGGAGTTGCACGCTATCTTTTACCTTTACTTTTTAGTCTTGTTAGTTTACCTTTCAGTTTTTGCTTTAGTATCTTTTATCGAAAATCACAAAAATAGTTATCTTGCTTGCTTGCTACTATGGGTTCCACCGAGAACACCAAGTTGTGTGACTTCACTAGTCACAACAACGATGACTTTATCTGCACACCTATCACTACACCTGCCACTTCAACACCTTCGTATGAAATTAAACCTGCTTTACTGAACCTAGTTATGAAAGATCAATTCTCCGGTGCTGGAGATGATGCTGCTTTACACTTAAACAATTTTGTTGAACTTTGTGATATGCAAAAGTACCAAGAAATAGACGGTGATATTGTTAAGATTAAGCTTTTTCCTTTCTCCTTGAGAGGAGGAGCTAAAATTTGGTTTCAGTCTTTGCCTAGAAATAGCATAGATTCATCGGACAAGTGCAAAGATGCTTTTATTGGAAAATACTATCCACCTGCTAAAATTATCCAACTAAGAAGTAACATAATGAATTTTAAACAATTGGATAATGAACACGTTGCCTAAGCTTGGGAACGTATGAAATATCTTATCAAGAACTGCCCTACTCATGGTTTGACTACTTGGATGGTTATCCAAACTTTTTATGCAGGCTTGAACTTTACCTCGCGGAACTTGTTAGATTCGGCCGCGGGAGGAACCTTTATGTCAACTACACTTGGTGCTGCCACAAAGCTTCTCGATGAGATGATGACCAACTATTCCCAATGGCACACCGAACGCGCTCCAACAGGTAGAAAGGTAAACTCTGTCGAGGAGATTTCCTCCCTAAATGAAAAAGCTGACTTTATCATGTCCCTACTTTCCAAGCAATCTTCTATTGACCCTCGTTATGATCCTTTAGATTCTGTGATTGCTCATGCTTATAGGAGTAACTTTGGTAGCAATCCTAGACCGTTCCCCTCTAATTCCTATGGGAACAACAATGCTTATCCTAGCACCAGGAACTCCACCCAAAAAGATAGAGACTTGCCTGGCTATGAGAAACTTCTAGAAATAGAGAAGGCCACTAAGAATTACATGCACACCCAATATGAACAAAACAAAACCTTCTCGAGGCAATTAAATGAGCATACTGCTATCTTGCAAGACATTAGTAGACAATTAGAGAGCCTAAATATTGATATTTCTAACCTCCAGATTAGGCTCACTATCACTGAGACCCAAGTTTCCAATATGTCCCACACACAAGCCACTTTGATAAACCAAATGGCGGCTAAACCCGAAGTGGTTGCACCCCTAAGGGGGGAAGAAGATAGAATTAAGAGCCTTCCTACCCACCACACTGTTGCTACTATCCAAGTTGTTGAGGATATCCAAACTCTTAGCACCCAATGCATTCCTGGTCCCGATGGACCTATTAATGGTGATGCTATGACTATAGAAACTACCAAACAACTGAACCTATAGGACACCACTACCACTTTACTTGATAGTAGTGACCTTGATTTTGATAATTGCACTCTTACCGAAGTTATTAATTTCCTTCACAAGATGTCTAGAGATCCCCGCACTAGCACGCTTAACCTTGCCTTCACAGAGCATATCACTAATGCTCTTATCAAAGCTAGGGAGGAGAAACTCAGAGTAGAAGCCTCCATACCTAGAAAGCTAGAAGATGGTTGGGATACTATGATTAAAATTAAGTTGAATAACTTCTCTTGCTATGCTTTATGTGATGTTGGTGCTAGTACCTCTGTTATGCCCAAGAGAACATATGATATGCTTAAATTGAAACCTTTTGATTCTTGTTCTTTTGGTGTTCGTCTCGTTGATTCTTCCATAAAGAAACCTTTGGGGAGGATCGATGATGTTCTTATCATTGTCAATGACAACTATGTTCCCGTTGATTTTACTATTATGGATATTGAATGTGAACCTTCGTGTCCAATTATTTTGGGACGTCCTTTTCTACGCACCGTTGGTGCTATCATTGACATGAAAGAGGGGAATATAAAATTCCAGTTTCCTCTCAAGAAAGGGATGGAACACTTCCCTCGAAAGAAGATTAAGTTACCTTTTGAGTCCGTTATACGGGCTAGCTATTCTTTTACTCTTGATAAGACTTGATCTCTATGCATTATGCCTACCTTAAAGGCATAAAAGAAAGCGCTTTTGGGAGGCAGCCCACATGAATAAATTTTATTTTGCTTTTGTTGTGTCTTGATGTTGTTAACTACAGTAGCATTATCATTGTATCTTTGCTTTTCAAATTTTGTGCCAAGTGTAGCCTCTGATTGCAAGAAAGTTCAAAAGTTGTGACGTGCTGTCCAGGAAACAGATTCTGTCCTTGGATAGAAAAATTCGTATTAAATCACCAGATCATCTTTTTAGTCTGAATTTTTTCGACAGCTTTCTCTATATAATTCTCTTTCTTGCATCTGTTTTGAGTTTTTTGATTAGAGTTGCAGAAGTACCCCGAAAAAATCATTTACTACCTGCTCTTCTGTTTTTCACAGATTCTGTCCTGTTTTGCCTTTCCTTCATTTTGCAAACCTTGAGCTTGCTTTTTCTTTGCAAAAACCTTTTGGCAATCTTGAGAAACAGTAGACCTTCAAGAATATTTTTATTTCCAGCAAGGAACAATTATTTTATTAAGGGTACTAACCTCGCTAATCAGATTATGATGAGTTATGTATGAAGGGAGTTTTCAAGTGTGCGAGGGAAGATGATAAAAAGATCCAGGAGTGTTAAACGCTCAAGCTTGGGGATGCCCCCATGCACCCCCAAGAAATATTCAAGGAGACTCAAGCGTCTAAGCTTGGGGATGCCCCCGTGCATCCCCTTCTCCATCAACATTATCAGTTCGTCTTTCGTTCCACTATATTTTTATCACTTCATGTGTTATGTGCTATGCTTGGAGCGTCTTGCTTTTAGTTTCCTTTTTAGTTTTCTTTAGCTTTTCATAACGAGTCGGAACTCAGCTTTCTTTATGTGGGAGAGAAACACGCTCCACTTCTACCTAGAACATAACATAGAATTTTCATGTCTATCTTTTGCTGTGTGTGTTCTTTGTTTTTCAATAGCTACTATCATGCTTAGCTCTTAGTTTTCATGCTTATCTTTTTAAAGAGATTTTGTTTAGTTGGTTGCTTGAACTCTCTTTAGTTATAATGCTTATCTTATTAAGAGAGTTTGCTTCCGTTGCATTGGTTGATATGTCTATGATAAAGATGCTACGTGCATAATGGAGCTTAGTAGTTCATGTTTTCTTATGGTTAGTCTCAAATAGCTGGGGGGTTCCCAATGTGTTATTGGAGTACCAACATGATTTGTTTGCCTATGATGTGGTATGGTTTAGTAATATCTTCCTTCAAAGAATTTATTTTGATTGACTTGGCGTATGCTCACGCATATTTAAGACTGTAAAGAAAGTCTGTCAAGCCTTGATGATCTTTTGTTTCTGAGTAGCGATATAACTTCCATGCCTGATTCAATGTTGCTTTGTCGCTCTGCATGATTATGACCGTCATTGCTCTCTTAGTTGGTCGCTCTCAGTCTTTTGCTAACCTCCACCTGTACTAAGCGGACTGACTGCTTGTGCATCCAAATTCTTTTATACCAGTTATGCCATATGAGTCCACCATACCTTCCTACATGGTATTTACCTGCCATTCCTAACGGAGACTTGCATGTACCATCTCGAAATTATTAAAAGAAAAAACATTCCTATTTTGTGCCTCTGTTTTAAGTTCATGAGGAAGTAGTAGTTAATTCATGATCTTTTTAAGTTGAACAAGCTTCACCCCGGGATTGCATGTATAATGTGCAAACCCATAATACAAGAAGGAACTGGCATTGAGTGCGCCCGGCTCAAAAATAATATAACAAACAAAGCCTACTTCACTCTTTGTTCATGAGAAATCAGAAAACTTTGGCAGTGATAAACAAAGGAGATTAAGAGGATGTGATCGTCCTCATTCGGGAGCCGTTCCTCGAAACTTGTCCATCTCAAGAAGTGATTGAGTTGTCTGCTAGCATTCGTTGACGGAACATGCATAATCTAAAAAAATATTATTACCTCTGTTTTTAAAAACCAAGAGCTCTGGTACATGTTTTGTCTTTGTTTCCGACTACGGGTTTTCAACCTTGCGAACAAAAGCCACGGTTCGAGAGTCTCCACCTTCTTTTAAAAGCACCAACTACTGAGAGCATGATTGTCATTCTGAGTGTAATGTGCATTGTCCCAAAGTAGCATTGTCTTTTGCATGATTGTGATATCGCTTATTCTGAAATCATTGTATCTAGTCATCACTTAAACCTTGGAGGTGCCCCTGCATTTATGTTTTGCTTCACTAAAGGGGGCAAGCGAGATATCACTTTATCATATTTGCACACCATGCTCATTACAAATCTATTTGATGTTTCAGTATCATATTGTAAAACTTTCAGTTCTTTGTGATTTTCTCATGAGGCAACTTAATTACTATAGATTCATTGTCTCAGTAAGCTTTTGTCATGTGACTATGAAAAAGTCCTATATGGTTAATAGCATGTCACCACAGAAATTATTCTTGTTATCATTTACCTACTCGAGGACGAGCAGGAATTAAGCTTGGGGATGTTGATACGTCCAAAACGTATCTATAATTTCTGCTTGCTCCATGCCTCTTTTGGGTGATATTGCTATGATATTTATACACTTCCATACACTTTTGATCATATTTGGACTAACCTATTAACTCAGTGCACCCCAGTGCCAGTTTCTGTTTTCGGCTGTTTTTGTATTTCAGGTTTTCCCATTACGAGAACTGCCAGAAAAATCCCGGAAAAATTATATAAAAAATCAGCGTTCCAGAAGCTACCAGGCACCCGAAGCACAGCCGGAGGGGGGCCACCAGGGCCCCAGGCGCCCTGGTGGGGCGGCCCCTCTGGCCGCGCCGGGGGGGCGCGTGGGCCCCCCGAGCCTCGTCTGATGCCCCCCTTTGGCATATATTTATACCGTCTCCTGAAACCCTCGAGACGGGAACCCTTTTTCGCGATCTCATCTCTATACCGCCGCCGCCGCCGCTTCCAAGATCGGGAGCACCAGGAGAACTCTTCCTGGCACCCTGCCGGAGGGGAGGATCACCACCGGGAGCTTCTCCACCACCATGGACGCCTCCCGGATGAGTTGTGAGTAGTCTCCCTTGGACCATGGGTCCATGACCAGTAGCTATGTGATGTTCTCCTCCCGTTCTTGTGCTTCACTAATTAGTCCTTGTGAGCTGCCCTACATGATCGAGGCACATATGTAATCCTTATGCTGTTGCTATGATGAGTTTGCTGGGATCCGATGGATTGTGAGATTATGTTCAGATTGTGTTTGAGTAATATATTTGATTCACCTCTTTTATATTTATGTTCGTAAGTAATTCTTGCATGTTCTCCATTGTTATTTATTGCTTTGGCCAAGTAGTAGGTAGTGACTCCAAGAGGGAACGTTATGCTTGATTGTGGGTTCATGCCCCTCGATGACTAGCTTGAGTGACAGAAACATGAGTCTAGGGGATGTGCTGTTGCCACAAGGGGGAAAACAATGGTGCTTGTGCCCGCGGGTGCAAGGATTGTTTACTTTACGCAAAGTTCTTTTAATGCAGTTGTCTGTTGCTTTGAGTTTACACTATGGGTGGGACTCGCAACTTAATACTAGCGAGATGTTCTGGATAGATATCTCAAGGTGGATGATTAGTAGTAGATGCAGATGGATTTCGGTCTACTTACCTCGGCGTACCGCCCATGCTCTGAACCTCTACCTTTCTTGCAACTTAGTCAGCATTGGTTTGCGCACATGGTCCTGTCAATTGCCCAGCTGTAATTCGTTTACCTCACATAGCTGTTTTATCGTCTTTTGGGAGAGAGACATCACTAGTGAACATCATGGGACTCTGGTCCATATTACCATCATTGATCACATCCGCTATTTACTTTCCGCTTTCATTTACTATTGCAGCAATACCTATCACTATTATCACTTGCGTTTAATCCTTTGTAAACTACAAGGCCGGAGGGATTGACAACCTCTCTGTACTCGTTGGGAGCAAAGTTATTTGTATATGTGTGCAGGTCCACGTTGATTGCTAATATCTGGCGCCGTTAGCAGTTGACACCATCTTGTTGTAATTGGGAGTCTCAGGGAAATCGATCCTTGGTATTGCCAAGGGAAAACTTCCGCTACACTGCATCTCAAACCTTCCACTTGGGGTAACCAACGAGGGGCGAGAAGCCATCAGTAACATTTTGATTAATCCTTGCCTCTTTATCTGAATGGTTGGTACTTGCTCTCCTAACCTGTGTGCCATGTTTTGCTTGTCCATGGGAAGGATATACTCCTATAAATTGTGTGTAATCACAATTTTCCTTTCCATTTGTTTGTTTACCCTTTCTTTCATCTACATATAATCTAAGCAGTAATAATTTTCTGCTTATGTAAACACCTTGGTGTACAACTCTCTCAGTAGGACCCTGTTACTATTGTTGATAACATTCCATTAACTGCCGGTGAACGAGAACCTACCCGATTGGTCCGCCTCGTTACAATGGGCCAGAAAATGGTTCCCTTCGTTCCCCGTCCTTGGTACCGACATTGCTGCCGACATAGCTGACAAGCTATCCACTGACATGCCTCCCTGTCGCGGCTGTGCAAGATGTCACCATCCTTCCTATTCTCAACCCACATGGTGGGCCCATAACCCACAGTCCACTGGATCGAAACCTGATTCTTCTTTACAACCCGGATTCTAATGTATTCTTTGCACCTGGCTTCGCATGTGATTCACGAGCTAAATTCTATACCATTATTTATCCTGGAATCAAACACCATGTATTCTCATTGGTCAAGCCCCCATTCCAGCTTCTGTCTAGGCATCGAATGATTGCCTGCCCATTTAAAACTCTGGTACCATCGTATATTGCACTCAACGAATTCACTGAAATACAACTCGTGGGGTACCTCGTGTATTTCCCATTGAGTTCACCGTCAGATGCCCAACTTTGTGGAGTTGCATTCTTTAGTTTTCCCCCTGGTCGCGTTCGTAGGACGATAGAGATCCTGAAGATAGGATGAAGACATGATCACGATGACTTGAAGCAGAGGAATGAAGACATCAACGAAAGGGATCAAACTCTTAGAAAGGGCAGCCAAGACCGAGAAGACTCGTTAGGTTTTCGCTACCAGCACCCCCCCTACTCCACTGCTTAAATCTCGGGACGAGATTTCTTGTAGTGGAGGAGAATTGTGACGCCCGAATAGTTAAGCTACAGTAACCCTCTGATAATGACGACGCGTCATCGTAATTACTGTTGGTAATCTCGTGTTAGTTCGAAACCGGTTCGAATTTAAATTTGAATTAAAGGCAAACACCAAAAGTTTTCAAATATTAAAACTAAAATGTTCGGGATGTGTCAAATAGATCATAAGTATTTATGATGGAGAAACCACATTGTTATAGTATGTCTGGATGCACCAAAATAATAAAAACAGTAGCAAAAACTATTATTCAAATACTCTTAAATATTAAATAATCATGTAACTATTTTAGTTTGCATAGTAAATCATTGTAGCAGTGGTACAACTGGCAACATCAATTTAGATGCAACTTTGGTATATTATTAAAACTAAAATAAACAAGAACAAAATGAAAACAGAAAAGAATAAATAAAAGAAAAGAGAAAAACAAAGCAAATAAAAAAAAAGGAACAACAGACCCCCCCGCTGGGTCTCTTGGCCCAGCTGGCCATCCTACTGGCCGAGTTTCCCCCCGGCCCACCTAACCCCTATATCCCCCGGTCCAACCCAGGAAACCCTAACCGTCCCCCCCGCTCTTCCCTCGCACCCCACCTCCCTCTCCCGATCTGGGCGGCGCCCCGCCCCAACGCCGCCGGTGCTCCCCGACACCATCGCCGGCCTGGTCCTCGTCGGCGCCACCCCGCCTTCTCACCTTCTCGCCTCCTCATCGGCGTGCCCCGACGCTCGCCACCCCGTCTCGACGCCGCCCCGGCCCACCGTCGCCGCCCCTCCTTCGCCTCGCCGTGTCGCTCCGCTGTCGCTCCGCTGTCGTCGGAGTCCACCTCGCCGGAGCTGCCCCGCCGTTGTCCCCATCATCTTCATCGACACCCGCTGCGATACCCCTGCATCGGGGGTGAGCAAACCCCCCTCCTCTACTCCTTCTCGCCCCTCGCCGCGGTCGCCCAGCCATCGACATGCCGCCGCACGCCTCGCCCACGATGCCCGTGCGGGCCACGCCGCTGCTTCCCTCCTGCCTCCAGCCACAGCTGCTTCGACCGCCTCCGCGCGCGACGCCGGCCCCCCTCCCCCGCGCTACCCGCCACCGCCGCGGCCAACTCGCCCCTTGCACGCCGGTCCGGTCGCCACCTCCGACCGGACACTTGGCCACTGATAACCCTCAACCGTAAGGGATCGAGATAGTCTTCGCAGGTAAGAATAACCCAATTTATTGATTCGACACACGGGGAGCCAAAGAGTATTTATAAGCTTTGACAGTTGAGTTGTCAATTCAACCGCACCTGAAATATACTTACTTGCAACAAAAGATAAGTGGTAACAGTGATATGATAGTGATGATGGTGATAGTAAAAGTAAACAGCAAAAGTAAATAGCAAGAGTAAATGGCAAAAGTAGCAGCTAGTAACCAGCAGGATTTAAAACACTGTAGGCTAGGGAGATGGATGGTTGGGCGCTGCATGGATGAGATATATCATGATTCCAACTTGGGGCAAGGCACACGGAAAAGTAATGATCATCTAGGCAAATATCAAACATTAGGCATGTATCCCGTAGGTAGTTGTACGTGCTTGCAATAAGAACTTGCACAACATCTTTTGTCCTACCATCCCGCTACGAACGGGGCCAAAAGGAACTTATGGAGATTAAGGTGCTCCTGTCAAAGAGCACCGGAACAAAGCAATGAACTCAATGGACACATGTAATCCTCAAACTACGGACCATCCCCTTTGGTGTCCCAAGCTGTCACTTTTGGGATCGCCGGTTCCGAACCGTAATAGGTGCAAACAACTCATAGATAGGATCAAGAACACAAATATATTCATGCAAACATATATGATTCAGATCTGAAATCATGGCACTCGGGCCCTAAGTGACAAGCATTAAGAATAACAAGTTGAAGCAAATATGATAAACACCATAGTAGATGATAGGCAACATGCCCCCAATGATCTGACAAACTATTACATGATCTAACTCATCCAATCCCTACCATCCCCTTCGCCTACAGTAGGGGATTACTCACACATGGAAGGAGAAGTCATGGAGGGATGATGGAGTGGTGATGATGATGATGATGGCGACGATCTCCCCTCTCCGGAGGCCAAATCAGCCTCCAGATTAGCCCTCCCGAAGAAGAACAGAGGGTGGCGGCGGCTCCGCGACGAAAACTGCGAAAAGAACTTCTGATCTGGGATTTTTCCGTCACGAGCTAAAATACAGGTCGAAGTAGGGCACCAGGGGAGGTGGGGCCCACCCAGGCGACCCCCCAGCGCGGCCAGGGGGTGGGCGGCGCCACCAGGGCGCCTGGGGCCCCCCTGGCCCCCCTCTGGCCCCTCTTTTGGCTCCGGGTTCCTTCGGGTGCGTGGATTTTCTGTGATTTTTCGTGGAATTTTCTGAGATACCTAAAAATCCGTTTTCCTGCGCACAATAAAACCATACAGGCAGCTCTGCTGAAAACAGTGTCAGTCCGGGTTAGTTTAGTTCAAATCATGCAAGAATGAGGTCAAAACAATATCAAAAGTGTTTGGAAAAGTAGATACGTTTGAGACGTATCAACTCCCCCAAGCTTAGCATATTGCTTGTCCTCAAGCAATTCAGTTCAACGAACTGGACGCGACAAAGAAAACTTTGACAAACTCTTTGCTTCATTAGATGTATATAAGCATGTACTACGAAAAGAGTCTAACAGGTATTGAAACAGTACTATGAGGACAATGCACAGAGCAATCCTTCTTTCAAGTGACCAATAACAAATACCTAAAAGTAAATAATACATTACTGAAAATCAAGACAAGATTACATTGCACATAGCTTGAGCATATTAGGGTGGTATCTCGCTAGCCTCCATGAGTGAAGCAAAACATAAATGCAGAAACTCCTCCAGAGTTTTAAAGGAGACTAGAACTAATTTTTTTAGAATAAATAATATCACAAGCATGCAGAAGACAATGTAATACTTTGGGACAATGCACATTACACTCAGAATGAAAATTATGCTCTCCTAGTTGGTGCTTTGAAGAAAGAAGGTGGAGACTCTCGAACCGTGTGTCGGGGGAAACTGTCCACCATGAGCACCTATGGGACCGGAGCCCCTTGTTCGTGCGGTAAGGGAGCGGAGGGAGCACAAAGAGCAGATCGTAGTGAGCACGCGGACAGTTTACCCAGGTTCGGGCCGCGACGGACGCGTAAAACCCTACTCCTGCTTAGATTGTATTGAAGTGGGGAGCTCGGGAGCTCGAAGAACTAGCTACACCGAGCGAATGAGCGATCTAGGTTCCGAACCCTTTCTACGTTGTGCATGGGCCTCCTTTTATAGCTCAAGGGGTCACCGACAGGTGTCAACGTAGGAGAAAGGGGTAAAAAGGTAACTTTGGTGGTAGTTGTAACAGTGCGGGAACAGTGGATGAACAGTGGATGAACAGTGGTCATCACCTACTTTGACAGTGGGGGACAAGGGCATTTAATGCCCGTCGCCGTCGACCCCAAAAGCGCCCGCCCTTGCGTCTCCGTTTGCCACGGCGATAGATTTATCACCGTGGAGTGCCACCGTGTCCCCCAGGCTGCACAGCCATCTGCCACGCGTCCCTGGAATGGCCCCAGGGCGACGCGTGGTTCGATGAGCTGGAGCGCGGGCACACAGCGTAACTCTCCCCGGCAAGCACCTTGCCGGGCTCTTGACCTTGCCGGGCCCGGAAGCTTGCCGGGCTCTGAAGCTTGTCGCTCCCCGGGCCCTGCCGGGGCGCAGGCTGCGCCGAGGCATGTCTTCTGTAATGTAGTCTTCTGGTCTTCCTGGCAATCTCCTCTTGCCAGGGTCTTGTGCTAGTGAGGTGACCTTGAGCCTGGGACGGCCTTCCCGGCAAGCCTCGCTTGCCGGGGCCTTGATCTTCTGTCTTGTATACTTTGTTTTTGAATGGCTTTATATGGAGCAGGAAGGTCTCCGGCAAGCACGTGGTGAGCCCCGCCGCGGGAAGCTGCTACTGCCCGTGCACAAGTTGGGGTACTGAGGTACCCCTACCTTAGTACACCGACAGGAGCCCCCGGGCCTGGGCCACACACGGTGCCGAGCGCTGTTGGGCCAGGCCCAAAACAGTGCATGGGCACGCGCGGCCCGCGGCACGCCGAATCCACTTCCGCATCCGCCGCGTCCCTCCGTAACGGCACGCGTCGATTGCGGCGTCGTGGGAGGGAACGTGGCCACGTTCTTTTAATGGAAAGAGCGAAACGTCCCCCACTTCCCCATAAAAGCAGAGGAAGCAGGAGCGGTTCCCCCCTACGCTTGCATTGCTTCTTCTTCCATCTCCAGAAATTCCCCTTTGCGCTCCGTCTCCACACCTCCTCCGCCGTCTTCCGCATCCGCGGCGCCGCCGGACTCTTCGCCCTCCTTCCCCCGCCGCCTCCGCCATGGCCCCGAAGACCGAGAAGGCGAAGGCGGAGAAGACCAAGAAGGAGAAATCTGAGCAGGCGGCGAGGCTTGCTCTTCTGCGGAAGAGGAATGTCGTCTTCGCGCCAAGGCTCAGCGCGCGGGAGCTCTGGAACAAGTATTACTTGTTCTGGGCCAAGGAGACCAAGGCGCACCCCCGAACCAGAGCCTATCCCGCCGCCGCCAAGGACATCTACCCCGACGGGTACTACTTCTTCGCTGTTTTCTTCCACTGCGGCCTTTGTCCCCCCTTTTCTGAATTCTTCTGCGACATCATGAACACCTACAACCTCCACCTTCTAGACTTCACCCCCAACGCCATCCTCACGATGGCGGTTTTCGCACATCTGTGCGAAAACTATATTGGGATCTATCCGAATGTAGCGCTGTTTAGGCATTTCTTTACGCCTAGAGTAGAGGCCGGCGGTCCCCTCTCCGGAGGAATCTCTTGGGTCTTCCGCTTGAACAAGAAGGAGTCCTATCTGCAAGGGGAGCTCCGCGGCAAGTGGGAGGAGTGGCGCGCGGACTGGTGCTGGATAGTAGAGGACGAGCCGCAGCCCTTCACCGCGCCGCGCACAACTGCCATAGTGCGCGGCAGAGACTGGAGCGAGCTGGACTCGGACGATATCAAGCTCAACGTCGCCCTTGTCAGAATCCTTCGTCTCCGGGTAGCCAAGTTGACCATGGGAGAAGTGGGAGCAGACTTCCTTCGCCGCCGCATCGCCCCTCTACAGGATAGGAAGAGGCCAACATGGGAGTACGGCAACGCGGCGGACATAATGAGACTGCGCCTGGGGCTAAACTTCAACTTCACATCGCTGGAGCTGAAGGGGATGGTCCGGGAACTTTTTAAGCACGACCCGGCCCACCCTGAGTGGTTCAGAGCTCCCCGGGGAGTGGTGCCCCTCTGCAACAGCACGGCCCGGGATCCCCTACGCGCAATGATGCCCGCATGCGACTCGCATGGCGTGGACCGCACATGGATACCGCCCAAGCCAGATGCCATCATGAGCTTCTTCGACAACCTGGTGGAGGTGCCGAAGAAGAAGGATGAGATCAAGGGGCTCACCCGGGACACCACCGACCGGGAGATTGCTTATATAGCTTCTCGGGTAGAAGAGGCCGCCGCAGCTGCAGCGGCAGGAGAGTTCAGCTTCACGGTTGAAGAGGCAGAGGCTGCGGAAGCGTCCTGCCAAGCAGAGGAGGCGGAGATCCGCAGGCTGTTGAAGCTTCCGCCCGACGAGCTCGCCGGGGTCCCTTCTTTGAGACACGCCGGGATCCCCGGAGTTGTGACCGAGGCCGCGGCAAGGGGCGAGGTTGCCGGAGGAAGCAGAGGCGCCGGAAGGAGCGGAGGCGCCGGAGGGAGCACGGCTGCAGGGCAGGGCGCTAGGCCCAGCGAGCCGGCCGAGGAGGAGGAGGAGGAGGACGCCGGGGCCGACGAGGACTCCGATGGGTCTCTGGGACTCTACAACGACGACGTCTCCTCGTCTTCGGAGACCTCCCCGCCTCGGGCAAGTCCCAGGCGATCTTCGCTGAAGCGCCTCCGCAAGGCGACGACGGCGACGAGGGCGCAGGCGCCCCGACAACAACCAGCTCGCCGGGCGGCGCGAGCTACCCGGGGGAGCCAAGCCGCGACGGGAGCACCCGGCGCACCAACCGTGGCGGAGGCGACCCGCGCACAGGCCACGGCGGAGGCGCCCCGTCCGTCAGCGCCGAGCGGAGGAGGGCCTTCACAGAGCGGAGCAGCCGCTCCGCCCGCTCCCCGGGCCTCGGCGTCCACAGGGGCCGGGTCTTCGCAGCCCCCAGCCCCGGGGACCGCCAAGCGCCCGAGGGAGCCTTCTCCTCCTGCTCCTCGTGCGGACGCGCCTCAAGTGGCGTTCGACTTCTCCGCCTTGAGCGACGACGACGGCGACGAGGAACAGGAGTAAGGACTTGAAGTTTTGTATTTTCTTTTAACTTTGTCTTGATTCTTCTGTTGACGATTCTGATCTTGCTTCTTGCTTTGATTTCAGGACCCTGGCCCAGCGAGCGGCGAAGAAGGCCAAGGTTCCCGTCGTCGAGGTCGAGGACGACTCGCCCGTCGCGGCGACAGGGGATACGCCAGCGACGAGCTTGCCGGACCCGAGCGCTGCTCCGAGGAGCAGCCCCCAGCGTAAGTCTGGTTTTTGCACTTTCCGCTCGTCGGGCGCGCTTGAGGATCTTGTTTTATACTAAATCTTGTTGTTCTTGTTTTGCCTCGATTGTCTTGTGCAGAGGTGGAGCCGCAGCCACAGGAGCACCCGGAGATCACCCCCGAGGAGCCGCAGGCCCCGCCGTCCCCGCCAAGGACGAACTCTCCGACGAGGGAGAGCGCTCTGCCAAGGGCGGGTACTCCGCCAAGGGCAAGCACCCCGCCAAGGGCGAGCAGCCCGGCGAGGGAGGCCACCCCGCCAAGGGAGAGCTCCCCGGCGAGGGAGCCTGCCGTCGACGAAGTCCGCCAAGGTAGGACTTGTAACTCCGTCTTCTCGGACTTGTCTTTTTTGGATATTTGCTTGAACTTTTTTCCTTTCTTTTTCTTCTTCTTCTATCAGATCCTCCTCCCTCAGAGCGGATGGAGACGGAGGTCATCGTCGAGGAGGAGGGCACGCAGGGCGACGGCGGCAACGCCCCTGTCGTTGAGGACACGGCGGGAGCCGCCGAGCCCGCTGCGGAGGAGACTGCTCCGACCGCAGACGCAGCGGACGGGGAGGAGGACGGCGGCCACACTGCCGGCCTGGAGGCGGCAGGAGCGTCGAGCGCTGCGCCGGCCGCCGCCCCCTCCACCGAGAAGGAGCAGTCTGCCTACTACCTTGAGGCCCCCAACGGCGTCTTCATCCAAGTGCCGTGGGGATCCTCGTCGCGAGCCCCCGCGGAGGGAGAGGCCTTTGATGGAGAGGTCCTCGCCTCCGCGGGTCTGAAGATCGTCGAGGCGCCTGGCGGGAGCGACGAGCCCGAGGAGGAGAAGTTGCTTCATCGGCTCCTGGCCCTTTACCGGGCCAGGCAGGCGAAACTTGAATCTCGGGAGGCCCTCACCGCCAAGGCCGCAGCTGACATGGAGAAGCGCGCGGCGGAGCTCCGCGCCGCCAACCAGGCTGCCCTCCGCGACGTGGCGGAGGAGCGCGAGAGGCTCGCCGGGGAGTACCAGGAGTGGCTCCTGGAGAAGGCCGAGGCCGAGGAGCAGCAGCGACTCGCCGAAGAGGAGTTGTCCCGGCGAGAAGGAGAGCTCACCCAACGGAAGGTCAACCTCGACTCTCACGAGGAAGACCTTGCCGCCCGGGAGCAGGCCCTTGGCGGAGAGCTGAAGGAGGCGAAGGCCGCCGCGGAGACCGCCAAGAAGGAGCTCGAGGCCAAGGTTGCGCAGCTGGAGGAGTTACTGAGGGCGAGCACGGAGAGGGTCACCGCGCTCAACTTAGAGCGCGAGAAGGACGCCCATACTAACTCTGAACTCCAGGTGCGCCTTTCCAAGCAAGGCGACGAGCTGAAGGCCGCCAAGGACTCGATCGCAGATCTGGAGCTGAAGGTTTCCATGCTGAAGGACTCTCTTGACGCCGTCCGGGACCGCGAAACCAAGCTGAAGGAAGAGCTCCGCAAGGAGCGAGGCTTGGTGGAGAGCGCCACCACAGCGGCCAACAACTTCCACCAAACCGTCGAGGTATGGACCGAAGACTTGGTGGCCTCTGCAGCTAGCATCGACAAGGAGCTGATGGCGCTGAGGGTTGAGCATCTCATATACTCTCCGGATCCAAACCTCCCCCACAGCGCCAAGCTCAGCCTCTTCTTCAGAGGGATCGCGCCGGCACTTGCAAATCTTCAGAAGAAGCTCCCCGCGCAACTGGCCGAGGAGTCACGCCAGCTCTGCGCGGGAACCCTGGAGCACGTCTTGACGAAGATAGTGTACCGCAATCCTGGTATAAACCTCGCCAACGTTCTCCGGAGCTTGCCGGCCGGCGCGGATATGGAGGCGCTGAAGGCGCAGGTCGCCCACATTATCGCCAAAGTGAACAAGATCTCTAGGATTGAGGGCGACCGCGTAGATTAGGCCTCCTTTTCTTTATCTCTTTTGTTGCTGCATAGTGTGCCATGAACTTATTAGTCATCGCGACAAGTTATCCCTTGTAATATATTATCTTTATTTTGATCAACCGATGCAGTGTTATCTCCCTTGTTTTGGTCCTTTACTTTGTATGCCTTTAACCCTACGCTTCTAGGGGACTTGCCGGCAAGGGGTCCTTGCCGCGAGCGCTGAGTGCTGGAGTCTGAGCAGCCTGCTGGCTAAGGTCTCGCCGGCAAGCAACCTTGCCGTAGCTAGTCGCAACGCACTTAGCTTGCTGAGCGAACTCGCAAACGAAACAAGGGCGCAACACTTGTCGCAGCTCACTCGAGTCGTTGAGCGTACTCGAAAACAAGATAAGGGTGCGGCTAGCTACGGCTAGGTTCCTCTGCGCACAGGTTTTCCATACAAAGTGTGGTTGTTCAAGGAAGGTAACAAAAATTTAAAAATTTGAATTGCTCAAATTCTGGTAACTTAGCTTTTATATATCTGCTTGCTTCCCGGAAAGGCTTCTCTTTCTTGAACATCACTTGATTCATCTTCCATCTCCTCCCCCCCGGCAAACTTGTGCGCGAGGAACATTCCTTCTGCTTAAGAGGAAAAGAGAAAGAAGAGGGAAACAAGTATATGGCCTTTCGGCGCGCTAATGCTTACCGGATACGTGGGTTGCACAAGATGCCAAATAACGCATGCAAATAGCGAAGAAAAAACATGGAAAAGGCAAATAGCGCAAAACACAAAAGCTTTACTGATGCACGGGGTCTGCGCCCGGCTTTGTACAAAGTGTTACATGCGACAGCGGCAAAGCTTGTACAAAAGGTGGTTGCCGGAGCGGATCACGGCAACCGCGCCTTATGGGTGAAACTTGCGAAGATGCTCTATGTTCCAGGAATTGCTCACCGGTAGGCCTTCTTCGGTCTCAAGGCGGACAGCGCCAGGCCTTGTTACTTGTCTCACCCGATAAGGGCCTTCCCACTTCGGCGTCAACTTGTTGGAATTCTTGGCGGACTGAACACGCCGAAGAACAAGGTCGCCTTCCTCGAGACTCCTGGCTTTAACCTTGCGGCTATGGTAGCGGCGCAAGGCTTGCTGGTATCGAGCAGCTCGTACAGCAGCCTGGAGACGTTCCTCCTCGAGGATCAATGCATCATCTTGTCGCAGTTGCTCTTGCTCGAGCTCATCATAAGCAAGCACCCGAGGAGATCCGTATACGAGTTCCGTGGGTAGAACTGCCTCTGCCCCATAGACTAGGGCAAAGGGTGTCTGTCCGGTGGCTCGACTTGGTGTCGTTCTGATTGACCAAAGAGCCGCCGGTAGCTCCTCTATCCAGTTTCTTCCGCACTTGCGCAGCCTGTCAAAGGTCCTTGTCTTGAGTCCGCGCAGCACTTCAGCATTAGCCCTCTCCGCTTGACCGTTGCTCCTCGGGTGAGCAACAGAAGCGAAACAGACCTTGGCGCCAAGGTCTTGGACGTACTGCATGAAGGTGCGACTAGTGAATTGCGTACCGTTGTCGGTGATGACCCTGTTAGGGATTCCAAAACGGCAAACAATCGACCTGAAGAACCTGACCGCTGACTGTGCTGTCACCTTTCTCACTGGTTCCACTTCTGGCCACTTTGTGAACTTGTCGATTGCAACGTACAAGTACTCAAAGCCCCCGACAGCTCGGGGGAAGGGGCCGAGGATATCGAGCCCCCAGACCGAGAAGGGCCAGGACAAGGGAATCGTCTGGAGAGCTTGAGCTGGCTGATGAATTTGCTTTGCATGGAACTGGCACGCTTCACACTTGGTTACTAGTGCAGTTGCATCTTGGAGGGCTTCTTGCCAGAAGAAACCTTGCCGGAAAGCTTTCCCGGCAAGAGCCCTTGCGCCAATGTGGTGGCCGCATATGCCTCCGTGTATCTCTGCCAACAGCTTCTGTCCATCTTCCCTGGAGATGCACTTCAACCTGACACCATTGAGTCTTCTTCTGTACAGCTCGTTATCCACGAACTGGTACATACTTGACTGCCTGGTTATCTTCTCTATCTCTTCTGGGTCGTCGGGAAGTTCTCCAGTTTGCAGAAAACGGACGATCTGCTGTGCCCATGCCGGAGCCCGAGGCTCAACGGCAAGGACTAAAGGCTCGAGGGCCGCTGTGGGAACCTCAGCTTCTACGGCAAGAATCTCTGATTCTGCCGGAGCTGACGGTCCCCCGGCAAGCTCGCCGTGGCGAGGCTTGTCGGGAACGCTTGCTTCAACTGTACAGATCTGAGGATCTACAGGAGCAAACTGTTCCTCAGCGTTCTGGTCGTTGATCTTGGGGACCTTGGCGGCGGTTTCAGGAAGATCCGCCGGCAAGTAGTCGCCGGAGACCAACTTTCTCTTCTTGGACTGCCCAATTGAAGGTGTAACGGATGGCTGAGTTAGCTTGAGCAAGAAGGTCCCTGGTTCCACAGGTAACTTCATCGCAGCACACTTTGAAAGGCCATCTGCAATTTCATTCTGAGCTCTCGGGACGTGCTCCATATGCAGACCTTCAAAGTGCTCTTCAAGCTTCCTCACTTCGTCTACATAAGCTTCCATCAAAGGGCTCTGGTAACTCTTGTTGACTTGTCGGACTACCAACTGAGAATCTCCCCGGACAATCAGCTTCCTGATCCCAAGTTCGGCCGCAATCCTGAGGCCGGCAAGCAAGCTTTCATACTCAGCAGTATTGTTTGTCGCTTGCTCCCTGGGAAAGTGCATCTGGATAACATACTTGAGGTGCTCTCCGGTGGGCGCGATGAGTACCACGCCGGCACCGGCGCCTTGCAGCGAGAAGGCACCATCAAAGTACATTACCCATTCACTTGTCGCTTCTTGTACGGGTACACTTGTTTCTGGAACTTCCTCATCGGGCGTTGGGGTCCATTCAGCTATGAATTCTGCCAAGGCTCGGCTCTGAATAGTTGAAGTACTTTCAAACTTGAGACCAAAGCTTGACAGCTCCAGTGCCCACTCGACGATCCTGCCAGTTGCTTCCGGATTGTGCAATATCCTCTTCAGCGGAAAGCGAGTGACCACTGTTATCTCGTGTGCTTGGAAGTAATGGCGCAGCTTTCTCGAGGCCATGAGGAGGCCGAAAAGCAACTTCTGCACCCCGGAGTATCTTGATCTAGCCCCCTGCAAGAGGGAACTCACAAAATACACCGGGCGCTGCACCATCTTTCTTCGCACTTCTCCTTGTTCCTGCGCAGAGTTGTCCTTGTCGGGGCCAGAGCTTGTCGGAGCAGCCCCCTGCTTGTCGCTGGATTCGCTTGCCGGTGGTGTAGGCTCCTCGTCGGCCTCCCTCTCCGCTACTAACGCAGCACTAACCACCTGGTTGGTTGCCGCTAGGTACAGCAGCAACTTTTCCTGTGGCCTAGGTGCGACAAGTATTGGAGTGGAGGATAGGTACCGTTTCAAGTCTTGCAGCGCTGCCTCCGCTTCCGGAGTCCACTTCATGGGACCTGCCTTCTTCAAAATCTTGAAGAAAGGCAGGGCGCGTTCTGCAGACTTCGAAATGAACCTACTGAGGGCAGCCACACAACCTGCAAGTTGTTGGGGAACGTTGCATGGGAAACAAAAATTTTCCTACGCTCACCAAGATCAATCTAGGAGATGCATCTACGAGAGGAGAGTTGGATCCACATACCCTTGTAGATCGCTAAGCGGAAGCGTTCAAGAACGCGGTTGATGGAGTCGTACTCGCCGCGATTCAGATCGCCGAAGATCCTAGCACCGAAGCAAGGGTGCCTCCGCGTTCAACACACGTGCAGCCCGGTGACGTCTCCCACGCCTTGATCCAGCAAGGAGAGAGGGAGAGGTTGGGAAGACTCCATCCAACAGCAGCACGACGGCGTGGTGGTGGTGGAGGAGCGCGGGACTCCAGCAGGGCTTCGCCAAGCGCTGCAAGAGACGAGGAGGGAGAGGGGTAGGGCTGCGCCAAGAGGGAGACGTTCTCGTGTGTCTAGCAGCCCTAAAACCTCACATATATATAGGGGGAAGGGAGGGCTGCGCCCCCCTTTAGGGTTTCCCACCCCTAGGGTGCGGCCAGCCCTAGATCTCATCTAGGGGGGCGGCCAAGGGGGAGAGAGGGGGAGGCGCACCACTATTGGGCCCTAGGGCCCAACTGCCCTAGGGTTTGCCCCCCTCCCCTCTTGGAGGCGCCCTGGGACTTGGTGGAGGGGCGCACCAGCCCCCTTGGGGCTGGTCCCCTCCCACACTTAGCCCACGTAGCCTTCTGGGGCTGGTGGCCCCACCTGGTGGACCCCCGGGACCCTCCCGGTGGTCCCGGTACATTACCGATATCGCCCGAAACTTTTCCGGTGACCAAAACAGGACTTCCCATATATGAATCTTTACCTCCGGACCATTCCGGAACTCCTCGTGACGTCCGGGATCTCATCCGGGACTCCGAACAACATTCGGTAACCGCGTACATACTTTCCCTATAACCCTAGCGTCATCGAACCTTAAGTGTGTAGACCATACGGGCTCGGGAACCATGTAGACATGACCGAGACAACTCTCCGGCCAATAACCAACAGCGGGATCTGGATACCCATGTTGGCTCCCACATGTTCCACGATGATCTCATCGGATGAACCACGATGTCAAGGATTCAATCAATCCCGTATACGATTCCCTTTGTCTATCGGTATAGCACTTGCCCGAGATTCGATCGTCGGTATACCGATACCTTGCTCAATCTCGTTACCGGCAAGTCTCTTTACTCGTTCCGTAACACATCATCCCGTGATCAACTCCTTGATCACATATTGTGCACATTATGATGATGTCCTACCGAGTGGGCCCAGAGATACCTCTCCGTCATACGGAGTGACAAATCCCAGTCTCGATTCGTGCCAACCCAACAGACACTTTCGGAGATACCTGTTGTGCACCTTTATAGCCACCCAGTTACGTTGTGACGTTTGGTACACCCAAAGCATTCCTACGGTATCTGGGAGTTGCACAATCTCATGGTCTAAGGAAAAGATACTTGACATATAGAAAAGCTTTAGCATACGAACTACACGATCTGTGCTAGGCTTAGGATTGGGTCTTGTCCATCACATCATTCTCCTAATGATGTGATCCTGTTATCAACGACATCCAATGTCCATGGTTAGGAAACCGTAACCATCTATTGATCAACGAGCTAGTCGTCTAGAGGCTTACTAGGGACATGGTGTTTGTCTATGTATCCACACATGTATCTGAGTTTCCTTTCAACACAATTCTAGCATGGATAATAAACGATTATCGTGAACAAGGAAATATAATAATAACCAATTTATTATTGCCTCTAGGGCATATTTCCAACAGTCTCCCACTTGCACTAGAGTCAATAATCTAGTTCACATCGCCATGTGATTAACACTCACAGGTCACATCGCCATGTGACCAACATCCAAAGAGTTCACTAGAGTCAGCAATCTAGTTCACATCAATATGTGATTAACACTCAATGAGTTCTGTGTTTGATCATGTTATGCTTGTGAGAGAGGTTGTAGTCAACGGGTCTGCAACATTCAGATCCCTATGTACTTCGCAAAACTTTATGTCATATCGTAGATGCTGCTACCACGTTCCACTTGGAGCTATTCCAAACTGTTGCTCCATTATACGTATCCGGTATCTCCACTTAGAGTTATCCGGATAGGTGTTAAGCTTGCATCGACGTAACTCTTTACGTCGAACTCTTTATCACCTCCATAATCGAGAAACATTTCCTTATTCCTCTAAGGATAATTTTGACCACTATCTAGTAATCCACTCCTGGATCACCTTTGTACCCTCTTGCCAGACATGTGGCAAGGCACACATCAGGTGCGGTACTTAGCATGGCATATCGTATAGAGCCTATGACAAAACCATAGGGGACGACCTTCGTCCTTCCTCTTTCTTCTGCCGTGGTCAAGCTTTGAGTCTTACTCAACTTCACACCTTACAACTCAGGTAAGAACTCCTTCTTTGACTGATCTATTTTGAACTTCTTCAAAATCATGCCAAGGTGTGTGATCTTTTGAAAGTATCATCAGGCGTCTTGATCTATCTGTATAGATCTTGATGCCCAATATGTAAGCAGCTTTATCCAGGTCTTCCTTTGAAAAACTCATTTCAAACAACCCTTTATGCTTTCCAGAAATTCTACATCATTTCGGATCAACAATATGTCATTCACATATACTTATCAGAAATGTTGCAGTGCTCCCACTCACTTTATTGCAAATACAAGTTTCCACCAAACTTTGTATACCCAAAAACTTTGATCACTCCATCAAAGTGTATATTCCGACTCCGAGATGCTTGCTCTAGTCCATGGAAGGATCGTTGGAGCTAGCATATCTTTTAGCATCCTTAGGATCGACAAAACCTTTCTGATTGTATCACATACAACCTTTCCTTACGAAAACTGGTAAGGAAACTTGTTTTGTCATCCATCTGCCAGATTTCATAAATGCAGCTAATGCTAACATGATTCCGACGGACTTAAGCATCGCTACGGGTGAGAAAATCTCATCGTAGTCAACTCTTTGAACTTGTGGAAAACTCTTCGCCACAAGTCGAGCTTCATAGACGGTGACATTACCGTCCACATCCGTCTTAGTCTTAAAGATCCATTTGTCTCAATGGCTTGCCGATCACATGGCAAGTCCACCAAAGTCCATACTTTGTTTTGATACATGGATCCTATCTCGGATTTATCGGCTTCTAACCATTTGTCGGAATATGGGCCCACCATCGCTTCTCCATAGTTCGTAGGTTCATCGTTGTCCAACAACATGACCTCTAAGACAGGATCAACGTACCACTCAGGAGTAGTACATATCCTTGTCAACCTACGAGGTTCGATAGCAACTTGATCTGGAGCTTCATGATCACTATCATTAGTTTCCTCTTCAACTGTCGTAGATTCCACAGAAACATCTTTCTGTGTTGCACTACTCTCCGGTTGAAGTGAGGGTTCGACAACCTCATCAAGTTCTATCTTCCTCCCACTCAATTCTTTCGAGAGAAACTCCTTCTCGAGAAAGGACCCATTCTTAGCGACAAACATTTTGTCCTTGGATCTGAGATAGAAGGTATACCCAACCGCTACCAGTGGGTATTCCATGAAGATGTATTTGTCCGCTTTGGGTTCGAGCTTTTCCTGGCTGAAGCCATAAGCATCGCAGCCCCAAACATTTAAGAAAACGACAACTTTGGTTTCTTGCCAAACCATACGACATCGTCTCAACGGACTTAGATGGTGCCCTATATAAAGTGAATGCAGCTATCTCTAATGCATAACCTCAAAATAATAGCGGTAGATCGGTAAGACACACCATAGATCGCACCATATCTCATAAGGTTCGATTACGATGTCCGGACACACCATTACGCTGTGGTGTTCCAGGGGACTTCAACTGCGAAACAATTCCACAATGTCTTAAGTGATTTCCAAACTCATAATTAAGATAATATCCCCTTGATCAGATCGTAGGAACATGATCTTCTTGTTATGATGATTCTTAATCTTCGCTCTGAAATTTTTTGAACCTTTCAAACGTTTCAGACTTTTGCTTCATTAAGTAAATATACCATATCTACTCAAATCGTCAGTGAAGATGAGAAAATAACGATATCCACCACACGCCTTAATTCTCATTGGATCACATACATCAGCATGTATGATTTCCAATAAGTCACTTACCCGTTTCATTGTACCTGAAAACGAGATATCAGTCATCCTGCCCATGAGGCATGGCTCGCATGTGTCAAGCGATTCAAAATCAAGTGACTCCAAACGTCCATCAGCATGGAGTTTCTTCATGCATTTTATGCCAAAATGACCTAAGCGGCAGTGCCACAAGAAAGTGGTACTATCATTATTAACTCTACATCTTTTGGCATTAATATTATCATTATGTGTATTACCATGATCGAGATTCAACGAACCATTGGGTGCATGACCATAAAGGTATTATTCATGTAAACAGAATAACCATTATTCTCTAACTTAAATGAATAACCGTATTGCGATGAACATGATCTAATCATTTTCATGCTCAACGTAGACACCTGATAACATTTATCTAGGTTCAACACTAATCTCGAAAATAGAGGAAGTGTGCGATGGTGATCTCATCAACCTTGGAAACACTTCCAACACACATCGTCACCTCGTCCTTAGCTAGTCCCCGTTCAGTCCGTAGCTTTTGCTTCAAGTCACTAATAATAGCAACTGAACCGGTATCCAATACCCAGGTGCTACAAGGAGTACTACTAAGGTACACATCAATAACACGTATATCAAATATACTTTGTTGAAGTTGCCAGCTATCATATCTACCATGTATTTGGGGTGGTTCCGCTACCATGTGACCGTTACCCTTACAATCGAAGCACTTAGTCTCGAGGTTTGGGTGCAACCTTGGGTTCCCTCATTAGAGCGACAACTGGTTTGCCATTCATGAAGTTTCCCTTCTAGCCCTTGCCCCTTTTGAAACCAGTGGTCTTGCTAAACCATCAACACTTGATGCTCCTTCTTGATTTCTACTTTTGCGGTACTAAGAACCGCTAACAGCACCGGGATCATCTCCATCCTTTGCATGTCATAGTTCATCACGAAGTTCTAGTAGCTTGGTGATAGTGTCTAGAGAATTCTGTCAACCACTATCTCACCTGGAAGATTAACTCCCACTTGGTTCAAGTGATTTCAGCACCCAGACATTCTGAGCACATGCTCACTAGTTGAGCCATTCTCTTCCATCTTTTTGGCAAAAGAACTTGTCAGAGGTCTCATACCTCTCAGCACGGGCATGAGCCTGAAATCCCAATTTCAGCTCTTAGAACATCTCATATGTTTTATGGCGTTCAAAACGTCATTGGAATCCCGATTCTAAGCCGTGAAGTATGGTGCACTAAACTATCAAGTAGTCATCAGGACGTCTCTGTCAGGTGTTCACAACATCCACAGACAACGTTGTAAGGGTTTGCACATCGAGCGGTGCATGAAAGACGTAAGCTTTCTGTGCAGCAGTGAGGACACTCCTCGGACTACGGACCCAGTCCGCATCCTTGCTTACATTATCTTTCAACTTAGTATTTCTCTAGGATCGTATTAAACAGGGAGCTACAACGCAGTTATTGGTCTACAACATAATTTGCAAAGTCAACTTAGACTATTGTTCATGATAAGTGAGTTTAACTAATCAAATTACTTATAACTCCCACTCAAATTGACATCCCTCTGGTCATCCGAGCGTGACATGATCCAAATCCACCAACCCAAGTCCGATCATCACGTGAGATGAGGTGGTGTCAATGGTGAACATCTTCATGTTGATCATATCTACTATATGACTCATGCTCGACCTTTCGGTCTTCCGTGTTCCGAGGCCATGTCTGTACATGCTAGGCTCGTCAAGTCTAACCCGAGTGTTCTGCATGTGCAAAACTGGCTTGCACCCGTTGTA